>JAMPIV010016003.1:0-724012 GCA_024509875.1 Oreohelix idahoensis | reverse complement strand
TTAACATTTATTTTGTTCTGTATCAATTTTTTAGGTTGACCAGAACTTAAAAGGATTTAGAAATTATGAAAGAAATGCATGGAATATTATATCATAAATGCAATAGTGTACATATATATGTACTATACTAGTTAGTTTTATTAAAATGTTCTAGTAGTCATCTACTTGGGAGGATAGTTACTGTTTGTGCTGTTGGGGTGGCCTCATCACACCTGTCTATATTGACTACACAGTGTCCAGAAAATGGTGGGAATTTTATGAGGGTATTAGTAACTAAACGTGGTTGGTGAATGTCGAGCAGACCAGAGGCTCACTCATCTTTTGGTTGTAGCTCTGGTGCTGAAATCTGATGGTCCCACCTCTCTGTGCGGGCGGGCAATAATGGTGGTCTCTGTCACAAGTACTGCACAGATACACTCGAGTAAAGTCACCAACTGAATAGACACTGCTTTGTTGACAACAGAAACTCGCAGCTCAGATTATGAATAAATAACACAGAATTGCTAGCAAAACTCAGCTGAGCTGCTGGCTATAGTATGGCGTCCCTAACTTTATTACACTTTCTTTCATATGGAAATCACCACACTTTAAAATCTGTGTCTATCACTGAACAACTATTGAAGAATGGCCCCACTTTCGCGTCTGAGCGCTAATGATATGATTGTCTGTGGCCAATCACTGCCTAGGTTTATTTTAATTTCAAATTTCCTACCATAAAGTCATTTCAGTCATGCTTCAGTCAAGTATGGATGGTTATCTGTTAGTCTGTCCGTCTCTACTTGTGTTTCCACAAAATGTACTCGATTTTTGACCCAACCTTTCTCTCCCCTCCAAAATTTTGTCGTTAAAAGTTATATTTAGACACAGCTACCACCCAAAACCCTCTCTTCCATACTACGTAGATTTGAACACCTGCGTTTCGAGGTCGTGTTTTTTTGTGCAATTAGCGACACTTTTAGATTCAATACAGTTCGTCGATGATGTGAACAACACTGTCTTTTGTCATTATCTTCAATATTATCTATCCGTCTGTAAAATTAAGACCATATTAGTTCACTGCTCAGAATAGGCCATCCGGCCAGCTAATTTTTATATTCCTAACATTAATATTAAGAAAAAAATACTTTTTAAATTTTGTAATATTCCTAACATCTGCGTTTTAGCCGCTGAATTCAAATCAAGGGCTTGGTATTGCAAAAGCGTCCAATAAATGACTGTGGCGTATTATATCTAAGGTCCCTTCTGTCGAGTTGCTTACTTTTTATGTCAACTTGGGAAACGTGACTTTTTTCCGTCCCCCCCCCCCCCCCCCCAATTGCGTCTCCTTAGCCTTTCCAGTCATATTTTTTTTTCCTTTTTGATCCGCCGTTCCCCTCCTGTTTAGCAAGTCAATTATTATGGAGGGTGATGACCCGCGGTCTAGGCGATCATGTACATCAGCAGCCTACGCATTATGTTTTTTATCCTTATATGTTATCCTTGGAGGTAGTTTACCGTTGTATCTCTGTCAATTTCACTACAATGGCCTTCATGTCTGGGCAGGTTTGGTATTGGCAAGATGAATGAAAATGGACAACGGCTCTTAGAGTTGTGCGTCCACCATGATCTCTGCGTGACCAACACCTACTTTGAGACAAAACCCCAGCATAAGGTGTCATGGAGACACCCACGATCCAAGCAATGGCACCAACTTGACCTGATTCTCGTCAGAAGGCCACTCCTCAGGTCTGTGCTCTCCACGCGCTCGTACCATAGTGCAGACTGTGACACAGATCACTCCTTGGTTTGCTGCAAAATCAGAGCACAACCAAGAAAACTCTATCGTGTCAGACATGAAGGGAAACCACGCATTGATACCAGCAAGATGTCAGACCCTTTCAAGATCGCTCAATTCACTGCGACCTTCAAGAAAGTGCTCAGTAGCCCTCAGCATGGTGATACTATTACAGAGAACTGGGAGCATCTACGGAACACCATTCAAAGTACTGCACTTGCCACCTTTGGTAAGAAAACAGCAAAGTCAAATGACTGGTTTGACGCTTCATCAGATGTGATGGCACCTGTTATTGAAGATAAGCGCAGTGCTATGAATGAATACAAACGTTCACCGAGTGCCAGAACCCTACAGATCCTGAGGGCTACGAGAAGCAAAGTTCAACAAACTGCTCGACGCTGTGCAAATGACTATTGGCTCCAGCTCAGTGAGAGCATCCAGATCGCAGCGCAAACAGGCAACATTAGACAAATGTATGACGGTATAAAGAAAGCACTTGGCCCCCATAAAAGTAAGATGGCACCGCTAAAAACCATCAGCGGAGAGAAGCTAACCGATAAGGGTAAGCAGATGGAGAGGTGGGTCGAGCACTACTCTGAGCTTTACGCTAGAGACAATACCGTTACGCCTGCAGCCCTTGATGCTGTCAATAGTCTGCCAACTATGGAGGAGCTGGATGCCGAACCAACATTAGAGGAACTCAGTAAGGCCATTGGTAGCGTGGCCTCTGGCAAAGCACCAGGCAGTGATGGGATTCCTCCTGATTTAATCAAATGCTGTAAGAGCACGCTATTACATCCCCTGCATAGGATGCTGTGCCAGTGCTGGGAAGAGACAACTATTCCTCAAGACATGCGAGATGCCAAGATTGTAACACTGTATAAAAATAAAGGAGACAGAAGTGATTGCAATAACTACAGAGGCATCTCTCTTCTTAGTATTGTTGGTAAGGTTTTTGCCAAAGTCATCTTAATGCGAATACACAAGTTAGCTGAGCGCATATATCCAGAGGCACAGTGTGGATTCCGAGCTGGCAGATCAACAACAGACATGATCTTCTCTCTCCGCCAGCTTCAGGAAAAATCAAGAGAGCAGAAAAGACCATTATATATCGCCTTTATAGACCTCACAAAAGCATTCGACCTGGTTAGTAGGGATGGACTCTTTAAAATCCTCCTGAAAATAGGCTGCCCTTCTAAAATGCTGGAAATGATAAAGTCATTCCATGACGACATGAAGGGAACAGTCCAATATGCTGGAAGCACGTCACAGCCCTTTGATATACGAAGTGGCGTTAAACAAGGCTGTGTTCTGGCTCCGACCCTCTTCGGAATCTTCTTTGCCTTACTCTTGAAACATGCATTCAGAGATGCAACTGAAGGAATATGCCTTCACACTAGGTCAGATGGCCGTCTGTTTAATCTTTCAAGGCTGAAGGCAAAAACAAAAATCAGAAGGGTCACTATAAGAGACTTGTTGTTCGCTGATGATGCTGCAGTCGTCACTCAAAGCCAACAGGAGCTTCAGAGCTTGATGAATCGCTTCACTAAAGCATGCAAGGACTTTGGCCTCACAATAAGTCTAAAGAAAACGAATGTGCTGAGTCAGGATGTGGGTGCTGCACCAGTTATCACTATCGATAACTATGAATTGGCAGTGGTGCACCACTTCACATACCTAGGGTCTACCATCAATGACAAACTCTCACTGGATACAGAAATCGACAGCCGCATTGGCAAAGCTGCAGCTACCTTTGCCCGCCTCACATCGCGTGTTTGGGGAAACTCTAAACTCACAATGAAGACCAAAGCTGCGGTATATAATGCCTGCGTCACCAGCACACTCCTATATGGCAGCGAAACCTGGACGACCTATGCTAAGCAAGAAAGAAGGCTCAATACCTTCCATTTGCGGTGTCTACGCCGCATCCTCGGCATCTCGTGGAAAGATAAAGTGATAAATGTCGAGGTGTTGTCACGTGCTGGCCTTCAAAGTATGTATACGCTGCTTAGACAGCGCAGACTTCGCTGGCTTGGCCATGTTCGCCGCATGGAAGATGGTCGCATCCCAAAAGATATCTTCTACGGACAATTAGCAGATGGCAAGAGAACAGTTGGGCGACCACAGCTGAGGTTCAAAGATGTGTGCAAGAGAGATATGAGGGCACTGGACATGGATCCAGCAACATGGGAGGATGAAGCTGCCGATCGCACAAAGTGGCGATGCTATTTACGGCACCACCTCAGATTGGGCGAAGAGAGGCTCACACAAGAAGCAGAGGTGAGGAGAAAACGTCGAAAGGAGCACCAGGAAAATAAGCAGTTGAGGGCTGTCACCTCAGGGGCGCATTCCCATAGTCAGTTATGACTGAAGGGGCTATTATTATTATTATTATTATTATTATTATTATTATGATTCATGCTATACAGAGCTTCTACAAGTCTTGCAGAAATTATGTGAGGACAGCAAACCATAAGTCAGAAGAGTTCAGGACCACCACTGGTGTAAGACAAGGTGATATCCTGTCACCTTATCTTTTCATACTCTTCATGGACGATGTTATCAAGTCATGTAAAGAGAGAACAAGGAAGTATTCAGTGGGGTACTGGAAGATGAGACAGGTATGTATTTCAGAGCTGGCATTTGCTGATGATGTTGCCCTGATTGCTAAATCAGAGGCACATCTCCAATCCAACCTGCAAGTCTGGAAGGAAGAGCTGGAAGGGATGGTCATAAGCAGCTACAACAAAATCCATGGGGATATCATGAGAAGAAAGAAGAAATCAGATTAAGCTTGGAGAACAGGTCCTGGAGCAGGTCGACCACTTTAAATATCTCGGAGCTATTATAGATGAAAAGGGAGGCATCAAAGAAGAGTTGGCCACTCGAAAAGCAGCAGCTGGGAGACTTTTTCAGGCCATAAATCGAGGATTCCTCAGCAAGAGAGAGGTTGGTAAGAAAACGAAGATGGCTGTTTACCGCTCCACCTATGTCCCAGTCTTGACATACGGATGCGAGTCATGGGCAATGACTACAACCCACAAAAACCAGATCCAAACCTCAGAAATGAGGTATCTGAGGAAGGTGGTTGAAGTAACAAGAAGAGACATGGTCTGCAACCAGATGATATGTCAAGGCCTAAAATCCCACCCCTTGCAGACCCAAGTAGAACAGACAGTCCCAACTAAGATGGTTTGGCCATGTCTGCAGAATGGGAGAAGATCGGCCACCACGACAAGCATGGGAAACAAAGAGCCAGGGATCCAGACCCCTAGGACGACCCAGAGTCTGCTGGAAGGACAACATTAGACAATCTTTGAAGGACCGAGGACTAGAATGGGACCAGGCTAGGAGGAAGACAGCCAATAGTATAGTCTGGCGCTCTCTCTTCCAAACCTCTACACCTCACGGTAGAAGGTGAACGACTAAGTAAGTAAATAAGGAAGGGCAAAATGATGCCTTAATCAGATACTGGAAATCAAAATTATTATCATGAATTACCAACACCATATATCCTAATTTTAACCCATCAGAGGTTGAAAGGGATATTGTTTCTTCATAAAATATATATTTTTTTTAAAATCATGCTTGATGAAGCAAAAGGTAACTTAACAGGCCTTGACATTTAGGAACTTTGTTTTGGTGCTAAATTTGAAAACACTATTAATGACACAGAAAAGAAATGTGTAATAGAATCAAGAAGAATGCTGAAATATATTGTGACAGCAGGAAAGTTTGGAGGAAAAGATACTGAGGACAAAAAAGAAGTTACTGGATAGTTTTACATCATGGTATCAACAGAAGTCAACAACAGAATTGATAAACAGTATCAGACACAGCAAATTGTGGAGAGACACGACCGCTTGTGCCACCAGGCACGATACTTGAAGGAGTTATCAGGAAATTTTTGGGAAATAAGAAATCCGAATTATGAAAATATCATGTATTAAAGAATTAAGAAAACTACGTTGCTCGACAAGTTTAAAAACGATATGCTACACAATCTTATTTACTTACTACTTACTTTTTTCCTTCCACTATTGCCGTGAAGCGTAGTGTGGGGTTGAAGTTTGCGTTCCCGAGCCAAGTGTGTTACCTTGGTTGCTGTGATGTTGTTGTAGGATGTCTGTGATGTTGTCTATCCATCTGCTTCTTGGTCTTCCCCGTGCTCTGAACCCAGATCTTCTAGTGCTGTAGGCGAGTAGTGGCAATTTATCAGGCTCCATTCTCATGAGATGGCCAAACCACTTAATTTGTCTGTGTCTCTGTATGCTTGATGGAGGACGTAGTTCCCACAATTTTTCTGATGTCATCTTTTCTCATGCTGTCTCTCATGGTGACATTAATTGCTATTCTTAAACATCTCATCTCACAGGATACGATTTTCCCTTTCTGTGCTTTGGTCAGTGACCTTGTGTGTCACTGATAGCAGAGTTGGTTCTTAGCAACTCAATGCTATGCAATCGCATCTGTTTATTTTCACAAAAGCTTCCAGTCTACAAGAACTGGTGTGGATATACTGTCCTGGTCATGCTGGGGTATGTGGTAATGAAAGAGCTGACAGACTAGCATCAAGAGCACCCATAGTGGGGACACTGGATATGGATAAGGGAGATATACTGAGAACAATTAATAATCGCCTGTTAGAGAATGACACTGCAATAGATGAATCATCAAGGTTAAAACTGTTAGAATTTGGCATCAAACAATAAAGCTAGTAGAGATGGACGTATGAGAGGATGCATCCGTCGTGTTTACAACCAGCGAGCTACAGGAACAATTACCATTCACACTCTTCGACATATACTGATGGAGACTGAGCACCTATGGGTTTGCCCGGAGTGCAATGATGTCAATTCTGCATAACAATAACAATAACTGAGTGAAAAGTAGGTTAGAGATTCCACCAAGATGTCTGGGAAATAGAAAGCAGGCATCAAGGAAGGCAGAATGTACACATAAGCGCTGACTACTTCTGGATTCTGAAAAAATAGGTGCCAGAATCTGTACATCGATGAACGGTGAAGTGTACTTAGGGGACAGTGAAGTGGGGCGCATGTCTGCTTTCGCAAAAATATCTATTGATCTGGTGGCCAACTAAGTTGTCCATATCGTTAAGGTTAGGATGAAGGATCCCAACCGTACCCATTATTTCTGCATCTCTGAACTCTTGTTTAACATAATATGGATGTGGGTGACTGAATTGGTCGCCAGATCAATAGACATTTTTTTAAAAACATCATTTATTAAATTAGTACAGTTAAATTGTACTGTACGGTATGTTAGACTGCCATCAATGGTACCTATACCTTGTAGCGGTATGGCAGCTTGTGTACCCTGACAATCCCCAGAGCTATGCCAGTGGGAGATTTACTCCTGGTAGGTTCAACCAAGCTGGACTGGTCTGCGTGGGTAGGGGTCAGACAAAAGCTGGTACTCTGGTCCTCCAGGTTGGGGGTTTTAGCACAGGGCCGTCACCCCTGTCTATGTAAAAAATCGCACATGTTACGGAAACAACAACAAATGGAAAAATCTTTGCTGCAGGACGGACATCCTGAGTCTCAGGCTCGTATGACTGACAGTGGTGAAAGCCGAAAGGAAGTCACTGGCATGAAAATGGATGCCCCGACCGCAAAACACGAAACCAGAATTGGTTTTTGGAACGTCAGAACTATGAATGAGGCAGGAAAGCTGAGACAAATCACAGCAGAGATGAGGAACTACAAGATACATATCCTGGGAATAAGCGAGAGCAGATGGACAGGTAAGGGGAGAATAAAAACAGCTACAGGGGAAACAGTACTTTATTCTCGTAGAGAGGATGGTCAGCACAACGAAGGTGTAGCCATTATCCTGAAGAAAGGAATGGAAAGGTCTTTACTGGAATGGAAACCCATCAACAACAGACTGATAAGAGCAAGACTGAGAGGGAGGTTCACCAACACCACAATTATACAATGCTTTGCACCAACAAATGACAGCGATGAAGAGATCAAGGACGAGTTCTATCAACAGCTACAAAAAGAAATGGAAACTACACCCAGGTACGATCTCATTATAGTAATGGGAGACCTAAATGCGAAAGTGGGAGCACACAATAATTATAACGAAAGAGTAATGGGAAAATGCGGCAGTGGAACAGCAAATGAGAATGGGGACACATTGTCGTAGATTTCCGATAGGAGAATTAAGACTAGGTTTGGTCCCTTCTGAATGGGTTTGAATAGGTGATAGACTCAGTGAGAGTTAGTGAAAGGTAATAGAATTTCCACACACGTGAGATGATAGATTTTGATATAGTGGCTGTCTCTGAAAGCGAAAAGAATTCTTCTCTCTCTCTCACCTATCTTCTACAACAGTTGTTACAGCGTCAGACAGACTACACCAATATACATATTACGTATATTTCTATCACTCACAGGCACGCACATACACGTGACGACAGGTAAACACACAGACGTGGGAAAACTATAACAATGATATATATATTATCTAGAACGAGCTGACCAAACACGATTATTAAGTTCAAGAGCGATTTTATTATCAGGAAAAATCGGCTCACAACATCAAAGAAAGTACATCAAGGAAAATACATATACACATAGTCATAAAAAATCAAGGAAATGTTGCAAGGATGATAGCCCCGTTATAGTGTTAACTCTAGGTTTAGCCCGGCCCCGTTAAGAGAACAGATGATGGCGCCAGAGTCACAGATACATAGGGTTTGAGTCTAAGAGTTTTTCTTTGTTTTATCTCGTAATTATATGCACAGAGTTTGAAAAAATCTGATTTAACCTAAGACAAACACACAAGAACTCTAGCCTTAGCAACAAATTATGCAGATTGGAAAAAAAAAATTTAGGACAGCGACAGGGTGTCAAAGATATAATAGTGAAAATATCACTCAGACCAGTGTACACTCATTCATTCCGCCATGGCTTCTCATTCAGGTACTCACGACTTTGCTCGCTGCCTCTTGGAACACATTGATCTTAGATTTTCACACAGACTCAAAAAATGCAGTCTTCTGCCAAGAAGTCCCCAGTTCCAAAAGACGTATTTAACTTGGAGTCTCCGGGAACGACTACTTGGGTATGCAAATTTGTTCAAATGTCTGATTAAGTCACCTAACAATTATTCCAGGCGCGGGAGTTAGCAGAGCACAGTGTCAATAGCGTAGGTTTCTAAAAAATGATGAATGTCAGGTCGGTGCCTTCCCTCAGTATAGGATTCACTTTAGTCACACCACAGATTTGTCCACAAGATATAATCTAGTCGGGAAATGATTGTTAATATCCACGCCACCAGGCAGCAAATTATATAGAGTTTCTAGAAGAAATTAAGTGCTGGCTCCAAGGTCCAGTATTTATCATTACAGTCTTTGAAAACCCGTTATAGGGATGTTAGTATTTCTGTCTAACTTGCACCGTCAGATCAGTGTTACTTGAGAAAACCCACGTGGTTCAAAATAAGGACTGTCTATTTCTTCACAAGTATGGAAACTACTACTAGGTGCTGGTAAAGTTAGGGTCACCCCAAAACTTTCACTGTGTGGAGGAAAAATAACACATATAATATAATAAACAGAATCTGTACTGGTTAAAACTTACATTTAAACTGGCAAGCAGAGAGCTTTGCTTATCATTTAAACTTCCCGTGACGTAAGTTATATTTAAAAATCAGCATTCCTCATAAATTAGGAACACGTGCGTATCCCGTCATCATTCCTGAGGCTGGATTCTAGAGTTTATACGTTAGTTTAGAAAAATACACTCGACTGAGTATTAGCAGTTAAATTAAATTCATAAATAGCTACAATTGCCGTTATAAGCTAGAAATTAAATTTTTAGTCTGCTTTCCACTGAATGCTTCCCTAGAAAATATAATAGCCTACCACTTTATTTCTCTTCTGCGCTAAAGAAATAGATTAAAATGAATTAAGCGATTTAACACTTTAACACTCACAAAATCTATATATCTATCATATTAATTACCTCAACCACAGAATTACAGGTAGTCGCACAACTTAAGAATAAAAATGCTGAAAATATTTCTGGAAGTCTAGAAGTTCGACAAATTGCCGAAACAAACTGAGATCTTCGCTAACAGCTATTCTGTTTTTCGAGCGACCTATCTACTGTGGAGTCTATGAGCGAGAATGAAATTAAAGTTTCAAACTTGGCCAATATCTTAAAATCAGACAAAGGGCCCAAACTTACTTCGCCAAGCGAAATTATCTCCCCTACTCCCAACATTTACGTCCGCTTAACGCGTGTCGTAACTGTCACCTACTGACCACGATGTACGCGTGTCAGTTTCACATCCCAGACAGCCTGACTCCATTGTAGGGCAGTTTTCACACTACAGCTGACCATGGCCCAAGTGAGCGCCGTGTCAGTTTGGGATTTTCCAGACAAATGTCTGGATACTGACCGGTGCAGATGTAAAGTATCACACCTCACCGGGACTTATGCCGAGAAGAAGCTCGCTCGCTCGGTGAGAATGTAGACGATTTGCTACGTCCTATGTTCAGCGAACCGACTTATCACGCCTTCTGACGCCCTGCAGCCCTGACATCTACGTAATATCGTCCTAGCGCGATTCTCAGTTTAAGAGAAAGGAAAACAGGTAAAGTTTGCGAATTATATGAAAATAATATACGCAAAACGAATGGATGAAAAATATACAGGAAAAAGGAAATACAGAGATAATAAAGAGAGAATTTGGTGAAAGAATAGGAAGAAAATGTAGGAAATTAAATGAATATAAACCCTACGTGACAGAGCCTCCCCCCTTTAAGATATGGAAGCACTCCATGTCTACGTTATGGAGTTTAATTTCCTATAACCGTAGCTTCGGGGTGTCTGTCCTCTTCCCTCTCATCTTCCCCCTCCATCTCTGTCCAATTCCTACTCAAGTCCACTCCTCAAAGTTTCCTTCCCCCGGAATGTCTCCCATGCGCGCTTGAAAGAGCGTCGCCGCTTCTGACATTTTTGAAAGATTTCCTGTGATAGCGGTGGAATATCCCTGCCACTATCATCATCTTCGTCAGTTTTGGCGATCGTCAGGAGATGGTCGGAGGTTGGCACTGGTTTTTCCAAGTATCTCTTTAAGAGATTTAAATGGAAAACCTTCTCCTTTCCTTCAATAGAGATCTGGTAGTTAGCCTTAGAAATCTTTTTCAGGACGGTAAACGGCCCTTGCCATCCGATCTTCAGTTGGTTGTTCTCAGTAGGGAGTAACACCAAAACTTTCTCTCCTGCTTCCAGTTCTCTCTCTTCCGCGACTTTCCTGTATCGGTTAGCGTGCTTTGTGCGAGCTCGCTTAAAGTTAGTCGTTGCTAGGTCCCACCCTAGTTTCAACCTTTCCTTTAAAACCGACACATATTTACTTGCTGAGACGACTGTCTCATCCGCCTTCTCGTCTGTCAGAGACTGAAGTAAGGCTTCAAGCGGGCCCTTAATGGGTCTGCCAAATAAGAGTGTAGCTGGCGGAAATCCTGTGGAAGTATGAGGAGATTCTCTGTAGCCAAATAATGCTGCAGGAATACAGAGATCCCAATCTTCAGGTTTCACTTGTGCCAGCTTACTTAGCATCATGGTGAGGTTTCCATTAGCACGTTCCACGAGCCCATTTCCGGCCGGAGTATATGGCTTAGTGTGGATGTGCTGGGTCCTCAAGATCTTAACGATCTCATCCATCAACAGGTTTCGGTATGGAGATCCATTATCCGTCAACACTTGCTGAGGGAATCCCAACCGAGTGAAAATCTGCACGAGGGCTTCTGCGACATGCTTGGCATCTGCGCATGTTAGCGGGATAGCTTCTGCCCATAAAGTGCATGTATCGACTAAGGTCAGGATGAACCTGTTCCTTCTTTTAGTCCTTTCGAAAGGCCCTAAAATGTCGATCACAACCCGTTCGAATGGTGTTCCCATTATTGGCATTTCACCCATGTGGACTGGGGGTGCCCGTTGCTTGGGTGGCACACGTTGGCACTGGGCACAGGATTTGACATATCTGATGATATCAGTATTCACTCCTGGCCACCAATAATGAGTGGTTATACGTTGGTTTGTGGCGTTCTGTCCCATATGTCCGCTAAAGGGAAGAGAGTGCCCCATTTCTAGGATTTGGCTTCTGTACTGTTTCGGTACTAGGAGCTGGTTGTAACCTTGGTCAGGCTTGCCCGTTCTCCGATAAAGTACGCCATCCTCAGAAAAAATGTCCCCGTGCTGTTTGGGTTCCTTAGCCATGGGCAGTTTCCTAAAGCAGGGTGCCAAAGTAGGGTCCTTGTATTGCGCTTCTTTAAGTTCCCTAGGTAACAAATTAGGCGCAGGCTCCCGTTCCTTCTTGGTTTGCCCTCTTGTAGTTACTGCTGCCACAATCGGCTCTTCCGGTTTCCCAATACACACGTATCTCCCGCCAAGTATGACTGGGTAGATGGGATCATCCATAACAGCCGCTTTGATCACACCTCTGACAAAGTCAGAGTGTATCTCCACCAATGCGATGGGAAGCGCTGTAGGTGCATCACTCTTACGAACTCCACAAAGTTTGACGGTCTCTCCTGTCTCTTGACCGGGTTTAACCAGGTTTCTGGCAACAATGCAATCGTAAGAAAGCCCCGTGTCAAATAAGCAAGAAGTTTGAGAACCGTTCAAAATAACAATACCTCGCGTTGAGGGTCTATCCCCAAGAGGTTGGGAATCACTGTCAATAATTCCGCCTTGCGAGACTGTTAATAAGCATCCGATGCGTTTAGGCTCGGTGTGCTCGGTCTGATCATATGTCCCGTGCTCAGGGGTTCTCCCTTTGCCACCTTGTCCTTTCTGGCTACGCTGCCATGTAGGGCGGTCGGGTTGATCAGACTGTTTGGGGTGGTTGGGGTACTTGTTCTTGTAGAACTTGGATTTTTCAGGAGGGGGGTTTTGAGGTCCAGTTTCTCTGTGGTTGTTTTGGTTAGAAGCCTGAGAAGATTGCTCTAGGTTATGTTTTCGAAAATGCTCCTCTGTCGGTTTCCGCTTTGTGGCCGGTAGTTCAGCCAGCGCATTGTGATAACGCTCAGACTTTTCCAAAATGTCTTCAAGTTTTTCTGCCCCCTGCTCAGCGAGAAATCTCCGGGTATCAGCAGACAAAGTGTTCTTTATTTGTTCAGTTAGAACAAGTTCCTCAAGACCTTCATAGGTAGAGGGGAGCTGCGAAAGCTCAAGGCACTTTGTTAGATATCCCTTAAGACGAGATGAGAACTGGTGAAAAGTTTCAGAATTCTCTTTCCGGCTGTTGCGAAACAGTTGCAAAAACTTGCGAGCGTTCATTTCAAAGCGCTCCAGTAACGCTTTCTTCAACACATCGTAGTCGTCTTGTTGGCTACTTTCCAGCTTAGAATAAACATCATAAGCAGAACCTTTTAGGGCCTGGGAAAGTTTCATATTCCAACGCGACCTCTCTAACCCGTACAGAGTTGCAATTTTCTCAAATTTTTCTAACCATGTGTCAATCTTCTCATTTGGACAAGGAAAAGATTCAAGAGTGAAAGACATAGCATTTAGTTGAAGAGATTGAGTGTTAGCAGGGTCAGTTAAGGAAGAATGAGGAGAAGACTCTCCATTGCTGGAGGTAGAGGCAGCGCCAAGACTTTGGACTTCTAGAGCCTTAAGAGCCAACTCATGCTGTCTCTCCTTCTCTCTTTCCTCATGCTGTCTCTCCTTCTCTTTCTCCTCACGCTGTCTCTCCTTCTCTCTTTCCTCATGCTGCATCCTGCGAATTTCCATTTCCTCATCCATCTTCTTCTGCTGTAAAGCTTCGGCTGCTTCTTCTTTCCTCCTTAGTTCTTCTTCTTTCCTCTCCGCATCATATCTCTCAAGTTCGTCCCTGACAAAAGCTTTCGCTTCTTCTCCTTCCAGTCCCTCCTCTCTCGCTTCGTCCCTGAGAAGTTGTCTAAGCTTTGCCCTCTCGGCCATATTATGTCAGTGACTGAGACACGTGGAGATAGAAAATAGGAAAAAGAATAACCTGGTTCCTACCACTTACGAGAAAAAAAAATTCCAAAAATCAAAAGATGATATCCTTAACCCTGGGATACCTCCTCCAAAGTAAAATCTAACTATCCCTGCTATTATCGGCAATAAAGCACTTAATGCAAAACACGACTACGCCAAATAAATGGTAGTTAAGATTACAACTGAAAAATAAGTTGCTACAGTGGAAAAGCAAAAGAGTATTGCAAAAATTAAAGAGAAAAATAATCCCTTAATTTTTAAAAATCCACTATAAGTTCGCCCCTGAAGTCAGATCGGGTAAGGGAGGGAATTAATCTGGACAAAAAGTCCGAAACACACTCCTTAACTTAGTTCAAACGCCGTTCTGCCTCAGTACCCAGTGAATGTTATACACTCACCACTTTACCAGCATTTAGTATTACAATCAGCAGTTAACATATATCCCGACAAATCAACCTGTAACCAAAATGTATATTATTCAAAGATGCTGTGGAAAAAAAACTTATTAGTTTGTGTGGTCAGCACGCCCGTAAACAGATCGCTAGTCTAGGGGGTAATTATTTTTAAGATATAACAACTCACAAGACATCACACTCTTACTCTATATCAGAATACAGAATCTTAAGTTCAAAATCCAGATAGACGAGTCCACGTTTGTCGTACTCGTCTTCCTATTCTAAGTTCAAAGACCGGAAACGAGCCCTCATTTGTCGTAGATTTCCGATAGGAGAATTAAGACTAGGTTTGGTCCCTTCTGAATGGGTTTGAATAGGTGATAGACTCAGTGAGAGTTAGTGAAAGGTAATAGAATTTCCACACACGTGAGATGATAGATTTTGATATAGTGGCTGTCTCTGAAAGCGAAAAGAATTCTTCTCTCTCTCTCACCTATCTTCTACAACAGTTGTTACAGCGTCAGACAGACTACACCAATATACATATTACGTATATTTCTATCACTCACAGGCACGCACATACACGTGACGACAGGTAAACACACAGACGTGGGAAAACTATAACAATGATATATATATTATCTAGAACGAGCTGACCAAACACGATTATTAAGTTCAAGAGCGATTTTATTATCAGGAAAAATCGGCTCACAACATCAAAGAAAGTACATCAAGGAAAATACATATACACATAGTCATAAAAAATCAAGGAAATGTTGCAAGGATGATAGCCCCGTTATAGTGTTAACTCTAGGTTTAGCCCGGCCCCGTTAAGAGAACAGATGATGGCGCCAGAGTCACAGATACATAGGGTTTGAGTCTAAGAGTTTTTCTTTGTTTTATCTCGTAATTATATGCACAGAGTTTGAAAAAAATCTGATTTAACCTAAGACAAACACACAAGAACTCTAGCCTTAGCAACAAATTATGCAGATTGGAAAAAAAAAATTTAGGACAGCGACAGGGTGTCAAAGATATAATAGTGAAAATATCACTCAGACCAGTGTACACTCATTCATTCCGCCATGGCTTCTCATTCAGGTACTCACGACTTTGCTCGCTGCCTCTTGGAACACATTGATCTTAGATTTTCACACAGACTCAAAAAATGCAGTCTTCTGCCAAGAAATCCCCAGTTCCAAAAGACGTATTTAACTTGGAGTCTCCGGGAACGACTACTTGGGTATGCAAATTTGTTCAAATGTCTGATTAAGTCACCTAACAATTATTCCAGGCGCGGGAGTTAGCAGAGCACAGTGTCAATAGCGTAGGTTTCTAAAAAATGATGAATGTCAGGTCGGTGCCTTCCCTCAGTATAGGATTCACTTTAGTCACACCACAGATTTGTCCACAAGATATAATCTAGTCGGGAAATGATTGTTAATATAACACGCCACCAGGCAGCAAATTATATAGAGTTTCTAGAAGAAATTAAGTGCTGGCTCCAAGGTCCAGTATTTATCATTACAGTCTTTGAAAACCCGTTATAGGGATATTAGTATTTCTGTCTAACTTGCACCGTCAGATCAGTGTTACTTGAGAAAACCCACGTGGTTCAAAATAAGGACTGTCTATTTCTTCACAAGTATGGAAACTACTACTAGGTGCTGGTAAAGTTAGGGTCACCCCAAAACTTTCACTGTGTGGAGGAAAAATAACACATATAATATAATAAACAGAATCTGTACTGGTTAAAACTTACATTTAAACTGGCAAGCAGAGAGCTTTGCTTATCATTTAAACTTCCCGTGACGTAAGTTATATTTAAAAATCAGCATTCCTCATAAATTAGGAACACGTGCGTATCCCGTCATCATTCCTGAGGCTGGATTCTAGAGTTTATACGTTAGTTTAGAAAAATACACTCGACTGAGTATTAGCAGTTAAATTAAATTCATAAATAGCTACAATTGCCGTTATAAGCTAGAAATTAAATTTTTAGTCTGCTTTCCACTGAATGCTTCCCTAGAAAATATAATAGCCTACCACTTTATTTCTCTTCTGCGCTAAAGAAATAGATTAAAATGAATTAAGCGATTTAACACTTTAACACTCACAAAATCTATATATCTATCATATTAATTACCTCAACCACAGAATTACAGGTAGTCGCACAACTTAAGAATAAAAATGCTGAAAATATTTCTGGAAGTCTAGAAGTTCGACAAATTGCCGAAACAAACTGAGATCTTCGCTAACAGCTATTCTGTTTTTCGAGCGACCTATCTACTGTGGAGTCTATGAGCGAGAATGAAATTAAAGTTTCAAACTTGGCCAATATCTTAAAATCAGACAAAGGGCCCAAACTTACTTCGCCAAGCGAAATTATCTCCCCTACTCCCAACATTTACGTCCGCTTAACGCGTGTCGTAACTGTCACCTACTGACCACGATGTACGCGTGTCAGTTTCAAATCCCAGACAGCCTGACTCCATTGTAGGGCAGTTTTCACACTACAGCTGACCATGGCCCAAGTGAGCGCCGTGTCAGTTTGGGATTTTCCAGACAAATGTCTGGATACTGACCGGTGCAGATGTAAAGTATCACACCTCACCGGGACTTATGCCGAGAAGAAGCTCGCTCGCTCGGTGAGAATGTAGACGATTTGCTACGTCCTATGTTCAGCGAACCGACTTATCACGCCTTCTGACGCCCTGCAGCCCTGACATCTACGTAATATCGTCCTAGCGCGATTCTCAGTTTAAGAGAAAGGAAAACAGGTAAAGTTTGCGAATTATATGAAAATAATATACGCAAAACGAATGGATGAAAAATATACAGGAAAAAGGAAATACAGAGATAATAAAGAGAGAATTTGGTGAAAGAATAGGAAGAAAATGTAGGAAATTAAATGAATATAAACCCTACGTGACACACATTAATAAGCTTCTGCAGTATTAACAACCTCGTCATTGGAGAAACACTTTTTCCACACAAGGAAGTGCACAAGTTACCATGGGAATCACCAAACGGACGAGACAGAAACCAGATAGATCACATAATAATCAATGGCAGATGGAGACATGCACTACAAGACGGGAAAGTAAGAAGAGGCGCAGATGTGGGAAGTGATCATCACCTAGTAGTAGCAAGACTGAAAGTGAAACTCAGAGCTGCTGGACCAGTTGCAGTCAAACAGAAAAGATACAACATCACGAAACTGAAGGATCCCCTCACCAGAAAAGCTTTCGTGGTCGACGTAAAGAGAAGATATGAGATTATCAAAAGCCAGGAAAGAACAGAGACCGATGATGTTGACCAGAGATTTAACACCATCTCAACAATATACAAGGAAAGCAGCAAGTCATGCTTGGGATTCCAGGAAAGAAAGAGCCAAGACTGGATAACATCAGATATGCTAAACACCATAGCAAAGAGAAAGGAAATGAAAAGAAAGAAAACAGAAGCTAAGTCTCCCAGGTTAAAGGCAATATATAGTGAACAGTACAGTCAGCTGGACAAGGAAGTAAAACGTCAAACCCGTGCTAACAAAAGGACATTTCTGGATGACCTTGCAAGACAGGCAGAAGAGGCAGCACTGAGAAATGAACAAAGCACAGTATACAAAATAACTAAAATCATCAGTGGAAAATGAGGTGCAAACAATATTACATTAGTAAGAGATAAGCACGGAAATCTCATCACGACAGTAGAGGGACAGGAAACAAGATGGGCAGAGCATTTTAGAGAAACTCTGAATAAGGAATCATCAGAGACACAACTGAATGTTCCTGAGGCTGAAAATGATCTAGATGTTAATACAGACATCCCACGAAAAGAAGAAATCATCATAGCAATCAAAGGGTTACTGAATGGAAAAGCTCCTGGCCATGATAACTTAAATGCAGAGCTATTTAAGACAGACCCTGAGTTAGCAGCAGAACTATTAGAACCACTATTTGCACAAGTGTGGAAAACGGGGACAACACCATCAGAGTTGAGAAAAGGAATAATTGTCAAATTGCCCAAGAAGGGAGATCTTGCAGACTGCAATAGTTGGAGAGGAATAACTCTTCTCTCAGTTCCCAGCAAAATACTAGGCAGGATAATTATACAGAGAATTTCAAAAGCAGTAGACTACAAACTGAGGAAAGAACAAGCAGGATTTAGAAAGAACAGAAGATGTGTTGATCATATATTTACCCTCAGGAACATTGTAGAGCAGTGCTCAGAATGGCAAAGACAGCTAGCTGTACATTAATTTCGTTGATTTTGAAAAGGCTTTTGACAGTATACAAAGGGGCAGTTTATGGAAAATACTGAGGGCTTATGGAATTCCAAGCTGCATAGTGTCAATCATAAAAAGCCTTTATGCCAACTTTACGTGTAGCATTGGGCACAGCAACCTACCTTTGAAGTGAAGACAGGAGTACGACAGGGATGCCCCTTATCAACCACTCTATTTTTAACAGTCATAGACTGGGTGATGCGCCAGACAACAGAGGTCAATCCAATAGGAATAAGATGGACTACATTTTCTACATTGGAAGATGTGGAATATGCAGATGACATTGCACTGCTAGCACATTCACATCAACACATCCAGGAAAAAACGGATAGACTTAATAAGTATAGCCAGCAGGTGGGCTTGAACATCAACCTAAAGAAGACAGAGGTCATGACGCTCAATGTGAGCAACCCTGAGCCCATATCAGTAAGGAATCAGCAACTGGAACAGACAAATGCCTTCACATACCTAGGATGCATAGTAACATCAGACGTCGGAGCAAGCAAAGACATCAACAACAGATTGAACAAAGCAAGAACAGCCTTTTTTAGCCTAAACAACATCTGGAAGTCCTCTCAGTACAGCACAAGCACAAAATTAGGATTATATCAGAGCTGTGTGCTTTCTGTGCTTCTCTATGGCGCAGAGAGCTGGAGAGTTACAGAGAAGGAAATGTCGAAATTGTCCTCTTTTCACACAACATGCCTAAGGA
The DNA here is from genome assembly GCA_024509875.1 of Oreohelix idahoensis. Lineage (NCBI taxonomy): Eukaryota > Metazoa > Mollusca > Gastropoda > Stylommatophora > Oreohelicidae > Oreohelix > Oreohelix idahoensis. The sequence goes on along the minus strand of JAMPIV010016003.1, from coordinate 704,841 downwards.
AAATTCTCCGAATCTTTTGGCCGAATACCATCACCAACCAAGATCTGCTTACTCGGAGCAAGCAAGAGGACATGCACACCATCATAGCTGGCAGACGCTGGAGCTGGGTTGGCCATGTCCTCAGAAGAGACCCTGATGCTATCACAAGAACAGCTATGCTATGGACCCCTGAAGGAAAACGAAAGAGAGGCCGACCAAAAACAACTTGGCGGAGGACTGTGGAGGCTGAGATGCAAAGAATGAACCAGAGTTGAGGCACTGTACGAAGGATGGCCGCCGACCGAGCAAAGTGGAATCAATTTGTTGTTGCCCTACAAGGCGCAACCAGGCGTAATGGCCACTGACTGCTTTGACGGTCGGCGGCTAAGGATCAAAGAAGAAGAAGTATGTTAAAAAAAATTTTTTTAATGAGTTCAAGTAGAAGACAGTAGACTGGAGGCAGCCATATTGGCCCAAAAGAACAAAAACAAAACAAACAAAAAAACGCAGCGTTTCGCTGCAAGTTGGAAATTATAATTTTTTTGTGTTGGGGGGGTGGGGGGAAGGAGAGTTGGGGGGGGGGAGGGTAGGTATTTTTATAATGTGTTATTATTTTGATGAAGCTCAAAACAGGGTTGGTATTAGGTTAAAGCTAGCTGTTTGTCAAAGCTCGAAACCGGGTTGGTGTTAAATTAAGGCTAGCTGTAACGTAAATATAGATAGCCAGTCTGGCAATATGGCCGATCTTGTCTACTGCCCACTTCATCTACCGAACTTATTAACATCTTGGAAATTATGTTTTATCGCGGCATTAACAAACATGAGAGAAGTGACTGTTCTCCCAATTGCACATTCTACTATCATTTGACGATATTAAAATAATAGAACAAAATATGTTTGTCGAAGTTTGTTTTTATTTTCGTTACCTGCGCATATTAAATTCAACAAATATAGTTTGTAATCCCCTTCGAAATTGATATTATAAAAGTATTAGGGAAAAGCAAGATACAGTCCCTCCCATTTATAAAGAAAGCAAACATGTGACTTTAACAAACAAATGTAAACAATACGGTATTTTAATGTTTTATTCAAAACACGACAAGGAACATTGCGAAATTTATCTCACTTCCGTATTTTGTACTTTCATTTTCTTCAGAACACATTCTTTTCTTTCCGAGTACATAGTAGGAAATGTACATACGCTCATAACGATCCCAAGGAAAGAAGACTCGATGTCGTGAAACAACACTGGTTTGTTTACCTGATGAAGTCTTAAAAAATCATGACAATTAAATGTAGGGCCTAGTCAAAATGTGATAAAATTCTGGTAACCAGTCGGTGCCAGCGTAATTTTCTTCATTACGTTTAGGCCTATTGAGAATTGTTATTCACAACTCTTCACCTACTTGGAAAACGCATCCCACGACCTCAGTGTGTGTCCGCATAATATATCCTTTGTTGCTGGATGTACTTTCACTATTGTTTATACAGTGACTGTGGTTGAAATGAGCATTGTGTCCGGGCCTTACCATATACAAGTTCAATGATTAGGCCTATCTAGGCTAACGCCATTGCATTCTTAGCCTCATATTATTTTGTATTCAACAAGTGTTGTTTCGTTATGGCATAAACATAAAATCTGTACACTTTGTGATTGGTAAAAAATGGAAGTCAAGATGTCACGGCAAGAAACATCATGTCTTACCAAGCGAGCCATTGTTAATTATATGCATTAAATGACGCTTAGGGATACAGTTAAAAAGTGGCACGAGGCCCTATGCCTGCTGAAGGAGGCTAAGTTCAGTGAAGCTACACAGATGTTGCTGGAGATCCAAAAGCCATCTGCCAAAATATTTTACAACCTTGGCTGTATATGCATGCTGCAGCAAAGATACGAAGATGCCATAGAGGTAAGGTCAGAATGTTTGGAATATGGGCCTACCAGTCAGGGGGATTTTTTTGTTGTTGTTGCCTTTTTTAGTCTAAACAACATCTGGAAGTCCTCTCAGTACAGCACAAGCACAAGATTAGGATTATATCAGAGCTGTGTGCTTTCTGTGCTTCTCTATGGCGCGGAGAGCTGGAGAGTTGCAGAGAAGGAAATGTCGAGATTGTCCTCTTTTCACACAACATGCCTAAGAGGGATTCTCCTAATCTTTTGGCAGAATGTCATCACCAGCCAAGATCTGCTTACTCGGAGCAAGCAAGAGGACATGCACACCATCATAGCTGGCAGATGCTGGAGCTGGGTTGGCCACGTCCTCAGAAGAGACCCCGATGCCATCACAAGAACAGCTATGCTATGGACCCCTGAAAGAAAACGAAAGTGAGGCCGACCAAAAACAACTTGGCGGAGGACTGTGGAGGCTGAGATGCAAAGAATGAACCAGAGTTGGGGCACTGTACGAAGGATGGCCGCCAACAGAGCAAGGTGGAATCAATTTGTTGTTGCCCTACAAGACGCCACCAGGCGTAATGGCCATTGACTGCTTTGACGGTCGGCGGCTAAGGATCAAAGAAAGAAAAAGAAGTCAGGGGGATTAACCATTTGAATAAAATTTTCATGGATTATTTAGGATGAATAATAGGTTTGTATGCCTTGTACAGTTCCTCGGGGGGGGGGGGGGGGGGGGGCGGGGGGGGGGGGGGGGGGGGGGGGGGGGGGGGGGGGGGGGGGGGGGGGGGTGGGGGGGGGAAGGGGGGGGGGGGGGGGGGGGGGGGGGGGGGGGGGGGGGGGGGGGGGGGGGGGTCTTTGATGAGACAAAGGAAGAATAGGACTAATGTTCCATCAGGCGTGTCGTACATGTCAACTAATATGAGGTGCTGAAGGCTGGCATCCTCGTCAGGCAGAGCAGTCCATATTGCTACAGAAAGCATTGCTGAAAAAGTATGTGAATCCTTGTTGTCTGCTTCCTGCAAGGGGACCAGCTACAATGGTGGCCCCATGTTTATTGTGGACACATGAGACTTCATCTTCATGAGTTCAAGTCATCAGCCAAAGTTCTCTCATCATGCAGTGTCTTGAATGTGAACACATGAGACTTCATCTTCAACTACAAGTCATCAACCCAAATTTCTCTGATCATGGAGAAATGATCTTGTCTTATATGTGAACACATGAGACTTCATCTTCATAGTACAAGTCATCCACTGAATTTATCTTGTCTTGTCTTAGATGTGAATAGTTATTACTTCTTATGAGTACAAGCTATCAACTCAAACTTCTCTTATCATGTCTTATCTTAGATGTGAATATATATGACTTCATTACAGTTCATCCACCCCATTTATGTCGTTATATCTTCTTAGATGTGAATATAAATGACTTCTTCATGAGTACAAATCATTACCCAAATTTATCTCATCATGTCTTGTCTTGGATGCGAACATATGTGACATCTTCAAGTGTTGCTGACTGGTATGGGGATTAATTTTCTCCAGAAAATCATGTCCTCAATATTGTTGTTGACTCGTTTCTGTTCAAGAAATGTGAAAACTTTGAGACATGAAATGTGAAAACAGTTGAGACAAGAAATGTGAAAACAGTTGAGACAAGAAATGTGAAAACAGTTGAGACAAGAAATGTGAAAACAGTTGAGACAAGAAAAGGGAAAACAGTTGAGACAAGAAATGTGAAAACCTGCTGAGACAAGAAATGTGAAAACAGTTGAGACAAGAAAAGTTAAAACAGTTGAGACAAGAAATGTGAAAACAGTTGAGACAAGAAATGTGAAAACAGTTGAGACAAGAAACTACAACAGGGATTTTTATAGCCGCTTGTTTTACATGATTAGGTTGCCAGCCCCATTCCAAGCCTCATATTAGTCACCTCCTATAACATTCCTGCGGAAGCCGTACCCTTGTTGTTTCTGTGTCTCGTCAGAGACTTACATGAACTACACGATCGCTACATTACTCAACATTAAACCTAATTTTAGACCATTAAAATAAAGAGTCAAAGTACTGCTCCTGTAGGTGTGTCATAATAGGTGACAAATGTGGGGGTGGGGCAACCTCATTATATAACACAAATTGCTACAGAGACCACAGTAGCAAGAATTCTAATGCCGGCTTCCTGCAAGTGGACCAGCTGTGTACTGACTTCATGCTCCATAGAATACGACATTTAGGAAAAAAAGAAGAAACTTGAATTCCTCAGAACATAACATTATGAACATATTGACGCCTCATTTTGTTTTACTTTCAGTATTTTAGTACGAGCATAGACCAAGATAAGTACCTGGCAATTGCCTTGTACCAAAGAGGAGTATGTTACCATGAGATTAAGAGGTGAGAGATCTTTCAGTGTTCATTTGTTACTATGGTTACAGTTGTTGTTTAGCTGTTGAGCTCATTGCGTTGTCTCAGCCAACGCCAATTTGAAGAATTTGCATGTGTTATATAGCTGCTGAGTGGTAGCTGCTGAGTGGTGTTGTAAAGAGTCTTTATAAATGTTGGGGAGCCCGACAGTAGCTTTGTTCATTCTGTGGAGAGTCTTGGCAGCACATGCTGAACTCTCTAGTATAGATAGTACAGTTGCAGGAAGAGGCTTATGTCAGGGGTTTAATTTTTTTAACTGTTTGTTGAGTCTGGACTGTTCTTTTCTTAATTGAAACATTGTTTTCTGCTGCACGCATCGTAGGTCGTTAATGTTGTTATTTTTGTTGGAAAGGGTTAGGGTTAGACTTACAGTCATTAATTGTGATTTTTGTTTTTTGTAACGTGTCCACATCAGGTTACTTTTAAATGTAATAGTAAATATGGCTAATAAAAAACAAAAATTGTGGCCAGCAGTAGGATTGTTCTTCTTAGATCCTTAACCACCGACCGTCAAAGCAGTCAGTGGCCGTCACGCCTAGTGGCGTCTTGTAGGGCAACAACAAATTGATTCCACTTTGCTCGATCGGTGGCCATCCTTTGTACAGTGCCCCAACTCTGGTTCATTCTTTGCATCTCAGCCTCCACAGTCCTCCGCCAGGTTGTTTTTGGTCGGCCTCTCTTTCGTTTTCCTCCAGGGGCCCAAAGCATAGCTGTTCTTGTGATCTGCTTACTCAGAGCAAGCAGGAGGACATGCACACCATCATAGCTGGCAGACGCTGGAGCTGGGTTGGCCATGTCCTCAAAAGAGACCCCGATGCCATCACAAGAACAGCACTAGGATTAGGCCTTCAATTATTTCCTGCCAAGTCCATCTGTCCTGTAATCCATTCATCTGTTTCCCCATCTTTGTTATTCTTCCTACATCTGTTTCTTATTCTCTTCTCCCTGTGTTCTTGAGCTTTTCTTTTACCTTGGAGATTCCACAACCAGAACTGCATTGTAATGCTATGAGCTGGTTTCTTCACTTTGTGCCACAGACGTCTTTCCTCATGTCTTGTTCCAAAGGTACTTGTCTGTTTCTATGAGTACCTCAAGTCTGACAGGCTGAACTGCCACTAAACACACAACACTTCTGTGTCTGAGGCAACTTTCTGAATGCATGTATTATTTATTTCTTGATTTTTATTACTGGAAGATGAGACATGTCTGTGCTTCAGAGCTGGCATTTCTGACTTATGGTTTGCTGTCCTCAGAAATTATGTGAGGGCGGCAAACCATAAATCAGAAGAGTTTAGGACCACCACTGGTGTAAGACAGGGTGATGTTCTGTCACCTCATCTTTTCATACTCCCATGGACGATGTCATTGAAGAATGTAAGGAGAGGACACAAAAGTATCAGTGGGGTACTGGAAGATGAGGCAGTTCTTTATTTCAGAGTTGGCATTTGCTGATGATGTCGCCCTAATTGCTAAATCAGAGGTACATCTTCAATCCAGTCTGCAAGTCTGGGAGGAAGAGCTGGAGAAGAGAGGGGTGGTTATCAGCAGCTCGAAAACAAAAACAATGGTGATTTCATGAGGAGAAAATAGGCATCAGATTATTCTGGAAGAACAGATCCTGGAGCAGATCAGCCACTTTAAATACCTCGGAGCTGTCATAGACCAGAAGGGAGGCATCAATGAAGAATTGACTACCCAAAGAGCAGCAGCTAGAACTTTTTCAAACCTTAAATTGAGGACTGCTCAAAAAAAAGAAAAATTGGCATGAAGATGAAGATAGCTGTATACCTCTTCACCTATGTTCCAGTCTTGACATATGGATGCGAGTCATGGGCAATGACTCAACCCACAAAAGTCAGCTCCAAACCTCAGAAATGAGGTATCTGAGGAAGGTGGTTGAAGTAACAAGAGAAATGGTCTGCAACCAAACGATATGTCAGGGCCTCAAAACCAGTCCCTGCAGACCCAAGTAGAACAGTCCTAATTACGATGGTTTACCATGTATGCAGAATGGAAGATCAGTTACCACGACAAATATGGGAAACTAAGAGCCAGGGATTCAGACCTTCAGGACAACCCAGAGTCCTCTGGGAGGACAACATTAGACAATCTCTGAAGGACCAAGGACTAGATTGAAACCAGACCAGGAGAAAGGCATCCGATAGAATAGTATGGCACTCTCTCTGTCAAACTTCTACACCGCAGGGTAGAAGAGTAATGACTAAGTAAGTAAGTAAGATTTTTATTACCTTTTTATTTCTTTTTCTCCGACGTCAGTTACTTCCATTTGCAGTCACGGTAGAAGGGGAACGACTAAGTAAGTAAGCCATTTTTAGTTTTTTGTTTTTTTAAGTATTTAACTAAAGTCTTTTTCTTTCTCTTCTGTTTTATACCTTTGTCCCTGCCAATGGCCTTGTGACTGACATGTAGGCAAATTTCTTTGCACTTTGCTCGGTCGGCGGCCATCCTTCATGCAGTGCACCAGCTCTGGTTCATTCTTTGCATCTAGGCCTCCACAGTTCTCTGCCAAGTTGTTTTTTTTGTCTGACATGTCTTTCGCTTTCCGTTAGTGGTCCATAGCATAGCTGTTCTTGTGATGGCATCGGGGTCTCTTATGAGGATGTTGCCAACCCAGCTCCAGTATCTGCCAGCTAAAATGGTGTGCATGTCGTCTTGGTTACTCAAGTAAACAGTTCCTGGTTACATAGCACATACTGCCGTAGTGGAGTGATGTGTTAGAGACTTCACTATACTAGGCTCAGCCTTATGAGGTGGAGTGACCAATTCCTTTCCTTACTGCCTTTGCCTTCACATACTCAAAAGCAGTGTCAGGTACCCAATTACAGCTGGGTACACTGGGGTGTGATGCTACCAGGTTTGTAACCCAGAACTTGGTAACTTTACCATAAGAGGCCAACACTCTAACCACTCTACCAATAGGATACTCGGCTCATCATTACATGAAGTTAAAGTATGTAGAGGAGTGTATGTGGCATGAAATCATCATCTTCTGTTAGCTAGTATAAATAGCACACTCATATACAACAACACATAGCTAGAGACAACAGCTTAATGTGGGATATCTCCTAAATAAAGAAGTGAAAGAAAAATTCACAGTGTTGATATCCATTAAGTACCGTATTCTTCAACAGCTAGAAGATGAATCAAGTACAGAAGACCACTAGCAACAAATATAAAATATATGTAATGAAACGTATAAAGAAGTTCTAGGAAAAATAGAACACTAGCACGGGGTGTGGATAAAAACAGAAACCGTTAACATCAGAAAGGTAACAAAATATAATAAAGCAGATTTAAGTGGAAGTAGAACCAGGAGTTCATGAAATACAGTAGACTCACGATTATCCGGGGTGATTAGGACAAAATTATTCGTAGTTAATCACTACCCAGAGGAAATGTTTAAAAATTGGGTTCTTTTATTTTATTGCATTTAAAAATTGCGTTGAAAAAAAATCATGCTTAAGAAATTTGGTCGAAAAACAAATGAAGTAACTTACTCTGTTATTTAAAATATGTTAGCAAACCTTTTATTCACCTTTTGGCAAATGGTGCTGTGCAGATGTCTCAGTATTGGTTTCTCGGCAAGGGTGCAGACTTGCTGTTGCTTTAATTTATCTAGTAGGGCGTCAGTGAGAATTAATGCAGCATTGTGAATGATTCTTTGCTCTTATATTACACTGTTTTCTTCCTGGTCCAAATCATCACCAGCCACTGGTTGGTCTGTGCATGTCACATGACTGTTGCGTGTCACAAGACTATTGTGTGTCACATGACTGTTGTGAAAAGATAAAAGTAGTCATCCCATAGCAGATACTGCCTTAGGGGAGTGCAGAAACTTCACTAAACTAGGTCCAGCATTGAGGGGTGGGATGATGGTTTCCCATCCTCACTGCCTTTTTCTTCCCTAACTCAAGATCAGAGTTAGGTGCCCATTTACAGTTGGGTTGACTGGAGCACAACATCACTGTGTTTCAAACCTGACAACTTTGCCACAAGAGGCCAGCTGTCTAGCCACTCTGCCAATCTGATGCTCATAACTGTTGCACAGAGCTGAATTGGGCAGAGCTTACCTGTGCAGAATGAGCTGTTGTACAAACATGATTTGTGTATAACTAAGCTGTACGGAATTTACTTTTGAACAGAATTTATTTTGTACATAACTCATTTTTGTGTGGACCACTTGTACAGAAGTACTGTTGTACAGAATTTTGCATGAGAAAAAGAATGGTAGATTGAAACTCACAATAAGTGTGAAATACAAGTGAGCTTTTGAATGAGACAGGAACACCAGGAATATAAGCAGCTAAGGGCTGTCACCTTAGTGGTGGATTCCCATAGTCTGTTATGACTGAAGGGGCTATTATTATTTGAATACAAAATGGAAAGAAAGAGCTCTAAGCATTGTATTACTCTGTCCATTCACAGATTTGATGTAGCAAGATCTGACTTCTGTACTGCACGCACTATGGTACGAAGTGATGGAATTAACTACAAGCAGCTTGGAGCAGACGTCTTACTGTCGCCTGAACTGGTAGTTGTCACCTTTTGCAGATTAGCAGACTATTCCTTAGCATACTTTTAATTCACTTTTAAAATACATATGCTATATCATTCTGATTTCACCGGTGTGTTGTTAAAAGGGGAGTGAAGAATAATTATACTGTAAACTAACAGGCATGTCACATATTGCAGCAAAGGATAGGGGATTGCCTATACATCCTGTAGAAACTTTAAGCCAACAAAACTTCATCAACATAGACGAGTCAACCTAAGCAAATAAATTAAATAATTCAACCCAGCTATCCTTGACAAAACCAGTTGATAGCATTTCAAGGCAGCCCTTGCTCTGGGATCCCTAGTGTAAGAGAAGCCAAAAAAAAACTCATGGTAAAGGGGATATAGAAATTGTGTGAACCTTGAATAGATAACACTGGAAAAGAAGGTTTTAGATGTGTATTTGTTGAGTTACTAGTTGTATGCTGTATTTTATGTTGAACAGATGTATTCTGTATTTTATGTTAAACGGATGTATGCTGTATTTTATGTTGAAGAGGTGTATGCTGTAATTTATGATGAAGAGGTGTATGCTGTATTTTATGTTGAAGCTGTGTATGCTGTATTTTATGTTGAAGAGGTGTATGCTGTATTTTATGTTGAAGGGGTGTATGCTGTATTTTATGTTGAAGAGGTGTGTGGTGGTGTTTGATGGTATTGTATGATGTTGATATTACTAAATGTAATTGTATGAGGCCAGCTGTGAAGGCTCCTGAGATAAAATGTAGTTGAGAATTGTCAGAAGGCCTTTCTTGCTACCACTACGACCTCACACTTAATTTTTTTTTTTAATGAATGTGGCTACGTAAAGTGTCTAGGGTACTGTTATGTAGTGTGGTGTGATAGTTTATAAATACACCCACAGATATTTAAGAAGACTAATAATATTAACAAATGTTAAAATACACTGAACTAACTCACGTGGGTAAAATTTCTTGATAGAATTATATTACATTTATTTTGTTCTGCATCAATTTTTTAGGTTGACCAGAACTTAAAAGGATTTAGAAATTATGAAAAAATGCATGGAATATTATATCATAAATGCAATAGTGTACATATATATGTACTATACTAGTTAGTTTTATTAAAATGTTCTAGTAGCCATCTACTTGGGAGGATAGTTACTGTTTGTGCTGTTGGGGTGGCCTCATCACACCTGTCTATATTGACTACACAGTGTCCAGAAAATGGTGGGAATCTTTATGGGGTTATTAGTAAATAAACTGCGTTGGTGAATGTCCAGCAGACCAGAGGCTCACTCATCTGGAAGTTGTAGCTCTGGTGCTGAAATCAGTTGATCCCACCTCTCCGTGCTGGCGGGCAATAATGGTGGTCTCTGTCACAAATACTGCACAGATACACTCGAGTAAAGTCACCAACTGAATAGACACTGCTTTGTTGACGACAGAAACTCGCAGCTCTGCAATCAAAGTATGGGCCATGTGTCAAAATCTATTCTCTACCCACGTCTGGACACAACAGTGACACAACAACCACATCATACAGACAGGTCAGATCTCTCTGACCAAACAGCACAGTTACCATGGTGGTTTTACATCAGATAGATCCTCCCAGACTATAGATTCTGAAAAAATATTTATTAGTTGTTTGCCCTAAAAGAGGATAGGTAATATGTATCATTATTCTCAACACTTGATCTGTCTTGCATAATCCTTGCTGGAGTTTATGTACATTGTTGGTCCCTAGACCCTGACTAGGGCGGGGGGTCTAGAGCAAATCCCTACTTGTTTGTAAGGCTAGATTTCGATATGGCAGTATCAAATCACTCAAACATGAAACAATATTCAAAATATACAAAGAAATAATTTCAATCTTACCAGATTATGAATAAATAACACAGAATTGCTAGCAAAACTCAGCTGAGCTGCTGGCTATAGTATGGCGTCCCTAAATTTATTTCACTTGCTTTCATATGGAATCACCACACTTTAAAATCTGTGTCTATCACTGAACAACTATTGAAGAATGGCCCCACTTTCGCGTCTGAGCGCTAATGATATGATTGTCTGTGGCCAATCACTGCCTAGGTTATTTGAATTTCAAAATTTCTACACTAAAGTCATTTCAGTCATGCTTCAGTCAAGTATGGATGTTTATCTGTTAGTCTGTCCGTCTCTACTTGTGTTTCTAAAAAAAATGTGCTTGTTTTTTGAACCAACCTTTCTCTCCCCTCCAAAATTTTGTCGTTAAAAGTTATATTTAGACACAGCTACTGCTCAAAAACCCTCTCCTCCATACTAAGTAAATTTGAACACCTGCGTCCAAGGTCGTGTTTTTGTGTGCAAATTGCGACACTTTTTTATTCAACACAGTCTGTCGATGATGTGAACTACACTGTCTTTTGTCATTATCTTCAATATTATCTATCCGTCTGTAAAATTAAGACCATCTTAATTCACTGCTCAGAATAGGCCATCCGGCCAGCTAATTTTTATATTCCTAACATTAATATTAAGAAAAAATTACTTTTTAATTTTTGTAATATTCCTAACATCTGCGTTTTACCGCTCCATTCAAATCAAAAGCTTGGTATCGCAAAAGCGTCCAATAAATGACTGTGGCGTAACATATCTAGGGTCCCTTCAGTCGAGTTGCTTACTTTTTATGTCAACTTGGGAAACGTGACTTTTCTCCGTTTCCCCCCCCATTGCGTCTCCTTAGCCTTTCCAGTCATATTTTTTTTTCTTTTTTTATCCGCCGTTCCCCTCCTGTCTAGCAAGTCAATTATTCTGGAGGATGATGACCCGCGGTCTAGGCGATCATGTACATCAGCAGCCTACGCATTATGTTTTTATCCTTAAATGTTATCTTTGGAGGGATTTTACCGTTGTATCTCTGTCAATTTCACTACACATCTCCCCACTTGAAAACATGCCTATGGCAAGTTCCAAAACCAGCGATACACATAGGTAAAATTACTCCTCACGTCTGCCACTACTCTAATTTTGATCACAGGGGTGCCGACTGAGGAAATCTGCACCGACATTCAATTTGCCTGGGATATATTGGATACTAAACTGATAAGGTTGAAGCAATAAAGACCACCTCAGCAATCTTGCGTTTTCATGCTTAGCCTGAGACAAGAACACGAGAGGCTGATGGTCCGTCTCCACCACAAATGTCCTACCATACAGATAGATTTGAAACTTCTTTATTGCCCAGATTAATGCTAAACATTCTTTTTCGCTTGTGGAGTATCCTTGTTCCGCCTTATTCAATTTGCGGCTTGCATAAGCGACTGGTTTAAGTTCCCCATCAGGTGAAGATGATCTTTGCAACAAAGCCCCTCCGAGTCCCACATTACTTGCATCGGTTCTTAAGACAAAGTCCTGTGTCAAATCAGGCAGTTTGAGAATAGGCTTGCTAGTGAGTTTTTTCCTTTAACTCTTGGAACGCTAGTTCACATTGTGCAGTCCAAATAATTTTATCTGGAAGTCCCTTGCGAGTCAGATCAGTCAGAGGAGCACAAATAGCGTTAAAATTTTTGATGTATTTCTGATAAAATCCGCATAACGACACAAATGATCGCACGTCCTTTTTTGTTTGCGGCCTAGGTGCTCTCTGCAGTTTTTCCAAATTCTTAGGATCAGGGGTCATATTACCCTGATATACCGTGTGTCCCAAGAATTCCAACTCTTTGCATCCAATACAACATTTTGTTGGCCTAGCAGTTAAGTTCGCCTCCCGAAGTCTATCAAACAACATCTCCAGAGCTTCAATGTGTTCTTCAAATGTCTCGGTGGCGACGAGAATATCATCCATGAAATTTGTGATACATGGGTTATTCAGGGGCTCCAACAATTTTCGCATCATCCTTGAAAACACACTCGGAGCATTTTTCAGTCCGAATGGTAGCATATTGAATTCATAATGTCCATCCGAAGTGCTAAAAGCCAAATAAGGTCTCACTTCAGGCTTCACTGGGATCTGGTAATAGCCTTTACTAAGATCCACTTTTGAAAAATATTTTGCCTTGTTCAGTCTGGCAAATAACTGTTTTGTGTCTGGTAATGGATCCACTTGTCCTTCTGTGACAGCATTCAGTTTCCTGTAATCTATGCACAATCTGTGTTCCCCAGACGGTTTTCTCAACAAAACGACACTAGAACTAAAAGATGATTCACTGTGCGAAATAATCCCCTCCTTCAACAAATACTCTATTTCTTCCTTCAATGCCTTCTCCTTCGCGAACGGAATAGAATAGGCTCTCATACAGATTGGGTTTGAGTCTACCAGTTTCATGTCATACTGTAGCAAATTTGTATGGCCTGGTTTATCTGTTAATACATCTGTATGTTCCTCCAGAACTTGTTGAACTCTCTCCCTCTGGTTTTTAGTCAGGTGCTTACTGACTTTTACCTGTGCTGCTGTTTCACAAGGATGTAATGGGTATTCATGTGAGGTGAGTGGTTCCTTTTGCATCTGGGTTGCAATAGCCAAGGTCAATAAGGGGGTGCTTTCCTGGAGTGGTCTGTCCAGATACTTCTTTAACAGGTTTACATGATAAACTTTTTCCTTCCCCTTTTTGTCAGTTTTATAGTTTGTTCTAGACACCTTCTCTAGAACCGTATATGGACCTTGCCAACCAATTTGTAATTTATTCTGGCTTCCGGGTAGTAGAAGCAGCACCTTCTCTCCGACTGCCAGTTCCCTGTCCTTTGCCTTCCTATTAAAATATGCTGCATGTTTCTTCCTGGCTTGTTTCAAATTATCATTTGCCAGTTTCCATCCAGCTTTCAAACGAGTGGTCAGTTCGTTCACATATTGATACGATGAGGTAACAGTCTCTTCCGCCTTCTCATCTGTCCAGGTCCTTAATAACGCTTCTAATGGACCTTTTATTGGCCTCCCAAATAGCAGAGTTGCGGGAGCCATCCCGGTTGAACTATGTGGTACCTCCCGATACGCAAACAATGCGGCGGGCAGGAATTGATCCCACAGATCCGGTTTTCGTGTGCCAGCTTTCTCAGGATAGAAATGAGAGTCCCGTTGAACCTCTCTACCTGGCCGTTCCCTTGTGGATGGTACGGACTACAATGAAAGTGCCTGGCTTGAAATAGCTTAAAAACTTCTTCCGTTAGTTTCCCCTTGAACTGAGATCCATTATCCGTCAAGATTTGATGTGGGAATCCTAATCGGGTAAATATTGTAAGTAGTGCCTCTGCTACATGTTTTGAATCAATTGATGGCAGGGCTACCGCCTCTCCCCACATAGAACAAGTGTCCACCAGAGTAAGGATGTAACTGTTCCTCCTCTTGGTCCGAGTGAGAGGTCCTACAATATCCACTGCAACCCTCTCAAAAGGTGTTCCCACTATGGGCATTTCCCCTAGAGTTGCAGGAGCAGTCCAGTGCTTTGGAGCTACCCTTTGACATTCTGGGCAGGATTTGACATATCTTTTTATATCCTCCGTTATCCCTGGCCAGAAGTAATGACAAGCTATACGCTGTCCTGTGGCGCTGATCCCCATGTGACCACTGAAGGGAATCGCATGCCCGAGTTCCATCACTTTATCTCTATATGAAGTGGGAAGAACCAGCTGGTTGTGACCATTTGTTCCAGTTCCGGCCTTCCTGTATAAGAGTTTGTTCTTCATGAAATATTCCCCCTTGCTCGGAGGTGTGTGGCATTTGGGCAATTTTTTAAAACAGAGCTTGAGTGTCCTATCCTCAGCCTGCGCCTTCCTCATCTCCTCTGGATGAGCATTTATAGGTTCACCTTCTTCCTCCTTCTTCTGTGACCTGGTCTGCACTGTCGCCATGATCACAGGTTTCTCGGGATTCCCCAAGAAGACGTATCTACACCCCAATATCAGAGGGTAGATTGGTTCATCTATCACTGCTGCTCTGATTTCTCCTTCCACATAGCGAGTTTTCACCGTTATCCTTGCGATGGGAAGTGTCATGAGTGGTATGTCCTTAGTCGCCCCTTGTATTTCCACTGTTTCTGTGGTATACTGACTTGGGTCCACTAGGCTAGACTTCACAACTGAATCATAATCCAAACCTGTATCATAAAGGCACCTTATGGTGACCCCATTACAAATAACATCCTCACAAACTGGGGGGTGATAAGGTTCCTGTTGTCCCTTAGGATTAACCTTTAATCTTTGCGTCCCCGACTTCATTGCAGCAATGTTTGAAGGTTTCCTTCTACAAAATTCGGTGTTATGGTTATCCTTCTTGCACCATTTACACCATCTTTTTCCTTGGTTCAACGGTTTTCTTTCATTGAACTTT
Source organism: Oreohelix idahoensis (assembly GCA_024509875.1). Taxonomy (NCBI): domain Eukaryota; kingdom Metazoa; phylum Mollusca; class Gastropoda; order Stylommatophora; family Oreohelicidae; genus Oreohelix; species Oreohelix idahoensis. Next base: position 689,703 of record JAMPIV010016003.1, on the reverse strand, counting down.
TGGTCATTGAACTGTGAGTTTCTGTCGCGATAGTCATTTCTTGGCCGCTTAAAGTTTGTCCTACCTTTATTTCCCTGCTCTCTATTATCAAATTTATTAAATTGCTGTGGAGCTTTAAAATTGTCTATGTGCTTCTTCTTAGCACCACTTACCTCTGCCTGGGCTGCCTGATACCTCTCAGCAACATTTAAAATTTCCCCCAACTTCTCTGCACCTTGTTCCATGAGAAATTTTCTCATGTCTGGAGCCATGGACTCTCTCAATTGCTCAATCATGATCATTTCTTTAAGATCTTGGGTCTTCCCCAGAGCCGTCCATTTCTCCAAATAGGTTTCTAGTCTAGCAGAGAATTGGTGGTATGTCTCCCCAGACAACAGTTTTGCATTTCTAAATTTCTTACGATAAAATTCACCATTCTTCTCGTACCTTAATAACAAAGCCTGCTTTAACATGTCATAATTGTCTTGGTCTTCCCTGTTCATTTTAGCAAATACTTCATAAGAAGTACCCCTCAATCCCTGTGATAGCTTTAAACTCCACCTCTCTCTCTCTAACCCATATGTAGTAGCTAATAACTCAAAACGTCCTAGGTACCCCTCTATGTCATCGTCTTTTTCAACAAAATGGTCTAAATGAAACCCCATAGCTGAGTTTGAGGCTCCCAGACTAGGCGTAGCATCTGAGGCAAAAGGGCTGGCACCATTTTCAGGAGCCTGGCCTTGTAATTCCAGCTCCCTTAGTCGTAATTCGTGCTCCCTTTGCAACCTTCTATCTTCTGCCTCCCTTTCGGCAGTCAACCTTTTTTCTTCTGCCTCCCTTTGCTGTCGTTTTTCTTCTGCCTCAATCTGCAGCCTCTTAATTTCTCTATCAGCCTCTAACCTCTTCTCTTCAACTAACCTCCTTTCTTCCCGTTCAATATATTTATCACATTCAGTCGTTACGTATTGAATTAAAATTTGACCATCCATTCCCATCTCCTTCGCGGTGAGCACAGCAGCTGATCTAAATTTTGCCAGCTCCGCCATACTTTTTAGACAATATAATAATATACAAGCTAAATCTCTAACCAGTAAATACACTAAGTACTTCTTATGACTATAGTCCAACTAATTCTAACTAACCAGTTAACTAATTAATTATTACTGGCTGTGAAGATTCACCAACTTTTATCTGCAGGGACACTTTTAATTTTAAGGGAAATTTTACAATTTATTTCCCTACTTTTATTTCTCCCACCAGGAGATCCTAATATTACTGTTGGGCTAATTATCCCGGACGAGCCCCCAATATTGTAGTGGTGTTTGATGGTATTGTATGATGTTGATATTACTAAATGTAATTGTATGAGGCCAGCTGTGAAGGCTCCTGAGATAAAATGTAGTTGAGAATTGTCAGAAGGCCTTTCTTGCTACCACTACGACCTCACACTTAATTTTTTTTTTTTTAATGAATGTGGCTACGTAAAGTGTCTAGGGTACTGTTATGTAGTGTGGTGTGATAGTTTATAAATACACCCACAGATATTTAAGAAGACTAATAATATTAACAAATGTTAAAATACACTGAACTAACTCACGTGTGTAAAATTTTTTGATAGAATTATATTACATTTATTTTGTTCTGCATCAATTTTTTAGGTTGACCAGAACTTAAAAGGATTTAGAAATTATGAAAAAATGCATGGAATATTATATCATAAATGCAATAGTGTACATATATATGTACTATACTAGTTAGTTTTATTAAAATGTTCTAGTAGCCATCTACTTGGGAGGATAGTTACTGTTTGTGCTGTTGGGGTGGCCTCATCACACCTGTCTATATTGACTACACAGTGTCCAGAAAATGGTGGGAATCTTTATGGGGTTATTAGTAAATAAACTGCGTTGGTGAATGTCCAGCAGACCAGAGGCTCACTCATCTGGAAGTTGTAGCTCTGGTGCTGAAATCAGTTGATCCCACCTCTCCGTGCTGGCGGGCAATAATGGTGGTCTCTGTCACAAATACTGCACAGATACACTCGAGTAAAGTCACCAACTGAATAGACACTGCTTTGTTGACGACAGAAACTCGCAGCTCTGCAATCAAAGTATGGGCCATGTGTCAAAATCTATTCTCTACCCACGTCTGGACACAACAGTGACACAACAACCACATCATACAGACAGGTCAGATCTCTCTGACCAAACAGCACAGTTACCATGGTGGTTTTACATCAGATAGATCCTCCCAGACTATAGATTCTGAAAAAATATTTATTAGTTGTTTGCCCTAAAAGAGGATAGGTAATATGTATCATTATTCTCAACACTTGATCTGTCTTGCATAATCCTTGCTGGAGTTTATGTACATTGTTGGTCCCTAGACCCTGACTAGGGCGGGGGGTCTAGAGCAAATCCCTACTTGTTTGTAAGGCTAGATTTCGATATGGCAGTATCAAATCACTCAAACATGAAACAATATTCAAAATATACAAAGAAATAATTTCAATCTTACCAGATTATGAATAAATAACACAGAATTGCTAGCAAAACTCAGCTGAGCTGCTGGCTATAGTATGGCGTCCCTAAATTTATTTCACTTGCTTTCATATGGAATCACCACACTTTAAAATCTGTGTCTATCACTGAACAACTATTGAAGAATGGCCCCACTTTCGCGTCTGAGCGCTAATGATATGATTGTCTGTGGCCAATCACTGCCTAGGTTATTTGAATTTCAAAATTTCTACACTAAAGTCATTTCAGTCATGCTTCAGTCAAGTATGGATGTTTATCTGTTAGTCTGTCCGTCTCTACTTGTGTTTCTAAAAAAAATGTGCTTGTTTTTTTGAACCAACCTTTCTCTCCCCTCCAAAATTTTGTCGTTAAAAGTTATATTTAGACACAGCTACCGCTCAAAAACCCTCTCCTCCATACTAAGTAAATTTGAACACCTGCGTCCAAGGTCGTGTTTTTGTGTGCAAATTGCGACACTTTTTTATTCAACACAGTCTGTCGATGATGTGAACTACACTGTCTTTTGTCATTATCTTCAATATTATCTATCCGTCTGTAAAATTAAGACCATCTTAGTTCACTGCTCAGAATAGGCCATCCGGCCAGCTAATTTTTATATTCCTAACATTAATATTAAGAAAAAATTACTTTTTAATTTTTGTAATATTCCTAACATCTGCGTTTTACCGCTCCATTCAAATCAAAAGCTTGGTATCGCAAAAGCGTCCAATAAATGACTGTGGCGTAACATATCTAGGGTCCCTTCAGTCGAGTTGCCTACTTTTTATGTCAACTTGGGAAACGTGACTTTTCTCCGTTTCCCCCCCCCCCCCAATTGCGTCTCCTTAGCCTTTCCAGTCATATTTTTTTTTCTTTTTTTATCCGCCGTTCCCCTCCTGTCTAGCAAGTCAATTATTCTGGAGGATGATGACCCGCGGTCTAGGCGATCATGTACATCAGCAGCCTACGCATTATGTTTTTATCCTTAAATGTTATCTTTGGAGGGATTTTACCGTTGTATCTCTGTCAATTTCACTACAAGGTGTATGCTGTATTTTATGTTGAAATGATGTATGCTGGTTTTTATATTGAAGAGGTGTATGCTGTAATTTACGTTGAAGAGGTGTATGCTGTAGTTTATGTTGAACTGATGTATGCTGTATTTTATGTTGAAGAGGTGTATGCTGTATTTTATGTTGAAGAGGTGTATGCTGTATTTTATGTTGAAGAGGTGTATGCTGTATTTTATGTTGAAGAGGTGTATGCTTTATGTTAACACATTAACTACCAAATTGGAAAACACGCTGTGGCGTAATTAAATTTTGTTTCCATATTCACCCTGTAGGTGTATACACAAATTAAGCTATAGTTTTCGTAATTGCATACAGATTTTTATGAATTATACGTCATTTTAAAGATAAATGAATGTACTATTACAACAAGCTGAAATAATTATGTTTACAGATATGGTAAATATTATTAATAATATTAAGTGATTGAAAGAAAGACAAAGTTTCCATTTTTTTGTTAAATTATCAACTTACCAACATGTCACTTGTTTCTAGGACAGTTAATGCCTGTCTATAGGTGATTATCATGTAGTATATTTAATTACAAGAATAACAAGCCCAAGGACAGACATACTGACTAATATTTACACTATTGGTAGCTTACATAATCACACCTACACCACTTCCATAAAATCTCAAAATTTGCATGCAGACCTGGTTCATGAGTTGGGACGAAACGAAAACTATTTGATGTTTCACCCTCACTAACTTGCTGCTGTTGTTTTCGTTCTTTAGTTAAATTATTTTCTGCACCATTTGTAACTCTAATCGAGGTCTTTGCTATTTTACAGCCCACCGATGGCTGAGGACTTGCAATATTTTCACTATCATCACTGCTTGCACCCCACTACTATCAAAATCACTATTTCAATCAATGTGCACACTGTTTTCACTGTCCTCGTCACTAGATCTATCAGTCAATTGTTGAAACAAATTTCTAGCTTGTTCAGCCGCTATTGGAGATGTACAAGCATTTTTTGTGGTCCTATCACTAGTTGCCACGGTAAATAATTTTACACGATTTGGTAACTAACCAAAAACGCTGAAAAATATGAACATAATATCAATTTTCCAGTGTTCTGCAACAACCAAGCTTTGGGAATTTGTTTTCCTGTGGCAACTTAAAATCTCGAACCAGATCAGAAAGTGTTTAAGTACATTTTGCATTTGTTTTATTACTAAACATAGATCGACGCTCTGAGCGGCTCGCGGTCCAAATGATAGGATTTCATAAACCAGTCCTACCGGCTCGTGGTAGTTAATGTGTTAAATACATGTACCGCTGTATTTTATTTTCTGCAATCCCATGTTTCTGTTTCATTTCTCTAGCTGGACCACTGTGTTGCTGTAACTGAGGAAAGCTCTTACAAGAAGGTATGAGACAGGTTAATATTTGTTTATTTATTTGTAGAGCAGCAAAAATTGCAGAATTGAGGGAAGGAATAAAGCAGAATAAGAGAGTAAGGAAAAAACATCGGTGCTAGGTATGGTGCACATTGTTTGGTGGAAACAAGCAAATAGTATCACATGGCAGTACTTTTGCTAGAATTCCCAGGATAAAGCAACAGAGACCCAAAAACGTGGAGAAAATAATGAGAGGCAGGCTTAAGAACAATAGAGTAGATATGGAAGGCAGATGTCATAGGACTGGAGGGGGTCTGGCATAAACCAATTAAAGGGTGTGCTTCACATTGAGATGTTGGGCAGTGAAGAAGAAGAAATAATTAATTTTTTTTTAGATATCAGATCTGATCACCTGAAGTAGTCCCTCTGTCTGACAAGTGTTTTGTCATTTTTGTCTCCTTTACACTCTAAGGGGACAGGCCAACTTGAGTCATGAATGCCAAGTGTCAGCTTCCTGTTGTTGTTTTTTCTCTGCCTGCACTTGGAATTAAACCCACTCCATGTTGATTGCAACTTCCAAATCTCCTCCAAATTGCCCATGCTGCCAACTCGAGGCACTTGTGAAAGTCACCATTTTGCTGTATATAAATTACTGTCCTAAATTCCAAAGCCTGTTGCAGTTTTTCCCCAGCCAGCATGATGCCTTTTCCACAGTTTTGTGGAGCCTCTTAAGTGCCCTTGTTGTTAGCTGTCTCTTCAGGTCCAGTTGTTTCAGCAGATCACACACTGAGGCAGCCACTAGATCTTTTACATCTACTTCTACAGCTATGACGTTTGTCATGACTTCCTCATGTCTCACCTCCCAGCGGACTTTGGGTCATCCTGGGGGTCTGGATCCCTGGCTCTTTGTTTCCCATGCTTGTCGTGGTAGCCGATCTCCCATTCTGCAGACATGGCCAAACCATCTTAGTTGGGACTGTTCTACTTGGGTCTGCAGGGGGTGGGATTTTAGGCCTTGACGTATCGTCTGATTGCGGACCATGTCTCTTTTTGTTACTTCAACCACCTTCCTCAGATACCTCATTTCTGAGGTTTAAAAATAAATCTACCCATGCAATCTGTGTGGCTGGAATAGTATTTGTTTGGTTTTTTTCACTTAGTTCTGACTTTCTTTCCTTTCTGTTTTTTGTTCATTTGTCTCTGATGAAGGCCTTGTGGAAGCAGCATAGATAATTTTCTTTGTTCTCATAAGATCTAATACAGTCTTATTTTTTGTGTGTGTTTAACCCACCATTTACCACCATCTCATCTTACTGCAGTCAGTCTTATTTTCTCACATGTTTGCTATCAACAGTCCTCTGTTAAGCTACAAGCCCTGCCTGTGAGAGACTGCATCTTCCGACCCCCGAAAGCAGTGGTGGATAATCTTGTGAAGCAAGACTTCCTTGGGAATGCTAAGGTCAGTGCCAATCTTTATTTCTGCAAAGTTTTTGCCAGGTTACCAAAGTATGCCACACATTTGATTTCTGTTGTGGAATAAAATTATACTTAGGTCAGTAAAAGTATTATAAAATTATGAGTACTAATTATGAATTCATATTTTGTTTGTATGCGTATACAGTGGGAAAAATTAATGCGCTTTTTATCATCATCGTGTTGTTTCAGTCTAAAAGAACAATTATCAGCCATGATCACAGGGGAGATACGGACAGTGTTGGCATAGCTGACAGTCCTTTTCAGGGCTTCATCATGTTAGCAGATAGAGACTGTTAGTATTCAGGAATTAGTATCTACGAGGGGCGTTCAGAAAGTAATGCACCACATCGTTTTTCTCAGGAGCTGTTTATTCAAAAAGCATGAAATTTATGCACAATATACATGGATGTAACATGTAAACATCGGTATTATTCAACATAATCCCCATCAACTTGTTCGGCTTTATGCCAGCGCGAAACAAGTGCATGTATTCCTAGCCCGTTCCAGATTTTGTCTTGATCATGTAGCCATTTCTTCGCTGCATGAATCACTCCTTCATCATCTTCAGACCTTGTCCCACGGAGTGCATCTTTAAGTGGACCAAATAGATGAAAGTCAGAGGGTGCCAAATCGGGACTATAGGGTGGATGGGGTAGTACAGTCCAACCCAATTTGGTGATTGCTTCCCGGGTTGCCAGACTTGTGTGAGGTCGCGCATTGTCGTGAAGGAGAAGCAGGTCTGCTGGATTCTTGTGTGGCCGAACTCTGCGAAAACGTTGATTGAGTTTTTTCAATGTCTTAATGTAAGCTTGCGAATTGATTGTCTCTCCTCTTGGCATAACGTCTACAAGAATCACACCTTCAATGTCCCAAAAGACAGTGATCATGACCTTTCCAGCTGAAGGAATTGTCTTGAATTTCTTTCTTCTTGGTGATTGCGGTGGATGCCACTCCATTGACTGTCTTTTTGTCTCAGGTTCAAAATGATGTGCCCAGGTTTCGTCACCTGTAACGATCTTAGCCAAAAAGTTCTCTCCATCAGCATTGAAACGCTCCAACAATTCAGAAGAAATCGCTTTCCTTTGCAATCGGTGGTCATTTGTGAGACTTCGAGGAACCCATCTTGCGCAAACCTTAAAAAATCTGAGAGTTTTTATAACTGCATTTGCACTACCAATGCTGACTGACAGCTGTAAGGACAATTATTGAGTAGTGATTCGCCTATCAGTAAGAATAATACCCTCAGTGCATTTCAACATTTCTGCGTTGGTGGCTGTGGCAGGACGTCCACAGCGCGGCCGATCAAGCAGCTCCCAATCTCCACTTCCTGATTCTTTGATTCTCTGAACCCAGCGACTGACTGTACTCCTGTCGACTGCAAAACTTCAATACACATCACATAGACGCTTGTAAATATTCACAACAGTTTCCTTCTCTGCAACGAGAAATTCTATCACAATTTGCTGTTTATAACGCAAGTTTCTAACACGCTCCATTTCAACTGTTTAGGGCAGCCATATTATTTGGCCGGTTGTGGTGCAATTTGGTGCACACAATTTGTACATGCCATATTTGAAGTGTGCAAAATTTCATGCTTCTATCTTCATTATTAGCTGAGAAAATCGATGTGGTGCATTACTTTCTGAACGCCCCTCGTATCAATGCTGTACTTCAGTTAACAATGTTCACCTTTTTTGTAAATGTCAAATTACGCTCCGATATAACCAATGAACTTGTTTTAACATGCCATGCCACAAGACAGCAAAACCTGCAAAGGGAAAAAAAAAAGCAGAAAGTTTAATTAATTAGACTTGGACATTTGTTTCTGTTTTATGTCCTGTATCAGGCAACCAGATTCTATTTAAAGATAATTAATATGTAAGTTTGTAACACTTTATCCAAAATTCTCAGAGACAGCTTTGTTTTGGAAACCAGATTTTTTTCAGTTTTTAAATGTCGCCCAAATTGTTCCAAAAGTGGGACCCAAAGACGCAGCAATAGAGAACGCAGTCAGCGACTCATAGCTTGACTGCCTGCGTCAGGACGAGCGAATCAGAGCTGGTCAAGACCGCACTCCACCTCCACGTGGTGGTCCTGGAAACAGTCTGCAGCAGTGCAGTCTGGCTGAGCGAGTGTGGATCGAAATGAGAAGGCAAACCCGGTCCTAAAAAATGCCGTGCAGAAGTCGGATGTGTCGACCGAAAGGTGCAGATATCACAGCTTAGGCAAAACAGACACAACGCAACCACTGTCCTTTTCAGGACGAACGAGGAAGAAGAAGAAGTTCCAAAAGTAACCCAAATAAAAAATTATTAAAAAATCAATTACTAAACAGTTCTGTATTAAAAAATAGCTCAAAGTTGCCCAAAATAGTAATAAAAAAATTGTCCAAATTGTGAGCACAAAGTAGCCCAAAGAAGCTTTCACTTTTCAGAATATTTCAGTTTTGGGATGTAAGGTTGTTGACCTTAGGAAGCTGCGGTTGTGCAGTGGTTAGGTCACTGGCTACCTAGCTCACTGGTCCATGGTTCGATCCCCAGTTGAGGTGGGATTTTTTAGACTGCAAACAGGTCTGAGGTCGACCTAGCCTCATGAATTGGGTACCAGAGCAACTCTGGAAAGGTTAAGGCGGCCGGCATGATGCTGACCACATCACCCCTAGTGTGCCGATGGTCAAGAAAATATGGGCCTAACACCGTATTCCCAATATACCTCAATGGGCGTGTAATGGGGTCCTTTACTTTTTTTTGTATTTTAAAAAAATTAAACCACTGGTTTTTTGTTTATTTTGTCCCAATGAATGTCTTTTTGTTTTGTTTTAATTTTGTGTTTCTTACATTACAAGAAAACATTACAAGAAGTGAAATGGACAGCAAAGATAGGTCTGACTGAAGTTCTGTGCTCAATATAGAATAAGAGCGTGGTCTTCGCCTACCTATTTAAGGGTTGAGCTGCAAGGGATGAGACAGAATGCCAAGTTGATGAGAGAATATGATCAGCAAACTCTGAAGTGAAAACAAAACAAATTTGAAGAATAAAAAATTACTTCAGTCTAATTCGGTGCTTCTTAACCATGGGTTACATGCACCTTTGGGTGCTGTGGGACCCAACATCTGCGAGACATGCCAGATATTTTAGAAAGCAAATCATCATAAACACAGTACAACTGAGAAGAAGTGGAAGGCTCATCTAAAAAAAAAGTTTGATGCATGATTTTCTTATACGAGGCATGTTCAAATGAAACCCGACCGTGCTGCACTAAGTGGACATACGTAGGAGGAGCATGATGACGTCACATCTGACGTAATAAGCACATACGAATGTACAAGTGTGTAAGTGTTCATTCTCCTAGTATTCATTGGTTGTGCTGCAGACCGTTAAATTATGGCCGGTGTGATAAGGAATCCGTCCAAGGTCGATCACCATAAGGAAGAACGCATGGGGTGGAGTTTGAATAACCTGCTGCGTTACGAAGAGGAGGGTGATGCATTTCTGTTGCGCATAGTGGCAGGCGATGAGTCGTGGTGCCACCACTTTGAGCCTTGCAGCAAATCAGCGAGCATGCAATGGAAACATCCCGGATCACCAAAACCCAAAAAATGCAAGTCACAGATTTCCGCCGGTAAGGTTATGCTGACCGTATTTTTTTAACCATGAAGGGCTTCTATTGGTAGACTTTAAAGAGCTTGGCGGGAACATCAATGCCTTCCGCTACAAAGACACACTGAAAAACCTGCATACAGCCATCAAGAATAAATGACCCGGCATGCTTTTGCGTGGTGTGATTCTGTTGCACGACAATGCTCGTCCACATGTTGCGAACATTGTGCAGGAAGCATTAGCAAGGAAAAGGTGGGAAGTTCTGCCACACCCAGCCTACAGCCCCGATCTGTCACCATGTGACTTTCATTTGTTCGGACCCTTAAAAAAATCTCTAAAGGGACAACGATTCGACTCCGATGCAGACGTCAGGGCCTCGGTGACCAAATGGTTCAATAAGCAACCAGTCATTTTTCTTGGACAGCATCTGCCGTCTTCCCAAGCAGTGGGATGCATGTCTGAATGCCTATGGTGACTATTTCTAAAGAACCCCAGTGAAAGCTTGCTTCATAACAATTGCTGTATTTAATTCTACTACTCCTGCTGATGTACCTTACATATATTTGTTATAAAGCACTGGGACGGGTTTCATTTGAACACACCTTGTATTTAAGACACATTTGAAATTATTTCTCTCCCTTCTTTAGTTATCACCGGACAGGAAGTCTTGGCACCAGACAGGAAGTCTTGGCACCGGACAGGAAGTCCTGGCACCGGACAGGAAGTCTTGGCACCGGACAGGAAGTCTTGGCACCAGACAGAAAGGCTTGGCACCGGACAGGAAGTCTTGGCACCAGACAGGAAGTCTTGGCACCGGACAGGAAGTCTTGGCACCGGACAGGAAGTCTTGGCACTGGACAGGAAGTCTTGGCACCAGACAGTAAGGCTTGGCACCGGACAGGAAGGCTTGGCACCGGACAGGAAGGCTTGGCATGTATTTATTGAAAGCCTATTCTCCTGAGATTGCTGAAGGGCAGAAGTGAATAGCTTGTCTAACAAACCTAGGTAAATTATCCATGGATATTTCTCTGTTGTTTATTTACAGGTGATTTCATCTACTGAGGAAAAGGACATCGTGGTTGCATCTGGGAATCAAAAGTTACTTCCGCACGGTGTAAGTTTTTTCACTGCTTGAATTTAATAAACAGCGATTGCCACAGAGTGGAGGGTTAATGGGAGATTTAACAGAATTCTTCATCATCATTGTCTTTTTGTTCCCCCCAGAGCATGGAGCCACCTCTGCATCTGGCCCTCCTTGTGTGTATGATGGGCCACCTCCAGTAGTCTGGGCACCAGAGCTACCTTGGGACCATTAATAGTATCCCAAGTACTGTGACTGATAATTAAACCTCTGGACACTAATTACTTTCTTGTACCTTAACATCAGTCTATCTTATATTCTTTCCTCTCACACATCCATCCCTGCTGGTCTTACGTTTGATGCCAAATTCCAGCAGTCTTAGCCTTGTTGGTTCATCGATTGCAGTGTCATTCTCTTAGTAAGCCATCATTAGTATGGAACATTTGTTTTCTGTCGCATGCAGCAACAACAGTAAAGTGGAACCCTAAATTGTGTTTTCCCCTTGTGTAGTGTTACATCACATACAGCCATCATTATTTGTGGCACACGTAAACATTATGTACTTTATTTTGTGTACATTAATTAAATTATTGACCAGTATAGTTTGTTGGTGAATTCTTAGTCAAAGAATAGGATTACTGTTTACTCAGGCATGTTGTAAAAAGTGACTGTTGCCAGATTGTGCATGAGGCAGATAAACTCACCATGTCAAACACATTGCTATATGAACCACTGCGACAAGAGCATGTGAATGCTTTTGGTACAGGCTTCTAGCAAGGGGAACAACCTGCACAAGGGGAACAACCTGCAGTAATGTTTCCATGCACCATAAGGAGGCGAAAAAATTAATGAATTATTTTTTTTTCTTGCAAACTACTTTAAACTATCACTTATAATGAATAATCTTTAATATTTCAGGCACGAGTCAAGAACCAGACATCTTTCTCTGTGCCTTCATCTCCGTCTTCTTCACGCTATCAGTTAAACACCTCCAGTGCTAAGAGAATTTTCATTCGTCCACCTCCTCCAAAACGTCCACCACCTCGATTGCCCAGTGGCATGGCTGTTAACCAGAAACTGCATCTGAAGAGCAGAAGTTTGGAAGACATTACTGCTTGGGACCACACGTATGAGAGCATAGAAGAGGATGTGCAGATAATTAGCAATAATGCATCAACGAAACCCAAAGTAGATTCTTTTAAACCAAGTTCTTTGGCTGGAGACAGATCACAGTTCAGTTTATCACATGTCATTGGTGCCTCAAACCAGCCGTATTATAACAGCAATTCAAAGAATTTTGAAGTGATGCTACCAAGTCACTCTAAGAATCTTGACCGTGTAAGCCAGCCATCATTGGGCAGTGTTAGTTCACAAAACAGCTCAGGTAGACCAGGCCAAATTCTGGCAAGAAATCCGTCATGGCAAGACAATTTTCCAGCAGCAAAAATGTCACGGTCAGAATTAAATCTGGTTAGCCAGAGTTCTTCTCAAGGTCATGGGGAGAAAACAAACCCAGGTCAAGATCATGTGACTGGCCATGCTGCTCGAATGAGATTACTTTTTGAAAAGGAAGGGAATTTAAAACAAAAGCCGGAGTCAAAAAGTGCTGAACATGAAGGAATTAGGAATGCTGAGACAAAGAAACTTGATATATCACAGCAGGGAAGCTGTGTGAGTTCTCAGCAGAATAAAACAAACATAGAACAGGGCTCAACATTGTTTCCAACAGTTCATAATTCCAGTCTTCAAAAATCTCCTAAACCTGCTAGACCTCCTCCACCTAAATTCTCCAAGTAATTTTTCACCCAATTAGTCTCAATCAAAGCATCTGATTGACAGAGTGGTTAGAACGGTGGTCTGTTGCAGCAAAGGTGCTGGGTTCAATTCACAGTATCAACACGCTCCAGTCTAAAATGGGTACCTGTGCTTTTGAGTTAGGGAATGAAAAGGCAATGAGGAAGAGAACTGGTCACCCCATCTCTTAATGCTGGACCTAGTAAGTGACATCTCTAACACTTCACCCCCCTACTGCAGTATCAGCTATGGGACTTCCTTTACCTTTTTAGTCTCAGTCAGGAGAACTTCCATTAAGTTGTTTTATCTATAAGTTTTTGGTTTTTTTTGTGTTAGCTGGTTGTTAGTTACTAATTTTCATATCATAATTGATCAAGGTTTCCCGTTAAACTCCTTACCTAGCATGGAGCAAGCGCTGTATGTGGTCACGTGACAGAAAATCTGCACCAAAGTATTCATGTTCTCTTGTTAATGTGGTGTCTGTAGCAGTTTGTTCGACATGATGAGGTTACCAGCCTCAGACACAATCTTATATTAGTGGCCACTTATGACATGCCTGTGGTAGCAGTTCTAATATCCTTTATTTGTATCTGTACATTTGTTTTTCACATAAATTTTTTGTAATTTTTGTGTGAACTAAATGTTTGGTTTGTTTGTGTGGAGTAAAGGTGCTGAAGTGTGAGATGCAGGGCTGTGGTGTCGGAGTTGTGGAGTTGGTAATTTTTTGGTGGTGTCGAAGTTGGTAAATAATGTCCCGGCTCCGAATTTTATGAGACTTAAGTCAAGGCAGATCCACGTTTGATCCATGCAAGGGAGAGGGCTGCTTAAAAATTTTTTATTAACATTTTAAAATAGAACTCCAAAGACCACTTTCATGTTAAAGTACATCCATGTTTACATAATGTAGGAAAATTTTATTTCCTTCTGATTATAAATACAGTTTTTATCACAATTAGAAATTTGTTGGCATATTTAGTAAAAGTGCACAAGAAATGAAAATAAACTATATACACTGTCAATTTGCCCGTCATTGTTAAAATGAAACTATTTTGCCTTATGGTGTTTGGTAAAGCAGTCATTTGTGTGCAGGTGTGGATGATTTGTTATTTTGTATTACTGTATGAATGGATGATTTGTTATTTTGTATGAATGGATGATTTCTTATTTTGTATTGCTGTATGAATGGATGATTTGTTATTTTGTATTACTGTATGAATGGATGATTTGTTATTTTGTATTACTGTATGAATGGATGATTTGTTATTTTGTATTACTGTATGAATGGATGATTTGTTATTTTGTATGAATGGATGATTTGTTATTTTGTATGAATGGATGATTTGTTATTTTGTATTACTGTATGAATGGATCATTTGTTATTTTGTATGAATGAATGATTTATTTTGTATTACTGTATGAATGGATGATTTTTTATTTTTTATTACTGTATGAATGAATGATTTGTTATTTTGTATGAATGGATGATTTGTTATTTTGTATTACTGTATGAATGGATGATTTGTTATTTTGTATTACTGTGTGAATGGATGATTTGTTATTTTGTATGAATGGATGATTTGTTATTTTGTATTACTGTATGAATGGATGGTTTGTTATTTTGTATTACTGTATGAATGAATGAACAGTTTAAAATGTGGTCTATGAAAGTCACTTATTCATTTATTCACAAACATACCATAGTTATATATATAACTCGATATAAGTGCATAATTTTATTCGATATCGCTGGTTAAAAAAACTAGTAGAGTCGGACTTTGAAAACTTCTGGAGTCGAAATCAGAAAATTTTTTTGCCAACTCCACAACGCCAGTGAGAAGAGCTGATGCAGACAAATGTCAGAGACTGACTGATTAGGAAATAAAGTTTGAAATTTGATCGGTCAGATGGTGAGGAAAGTGTAAGTTAGCATTACCATTGAATCTCTACACTGAGAACACCCCCACACCCCCATACTGAAATCTTCTTTATCGTTTTCCTTTTTCATTGCCATATACAGCATTCAGCCACCACTACATCTGGTCCCCTTGCAGGAAGCCTGCACAAAGAATTCACATACTCATACCGCGGGGGTTTCTGTAACAATATGTTTGACATGATGAGGTTGCCAGCCTCATATTAGTCACCTTGCGTGACATGCCTGAAGTTCCTATTCGTCACAGTGACGTAGTGGAGCAAGGCCTTATAACACATGGAAGAAAGAATACATAGGGCAAGATGGGCTTAGAAAGAATTGAAGAGTATCTTGAATACCCTGTGCTCCACTGAAGCGTCTGAGTGTGGTTATAGCACTAACTTCTCTAGACAAAGGGGCCTTGTTCAAAATCAGGTTGCATCACACTCTAGTCGACCCAGCTGTAAAATGGATACTTGACTCCGCTCCGAGTTAGGGAGGGTGAATGCAGTAAGACAGGGAACTGGTGATCCCACTTTATAAAGATGAGACCTAGTATAACGGAAGTCTCTAACACTTTACTGCCTGCAGCAGTATCTGCTACAAGACTACCTTTCTTTTTCTTCTTTACCCTTGTTTGTTCCTTATGGAGCATGGAGCCACCACTACAAGCTAGTGCCCTCGCAGGAAGCCTCGTTCAAAGCATTCAAGTGCTCTTTCAGTTGTGGTTCTGGAGCACTGAGGGAACAGAAGTTCCGTTCTTTCTTTGTCATCTGGGAGCCCCCCCCCCACGAGACTATACAGGCAGACTACCTTTTTTTATACTCCACATTGAGTGGAAATTTGAAGAAAAAGAAGAAAGGTGTTTATTTTGTTATTTTTTCATACACGATGTTGACAGCTGATGGTCAGTAAGACAAAGTCGAGTCAGTTATTTTTATTTGTGTATTTCTGTTATTTCAATATTATTATTTTTATTTGTTTACTTTTGTTATTCAAGTGTTGCTGTTATATTTGCACTTGTGTTATTTAGGTTTTATTAGAATTAGTTCTATTGTATTAGTTTAATCTTATTGTGCACCATCTGATATTTAAAATTAAATAATAACTTTATGCAGTATACATACTTCATTTACGATTCAAAAGATAAGAGTGTTTTTTAATGCAGAATAATTTTCTATACATTTGTAGATTAACTTGGGTGGGCTGTGTGATGTACCTTAAGACTTATGTTCATCTGTTGCCACATTTTTTGCACGCTTATTGTAAAGTAATACTTTTGTTAAGTTGTGGATTCATGATTCGTGTTGCATCTTGTCCACACTTCTTGCTCCACTGTCGTTTGGCTTGTTCTTTCCATCAGTTTGAGCTGTGGTAGCACAGTAGTTAGTGCCCTGGCTTCCTAGCTCGGTGGTCCATGGTTCGATCTCATCATAATCACCTTTTAACTCCCCAAAGAGCATAGGTCTCCAACAAACGTGTGCCACATCTGCCTGTCCCATGCCATCAGGTCTAGGTTTTTCAATGCCTTCTTCAAGTCCTTCACTTCTGTCTCCAGTTCTCTTCTCCATGTGTTCTTTGGTCTTCCTCACTGTCTTACCCTGGAGATTCCAGAACAAAGACTGCCTTGTAAGGCTATCAACAGGTTTCCTCAATGTGTGTCCTATCCATCTCCAGCATCTTCTCATCTCTTGTTCCACTGGTGCTTATCTCTGCTAGACTTGCTTTTGATGACTTGTTAGTCTCCACAGGATGCGCAACCCTCCTTAGTTGCCTCCTACAACAGGCCTGGTTGGTACAGTGATTTTATTCTATTCCCCCTTGTTTAGGCCCTGGTAACACACAGGCGAATCTGGTATTCATCATTCCTTTGTGCCCCTAACAGAGCAGGGAGCCACCACTGTAGCTGGTCCCCTTACAGAAAGCCTGCACCAGGCACTCACGTGTTCTTGCAACAGTGGTTTCTGTGCCAATTTATTTTATCTTACACAACAAAGTTGCTAGTCTCATACACAACCTCATACACAGTCTCATCCACAGCCTCATACACAGTCTCATCCACAATCTCATACACAGTCTCATACACAACCTCATAAGTCTCATACACAACCTCATACACAACCTCATACACAGTCTCATCCACAGCCTCATACACAGTCTCATCCACAGTCTCATACATAACCTCATACAGTCTCATACACAACCTCATACAGTCTCATACACAACCTCATACACAACCTCATACACAGTCTCATACACAACCTCATACAGTCTCATACACAACCTCATACAGTCTCATACACAACCTCATACACAGTCTCATACACAACCTCATACACAGTCTCATACACAACCTTATACACAACCTCATATTAGCCACCTTGTATGACATGCAGTAGTCATATTCTTTCATCTATTTAGATGCAACCCCCCCCCCCCCCCCCCCCCCCCACCCCCCCCAGGACAGAAGCTAGTATAGCAATGTTAAAATGACATTAAGACTTGCATACACAAACATGTTGACAAGTATAGTGTATGTCTGCGTACAAACATTATGTTGATAATTATATTAAATCACTGTTGTGTCCAACATTAAGTTGACAAGTGTATCAAACCTCTGTACAAACATTATGTTGATAAGTATATCATATCACTTGCATACAAACGTTGGGACAAGTATGTCATACCTTTATGTACAAACATTATGTTGATAAGTATACCATATCACTTGGTCTACCAACATTATGTTGACCAGTATATCATACCTCTGTGTTCAACCATTATGTTGCTAAGTATAGCACTGTTTACAGCTTTGAGATGTATGTACGTGTTTATGTGCATGTTTCTGTCACAGCCCCATAAAGGTATTAACATGCTGGACTATTTCATTTAGAAGGTGCAAATGCTCTTTAATTTGCTTGAGAAAATAGATATTGAGATGTTTATACCGTAATGTCTTACACTTGTTTAAAATGAACCTGAAAATGCTAACATATTGAGAAATTTCTGTTTGACACTAAATTTTAATGTAGATGCCATGTATCATAGACAACGTCTGCCATGTTGTCCCATGTTGCCAGACTGGCAATCCACATTTATGTTCCAGCTAGCCTTAACCTAACCCCCCAACCCTGTTTCGAGATTTGTCAAACAGCTAGCTTTAACCTCAAACCATCACCTGTTTTTAGCTGTCAAAATTAATAGCGCACAACAAACCTTGTAAAGGTTTGCAAAATAAAAACACAAAAAAACTCATACCTGAAGCGAAACGTCTCATTTTTGGCCAACATGGCAGCTTCCAGTCTACTGTCCCCTACTTCTTCTCTTCTTCTTCCGTCCTTAGCCAAAGACCGACCAAGCAGTCAGAGGCCACCACGCCTTGTGGCGTCTTAAGGGCAACGGCAGATTGATTTTCTCTGTTGTAGTTTCCCATCACGCCTAGCGGCGTCTTTAGGGCAACAACAAATAGATCCATCTGCCGTTGTTTCCGTAATCGGTGTGACAAGCCAACGGGTGATCAGCCCATTGGGCAAGTCCCCTACTTGAACCAACTATAAACCTGGTTTTCTCAGATTTTAACAAGTCATTCAAACCAGAAATTTGTCACTAAACTTTAAACTTTTTTTTTTCCAGAACTTGACATGTAAGTCAAACTAGAAATTTGTCACTAAACTTTAAACCTTTTGTTTTTTTTTCAGAACTTGACATAATCAAACTAGAAATTTGGCACTAAACTTTTTTTAAGTCTGAGTTTCTCAAAACTTGACGTGTCAGTGTTCCTGTCCTCACAAATGCTTCACTTTTCACCAGTTTTTTTTATTTTTTCAATATTTTGTTCATGGTTATAAAGTTGTGTGAAAGATCTCTCCATAAGTCACCAGTATCTCGGAATACCTTGTTCACCATTATAAAGTTGTGTGAAAGATCTCTCCTTCAGTCACCAATATCTCTGAATACCATCATGTTATTGATTTTGTTACATAGTGTCGCACAATCTCACATGTTCACGCACAAAAATAAACACACATGCCTAGATACATATACACCCACATACATGTGCATACACAAATATCTATGCCTTGTTGTGGGTTTATTTCAAGCCAGTAACACTCCAGTTTGATATGTGGCCTTAAATTTCAGGGACAACATTCAGCGTTTATGTTTCGTCATTCCATCGTAATTATTTGATTGCGAGGTCAAATATTTTGAGAATGTCTTAAAGAGGGAAGTGAATAAAAAATGGATTTTTTCCAAACATTGTCTTTTATTGTCTGAGTGTTTATTGTGCATGCACACATACTTGCATGTTATTGACATGAAGGCTCAATACCTTCCCATTTATGGTGTCTACGCCACATTCTTGGTGTTTCATGGAAAGACAAAGTGACAAATGCTGACGTGCTGTCACATAGTTGCCTTCAAAGCATGAAGACAGCTAAGCTGGCACAGAATGTGCTGGCTTGGCAGATTGTCACATCCCCAAAGATATTTTCTACAGACAACTGGCAGATGGCAAAAGAATAGCTAAGCGACCACAACTGAGATTCAAAGATGTGTACAAGAGAGACATGAGGGCACTGGACATAAATCCAACAACCTGGGAGGATGAAGCTAGTTGTAGTTGTGGTTTCTGTATCAATTTGTTTTACATGACAAGGATGCAAATCCCCATGCACAGCTTACTTACTTACTTACTTAGTCGTTCCCCTTCTACTGTGACGTGTAGAGGTTTGGAAGAGAGAGCGCCAGACCATCCTATTGGCTGTCTTCCTCCTGGCTTGGTTCCATTCTAGTCCTCGGTCCTTCAAAGATTGTCTAATGTTGTCCTCCCAGCGGACTCTGCGTCATCCTAGGGGTCTGGATCCCTGGCTCTTTGTTTCCCATGCTTGTCGTGGTAGCCGATCTTCTCCCATTCTGCAGACATGGCCAAACCATCTTAGTTGGGACTGTTCTACTTGGGTCTGCAGGGGGTGGGATTTTAGGCCTTGACGTATCGTCTGGTTGTGGACCATGTCTCTTCTTGTTACTTCAACCACCTTCCTCAGATACCTCATTTCTGAGGTTTGGATCTGGCTTTTGTGGGTTGTAGTCATTGCCCTTGACTCGCATCCATATGTCAAGACTGGGACATAGGTGGAGCGGTATACAGCCATCTTCGTTTTCTTACCAACCTCTCTCTTGCTGAGGAATCCTCGATTTATGGCCTGAAAAAGTCTCCCAGCTCCTGCTTTTCAAGTGGCCAACTCTTCTTTGATGCCTCCCTTTCGGTCTATAACAGCTCCAAGGTATTTAAAGTGGTCGACCTGCCCCAGGACCTGTTCTCCCAGCTTAATTTGATGGCCATACAAGGGGGCTGTCAAAATAGGGAGGAAAGGATCCCGTTACATGCCCATTGAGGCATATTGGTAATATGGTGTTAGGCCCATATTTTCTTGACCATCGGCACGCTAGGGGTGATGTGGTCAGCATTACGCCAGCCACCTTAACATTTCCAGGGGTGCTGTGGTAGCTAATTCATGAGGCTGGGTCGACCCCGGAGCCGTTTGCGGTCTAAAAAATCTTACCTCAACTGGGGATCAAACCATGGACCGCCGAGCTAGGAAGCCAGTGCACTCTCTTCAAATAAGCAGAGCTAAAATACTGTGCCCTGATTCTGGGCTCTCCCAATGAATTGTCACATCCTACACTGAGCCACTTTTAAGCTCCCCCTGCCCAATAAGGGCCCACTGTGAGACCCCACTCCTGCATGCAGCCAGCCAGCTAAAAGCCAGAGTTACGTCTGAGACTCAAGTGACTTCTCCAAGCTTAGTGCGCAATGCTGGGTTTTCAACACGTTTCACCACAGGGAGAATCATTGGAAGTGTGTGGATGATTTCAAGGGTCAGTGAGGGTGTAATTAGCCTCACAGACAGTTCATTGTTACATCTGTATATTTTAGCATTACGCTTATCTGGTGGTCATGTAAGGATGAATCCAGATATGCTTGCATGCATGAAGTGTTAGAGACTTCATTATACCAAGTCTCAGCTTTATGAGGTGGGGTGATCAGTTCCTGTACACAACGACTGCCTTCCCTAAATCAAAAGCAGAGTCAGGTACCCATTAACAGTTGGGTAAACTAGAGCTTCACACTACCAGGCTTTGGACCCAGAACCTGATAATTTTACAGCAAGAGGGAAGCGCTGTAACCACTGCGCCAGTCGGCTGCTGTTCTAGTGTGTTTATACACATATGCATATGTACACATATGCGTACACACACATACACACATATATGCCTGGTGGCATAGGTGATCACTTCTCTCCACAACTTCCTCTCCCCCGTACTGTTTATCAATTCTGATGTTGACTTATTTCCATGCCCTGCCACCAAAATGTCCAGTACTTTCTCTCTTTGACTTCCTCTATATCTTTTTTGCCTTCTGTCTTTATCTTCTCTCTTTGTCATCCTATGTATCTTTTACCTTCAATCGTTCTTGTTGTCACGATATATTCCAGTTGTCTTGTTGCCACGATATATTCCAGTTGTCTTGTTGTCACGATATATTCCAGTTGTCTTTGTCGTAGATTTTTCGATAGGGGAATTAAGACATAGATTGGTCCCTTCTGAATAGGACTAGAACAGGTGTTGACTCAGTGAGAGCTTGGGTAAAGTAACAGATTTTCACGAGTGAGATGGTGGAAAATAGATAGTCTGTCCCTGAAATCGAGAAACTTCTCTCATTCAGCCTATCTCTACTACAAGACTTTGTTAGTCAGACAGTCTACCAAAATATACATTAATATATATTCAACCACTCACATCTACACACCCACAGATACGTGACGACAATTAGACGCACAGACGTGGAAACTATATCTATGGAATAGGGATCTTTTGTGACAAGCTGACCAACACCCGTAAATAAAGTTTATGTAAATTTTATTTATCATAAAGACTACACACAGAAATAAATTTCGAATATCAATCAAATACAGTAAAACATAAGTTAATGAATTAATTAAAGAGTTAGACTCATAGGTGTAATCCTCCCTCCCTCTGTTGAGACAAAATCCCGTTAAGAAAAAAGTTATTAACCCCAAAGAGTCAAAGATTTATATGCTATGGTCTAGAATTTCCCTCTACAGTAAAGAACAGAGTTTATACTTTAATCTATTCTGAAAGGGAAGCAGTATTAGCAAAACTTGGCATAAAAAAAAAGTACAAAGTGGGTACATGAATTATACGATCAAAGAACCACTCATTCCTGCTTTTTTCTATCCATACAACAGTGGCCACTGACATTCGTTCTTACCTACAAACTTGATTTTCACCTTCTGGCGCAAACTTTAGGACACACACATCCACAGCAACTTCAGTGTTCTTTTGGCAAAGAGAACCCCAGCTCTACAGAGACCGGTTAATTCCAATTCCTCCGGGGAGCGTTCTCTTTACGACTATAACTTTTTTTTGGATTACTGTTTATGTCACTTCAAATCAGTTCAGGTAATAGATGTCACAGTGCTCACAGTGTCAGAATCTTGAGGTTTCCAGTACTTAGGAAATGTCAGGTCGGTAACTTCTCTCAGTATAAAAATTCGTGGTCACACCACAAATGAACAAACGTCGGAAATGTTAAGGTTTGTTAGGTCCCCACAACGGGACTGAATGTAAATGAGATTGGAACAATAAATCTGGATCTACTTGTACATGCCAGTTACCAAGTCACTCTAAATGTTCTTTGGGTTGGTATTCGGTCTCTCTCTGGGTTTAAACACAACCTCAGACCAGATTTACCTTGAAGACCCAGAACTAAGTTAAAAATGTTCTTTAGTATGATTATTCCCAGATTTACATGGAAGCCGATGGTAAGGTTTAGGGTTTGACCCAAATACTTCACACAAACTACTGAGACTATCTCCACCGAAAACTAAGACTCTACTTTTACAAGTGATTCTAGAATCGTAGCTAGATGTCTTCTGAATCTATGGAGTACTGGATAACTAGAGTTAGAATGCTCTAGTATATATATCTCTGAAATCAAAGAGACTATTACACTATTGACCGAAACCAGACTCGCTGCCAGATGTTAGCACCTACGGTGAATTCTACGTTCAGATTTGCAAATCAAAGATCATTCTCACATTAAAGCCGAAAACCAGAACCCTATTTTCTCGCTTAAATCAGGCATAACGTAATTTGCTAAACAGTGCAAATTTCTTCACGTCTACGCTCGTAAGGCCAGTCTAGCGAGCAATGTCTTTGATCTCGACGTTCTCACCGTGGTTTAATTAATTTACAGGCGAATGGACTCAGGAAAAGTTAATATAAATTATCTCCCTTTTGTTCCAAAATTATCTGCTCTTAGTACTAAAAGTAATTCATCCTTGATCACTGTCTTATCTATTACCACGATTCTCAATCGCTGGCGTTAAGAATAAATTACAGATCAACGTAGCTAAATGGTCTGCTGGTTGAACATCATCGAAGAAAAATAGCAAACAGCAATAAAATATGCGTGCTAACGCGAAAGAGAGACGGATATCTGAGCATATAGGGGTTTATGTTAAAACGTGCATAGGTGGAAGAAAAGGTAAAAGAAAAGTGTAGATAATGAAAAAGATATATGAAGCTATTTTCATAATATGTCACAGTCTTGTTGTCACGATATATTCCAGTTGTCTTGTTGTCATTGAATGCCCAAGAAAGTAGATTGTTTCCTTCTAATGTGATTAACAAGCTTCCTTCATGTACTCGCTTCTATGAGGACATCTTGGTTTACTGTTTGTGGCTGTCCATTTTATTCTTAACATTGTTCTATAACGCCACATGCGTGTGGCCTCCATGACTTTTCTTGCTTGTTTACTAACTGTCCACGATTCACTTCTATGTGTTAGGATTGTTGTAGAGCATAGGTCTTCAGTAATGTCATGCAAAGCTTTTCTGTCCTGTGCCACTGTTTCAGTGCCGTCTTATAGCATACTGGGCAGGGCCCCGCGATTTTAGGGGCCCCATGCTGGGATGCTGCCATATTGTTCATAAGACATCATTTTTATTCCCGTGGGTGGGTAGGGCTGGTAGGGACCCAGTGCATTGCTTTGCCCATTGTCTGCAATGCTGTTAAGATGGCCATGTACTGTTCAAGATCTTTCAAATTACCTTTTTCCGTGTATTTCAAGGTCATTGTATGTCTTTCACCTTGATGGTTCCAGAACGAGCATTACCTTGTGATGGTATCGGGCGGTTACCAAAAAAAGTGCAACAGCGGAGGTGATAAAGTCTATACAAATTGGTTGGTTGGTTGGTTGTTTGTTTGTTTGTTTGTTTGAGATCATAAATTCCACATTTGGATACATTTTATGGTGACCAAACTCCGCCTAGACCGGTCCCAAGCCCGGCTGAAAAAGGAGGAGGACGGCCTGCATGGAGGCCGTAAGGAGACAGCCCCTCCACCATGCAAAGGCACAACAGGCCAATCACCTGCTTGCTTTAAATCATGATTACGAGAACTACAAGAGAGAAAACCGGACTGATTCTACAGACTACGACTTATGGAACTTGGAACACAAGAAGTATAAATGGGAAAGAAGACGAGCTGATGGAAGAGACGAGGAAAGCAAAACTAGAAATCTTGGCTATAACGGAAACAAAGAAAAAAGGACAAGGAGTCATGGATCTCGATGGCGACATGCTGCTTTACAGTAGTGTACCCACATCTGAAAGAGCTAAAGGGGGTGTGGGTTGCATTGTGGCCAAAAACCAAAAATATGGTATCAAGGGATGGAACTTTGTCTCGGAGCTCATTATGGTTGTAAAACTAGAAGAAGGAGAAACCATAGTTTTTTGTTTTTTTTAAATTAATGAAGAAAAATTTCCCGTTCAACCTCTGATGGGTTATAATAAGGATATATATTGTTTTCAATTCCAAATAATATAAACAACTGCCGATATGAGAAAGTGGCATCATATTTGTCAAATCATTGTAAATAGGGAAAAACACAATTATGCTTATACCTTAAATTTTACACACAAAAAAATTAAAAAAAAATGAAAACAACCAACAAAATCAAGAAGAAACTCTGCACAAGAATAATATTAAAGTGGAGGGGTGTAAAGGCCTGGTGATTCCAGTTATATAACTGACTTTAACAGATATTTAATTGACTTTCATCTGTTAAAAGTCATATGCATTGTAAGAACAGCATCAGGCCTTCACATTCCCAGCCACTATATATTAACCTTTGTTCGTGTTAAATACTGTTTGACTATATTATGCAGCTCCCTAGGTTTGTCTATTCTTAACACCTCTTCTATATTTATAGGTAAGTTCTGGTCATAGTGTATGGGCCAAATGAGGATGAGAGAGCAGAGGTCAAGGAGGAATTCTTCGAGCTGCTTCAAAGGACAGTGGATGACTGCTTAAATGAAATTATCATGCTCGGAGATTTCAATGCCAGATTTGGAAATGACCATGCTAGATGGAGTGGAGTTGTCGGAAGATATGGAGAAGATACTCTCAATAGCAATGGAAAGTGACTCCTTAGATTCTGCAGTGAGCAGAATCTGATCATTACAAACACAAAGTTCCCCCATAAGCGCATACATGCATACACTAGATGTGAACCAACAAAGAATGAGAAGTCAGTGATCGACTATGCCATTGTTAGGAGGACCTCTTTCTAATATGTCCGGGATGCTAGAGTCTGGAGGAGGCCAGAGATTGGAAGTGATCACTACCTGCTTACAATCAAAAGAACAACTAAAAGAGTTGATCAGCCTAGGAACTGCCCAGCATCACGCAAGAAACTAAGTAAACGAACGGGAGAAATGAGCATTAAGACCTACAAGCTGAGAGAGCCAGAAATTAAGACCAGATATCAGGGGCTTATTGCTGCAGCGGTGAGCAACACAGAAGAACGACCTGATGACTTGGAAACCCTCTGGCTTAAATTCAAGGACATCACAAAGACAGCTGCTGCAGAAGCATGTGGTGAAGTCCGACTTGGGAACAATAGAAAGAGGACACCTTGGTGGACAAGAAGTCAAAGAGAAAATAAAAGAGAAGAAAATAGCATGGAAAACATAAAAACACAACAGGACAAATGGAGAAATATAGAGAATATGTGATACTCAGAACAGAAGCAAAGAAGAAGGTGCTAGCAGCAAAACAGAAGTCCTGGGAAGAATTTGGAGAAAAGCTAGAAAAAGATGCACAAGAAAACCAGAAATTGTTCTATAAGACCCTAAAGAACATGAGGAAGGAAAAACAATGCCCTCTCAAATTTATAAAGGACAAGCAAGGCAAATTGCTTACTACCCCGAAGGAAGTAATGGAAAGATGGAAAGAATATTTCTCAGAACTCCTTGATGGTGAGCATGGTGAAGCATCAGAAATGATTACCACTAGCACAGAAGAGAAAATCAATGATGGTGAAGATTACATAAAGATGGAAGAACTGAAGGCAGCACTTGAGAAAATCAAGATGTGCCAAGCAGCATGGCATGATGGTATAACACCAGAAATGGTTAAGTACGTGGGAGCATCAGGCAACCTATTACTCTTAAGGGTCCTACGGGCAGTGTGGTGCGACATGACCATACCAAAGGATTGGGAGATTGCCATCATAACACCAATTTTCAAAAAAGGGTGACAATCGACAATGTGGAAACCATAGAGGCATATCCCTTCTCAGTGTCCCTGGTAAAATCTACTCTAGAATCCTAGAGCAGAGACTCCGACGCATAGCTGAGCCACAAATGTATGAGGTCCAGTGCGGATTCCGAGCAAACCGAAGTACTCAAGACCTAATCTTCGCACTCAGACAGCTGAGTGAAAAGGCCCTTGAGTATAAGAGTGAGATCCATCTTTGTTTCATAGATCTGGAAAAGGCGTTTGACAGGGTCCCCTGGAGCAAACTTTCGGACTGTTTGGCAAGGAAGAACATTCGAAGCACCTCTGATTTATGCTATACAGAGCTTCTACAAGTCTTGCAGAAATTATGTGAGGACAGCAAACCATAAGTCAGAAGAGTTCAGGACCACCACTGGTGTAAGACAACGTGATATCCTGTCACCTTATCTTTTCATACTCCTCATGGACGATGTCATCAAGGCATGTAAGGAGAGAACAAGAAAGTATTCAGTGGGGTACTGGAAGATGAGACATGTCTGTATTTCAGAGCTGGCATTTGCTGATGATGTTGCCCTGATTGCTAAATCAGAGGCACATCTCAAATCCAACCTGCAAGTCTGGAAGGAAGAGCTGGAGAAGAGAGGGATGGTCATAAGCAGCTCTAAAACAAAATCCATGGTGATATCACGAGAAGAAAGAAGACATCAGATTAAGCTGGGAGAACAGGTCCTGGAGCAGGTCGACCACTTTAAATATCTCGGAGCTATTATAGACCGAAAGGGAGGCATCAACGAAGAGTTGGCCACTCGAAAAGCAGCAGCTGGGAGACTTTTTCAGGCAATAAATCGAGGATTCCTCAGCAAGAGAGAGGTTGGTAAGATGGCTGTATACCGCTCCACCTATGTCCCAGTCTTGACATATGGATATGAGTCATGGGCAATGACTACAACCCACAAAAGCCAGATCCAAACCTCAGAAATTAGGTATCTGAGGAAGGTGGTTGAAGTAACAAGAAGAGACATGGTCCGCAACCAGACGATACGTCAAGGCCTAAAATCCCACCCCTGCAGACCCAAGTAGAACAGTCTCAATTAAGATGGTTTGGCCATGTCTGCAGAATGGGAGAAGATCGGCTACCACGACAAGCATGGGAAACAAAGAACCAGGGATCCAGACCCCCAGGACGACCCAGAGTCCGCTGGGAGGACAACATTAGACAATCTTTGAAGGACCGAGGACTAGAATGGAACCAGGCCAGGAGGAAGACAGGTAAAGCGTTCTAGAGGACGACCAAAGAAGCGATTCAAAGACAGCCTGAGGGAGTCACTGAAAAGCTGCCAGATTAATACAACCACCTGGGAGCAACTGGCACAGGATCGCACAGCCTGGAGAGGCGCTATCAAAACGGGTGTTGCAGTCAGCGAGGCCAACCGTGTGAGGGCAGCCCGAAAGTCAAGCGTGGATGTGCAGCCTGTATTGTCTTCGGGCCTTGTATGTCGGTCATGCAACATAACTTTTCTTGCCCGCATTGGCTTGATCAGCCATATGCGCACCCACTTAACCTCATAGGACGAACTGTATTACGAGAGATGTCGATGGTCCTCATCGAATACGATGGACAAAATCATCATCATCAGAGAAGGTAGTAATAAAATGTCTTTTAGAATGTATGTTTTTTAAATTATTTTAACTTCATAAATTAACTTTCCTCATGTTAAATCAGTATTGATAAAATTAATACTATTATTATTATTATTACGTTAATATTATGTATTTTTTGCGGACATTGTCTTCTTCAACAATTCCGTGATTACTTGTAAATAATCGCGGAATTGATAGCAAAATACTTTTTTTTTAAATTCCGTCGATGGAATCCACATAGAAACTGTTTCTTTATTTTGTCAACTAAATATGTAACTGGTAACATAATGCCAGTCTCTCTCTCTCTCTCTCCCCCCCCCCTCCTTTTCCCATATAATTTTTGTGTTTTATTTTGCTTTATCTCTTTTTTTTTTTTTTAACATACACTCAAATGTGGTAATTTTGATTTGCCCTATTTACAATGATTTGACAGATGTCATGCTATTTTCCCGTATCAGCAGTTATTCATCTTTATTCTTATTTGGAATTGAAAACAGTATATATCCTAATTATAACCCATTAGAGGTTGAACGGAACATTTCTCATCATCAAATTAAAAAAAAAAAATATTCAAGGCACATCTGCTTTTTTCACTGCACAGACAGAACAGATTTAAATGGCAAAAGAGTAAATTGTCACGGAATATCCACCCATTTTCACTGCAGAGATCTTTATCTCATATCCTGACAACTACTATGAGACTAGGCACATTCCCACTGGTAAATTCTGTTCCAACTATACAGCTGAGGTTCAAGCTCTAGAGCAAGCTGCAAATATGATTTATAACACCAACTCTGACTGCCACCAGGTAGTCATCCTCACAGATGCACTGTCTGTCCTGCAAGCTCTCAAGAGTGGTAAACTCCTGCATTTAAGAAATGAACTAAACAAGGTAGCTGCCAAAAAGAGAACCATACTTCAGTGGGTACCATCTCACTGTGGTGTACCCGGAAATGAAAAGGCAGATAAACTTGCAAAAAAGGGAGGAGAATGTGAACAAGAAGATAATGAAATCACATACTTTGAGAAAAAGAGAGCTATCCAGACTATCAGAAAAGAACAGAATCAACCCAATGACGACTACCACACTCTTGACCGCAGAGACAGATAACTATTTTTCGCCTCAGGACAGGGCATAACAAATTGAATAAACGCGTGCACAAGCTACG
Source organism: Oreohelix idahoensis (assembly GCA_024509875.1). Taxonomy (NCBI): domain Eukaryota; kingdom Metazoa; phylum Mollusca; class Gastropoda; order Stylommatophora; family Oreohelicidae; genus Oreohelix; species Oreohelix idahoensis. The sequence goes on along the minus strand of JAMPIV010016003.1, from coordinate 660,507 downwards.
GTTGTCTGCTTCACCACTGTGCACATGTGGATTAAACGAACAAACTGCTGAGCATGTTCTACAGGATTGCCCTCTGTATGACCAGTTAAGAAAGATATACTGGCCCAATGACTCAACGTTATACTCAAAGCTGTATGGAGCCAAAGAGAAACTTCAGACAACAGTCGAATTCATCATGAGAACTCGTATGACGGTGTAAACATCAGACAACGGTCGAATTCATCATGAGAACTTGTCTAACGGTGTAAACATCAAAGATGCGATCGCAAGAAGAAGAAGAAGAAGACTGCAGAGATGGTGGCAATACTAAAAGCACTAGAAATCTTCTCTAATAACCCTCCCCAGAAACTAACAATTTTAACAGACTCTCTTTCAACAAGTCAAGCAAGTTCTATAACTTTTCTAATGCTTGGTCTCCTCCTTTCTTTCTTACCAGTACCTACCATTTACTTTCACTTTCCGCTCTCTACGGTGCATGGACCCACTACTACAAGGTGGCTCCCTAGTAGGAAACCTGCATCAAAACATTCACGTGCTCCTGCAGAGATTTCTGTAGCAACATATTTGATATAATGAGGTTGCCTCGTAAGGTAAACCTGAGGGAGTGGTAGACGTATTCTTGGTTTCATCAGAGAATACCCCCCGGTCAGGAACTACACGTGATCTATTTACATAATTTCGTTTAGTTCTGTACTTAGAGAGGAGAAATCACCAACAGCTAAGATACGACTAGAACGGAGAGTCTAAAAAACCTATCGATAACTGGAAGGATCGCGAGATAAACCAGAAGACAGAAGGAAAATCAGAAATGGAGTGACAATATGGCTGGGAACATAACGGGCACCAGTTGATCTGGAAGGTTCAAAAGACAGCCATGGACACATCTACTGTAAAATCTTAACGCGCCACAGATGATGAAAATGTTTGTGCAATGACCAGCCGTATTTATGAGAGAAAAATAAAATCACCCTCCCATGTTCATGGAGATTTTTTTTTAAAGATCCTGTTTGTAACAGCTTCCACAAAACTTTTGACATTTATAAACTGGCTATTTCAGTAGCAAAATGGCGCCTAAATTTGCCGAAAGCTCTCCGCTGTTTGAAAACCGAATTTTGCGTATGCTTGTGAATTAACTTTCTTTGTACAAGAGACGAGAACAGATAGTGCCCGGAGTTAGAGTGGTTCCGCTGGAAACTATCCCCGACTGTTGTCTGAGCAGGGAAGGAAACGCAGAAGGCTAGAGTCGGTCTATCTATTGATTGTTGTGTTTGATAAGTGTCTGTGTTTGTTTGTTTGTTCGGAAAACAGTGAGATCATGGCTATATTTATACATGATTACGATGATGCAACCAGAATATCTCTAATTGTTTATTTCAAGGCTTAGTGCTTGCCAACGGTTGTCAAGGGTTCAGGTCAAGAGTTGGTCTTTATTTTTTACTGACAGCTATGTCCCAATATGCCAGAAGGACCACCTTCCATGATTGAAAGTGGCACTCCTCGCCAAAATGTTTTTTTTAATTAAAAAATATCACGTTCAACCCTTCATGATAATTAGGATATTTAGTGCGGTTAAATCAAGATAATCATTCTACTATGAAAATATATCATTTACTCACTGCACATAGTCCATATAGAATAAATAAAACATGTTAAATTGTGTGAATGTATTTATTTGTGTCTTGCCTTTTTCCCCCCCCCCCCCTTTCCCCCCCCCCCCCCCCCCCCCAAAAAAAAAACTCTCTCAACTGCCGTGTTGTCAACAAGGTGGAGAATAGTAGGAAAGGACGGAAGGATGGCACCCAATCTACCAATCATCTGCCATCATCACCAAGCATGGTGAGACCCCATCCAGAGTCCCACTTTCCCATCACACCATCACTGATCGTTATATATTAATTTTGTTCGTGTTATATAATGTTTTACTATATTGTGCAATCCTCTAGGTCTGTCTACTCTCAACGCCTGTTCCACAGTTACGGGTTGAATGACATGCCAGAAAATAATCTAACATTGGTTTTCTCTGTTGTTTATACTACCTACATTTTAGTACGAAATGCTCTATATTATTTTTATCTAGAAACTCTATGTCATATGTGAAAATGTGATACACGCTAATTTTTTTTTTTTTTTTTTTTTAATTAGGTAGAAGAATAAGTGACGGAAAAGGAATAAATAGAAGTATATGTTTGTTACACATACTTTACAATTATGAAAGACAAGAACTAAACAAGGAGAGTCTCTACCACCCGTTCCGCTTCGAAAGGGCATAGGATTTTATATTTAACCACTTTTATTTAAGATCTCCTAAGCTTTGTATGTTTGTTGCGTTTCAAATCTTTGATGATGATAGTCTGTGTGATCTAACTCATCCCGGATACTTGAAACTTTGAAGTCCGCTTCTTTTCTTTGTCCGTTTAAATTTATCAAGTTTGCTAATGTGAAACCATTTGATATGTTAGAGGTTTGTGATATGGAATTTGGCAAGTATGGTCAATAACAGTACATTTTTGGTTGTAACTTTTCAATATTTCATTACATGTTTAGGACGATGTTGCCTTATAACAGATAAAATAAATAAAGTTCCTGGTGGTTGAAAAAAAATATTGATAATTTTTTATTTTATCAAATTGCTCGAAATTGATCGATTAATCTTCGATCAAAGAAATTTAATTAAGATTTTTTTTTAAATTAATCCCAGCCATAACATATATATATATATATATATATATATATATATATATATATATATATATATATATATATATATATATATATATATATATATATATATATATATATATATATATATATATATATATCAGTGGCGTAACTAGAGTTGATGTCGCCCAGGGCAAATAAAAAATGGCACCCCTTTAAAAACATGTTATTTAAAATTCTGGCTGATTTCTTATATTGATACTACAACTGGTTACTCTTTATAAAACCGATTACAAAATAATGAAATCAAACTTGAATCTTATATTGTTGCTAATATATTTGTAGGCTATATATTTTTAATCCTAGCATCACAAGGATAAACAACCTTCTCTTAGCCCTCATTCCCAAAGCCCAGCACTTTCGAAAAACCTTTCAATGTTCCCACAACTTTCGTCCCTACATCCTATCTACGCCTCACTTTTACTTCCATTCCTCCTTTAGCTGACACATGCAGCCCTACGTACTTGAAACTACACACTTCCTCCAACGTCTCCCTTCCAAACAAACTCACAACTGGTGCTGTTATTATTCTCTACAGCACACCGTCACATGGCTCTTTCCTACAATTACACATACTTACACAAAAATGTGAAGTTGGGTAAATGGTACCGTCATAAATGAAAAGTTGAATTTTTTCATTTTGGCCATAAAAATGGCGGGCCCCCCCCCCCCCCCAATAAAAAACAAAAAAAAGACAAATGGGCATGCGCCACACGTGCCTCACCGTAGCTACGCCACTTATATATATATATATATATATATATATATATATATATATATATATATATATATATATATATATATATATATATATATATATATATATATATATATATACTACTCGTCAAAAGTCAAGTCTGGCCACTTAGAAAAACCTTGGTTGAAACCATAAAACAAATCTGATATAAACGTGATTGGTATCAGTCAAAACGGCATTTATTGAATACCAAATTGACATGTCACGTAAAGAAATGGAAACACACATTCAAACGCAATGAAGCTGTGAAGTGTGTCACCCACCTTTTCAAAAGTCCCACAATAGATATTGGACAAATAGACATTTCAAAATAAGGTATGACCACCGTTTGCAGCAAGGCATTCAAGACAGCGTAGACGCATCGAGTCCACAAGGGTCCGAAGAGTATCTTGAGGAACAGCTTGCCATTCCTGAAGCAGAAATGCAGTCAGCTGTGCAACATCCATTGGCAGGGGGTGATTTGTTGACAATCTTCGACCAAGACATCCCAGAGGTGCTCAATCGGAGAAAGGTCGGGTGAATGAGCTGGCCATGCCATCCTGATGATCCCTTACTTACTTACTTAGTCGTTCCCCTTCTACCGTGAGGTGTAGAGGTTTGGAAGAGAGAGCGCCAGACCATTCTATCAGCTGTCTTCTTCCTGGCCTTGTTCCATTCTAGTCCTCGGTCCTTCAAAGATTGTCTAATGTTGTCCTCCCAGCGGACTCTGGGTCCCTGATGATCCCATGTTGCTCAATAAACTCATTCACCACACGAGCTCGATGGGGTTGAGCGTTATCATCTTGGAGGATGGCATTACCACCTATGGTCTCCAGAGCAGGCTGAACAATTGGTCTCAAGATTTCATTCTGGTATCTTGGGCCGGTCAAGTTGCCTTGGATGATGTAGAGTGGGGTCATGCCGTGTCTGTAGAAGCCTCCCCAGACCATGACAGAACCCCTACCATAACGATCCACCTCTCGAATTGTGTCATCAGTAAATCGCTCTCCTGGTCGTCTCCAAACTCGAATCCTGCCATCATTGAATGACACAGTGAAGCGAGATTCATCAGTGAAGAGAACTTGACTCCATTGTTGCCTTGTCCATCGAATGTGTTCGCGACACCAATTAACACGGGCTCTGCAATGAGCAGGAGTAAGGGGGATTCTGACTGCAGGACGTCGAGCAGCCAGTCCAAATTCATGTAAACGTCTGCGAATGGTGCTTTGACTGACATTAACGTTTACAGTTTGTCTCAGCTGACATCTTAGAGTGGAACAAGTCACTGTTCGATGGCGCAGGGCTGACAACAAGAGGTACCGGTCATCACGTCTACTGGTGCATCTAGGGCGACCTGGCCGGTGGCGATCCTCCACACTTCCTGTGGCCTGAAATCTCTCCAAAATTCTTTGGATAGTAGAGTGTGACACTGCAAGCCGTCTAGCAACCTCACGGACAAATAAACCACTTTCAACCCACGCTATAGCCCTCATTCTTTGTAAGGTGTCAAGACTTCTTCTCGGTGGCATGGTTTTTGCAAGTGATGAAACTACCCAAAGTCTGCTGATTGTAAAACAAATTAAGAGTGAACTCTGTTCACAAAAAGTCGCCATTGCACGTGGAATGTCAATCAGCACGATTACTTCACCTGTTTGGTTGTACGGAAGTTTGAAAAAACAGATTAAAATTGTGAATTTATGGTCAGCAAACCAAATTGCACGTGATCACCATGGTTGTCGGTGAGTTGTTTTTATGCTTAACGTGCATAGAGGACTGTCAGAGGAAGATATTGCACCCATTTTTACTAAAAACTTCCTTCATTTAATCATTCTATGCGCTTATATAAAAGTGTATTGAAAATAATAGGGTGGCCCTTGACTTTTGACGAGTAGTATATATATATATATATATATATATATATATATATATATATATATATATATATATATATATAGGTCAATATGTTTGATTAATGGTAAATGTACATTCACTTTTATTATTTTAATAGAATGTATGGAAAATGTATTTTCTGTTTTCTAGTGCATTTGGTAAAAATAATAATCGTGCGCCCGAAAAACGTGGTTTTTTGGTTTTTTTCTCCATCGCTTGCTGTCTTTTTTCACACCTGCTTCTAGCTACTTCACATGTTGTTGTACCCTGGTCTAACAATGAGCTGTCAAAAAGCGCGGACATTTCGCAAATATAAAAAAAAAAAAAAAGAAGGAAAAAAAAACACTTGTCGCAGTGTCCCAAATATCTGTGGTATGCCAGGACGCGTTTGCTAATTTAACACGTCGACAAGGCCATATCAACACGTTTTTGCGCATGTGCAAATATCATTTGCTGCACCTTCCTACCTTTACGACATAAACAGACGAGATTTGAATGTCAAAAATGAAAAAAATAGTATTGAGGTCATTTTTTTCTACCGAAAAACGCACTAGAAATACAAGACATTTCGGGGTTACCTTTCACAGACACAAAGATGAGAAATATAGAAAAGTTATGAAAATATTTCCTACACAAATATCAGGATCTTCAATTCATTTGTCAAGTCAGTCTTAATGTATGAATGTTAGACATTGAGAACACCAACTGATTCGTTAAGGACTTTCACAAATAGATGCCTGTGTAAAATAGAAGGATTGACATGGTATGACAAGTTGACCAATGTGTAACTGATGCCAGACGTGGAACACAGGATGAGAAGAAGACGCTGGCGATGGATAGAACATACACTGAGGAAACCTGCAGGTAGTCATTATTCTGGTATATCCTGCATACGAGAAGCAGAGATATTTGGGACACTCCAAATACGTGGAGAAGAGAAGTGAAGATGGAAATGACAATGGTAAGGAAGACATGGAAAGACCTTGAGCGGATGGCAAGGGGCAGTGAAACGTGGTTTGTTGAAGGCATATGCTCCGTGGGAGAGATGAAAGGTCATGTATGAAAGACAAAATTACTACAACCACAAGTTACAGATTTTCATTAATTAATGCCTGCGTAGAATAGAAGTATTGAAATTGTATGACAAAGTTACTTATGTGGAACTAATGACAAGAACCAGACAAATGCCAGTGGAACAAGAGATGAGAAGGCGACGCTAGCGATGAATGAGACAGACACACATTTAGAAAACTTGTTGACAACATTGTAAAACAGACTTTGATCTGGAATCCCCAAACTACGAGAAATAAGGGAGACCAAATACGTGGAGAAGAGAACTGGAGACAGAAATGAAAATGATGCAGTTAGTTAGTTGCTTATCCTTTTCAGGACGTGGCAATCAACCCCAGCTTTTATTGGCTGTTTGTGATTTTTCTAGGCAATTCTTTTCATTCAGTAGTTTGCCATTGCTTTCTGAACGGTACGGCGCTTATACCATTGTTAAAAATCCACACAAAGCGATCTGCTACCAAACCGCCTGCAGCAAGTTTCGAACCTGGTATATCTGGATTATGAAACTGCGTTCATATCCATTAGGCCACAGGACTGGAGTATCTTGCATGAACTTACTTGGTTTATGCTTCTTGTTGAGCATATGTGAATACATGGATTCTATTTGGGTTTTTTCTTCATCGCGCTCAACAGCACACTTGAATGAGCTGACATATAAATTATTAGAAATTATAACAGACAACCTAATAACCCGCCAAAAATTGACTGCAAAGAATTATGTATAAACACATAAGGAGGGGAAACCCGAGGCCTGTAAACAGTAAATAAATAAACAAAAAACACACAAAGGTATGATCAGGCACTCTGTGAGAAATAAAGAAGTAGAAGACCAGACAACAGAAAAACAACAGAAGTGATAGGCTTACCGGGATCGAACCAGGACCTTCCGAACGGCACCCACCGCCTAGCCACGGGAGCGAATCGTCACCATTCACTCTGCCAGCTAAGCATTACAAAAATAATGCTTCACCGACAGAGGTCTAGCACGAACTCCCACGCGACCCGGATATGTACCATAGGACGACCCAGACTAATTATAGTCGCAATCACTGCTACAGTTCCACTATTAAACAGTATAGGCCAGATTACACAAGACAAAGGCCTTAATACTGTGTCTAGTAAATGATAGAATAATGAGAATAAGTAAAGGACAGAATGTAGGTTTCTGGTATTTTATAAACGTATAATCTACTTCTTTATTTTCCACACTGAGTGCCTGATCATACCTTTGTGTGTTGTTTCTTTATTTATTTACTGCAAATAATTATGGTGAGAATAGCATTATTACTTCAGCATCCAGTTTGTTCCTTTCTATTTTATTCCACATATCACCTTGCACAGAGCAGATAATCCCGTCAACATACATGGACATTTGGGCACGATAATTAACAAAAACACGTTTGTTGAAAACTGAAGAGAGTGAATTAAAATAAATAAATAAAGTAACATGAAAAAAAGCCTCTGTGGAAAATTAAAAGTTGAATTCACACGTTATGGCCTCTGAACTAGTCCAAATAACCAAAGCACTTTGCTGACTGTGGCTTTTTTTTTAATCTTTATTTTTTTTAATGATTACCTCCATCAGTTTGTGTTGCATTACTAGCGGACATACCTAACAAATTATTGGAGTAGATAGTACAGTTCAAACGCTCATTGATAGGAGGAAGCTTTGGGGCTTAAACACACTTCTACCCTCATATTTACTAATTTATATGCTAGATAGATTGGAAGTTGTTGGTCGTTTTTTCTAATGCTTATAAAGTGTAGATTATTCATGTCTTCTGAAGTATATATATATATATATATATTGTTCAAAAAAAGAAACGCAACATTATTGCAGTGGTAATGGACACCAAATTTCAAACTTGTACCAAAATTTTATTTTACGGAATTAATGTTTCAATCTTGGCATGAAGAAACTTTCAGACTTTAACAATGAAATGATGTTCATTAAATTTGGTTTGGACTTTTATTCTTTGCGACTGAGGCCTCCGTTTCGGTAAGGTGTATGGCCTCCTCTGGCCTCTATCAGAGAACGACATCTCCTTGACATGGATCCGATTAGCCGTTGGATCTGTTGTTGTGGGATGGCTGCCCACTCTTCCCGCAGTGCTAGAGACAACTGTCGGAGATTGGCTGGAGCCACGTCTCGCTGGCGGAGTCGTCTGTCGAGTTCATCCCATAAGTGTTCTATGGGGTTCATGTCTGATGACATGGCTGGCCACGGAATGGTCTGGACGTTGTTGTCAGCGAGGAACTGGGTGGTGAGTTGTGCCACATGAGGTCGAGCGTTATCCTGCTGAAAAATCGACCCTCGTGCAGCCAGAAGTGGAAGGACGTTAGGACGAAGAATTTCAGCGACGTATCGTTGGGCATTCATGCGTCCTTCAATTTGCACCAGGTCACTTCTTCCCATGAAGTTGATCGCGTCCCACATCAGTACACCTCCACCACCATGTGGAGGAGCCTCATCAACGCTGTTCTGGGCGTAGCGCTTATGGACTCTGCGGTAAACTCTTCTCCGTCTATCGTGTCGCTGGAGCACAAAAAATGATTCATCACTAAACCAAACCCGTCTCCAGTCATTCCCAACGTTCCATTGATGATGCTGGTTCGCCCACTGCAGTCGGTTCTGGCGATGCCGGTCCGTAAGAACAGGAATTCTGTAGGGTCTTCTAGCCCAAAGACAAGAGTCGTGCAGCCGCTTCCTGACCGTTTGATCTGAAATTCGACGAGCTGCTGACATTGACTGGACTGTGGAGGACGCAGATGCAAGTCGATTCCTGAAGTGACGCAGCCGTATGAAGCGGTCTTCGGCAGGAGTTGTGACTCTGGGTCTTCCACTGCGCGGCCGGTCTGCCACTGAGCCAGTTTCTTGAAATTGCCTCCAAAGGCGACTAATGGTGCTTCTAACCACATTACATTGTCTGGCCACTACACTTTGTGACTGTCCAGTCTGTAAACGTCCAATGATGATGAGTCGTTGTTCTGTAGTGAGATGAGCCATACTTGCGCATTGAATTTTCAACTGAATTTATTCGAGGAGCGTCAATCTTTTATAAGTATTCAATAATACGGTCAGAGAGTTTTGTGTTCAGTAAGTTTCACGGGATTCTCATGAACCTGTCACGAGTTATTGTCAAAAATGTTGTTTTGACCTTGACTTCTTTCATGACCTCACGAATCATGAGGTGAGTACAATTCAGGTAACCACGAGAAGTTAATGACCAGAAGGACACAGTCGATAGGTTGACTGATGTCCAATCAGCGAACATCTTTTATAAAAGTAACACCAAAAAGGTTTTTTTGAACAGTATATAATAGTGTAACAGCTCGTCATAAGACGGGAATTAAATTCAAAAGCACCAATACCTAACGGCAATTTTACTTATTCAAAAGTATTTTTTTTTTAAACCAAAATATTTGTTTTACATCCGATGTTAAAAGTCTGAACATGACAGAAGAGCATCTTGATTTTCTGTTGTTTTAATCTGGACTTTTACATTGTTGTAATTTCTTGATCGAGACAATGTGACGTACAACTTAAATCATGGATCTCCGCATCTTCCTGTCTCCAGTTCATGTACTGTTTATCAGTTGTGTTGTTGACTTCTGTCCATACAGTATAATCAAACTGTTCAGTGTCTTCTATCTTTCGTGCCCAATCTCCTTTTCTTCCCCCGTTCCTGCTGTCACAATATATAACAGCATTCTTCTTCTTGTATCACGCTAGAAGAAAGTGAATTGCTTCCCCCTGTTAGTAAGTAAGTTACCTGTGCATCACCACAGTACACGAACTTCGTAGCACTAGCGAAGATCCCAATGTGTGTATACGGGATCATACATTCTATAAATAGTTTTGTAACATTCTTGAATAATAATAAATTTTTACGAATAATGTAGTTTTACACTCTTTAATATTAATATATTTTTAAGTACTTTTTTAAATGAAAAAAATACACTGATATAAGGGAACCAAATAATTTTGTACAAATTATGAACATGCATGCCGTTCACAGAGAGATGTTAGTGGCGCATGCACATCGTCCTTTGTTCATTCTTCTTTGGTAAGTGTTACTATTTTCGAGAGAGTATATATAAGGGAAACTATACAATTAATGTCTTACTTTCAACCAAAATAACTTGTTGCATTCCTTAGCGTTATGAAGGCTTCTGACAGAAAAAGCTGGAAAACTATGTATATATGTGTCCGCTGAGTTTTCTGTTATTGGTGACTTATGGTGCGAATGTTGTTGTGGGCCGTCGCTATGTTATGGATAATGATAACAAGACAAACGTAACGGTAACGATTGGGTCATAAGACTGACCAATGGTAAGTAAGGCATACTGGACCCATTTTTGAACGTGAATGACGATACGATTTATTACAGGAAAGACATTGACATCATGTGAAAGTACAGTTCATCGATATGGTTCTGACAGTATATACATTGGCATATATAATAATCAACATGGACGTTGATTGACATCACTCGCCGTTACGACGTCAAGGTTAACGGCTTAGTGATATTCATGGTTCTGTCGAATTGACCGTTCATATTCTTTACGTAGTTATATATTCCTTTACGCTTCAATCAGCCCCTAGCGTTAGAGGGGACGCACTAGCAATTTGACATATCTGGTCAAATTGAAGCTCTGCCAAAACATTTACAGGAGACGAAGTATCGGAGGCAAGATACTTAAAAATAAGCCGTTTTCTGGCTAAATATTCAAATCAAGCAAGTCTTTGTATTTTCTCATCAAGAACGACATCTTCATCTTATAGATGATTATAATTACTTTATGACCGCGTATTTCCTGAACTAAGGATAAACACACGAAAAATTCACGTCTGTCACAGTGTGATTAACACAGCTGTGGACCTTAGACTACGTCTATAAAAGACGGAGGATATCGGGATCTGCCTCAAGTACGTTTGCTGGATAGCAACAGATCACCGCGACAAACCGCGCCATACCCATTTATGAATAGTGCACGGTCGTACGCAAATAAAACAATGAACCTACAATTAACATAGATGCGCTCAAATGTGCGTCTACAAAATACTAGACTCACATGTGAGGATCTCAAACATTTAACTCCCCCTCTATGAATATAACTTAACAGTTTACATCGACCCCCGCGGAAAAAAAATCGAAGATTTTTTTCGAATAAAAATAGTGGGGTCAATCAAGTTCCATCAAGCAAAACAATAGATAACTATCATCAATATCTTAAGTATAACTGTAAAGAAAGTTATAATAGAGGGACATAAATGTGGAAGGAGAATAATAGACCAAATGCAAACAAAAGTTGAAAGGTAAAGAGACAGATCAACTATGTATTAAAACTGAAATGATTAGTGAAAAGAACAAAGGTAATGACATGAAATGGAAAATAATCATAAATGGTGAAAACAATTAAATAAATCAACCAAGATGATGAAATATGTCAACATTGTTAAAAAAAAAAATAAAAAAAAATGAGATGTGTATCGTTCGTGTATAAAACGCAAGTGTGGAAAACGAAATAAAACTCAAATCAATTCCCAAAATAAAACACGAGAAGAAAGCAACACAGCCGAAAAGAGTACGAGGAGAATAAACCCTAGGTAGCTTAAGCAAACTAATAAGAGCTTAGTATGGTGTCATTAAATAGCTACGTGCACAAAATATATATCAGGCGCTAATAATGGGCTACCAGACGAAAATGAGGCTATAAGCAATGTATATAGCAAAATGTGCAGTGAAATAAATAGCAGAAACAAAGTAAACATGACATGAAAATGAAAATAATCGCATAGAAAACTATGCCAACTAAATAATTAAAAAGTGTTACAATGTTCCGTAGGAACAAAAATGTCAGTAATCAATCACTCGCGGAAAAATGTCATGGCGGATAGTTTTTTACACTCATATGGATGCGCTAATAAGACAATCACTGCGAATAAGTCAGAAATTAGCTAAAAAAGCATTGTAATGAAATATCATAATAATGACACAAAAATCTAGACAGTTAATAATGTGGAAATAAAAGTTACTCCGAGTCGAATGTGAATATGTCATATGCATACGCGAGGTCATCAAAAGAAATGTAGTACTTGGTGACATCAAACAGATCCAGTAGTACCAAGTGAAGTTGTAGCATAATGGTGGTAATAGTGTCAGTGAGTGAAGCGATCCGGCGTCTCAGAAGATTCTTGTGGGCAACGGGACAATAGTTCAGCTACCACGTTGTCGGAACCCCGGATGGATTGGACAGAAAAATGAAAAGGCTGCAAGGCAATTGCATTCCTTGCCGATTTAGAGCTTTTCAAGTCCTTACTCTAAAGTGCAGTAAGTGCACGCTAGGCTGACTCGACGACAAAGTGGGCGCCATGTAAAAAATGTTGTAACTTCAGTATTGACCAGACCTTGGTGTAGCGTGAGGTTTTTATTGGCTCTAAGATCAGTATAGTACTGACCATACAGAAATAGAATTTCTGAAGGAAAATGGTGAAGTCCCAGTGTATGAGAGAACTACTGGTATCACAAATTAGTTACGGCTGTGAATGATCTGATCTCGAAAAATTAGTAGAGTGGAGACAGTCATAAAATGCCACCACGCTGTGTAACTAACTGTGATATTAAAACAAGGAAACAGATTTCACTTAACAATTATAAACTTGACAAGTCGTTCAAATACAATTTCCTTATTTATTAAGTATATACACCATCTACTCTTGTGCTGAATGGTATCTTGTCTCTCACCACGCTAAATCACTTTTTCTTCCTTGACCGTTAATTGCTCACAATTGCCGACGGAAATGGTACTAATGTGCACTCATCTCTTAGAACAGTTCTGTCCTTCCTAATTTCTTGCACACGACACCCGCTGATGATCGTTCCTTTAGCCCACCCAAGACTGAGGGGGACTAAGGATGTAGCTCCGGTACAATCACTGTGCCCCTGCGAAGTTCCAGGCAGCTGGATTGGCTCGAACATACGACCTCAGTTTGGATGACACGAATAAACCCTCTAAGATTAATACAAGCCAGATTTGGACTCGACTTTAGTGAAGCAAGAGTGCCCGGTCACGCAGGTAAGCAATAAATCAATGTTGACAGCTTTCTCTTTCCCCAGTCGGTCGTGCTGACCTTCGTGTTTGTGTGTGTGGTTTTTTAAAATAAAACGCGCCCGTTTATATAGGTAGACACAGGGAATCTGCCAGTGCGTAAGGAAGCCTTTTGATTGGTTCTCGGCGGTCTGGTACATTCCGTGACCGAGTAGCGAAAAACAGGGTTTATGCCTAATTTTTTTCTGTCTGCCGCCATCTTGGGAAACAAGATGGCGTATACTTCGTGTATTTTAATCTGTCCTGTCTCAGAGTCTTGAACGTTGATTGGCTGGGCATATTTGTATCTCGACACAGTGTATTAACAAAGAAGTGGGTTTACATACACGTTTTACGACACTTGGCCAACAGCTCGCGGTCTACCACAGAGTAGCGTTATTCAGCTGCAGTTAACTTCCGGGAGACGTAGAGTACTGGGTGGAGAGTTCCGGAATAGTCTTGCATCAGAAAAGCTCCAATACCCATCGACGAGGCGTCACTGCGAAGTATGAAAGGAATATTTTTGTTTGGTAACCGAAAGATAGGAGCAGAGACAAAAAATAACAATACTATCTAAAGTGGCCTGGCACTCCTGTGACAACTGAACCATGTAAGGCGACCCTTTCTTCAACAGACTAGAAAGAGGTGCAGTGATGGGGGATAAGTGGGATATGAACCGTCCATAGAATTGGATCAAACCAAGAAGGCTTCGAACCTGTTTCTTAGTTTTAGAAGCAGTGATATGTAAGATTTTAGAAGTATTATGGTCTTCAGTCTGTAAGAGACCGTGGCCAACACGGTGGCCCAAAAAAAGAGATCTCACTGAAACCAACGTGGGCTTTAGACGGTTTAGCCGTCAAGTTGTGAGAACGAAGTGTGGACAAAAGTGAACAGAGACCGCTAAAGTGATCGTCCCAAGAGTCACTAAAAAGGCACAGATCATCAAGAAATGCAAGAACATCCGAACGATGAGAAAGAATACGACGCATCATGCGTACTAAAGTAGCAGAAGCGTAAACGAGACCAAAAGGCATGAAGTTCCATTGGAAAAGGCCTCGAGGAGTAGAAAACGCAGTAAGAGGCTTGGCCCGTTCAGTAAGAGGAACTTGCCAATAACCTTTAGATAGGTCGAGCTTATTGAAAAAGACAGAGTTGGATAACTTAATAAGCAAATCTTCTAATAACGGCATTGGCTCCGCGTCAAAAATCGTGACCTGATTGAATTTGCGATAATCGACGCAAAGACGAATGTTATTGTCCTTTTTCCGAACAATAACTATAGAATAAGCATAGGCTGAATTGGATGGTTCGATAATATTCAGCCGTAGCATTTCATCCAATTCTTTTTTCCAATTGAGTTTGAAAGTTGAATGGAATGGGATAAGGGCGAATTCTAATAGGTTTGTCATCAGTCAGTATAATGTCATGTGTGATGACAGATGTCCGACCGGGAATGTCAGTAAGGACATCCTGAAAAGAATGTAATAAGGAAGAGACTTGCTGTTGTCTTTCAGCAGAAATTTCAGGAGAAATTGTGACATGTTTCCAAGTTTCCGTCGAATGTAACGGGACTACCGGAAGAGGTAGAGGCATGTCAGAGAAAGTCGATTCCTCTTCTTGAATAACGGATAAAGAGGCATAATCATTCAGACGATAAGGAGGGTCGTCAGTCGCCTGAAAGACAGACTGAAGATAGTCTAGACGGGAGTGATATTACTTCAACATGTTAATGTGACAGGTTTTATGTTTCCCGTCAATGTCAACAATATAGTCGACGACAGAGATTCTAGACACAATTGTGAAAGGGCCTTTCCATGCGATAAGAAGACGATTATCCTTGCGAGGAAGTAGAACACAGGCTTCGTCACCGGGAGAGAATTGTCGTAGACGTCTGTATCTATTAAGAAAGAGTCTCGCCTTCTGCTTGGCGGTTTCCGACACGGAGGTAGCCAACCTGCATGCATTGATAATTTTATGTCTCAACGCGATGACATACTCGTAAGAAGACTGAGTGTCAACATTCATTTCATCGGCAGTGAGCAGGCTGTGAAGTAACGACATGGGACCACGAGGTTGTGCCCCGAAAACGAGCTCGAATGGTGAAAAACCTGTATGCTCATTTTGCACTTCCCGATAGGTGAAAAGCACAGCGAGTAAAACCCTGTCCCAATCACGAGGATAGTCAATAGTTACCTTCCCCAGTAACTGCTTAAGCGTACGGTTTTGCCTCTCAATTAAACCATTTGACACGGCGTGATACACGCTGCTGAGCGACCTCTGAATGTGGAGCATGGCCATCACTTTAGTCATAGTGTCGGACACAAACTGTGTACCACGATCTGATAAAATTTTCTTGGGAAAACCCAAACGAGAAAAAATTAGACAGAGAGCATCTGCTACGTCAGCAGAAGATATGCTCATAAGAGGGATAGCCTCTGGCCACCGAGTACACATATCAATACAGGTAAGAATGTATCGGTGTCCCCTGGCAGACATGATTGCTAAAGGGCCAATGATGTCGATCGCCATCTTTTCGAATGGACGGATAGAAATGTCCGCAGCTGGGATGGGAGCCGCATGGCGTGGACCCCTCGACTTAACTTCCTGACATGTCGTGCAGGAGCGACAATAGACAGTCACATCCTTATTAACGCCCGGCCAAAAAAAAGAAGAAAGCACCCTAGACTTAGTGCGAGAGAAACCCATATGCCCTGTACACTGAGAGTCGTGGGTGTGTTGTAAGATACGAACCCTCGGGTCTTGAGGCACTAAAATTTGTGATCGTATGGATGTAGTAGAATCACGAACCATCCGTACCAGGACCACATTTTTAATCAAAAACAAGTGTTTAAGGTTTGTCTCGCAATTTGTGTCATACTGTTTAACTAACAGAAAAAATTTACGTAATGATGAATCATTTTGTTGGAGATCAATAAAGGACTCTCGTGACATAACAGCCTGAGCATCATCATTATTTACCTCATGATTAGTGGCAGTTGGAACCTGTAAAAGGTCTTGAGCTTGCGCTATAGTCGTAACTGCGTAAGCAGCATGAATATAATGCTGTTCCCAGACAGCAACCTGTTGTGGAGTACAATCCCTTACCCCGTGTATCCGCCCGACAATAAGGTCGGTGATTGGGTTCGGGAGCATGCATACGTGTATATACCCCATAAAAAATGGAGTGGCAATGTGGACGATGGCAGTTGGAAAAGTCTCAACTGTGCCACCAAACGTCACGCATATTACGACATTACCCGTAGCATAAGACGGGTGAACCAGTGACTGCCTGACCCCAACCATCGTGCATCCAGAATCCAGAAGTACCTTAACCAGTAAGTCATTAACAAACCTTTTGTGTAGTGTAAGAGAACCTGTTCCATCATGAGCAGCCAAGGCTGGAGAGTCGGAAGAGGATGACCGCAACTCAAGGTAGTAACTGCTGCAGGCTGAAATAGAGTCGTGCACTCAGGGCACTGTGATGCACGATCAAAATCAAAAGAACAAGAAGCAGCAGCATTAGTAACAGTATTATTGTCACCCTGATTTAAAATAACATGAGGCTCATTTTGAGCTGAGTTAGCATGTCGAAGAGATCTATCATTATTTGGAGATCTACCTCTATATTGAGATCGATCATAACTATTTTCTCTAATGGGGCCTCTGTTTTGATTAGAACTCCAATTGGAATGGTTACGAGACCTATTTTCCCTTTGATCAAAATGTCCATTACATGAATTGTGTTGGCTTCTATAGGAATTACCGTAAGGTTGCCAATTATTAGCGTGGTTATCACGTCTACCATTTCCTGAATTATTTTCACCAAAAGGTTGAGGCCCATTGAATTGTCTCCAATCCCTTGGAGCAGGAGAATTGATTCCCTTGGTGAGATCTGTATTTCCGGTAATCTCCCCAGCCAAAGTTACGATCAGTGCTTTGCGACCTATGTCGTAAGTTATTATTGTATGGCATAGCAATAATAATGCTTCCCTGACGTTAGATTTGCTAACAAGATTGGATTTCCTCAGTAACAGTCAGGTTAACAGGTCTTTGCTCACGCAGGAAGGAGAGAAATAATGGATTGATTGAGGACATCACCTTATCCCGGAGCATTAAGTCCAAAAGGGCTTCATATTTGTGCTCTATTCTTGAAAGTTCAACCCAGCGAGAAAAAGTAAGAAGTATAGATGTAATGAAATCAGAGAAGTCCTTTCCATTCTCTGGCAGTAAGCTTTTAAAACGGAGCCGATAACCGTCTTCGTCAAGTTGATATTTTTTCAGTAAAATACCCCTGACAGTATTGTAGTCATTTTTGTTAGGTCATTCCACCATACAAACTGCTGTTAAAGCTTCTTCTGTGAGAAGTTCCATAAGTCGTGTACAATATTATGATTTATCAATCTTATGAGACTCACATATGGTCTCGAATCTATTTAGATAGAATACGATATCGTCGAAATTAGCCTTAAATGGAGGCAACCTGATCTTGTAAGAACCGGAATGGTTCTTGTGTGTAGTTGCTTGAGTTTCAGGAGCATTTAGTGCATTATTCCCATTCATTAACTTGATACTCTCAAGTTCTAAAGACAACAATTTCTGTTCGTGAAGTCTACGATTTTCGTTTTCAGTAGCTTCCATTTGCAATTTCTGTGTTTCAGTGTCCATCTGACGTTTCTGTTTTTCAGATTCCATCTGAAGTTTCTTGTCTTCTGCGTCCTGGGCTTTCGCACATTCGGAGGTTGCGAATCGCTTTAACTTATCAGCGTCCATTCCACGCGCCTTACCTTGCTTGATAAAATAGTCCAATGTAGACATTTTGTCTAATTATACACTAGTCAACAAATTTTCAAAAGTTATTTTTACCAGAAATTAAATATACCATTTCTTATTGATTTTGACATGCTGATTTCAAATATCATAATGAAATTCACCAATTGGCTCTAGTTTTTTAAAAAAATGAGGAATTTACATTTCAGTAATACAAATAATGTATGCTTGTTTAATTCTCTGGGGTGAACAGCTAGTCTTTCTACTTTAGCATTATAAAAATTGTGGTTACATACTCAATTAATTGATATTTCAACATAAAATGATAGAAAAAATAAAAACATTATTTAAAATTCACATATCGTGTTTTAAAAAGGCACATTTGAACCCACTCCGTCATTATTCAGTCGCTGTTCGAGCTCTCTTTGCTTGCTTCTTGTAGTCAATGGGCGAGGTGTCTCTTGTCACAGTCCAACAGTAATCAGCAAGCATTGAAGGGCTCTAATTGCCTTGATACCTTGTCTCCATAGCAGCAATGTCCTGGTGAAATCGTTTACCATGCTCATCACTGAAAGCTCCACAGTTTGACGTAAAGAAATCAAGATGAGAATCCAGAAAATGAATTTTCAAAGACATGTTGCAGCCAAGACTCTTATACTTCAAAAGGAGATTTTCTACAATTTCATTGTAAGTATCAGATCTGTTGTTTCCAAGAAAATTGTCCACCACTGACTTAAATGCTAGCCATGCTGCTTTTTCTTCGCCATGCAACACGCAAAGAAACTCGTCATCATGAAGAAGTTTTCGAATTTGCAGACCAACAAATACTCCCTCTCTTATTTTAGCTTCACTCAGTGTTGGAAATTTTCTGATGAGGTATTTGAAAGCCACATCTGTTTTCTCCATTGCCTTGACAAAGTTTTTCATGAGACCCAGCTTAAAGCGCAAGGGTGGCAAAAAATCTTGCTGGTGTCGACAAATGCTGGGTTCTCAACGTTCTTACTGCCAGGCTGCAGTGACTGCCTGATTGGCCAATGTCTTCTGATGTAATGGTCACTTCGTGCACGGCTATCCCACTCACAGAGAAAGCAACAGTACTTGGTGTATCCACCCTGTAGTCCAAACAAAAGAGCGACCACTTTTAAGTCACCGCAAAGTGACCAATGATGATGATCGTAGTTTATACACTTCAAAAGCTGCTTAACGTTTTCATAAGTTTCTTTCATATGTACTGCATGACCAACTGGAGTTGACTTTAACACATTACCATTATTGTAGTAAAGTACTTCGTGTCACCTCCCGCTCAAATTTCCCCGATTCAAAAATCGAGTAACGTAAATTTACAACCTATAAACCACTCCTACTATATTTGAAAAATTAGCCAAGGACAAGGTCAAACGTACCGCTAAAACTTGGACAACATCATTCGAATTTTCCACTATTACAGTTAAAAATCTATAAATAAATTCCATGTTTGGCCTTGGTCCCATTTAACCGCTAATAGTTAAACTAAAGAGTTTGAATTTTCTAACGCCAAGAGAAAAAAAATACCCCCCCCCCCCCCTTTCCCCAAAACACACACGCACAAGCTCGATCCTTCCCAATATTTATGACGAAAGCCGTCAAGTTGGCAGCGAACCAATATTTTTTTGCTTCGTTAGAAGGGAGAGAGAGAACGGAGGTGGGTGACAAATGGAAATCAAACCTAACTTGGTACGTTTGAAAAGAAACTTAGATAATTTATAAATAACAAGGATGTATTGAAGGGTAGCGCTAATATTGGTTAATATATATCATAAAATTTTCCCTTATAATAAATTATCTGGCCTTAGACAATTCTTTTATTAATATTTTAGTCTAGAGAACAGAGCACTATAAATAAAGAAAAAAATTACCAAGATGAAAACGAGGATAAATGGGTAAAGGAAAACTATATATGAAGATAGAGGACAGTGGTCCCTTTAATAATCACTTTTTATATTTAAAATTGACCCATTAATAACAAAGATATGGTAGAAATAAAAATTGGGACAGACGAGCGGACACACTTGTCAACTGCTCAATCTGATGAGGTGGCGGATAGGGACTCTGAGATTCATCATCATCAACAATTAGACTCAGGGAACTTACACAGCCTGACCTCAGTCTGTTTATCATTAATTTATAACACCATTAACCTCATTCACCCCAATTATTCAACAAAACAGTTTTAAGGCTCGTCTTGGATGAATCAATAAAAAGCCTCCACTCTTCCGGTATGTAATTGATTTTGAGGGCTGCCATTAAACCAGAAATGTTGTGGCACGCAGAAAGGTCACCCTCTTTGAAAAAGAATGTAATAAGCGGCTTCTGGCGGTTCCTATACACAGAAATTGTAACATCTTCTGCCAGGAGATTCCACTTTTGCAATCTGGAACCCAAAAGCTCCGCCTTGTTCTTCGGTAAATTCAGATCTCTTACAAGATCATTCAGTTCATCTTCGGTTATTAAGTGTGGTTTAGTGGATGTAGTTTGCTCAAAATCTGGGTCGCTTGAGGTTGATAGTTCAGGACCACCAATGTCCTCTTCTTCATCAGTGAAAGCAGCTGAAAATGGTTCTGGCACTTTGGGAACTGGTAGGTCATCGCCATGTGGTACCGGACGTATTGCAGAGTGGATGTTTGGATATTTCAGAGTCCATTTTTTCTTCTTTGATATGCCTTTCCCAATTGGAGGGACCATGCAAAAGTAACAGTTGTTGAGATGATCAGTGGGCTCTCTCCAAATCATTGGGACTGCAAAAGGCATAGCTTGCCTTTTGCCAGTCAACCACAGTTTAAGATGTGCTGCACATGTATTGCAGCATATGTGTGGCGCCCAGCTCTTATCTTGATCTCCTATTCTGCAGCCAAAATACAAACTGTACGCCTTCTTAATCACTTTAGTTATATTTCGTTTTTGTGATACAAATGTCACCTCACCACATATATAACAGAAATTATTGGCACTGTTCACACATGTCCTAGGCATTTCTAACTACGATACTTTTGATAAGGACAAATACACTAACTAATGGCAAAATTTTATCAGAGATAAGATATTTATACACAAAGATGATGTAATCATAGGTAGGATTGCATCATCAACTTCTAGTTACATTTTTATTGGTCATTAGAAAAAAATTATGCAATCCCCCACAACAGTTGCGTCATATATATAAATTGACCGTAATTAAATAAACTAGTAGCATATATCTTGAAAACTAAAGCCAATCAACGTTTTTTAATGTCATTTTCGTTTTCATCACACCAAAGTTAGTTAAAATCAGCTATTTTCATTTCTGGTACATTTTGGTTGTTGACTAGTGAATTATATGAGTTGTCATCTCACGTAGTCAATTATTTGTTTAATAAATTGAAAGTATCGCCTGTGTGACGGGTTTTTGTCCACCGAACCTACGTTTAAATTCCTCTTAATTTCAGGAATGCTAATTTTACCGTATAACCATTAATCAATTAATAAATCATGCATTAAAAAAAAATTAATAGAGCATATAAGACAGGCAATATATGATGAAGACACTGAGAACAACTGATAAGAAGACGAGATACCAAAGTACGAATGAAAACGTTCGCAGAATCAAAGAAGGAATAAAGTAGAAATAAAGAAAAAAATTTGCAAACGATACAATGACACTGTGAAAAAAGATACGAGACAAACAACAGTACAGTGTATAAATAGAAAATTTGAATATAAATCAAGGATAGTAAGGTGGAGAATGAGTTACAAACAAAGTCAATCAATAAACTAAGGCACAGAGAAAAATTATCACAATGACAACAATAAAAAACAGCAAGTCACGTCTAAACCAAAACTAAAGATAAGAAAGTACAAAAGAATTTTCTGCTAGAACGGTTGGTATCGCCTACGCCTTCAGATTATTATTTGCTAACGAATAGCCGAACAAAACGGTACCCAATTTTTCAAATTCGTCCTTGACATAAACACCCACTTTTCCTAGTTCTAAGAAAATATTTGCCTAAAATGCATTGTGGAACGAGGAGGGGCAAGGATAGATGAAATGCTAATTCGTTTCGCATTGATTTTAAACTAAAAGCAACCATAGCACAGGGGCAAGCCTTGCCTTAGGGGTTTCCCCAAATACAATGAAAAAGTTAGAATTGTGGACACCTCGGTCATGTAAACATGTTAAGCTCTTATTATGAATGACCTAAGCTCTCGTAATTATCTCGTAAGTACATGAGAAAAGAAGTGAACAGGAGGTAGTTTAAAAATAAACAACCAACATAGAAAAAAAGATAGAATTTTGAACCAAACCACATAGCCCCTTAAAAATTGTATATTCGTGTACCTGAAGACTTGCTGACCAAGAATATGTTATTAGTTATATAAATAGTCCCTTAACTAATTAAATATTGATAAAACAATACATAGAGATCAGAGATACTGTCAGGTCAAGTCATATCTGCTTAGATTGGATCGCATATTTTTTGGGGAAAAAAGTAGGTGACAGATAGGCTAGGATAGTACAGTGAATCTGATTGGGTGGCATTTGAAGTGAGACTAAATATTATTGGCTGACCTTTGAATAAACATAAATAACCTAGTAACGTAGGAAAAGTTTGAATGATATTTTTGAAAAGACTGTTTACCCTTGTGATATTAATAGCGATTGGCTAACTGAATCGATATTGTCAGAATAAGCGTTGGGGAGGACGCCATTTCTAAGAAAATTTTCAACAGTGATAGATGAGAGCAGGCTGTGCTTTAAAATACAAGTTCTAAGCAGCCTGGGCAATAAAACAGATCGAAACTGTGTCAGTCATCGTCTCTGTGTATATATTTCATTGAAAATTGTGGTAAGATTGACATTTATTAACCTGTATTTTATATAAAAATTGAATGTGAAATAATAATATATGTCTGGGCATGAGTGGGTCTATAGCGAACATGAGGCAAAGCCTAAAGATTGATCCACCATGTGATAGACTGTCAGAGAGGTGTAAAATACAAGAATATGTATGATTGTCATAAAGGAGCATAACACCTATCCTATTATATGGAAGAGATTACAGCTGGAATTGCAGTGGCGTTGTAACTATTAGGGAAAGGAATACTGGTGTACATTGTCACATCAAAAGAAAATGGTGGCATAGGTTTGTATAAGGATATGATCCTTTTGTTTGTTTGTAATGTACATGTCCTTAACTGTGGACTATTAGTGTATGCTAGATATTACGAAGGATGCATACCTTCACATTTCAGAGGTCCTGGGTACTGACGTTAATGTGGTACCAAACGCTTGAAAACTGATTGATTCAGGACTCTGCCTGTTTACTGCGAGCCCATGCTAGTGGCCATTGCCTATCAAACAGGGAACAGATTGTCAAGCGAGCAGAGGAAAGGTTCAGCCTGTATTCTACTGCCAAGTTAAGTTCTCGTTCGGCACCTGAAAGCTCAACTACAGAACTTTAGAAAAAACTATATTCTAATGACAGTGAATAAAACTGGGACAAATATTTAATAGTTCCACAAGTGACAAAATAGAAACAAACATTTCCAAAAGGACATGATTTAAAAACAACAAACTAGTGGTACTACCAGTATTACCTTAAAGTAGGAGAACACTACAGACGTATATTAGAAAAATATTTTATATATGGACAGAGGATCTATTGTGCTATTTGACTGATGTAAATGATTATTTTGATTTCACTTTTAAATTGTCAGTCCTGATTACAAATAAATTTGAATCAGGATAATAAAACTGTAAAAAATCCTATTTACACAAAATTCAACCACAGTCTTAAATAAGATAGCCTTTTAGAGTGTCGTTTGTATGTTATTGTGGTAGTACTGTGTGCTGTTGTGAATAATAAACTATTTGTTTGTATGTTTGTTGATTATTGTACATTACACTCTACATTCATAACCCTAGACACAACACGAAGTCATTTAATATACTAATATAAATACATTTTGAATGAGATAAAAAGGTGGTAGTGGAAAGGTACCCTGAAAAGTTCACAATATTATTGGGTATATTCAGGGACCTTCATAGCTAATCTCATTTAATACAAATATAATAATACCTACAACAATTCATAACATCAAATCCACCACATATATTGGGGTCTCCTGGTCCGGGATTATAACCTATCGGGGTCTCGCTTGAATTTTTCTTATAACACCAGCTATATTGGGTAGTTTGATTCTGGGATTTTAAATTCTTAAAATATTATCAAGTATATTAGGAATCTCAGAGAGTATAAAACTAAAAGCATTCCTTTTGGAGAAATTGAATAGTAGTTGAGCTATCAGTGCCTGTGGTTGTTCTTGGTTATCATTAGAAATTATTAGCCATAATTAGAGATTTGTATAGTTGGAAATTTTAAAGGTTGCATAGTACAAATGGCTGATCTGGCAAAGTTTCGATCTGCTGCTGTGCAGACTGCGAAAGAAATGAACATGGAGGGTCAAGCTTTGATCCAATATGTAACTTCAGAATGTGACAAGTATATTGAAAGGGAGGATAGGAAGATAGCTGAAGAGAAGAGGTTACAAATTGAGGCTGACAAAGAAATTAAGAGGTTGCAGATTGAGGCTGACAAGGAGGCTAGGGCATTGGAGGCAGATAGGGAGGCAGAGATAAAAAGGCTCCAATATGAAGAGAAGAAGTTGGAGACAGAAGTTGACAGAAAGAGAAGAAGAAAAAAGATTGACTGCTGGCTGCTGAAAGAGAAGAAAAGAGACAGGCTGCTGTAAGAGAGGAAAAGACAAACGCTGAAAGGGAAGCAGAAAAGGAGGAGAAGAGATTACAGAGGGAGCATGAGCTACGACTAAGGGAGTTAGAATTTCAAGGCCATGCTCCTGAAAATGGTGCCAGCCCCTTTACCTCAGATGCCACTGCCAGTCAGGGAGCCTCAACCTCAGCTATGGGTTTTCATGTAGATCATTTTGTTGAGAAAGAAGATGACATCGAAGGGTACTTAAGTAGATTTGAACTTTTAGCTACTACATATGGGTTAGAGAGAGAGAGAGGTGGAGCCTCAAGTTATCACAAGGGCTTAGAGGAACGGCTTATGAAGTTTTTGCCAAGATGAGCAGAGATGACCAAGACAATTATGACATGCTAAAGCAGGCTCTTTTATTAAGATACGAAAAGAACGGAGAATTTTATAGAAAAAAATTTAGGAATGCCAAACTACTGTCGGGTGAGACTTATCACCAGTTCTCTGCACGGTTAGAGACCTACTTGGAGAAATGGACTGCTCTGGGGAAAACCCAAGATCTTAAGGAGATGATCCTTATTGAGCAGCTAAGAGAGTCCATGGCTCCAGACCTGAGAAAGTTTCTCATGGAACAAGGTGCAGAGAGGCTGGGTGAGTTACTCAATGTCGCTGAGAGGTATCAGGCAGCCCAGGCAGAGGTAGTTGGTAATAAAAAGAAACAGGTAGACAATTTTAAGGCACCTCAAAACTTTAATAAGTTTGACCATAGAGACCAGAACAAAGGTAAGCAATATTTTGATAGGCCACGCAATGATTATTAAAAAAAACCACAATTCAATGAAAGGAAATATGATGAAAGAAAAAACCTTTTCATCAAAGTAAAGATTATATTGTAGCCGGTGTCGGATGGACAACCATAACACTGAAAATTGTGGAGGGAGACCTGTGTATATGGCCACGCTTCAGGTCAGGTCGACTCCTAAAAAAGAGGAGGAACCACCAAAAACAATGTCTCGTAAACAGTGGAGAAAGGCACAGGCTGAAGATAGGTCACTGAAGCCGTGTTTTGAAAAACTCCAAAAACTCCATACCCCTCCTAGAAAAGGAGAATTCTATTTGGATGATGGACTGCTTTACAGGACGGATAAAGCAGGATCATACGAGTGTGCACAGTTGGTAGTGCCCTCGAAATATAGGGAACGAGTTATGAGACAAACACATGTTCAAGACGGTGGACACCTGAGGATGGGTCGCACCTGTTCAAGGACATCTATGTCTTATTACTGGCCAGGAGTGGTTGAAGACATAAGAAAATTTGTCGAGGCCTGCGACCAGTGCAATAAGAAAAATTCCACAGGGTGGAAAAATAATAACCAAATGCGAGAGAAGCATTATGGAAAACCTGGGCCAGAAAATAAAGAGGGAACACCCACACGTGGGAAAATGAATCAGGACCTAGACACGCCACGGGGCAAACTTAGGCCTGGAAAGAAAAATAATTATAATAAAGTGGACAAAGTGGAATGGGAACCCCCTTTTCACAGACAGTCTTCACTCCAGTGTTTTACTATGGCCACTATGCAGCGAGTACAAAGAGATGTCTTACCCCAGAATAAGCCGAAAATCCCTCAGTCGGACTTATGTGAACTGGAGGAAGATAAAAGAGAGAGAAGATCTCTCACAAGGAATTTAAAGTGGGAAGAAAACCCCAAGAAAAAAATTGGTAGCGGTCGATTTGTGAATGATGATTCTAGGAAAAAAAAATCATCACTATAATGCTTCCATGGGAAGAGACCATACCGGTGCCTGGAACAGGTCAACAAATTTACAAGTCCATATGTAGCATTGTTAAGGACCTGGACCGATGAAAAGGCAGAAGAAAATATTACCTCATCATATCAATATGTGAACGAGCTGACCACTCGTCTTAAAACTGGCTGGAAACTTGCCAATGAAAATTTGAGACAAGCCAGGAAAAAGCATGCTGCCTATTACAATAAGAAAGCGAAGGATCGAGAATTAGCTGTGGGAGAGAAGGTGCTCCTTCTACTGCCCGGCAGCCAGAATAAATTGCAAATTGGATGGCAAGGTCCATATACAGTTCTAGAGAAGGTGTCTAGAACAAATTATAAGATAGATAAGAAAGGGAAAGAGAAAATCTATCATGTGAATCTCCTGAAGAAATATCTGGACAGAGAAAACCAGGAAGAGACACACCTACTGACCTTGTCTGTTGCAATGGAGATGAAAAAGGAACCACTCACTTCTCATGAATATCCTTTACATCCCTGTGAAACCGCTGCACAGGTAAAAAATCAGCACACACTTAACGGAAATTCAGAGGGAGAGGGTTCAACAGGTTCTGAATAATCATACAGATGTGTTAACGGACCGTCCGGGGCATACAAATTTATTGGAGTATGATATGAAACTCATAGACCCAACACCAATCTGTATGAGAGCCTATTCGATTCCGTTCGCTAAGGAAAAAGCTTTAAGGGAGGAGATAGATTATCTGTTGAGAGAAGGGATTATCTCGCACAGTGAATCTTCCTACAGCTCCAGTGTGGTTCTGTTGAGAAAACCCTCTGGAGAACACAGGCTGTGTATAGATTACAGGAAACTGAATGCTGTCACAGAAGGTCAGGTGGATCCATTACCTGATACAAATCAGCTGTTTGCCAGGCTGAATAAAGCTAAATATTTCTCTAAAGTGGATCTGAGCAAAGGCTACTATCAGATTCCAGTAAAGCCGGAAGTCAAACCTTATTTAGCCTTTAGCACCTCGGAAGGACATTATGAATTTAATATGTTGCCATTCGGGCTGAAAAATGCACCGAGTGTGTTTTCGAGGATGATGAGAAAGTTACTGGATCCCCTGAAGAATCCATGCATCACCAACTTCATGGATGATATTCTCATAGCAACAGAAACATTTGAGGAACACATTAACTCTCTGAATATGTTGTTTGATCGACTGAGAGAGACCAATTTGACAGCTAGACCGACGAAATGCTGTGTTGGATGTAAAGAGCTGGAATTCTTGGGCCACACAGTACATCAGGGAAACATGACCCCTGACCCCAAGAACCTGGAGAAGTTAAAAAAAGCACCAAGACCACAAACAAAAAAAGATGTGCGATCTTTTGTCTCATTATGTGGTTTTTACCAAAAGTATATTAAAAACTTTAACTCCATATGTGCTCCATTGACTGATTTAACGCGCAAAGGAAATCCTGATAGAATTATTTGGACAGCGCAATGTGAATTAGCATACCAAGAATTGAAAGAAAAGCTCACAAGCAGGCCTATTTTGAAATTACCTGACTTGAGTCAAGAATTCATTCTGAGAACGGATGCTAGTAATATCGGTTTGGGTGCAGCTCTATTACAACGGTCAAATTCACTTGATGGGGAATTAACCCCAGTAGCTTATGCTAGCCGTAAGTTGAACACAGCAGAACAAAAATATTCAACAAGTGAAAAAGAATGTCTGGCAGTCATATGGGCTATAAAAAAGTTCCAGATTTATCTTTATGGAAAATCATTTAAGATCCAGACAGATCATAAACCACTCGTGTGTCTGTCACAAGCAAGGCATGAAAATGCTAGATTATTACGCTGGTCTTTGCTCTTACAACCATTCCAGTTTACCATAGAGTACATTCCCGGAAAAACTAATGTGGGAGCTGATTTTTTAAGCAGACATCCGTATGACGAACATCAGAGTAGTCACCAGGCATAGATAGTAAATTCATCTATGTGTATTTAGAAGTAGGAACTGACATATGATCGTCTGTTCTAAAGGGGGAGATGTGTAGTGACTTCTAAATACAATATCTAAATTAGTATATAACAATATAGGGCATAAAGGCAAAGATAAGAAAGTACAAAAGAATTTTCTGCTAGAACGGTTGGTATCGCCTACGCCTTCAGATTATTATTTGCTAACGAATAGCCGAACAAAACGGTACCCAATTTTTCAAATTCGTCCTTGACATAAACAACCACTTTTTCTAGTTCTAAGAAAATATTTGCCTAAAATGCATTGTGGAACGAGGAGGGGCAAGGATAGAGGAAAATGCTAATTCGTTTCGCATTGATTTTAAACTAAAAGCCAACACTAGCACAGGGGCAAGCCTTGCCTTAGGGGTTTCCCCAAATACAATGAAAAAGTTAGAATTGTGGACACCTCGGTCATGTAAACATGTTAAGCTCTTATTATGAATGACCTAAGCTCTCGTAATTATCTCGTAAGTACATGAGAAAAGAAGTGAACAGGAGGTAGTTTAAAAATAAACAACCAACATAGAAAAAAAAGATAGAATTTTGAACCAAACCACATAGCCCCTTAAAAATTGTAGATTCGTGTACCTGAAGACTTGCTGACCAAGAATATGTTATTAGTTATATAAATAGTCCCTTAACTAATTAAATATTGATAAAACAATACATAGAGATCAGAGATACTGTCAGGTCAAGTCATATCTGCTTAGATTGGATCGCATATTTTTTGGGGAAAAAAGTAGGTGACAGATAGGCTAGGATAGTACAGTGAATCTGATTGGGTGGCATTTGAAGTGAGACTAAATATTATTGGCTGACCTTTGAATAAACATAAATAACCTAGTAACGTAGGAAAAGTTTGAATGATATTTTTTGAAAAGACTGTTTACACTGTAAAATTAATAGAGATTGGCTAACTGAATCGATATTGTCAGAATAAGCGTTAAGGGGGACGCCATTTCTAAGAAAATTTTCAACAGTGATAGATGAGAGCAGGCTGTGCTTTAAAATACAAGTTCTAAGCAGCCTGGGCAATAAAACAGATCGAAACTGTGTCAGTCATCGTCTCTGTGTATATTTCATTGAAAATTGTGGTAAGATTGACATTTATTAACATGTATTTTATATAAAAATTGAATGTGAAATAATAATATATGTCTGGACATGAGTGGGTCTATAGCGAACATGAGGCAAAGCCTAAAGATTGATCCACCATGTGATAGACTGTCAGAGAGGTGTAAAACTACAAGAATATGTATGATTGTCATAAAGGAGCATAACACCTATCCTATTATATGGAAGAGATTACAGCTGGAATTGCAGTGGCGTTGTAACTATTAGGGAAAGGAATACTGGTGTACATTGTCACATCAAAAGAAAATGGTGGCATAGGTTTGTATAAGGATATGATCCTTTTGTTTGTTTGTAATGTACATGTCCTTAACTGTGGACTATTAGTGTATGCTAGATATTACGAAGGATGCATACCTTCACATTTCAGAGGTCCTGGGTACTGACGTTAATGTGGTACCAAACGCTTGAAAACTGATTGATTCAGGACTCTGCCTGTTTACTGCGAGCCCATGCTAGTGGCCATTGCCTATCAAACAGGGAACAGATTGTCAAGCGAGCAGAGGAAAGGTTCAACCTATATTCTACGGACTGGATTAACTCGAGACCTGGCGAGGACATTTGAAGTTAAGTTCTCGTTCGGCACCTGAAAGCTCAACTACGAGGGAACCTTTAAAAGAAACAAAGGGATATCACGTAAAACAATGTGGTTAATAAAAATAACTGGGACAAATTTCGCCTAAGTATTAGCCACAAGTGAAAAAAAAAAAAAATAATAAAATTGTCAAGCGAGCAGAGGAAAGGTTCAACCTATATTCTACTGCCAAGTTAAGTTCTCGTTCGGCACCTGAAAGCTCAAACTACAGAACTTTAGAAGAACTTTATAATGACAGTGAATAAAACTGGGACAAATATTTAATAGTTCCACAAGTGACAAAATAGAAACAAACATTTCTAAAAGGACATGATTTAAAACAACAAACTAGTGGTACTACCAGTATTACCTTAAAGTAGGAGAACACTACAGACGTATATTAGAAAAATATTTTATATATGGACAAAGAATCTATTGTGCTATTTGACTGATGTAAATGATTATTTTGATTTCACTTTTAAATTGTCAGTCCTGATTCCAAATAAATTTGAATCAGGATAATAAAACTGTAAAAAATTATATTTACACAAAATTCAACCACAGTCTTAAATAAGATAGCCTTTTAGAGTGTCGTTTGTATGTTATTGTGGTAGTACTGTGTGCTGTTGTGAATAATAAACTATCTGTTTGTATGTTTGTTGATTATTGTACATTACACTCTACATTCATAACCCTAGACACAACACGAAGTCATTTAATATACTAATATAAATACATTTTGGATGAGATAAAAAGGTGGTAGTGGAAAGGTACCCTGAAAAGTTCACAATATTATTGGGTATATTCAGGGACCTTCACATAGCTTGAAACGAACGTTGAAGGGATCTGTAGTAGCATCTTCACTCAAAAAAAAAAAAATATCCCCATATAATGGCTGCCAGACTGTTACTGCTGAGTTTTCTGATATTGGTGACTTATGGTGCGAATGTTGTTGTGGGCCGTTGCTACGTTATGGATAATGATGACAAGACAAACGTAACGGTAACGATTGGGTCATAAGACTGACCAATGGTAATTAAGGCATACTGGACCCATTGTTGAACGTGAATGACGATACGATTTATTACAGGAAAGACGTTGACATCATGTGCAAGTACAGTTCATCGATATGGTTCTGACAGTATATACATTGGCACAGAGCCGGATTAACGTAGTAGCAAAAGTAGCATATGCTACGGGCCCCGCGCTTTTAGGGGCCCCGCGCCAATAAATATGTACATAATTTTTTGGTCATCTTCTAATACGAGCGTTAAACCAATGATCTTGTGATTTATGCCATCTTTAGCGCCTTTTCATTTGATGTCACGAAATTGTGAGAGAAAGAGCATAAGAGGGTGACTTAGTGTGACTCTTCATTATTTTTATCTTAACTTTTTGCGGACGGAAGCCATTTAAGTGGCGTTGAAAATTTGGTCACGTTTGGACGGAAGCCACTTTTTGGCTCTAGGCGACTACCCCTCTAATTTTGTTTCGTTCTATGTGAAATGAATTTGCATTAACAATAAAAACTAGAATTTAAGAAACGGAAACTTCCTGTTTTAATTGAGGTATACGGCGTGCTCGCACTCTCTTTCGATCTTGATTAAAATTTCTTGATTTGTAAGGTTAGAAAACTCAAAAAATGAGCAGTAGACACAGAGATATTGGACGTAATTATGCTTCTGGAAGTGAAAAACGTAAAGCGAAGGAAGAAAAAGAAAGAAGAGATCAACTTGTGATATCAAAAACACGTAAGCTGACAGAATATTTTGATGTTCATGGTGGTGGTACTCAAACCGCTGAAGCTGGAAGTACAGAAACAACTAGTACTAGTGCAGGCTGTGCAGCAGAAAACATACAGCGAAACCCAGTATACACTGAGTCTGAATGTGAAAGAATAAGTGAAACGAAGAAGTACTCTAATGATATTGGTGACTGGCCGAACAATATAGATGACTGTGAGCGTGAATATTGGATATCCAAGGGAAGTGAAACATGTCAACATGTTGATAGTGCCTTCTCCTCATCCGTACGATTGTATGGCACTGAAAAGAAAACTCGATACTGTCAGAAGTCTTATTTTACACATATTCATAAACTTAAAACTAAGCAGCATGCAAGAAAATGGTTATGCTATTCAGATAGTAAAGGGCGCCTATTCTGTTTCCCATGCAAGCTTATGAGTTCAGAATGTTCAGCAAAGTTTACTGTGGAAGGGTTTAATGACTGGAAAAATGCAAGCAGTCTATTGCGTCGGCATGAAGAAAGCTCCTCACATAGACAAGCTTTAATTTCACTGTTGATGCGTAAAAACAAAGGTGAACGTGTCGATTCCCAACTTGTGAAACAAATGGACATTCAAGAAAAGTATTGGCACAAACTTCTAGAGCGAATAATTGAAGTTGTGAAGTTTTTAGCAGAACGAGGCCTTTCATTTCGAGGCAGTGATGAAATTGTTGGGTCCCCTTATAACGGAAATTACTTAGGGTTGTTAGAATTACTGGCCAAGTTTGACCCTTTTCTGGCAGAGCATATAAGTACTCATGCAAACACAGGATTTGGACATACATCATATCTATTTAAAACAACGTGTGAGGAATTCATCAATCTGATTGGATCCAGCATACTGGATCACATTCTCTGTGAAGTGAAGAAATACAAGTATTATTCCGTTTCATTGGATTCTACTCCAGATATATCTAATATGGACCAGCTGACTTTGACTCTGCGCTATGTTTTGCCATCTGGACCAGTTGAAAGATTTGTGACATTTTTGGATATGGAAGGTCATAGTGCTGAACAGCTTAATAAAAGTCTACTTAATTTTTTAAAGGCAAATGATATTGATATTAAAGACTGCCGTGGTCAAAGTTATGACAACGCCAGCAACATGAGTGGCAAGTTTATAGGATTACAAGCATGAATTAAAGAGATGAATAAGTTTGCGCATTACATTCCGTGTTTTGCACATTCACTAAATTTGGTTGGAGAATGTGCTGCTGAAGATTGTCAAGAAGCAGTCATTTTCTTTGGATTTGTTGAAAGCCTGTACACCTTCTTTTCTGCTTCTGCCTACCGGTGGGGTCTCCTTTCTACTGCATTATGTGCTGGCGGTACTCATAATAAGTCCCATTTGCCCTTTGTGAAAAGACTGTCAGATACCAGGTGGTTCGCTCGGGCAGATGCAACAAAAGCACTTTTACACAGCTTTTCTGCAATAAAACATGTCTTGGATGATATTTCAGATAACAATGATCAGAAGGCAGAGTGTCGTCAACAGGCTCGTGGTCTACTTTCAACCATGATGAAGTTAGGAACAGGAATAATGATCATACTGTGGGATCAAGTATTACAGCGTTTTCAAATGGCCAGTGCTTCTTTGCAATCTTCTGACCAAGATTTGAATACAGCTTGTGCACTCTATGAATCCCTGCGGGGGTATATTCAAGCTATGCGGTCTAGTTTTACAGACATAGAGCAAAAGGCCAAGGATCTGACTGAGTGTGAACATTATCAAGAACAAACTCGAAGAAAACACAAACGAAATCGAGAGTATGATGATTTCAGTGGTTCCAGCACACTTGATCCACTTGTTGAATCTCAAACGCCTTCTCAGCAGTTTAAAAGCCGAACATTTCTTGTCCTTATTGATAGCTTGCTCTCTGCCTTGTCAAAACGCCAGAAAGCTTATCAAAAATTGAATGATGTATTTGGATTCCTTCGTCAGTTACAGTCGTTTACACCTGAAGTGGTGGTAACGAGATCATCGAATCTTATTAAATCATATCCGGAAGATCTGGAAGAAAGTCTTTGTGAAGAACTTGTGCAGTTTACAGAACTGTTGAAAACTGATCTTGCTTCTCATATTGGACTACTCTAGACCTTGTAGAGTTACAGTTTTACCATTTGATAATTGACAATTCTTTGGAGTCTTGTTTTCAGAATGTAGAAATCGCCTTGCGCATCTATTTGTCACTAATGGTAACCAACTGCAGTGGAAAACGATCATTTTCAAAACTGAAACTTATTAAAAATGAACTAAGGAGCACCATGGGTCAAAAGAGATTGAACAATCTCACACTAATGAGCATTGAACATAAACTTCTGCGTGAAATTGATACATCCTATATCATCAACAAATTTGCTCATGCTAAATGTAGAAACATTAATATTTAAACAATAATGTTGACTGTGTTGTTACTTTTGATAATAATAATTACTATGCAAATTAAAAATGTATGTGTTCAAATATATTTGTGTTGTTTTATTGTTTTTTTTTTTTTTAAATATAGGGCCCCTTTCTTAACATATGCTACAGGCCCCGCACTAGCTTAATCCGGCCCTGCATTGGCATATATATCAACATGGACGTTGATTGACAGCACTCGTCGTTACGACGTCAAGGTTAACGGCTTAGTGACATACATGGTTCCGTCGAATTGACCGTTCATATTCTTTACGTACTTATATATTCCTTTACGTTTCAATCAGCTCCTAGCGTTAGAGGGGACGCACTAGCAATTTGACATATCTGGTCAAATTGAAGCTCTGCCATAACGTTTACAGGAGACGAAGTATCGGAGGCAAGATACTTAAAAATAAGCCGCTTTCTTGCTAAATATTCAAATCAAGCAAGTCTTGGTATTTTCTCATCAAGAACGACATCTTCATAGTATAGTGTCGTAATTTTTATCTGAGAGGGTGCTGATGAATATTGGTCCCTTTAGAGTGTAAAGTGATATTGAAGGCTCTGTGAGAATAAGGATTTAGGTGAATGAGGTAGTAGATTCACAAGCGCTGGGAAGGAGCAAGGACAGTCTCTTATTACGACAATATCTGTTTTCTCACATACTACTCCTATCTCTCTTCTGCACAAACAATTGTTTGTCAGTTCCAGTCGCTCAGGCGCGCTCACCGATTTGGTGATTCTGTCGCTCAACGTACATGAATACAGCCTACACAGATGGAAATGTTTGGAGTTTTAGGCCAACCGACAACCAACACAATTAATGATTAATACCTTTATTATCATAAAGGACTCACACATAATTGTACATTTACAGTCAAAAATCAAAGGTTACAGAATACAAATATAACTAGGGAAGAGGGGGTTTTGAGGAGAAATATCCCATCCGCCGTTTCCCGTTTATATTTACTAACAGACAAAACCCGGTCCCAAAGACAAGAAAGGGGGGGGGGGGGGGATCAGAGATAGGCAATTTAACCCACTGGTAGATTTATTACTCTGAGGCAAGGGGTTACAGAAAAAGGGGGGGGGGGTAGAGGAAAGCTAGGGTTCTCAATTGTCTCCCTTTAAATCAACAAATTTTACGGGAGGGGGAAGGAACACAGTTACCCGATCCCGCTAGGAGAGATCCCGTACAAGGAATATAATGCACCTTAGTACAAGGTCGAACTAATTAAAAGGGTAAAGTAAAGATAAATCTCCTTTCATTCAAAAAACACACTAGGGCTGGCCATCCCCACAAACACACACGCAGACTTACCGAAAGGTGAATTCTGGCACTTCATAGGAAATACATAAAAAAAACAGCACTAAACCTTGGCTTAGGTAAAAGTATTTTTCTTCCGTGTACAGCCCCAGATTTGGGGTTTGTTGATGCTTCCACCATGGCACCCCTACGACCCATGACGGGTTATGGGTTGAGATGAGATGATGATGAAGTTAACAAAGTGTCCCGAAATCGCTGGACGTTGAAGTTTAACGGTACTGTTTGTTTATTAGATAAAGTTCCTAAAGAATGTCACAGGCACTTGGCTAGGCGTGAGGTATGGTGTGGTTTCTAAAATTGGCACAGCTGGTGGAGATAACTTCCTTTTTTCGTAATGTCACAAGTTAAGAAAAACACTGAGGTAAGTTCTTCTTCGTGGGGGGTGGGGGGGCGGGGGGGGTTGTGTAAAATCCACTGAGTATACTTGACAAACAGCGTTCAGGTAGATCTATGGTTTTTTCTTCACAAATAGGGGCAGTGAATAAAATATGTTCTGCTTCCAGTTTTCTTTAAGGACTCTATATGAACTAGTATTTTTAAAGTGTTTCTTGAATGGCTTTTTTCTCAGTTACGTTCAGAGGAGCGGGGCCCATTACAGGTCGCCACCAGTTTAGCTTTAAAAAAGTTCATATGTTACTGGAGTTATCAAATTGAGTTTGGCAGAACTCTGTATATAATTAATAATTGCTGGGATGCAGGTTGAATGATCGTTCTGAATGAAAGATAATCAAAACAAGAAATGCATTACAAATCATATTATAATCTGACGCGATAAATTACAGTTAGCCTATTTACTTATTAGCGTCGTCAATTAACAAATCAGGAAAACTTCCCGTGAGTTAAAAATAATTAAAAGCACATCTATCTATACAGAACTAAACTGTATTAAAGTTATAATTCTCTTTAACGTCTGCAAAATAAATTTACGCGTCAATTGTATTAGGAAATACTTTTAGCTGTAACATTAGTTTGCACTAGAACTTTGAAAATGGGTTTATTTAATAAGGTTAAATTTACACCCCAATCCATTGAAATCAATTGAAATAACTCGACCACTGATCACTCGAAGCTAATGTATAAATTACCGTCTGCACAGAAAGAATACACTCCAATAGTCACGAAGGTAGATGAAATCCAGCAGGAATCCGACTATGCTAGTGCAACTAGGATTCTGACAGAGCGAACGATAAAATGCAGTTTATCGGAGTTCTCTATTTATACTTCTCGAATGTAACTTGAATGGGGCGTGTTAAATTTTCGCACCTTTCTTGAACTTGAGCAAAAACCGAGGTACGTCGCCGATGTGTTAACAGCTGCGATTCCTTCGTTTTCTCCGGTCTACCGATTTTCTTCCGTCTCAGGCTGCTCGCATAAGAGTGTGAAAAGTTTCCGAGAAGCTAACTCTGTGAGCTGCGGGTTCCCTGTTTCTTTAGATC
This sequence comes from Oreohelix idahoensis, assembly GCA_024509875.1. NCBI lineage: Eukaryota > Metazoa > Mollusca > Gastropoda > Stylommatophora > Oreohelicidae > Oreohelix > Oreohelix idahoensis. Next base: position 623,062 of record JAMPIV010016003.1, on the reverse strand, counting down.
GCGGCCGCTCCACGTTGAATTCTGAAGATCAGCCTGTTCTTTGATGGTACCGCTGCATGCCGGTAAAAGTTACAACAGATGATCAGGGGTTCTAAAGTTATGAGAGGCCAATATTCTGTTATCATCCATCGAGTCAGGGAAATTCATTTGTCATACTTAGACGTACGTCACAATCGTCCCCACTTTTGAGACATGGAAACTCGTTTTCATGTTTCATTTATGACAATGAAGCTGCCCTGATCGGTAGCTTTAGGATGATTGGCATCGTCGATTTTCTCCTCTTCCTCCGTGGTCCAGTTTCTACTCAAGAAGTCAGCTCCGACATTCTGTTTTCCTGGAATATATTCCACTTTGAAGGAATAAACACTCAATAGCAAGGCCCAACGCATTATCCTTGCGTTGAATTCCTTCTTGGCACCCAGGAAAGCTAGTGGAGCATGGTCTGTTTGCACCGTGAAAGAAGTACCATACAGAAACTCATGATGGCGTCTGATGCCATGAATCAGAGCGAGACATTCTCTTTCAACGACACTGTAGTTGCGTTCCGCTTTATTCAGTTTCCGACTGCCATAGGCAACTGGAAATAGCATGTTCAGGTCACTGTCATCGGCTTGCAGCAATGTTGACCCGATGCCCTGACCTGACGCATCAACTCTCAGTATGAAAGGTTTCTTAAGGTCAGGTAACCTTAGGATGGGGTATGCCGACAACTGTCCTTTCAAAGTGCTGTATGCATGTTCGCACTTTTGATTCCACATGACCTTATCAGGACAACCTTTCTTGGTGAGGTCAGTCAGAGGTGCTGTCAGTCCGTTGAAGTTCTGGATGTATTTCTGATAGTAAGCACATAACGATATGAAGGAACGTACGTCTTTCTTCGTTCGGGGTCTTTTTGCTGCCACAATTTTCTCCACGTTCTTCTTAATAGGCCAACTGCATCCGTGAGAAATAGTATGCCCCAGGAAGTCTAACTGTTCAAACCCGATGAGACATTTGCTAGGTCTGGCTGTGAGACCCGTTTCCTGTAGTCTCCTGAGGAGCATAGCAACCGTAGCAATATGTTCTTCATAGGTTTCCGATGCAATTAATATGTCATCCATGAAATTATGGATATGAGGACTTTGTAAAGGCTCTAGAAGCTTCCTCATCATCCTGGTGAACACTCCTGGTGCGTTATGCAAACCGAACGGCATCACATTAAATGTGTAATGTCCTTCGCTAGTGCTGAAAGCTAACAAAGGTTTAATTTCCTCCTTGACTGGTATTTGATAATAACCTTTACTGAGGTCAATCTTGGAGAAGATCTTTGCTTTGCTGAGCTTGGTGAACAACTCAGAGACAGTTTGGAGAGGTTCGGGCTGGAATTCCGTTACAGCGTTTAGCAACCTGTAATCAATGCACAGCCGAACTTCCTTATTGGGCTTCTGCAACAGCACTACACTCGAGCTGTAAGGAGATGTAGACTCACTGATAATTCCTGCCTGACGCAGCTTGTCTATTTCTCCGCGAAGTGCATCCGCTTTAGCGTACGGGATGGGGTAAACTCTGGTTTGAACAGGGGTCTCGTTTGTTAATTTCATATCAAATTCAATGAGATTTGTTCGACCAGGTACATCCGTTAAGACTGCACTGTACTGTTTTAGTAGAGCCCTGGTTTCTGTTTGTTGTTCAGGTGAGAGATTGTCGCCGAACTTGACATCTTTAAAGGATTCTGTGGGTTGCAGTGGATACTCCATGCAACCATCATCATCTTCCTCGTCTTCCGTTGCTATGGCGACAGCCAGGAGATGCTCGGAGGATGGCACCGGTCTTTCCAAATATTTCTTTAGCAGATTTATGTGGAAGACCTTCTCCTTTCCTTTGATGGAGATCTTGTAATTGGTACGTGAGATCTTTTTAAGGACGGTAAACGGCCCTTGCCATCCGATGCGAAGTTTATTGCTTCCGGTTGGGAGTAGCAACAAAACTTTCTCCCCTGGTTGGAGCTCTCTCTCTTTTGCAGCTTTGTTGTATCTTTTAGCGTGGTTAGCGCGGGCTTTCGTAAGGTTGGTTGTAGCTAGATCCCATCCTAGCTTTAGCCTTTCCTTGAGCTCAGATACATACTTGCTTGCAGAGACGACTGTCTCGTCAGCCTTTTGGTCTGTCAGGGACCGAAGTAAGGCTTCTAATGGCCCCTTTATAGGTCTGCCAAATAAAAGTGTAGCAGGCGGGAATCTCGTAGACGCTTGGGGAACCTCTCGGTAGGCGAATAAGGCAGCCGATATGTATAGGTCCCAGTCTTCCGGTTTCTCCTGACCCAGCTTACGTAACATGGTGGTGAGGCTGCCATTAAAACGTTCCACGAGCCCATTTCCGGCCGGATGGTAGGGACTTGTGTGGATATGTTTGGCCCTCAAGATCTTAAAGATCTCCTCCATTAACAGGCTACGGAATTGGGATCCATTGTCCGTCAAAACTTGTTGAGGGAATCCCAACCGTGTAAAGATTTGCACGAGGGCTTCTGCAACATGCTTGGAATCTATGCATGTTAGCGGTACAGCTTCGGCCCACATTGTGCAAGTATCGACTAAGGTCAGGATGAACCTGTTCCTTCTTTTGGTCTTTTCCAGAGGACCAATAATGTCGACAGCAACCCGTTCAAATGGAGTCCCTACTATTGGTATTTGCCCCATAGGTACTGGGGGTGTCAAGTGCTTGGGTGCTACCCGTTGGCACTGGGCGCAGGATTTCACATACCTGACAATGTCAGAGTTCATTCCTGGCCACCAATAGTGGGTTTTTATTCGCTGAATAGTGGCGTTTTGTCCCATATGTCCGCTAAAGGGAAGAGAGTGCCCCATCTCTAAGATCTGGCTTCGGTACTGCGTCGGAACTAGGAGCTGGTTATTCCCCGTGTCCGGGTTTCCCGTTCTACGATACAATACGCCATCCTTAGAAAAGATGTCTCCGTTGTGCCTGGGGTCCCTAGCCATGGGCAGTTTTTTAAAGCAGAGCTCCAGAGTAGGGTCCTTTTGTTGCGCCTCCTTCAGTTCGTTCGGCAACAAATTTGGCGCAGGCTCCCTCTCCTTCTTGGCTTGCCCTCTTGTGGTTACCGCTGCCACAATCGGCTCCTTTGGTCTCCCAATAAACACATATCTACATCCCAGGATAACTGGGTAGATAGGATCATCCATAATGGCCGCTTTTATAACTCCTCTGACAAAGTCAGAGTGTATTTCTACCAGTGCGATAGGCAGCGTACTGGGCGCATCACTCTTAAACACTCCACTAAGTTTGACGGTTTCCTCTGTCTCCTGACCTGGTTTGGCTAGGTGTCTAGCAACAATACAACTAAAACTTAATCCAGTGTCAAAGAGACAAGTGGTTGAGGTACCATTCAAAATTACAGTTCCTCGAGTTGAGGGTCGGTCCCCCTCAGGTTGAGAATCACTGACATTGACTCTACCTTTCGAGGCTGTATGCAAACATCCAACGCGGTTTGGACCGGTTTGTTTGCCCTGATCAGACGTTCCTGGTGTAGGGGTCTTCCCTTTTCCTTGACCTTGGTTGCCGCGCTGCCACGTAGGCTTGGTGGGTTGATCAGAATTGTTGTTGGGGGGGTATCGGGTTTTGTAGAATTTCGATTTTTCCTGGGGAGGTCTCTGGGTATTATTTTCTCGTTGGTTATAATTCTGAGAGGAATTAGAGGAATAGGATGACTGCTCTAGTTTTTGTTTACGAGATGGCTCATCTGTGGGTTTACGTTTAGTGCTGGGAAGTTCGGCCATTGCATTGGTATAGCGTTCGGCCTTATTGAGTATGTCCTCAAGCCTGACTGCGCCCTGTTCAGCCAAAAATCTACGGGTTTCGTTTGACAAGGTTGCCTTTATCTGTTCCACAAGAACAAGTTCAAGTAGTCCCTCATATGTAAGAGGTAGGTCAGATAATTCAATGCACTTTGTCAAATAGCCCGTGAGACGTGAAGAGAATTGGGGGAATGTTTCCGTGCTCTCTTTTCGGCTGTTTCTGAACATTTGCAGAAATTTTCGGGCGGTCATTTCGAACCGCTCTAGCAAGGCCTTCTTAAGCATGTCGTAATCATGTTGGTTCGGTCCCAGCTTTGTGTATACGTCATAAGCATTCGCTTTTAGTGACGTCGAGAGTTTAAGTGCCCAGCGGGAACTCTCTAACCCATACAGATTTGCGAGCCTTTCGAATTTTTCTAGGTAGCTGTCAATTTTTTCGTTAGGGCTAGGAAAAGACTCTAAAGCAAAAGACATCGCAGTTAATTGGGCAGACTGAGTGCTGGAGAAATCCATTGTTTGAGAATGGGGCGAAGACGGCTCTCCATTATTTGAAGTAGAGGCACTCCGACTCTCTAAAGCCTTGAGCGCTAATTCATGCTGTCTTTCCTTGTCTCTCTCTCTTTCCCTGCGGGCGTCCATCTCTGCCTCAATTTTCTTCTGCTCCAATTGACGATCGTCCGCTTCTTTCTTCCTAGCTTCTGCCCTCTCTTCCTCCGCGTCATACCTTTGCAGTTCCTGGGTGATAAACAGATTCGCGGCTTCTGTGTCTAATCCTGAGTCTTTCGCTTCCTGTCTCAAAATGGATCTTATCCTAATTCTCTCAGCCATTGTCAAAGAACTGGATGCTTCTAAGACTAGAGAATAGTAAGATGGAACAAGAAGGGGAAAAACTCAAAGCTGCTACGAGAAAAACAAAGTAAAAAATTTACTGAATGACCTCGCGTGTTAACTTATCGCCGCTATTATTGTCACTTAAGACTCGTAACGCAAACAACTATGCCAATTAAATTGGTAAGTTACACTAGAAAAGAATCTACTCTTACTAACAGTAGAGAAAAATTTATATTAAACAATTTAAAAGGAAAAAAAAAATTTCCCAGAAAATGTTAATTCTCTAACAACAAACTCCGTCCCTGAAGACAATTTTTGAGATGAGACGTAGTTAACTTAATTTTAAAAAATCAGAACAATCCGTCTTTAGCTTAGCTCAACTCAAACGCTTCATAACCTTTAGTGATTGTAAAACAATCACGCAGTCCCAGCAATTATATAACCAAAAATTTTCAATTCCCTCTGCCAGAGAATACAAATGTGACAAACTTTTATTATCACTAACTGCCTGTTCCTGTGGAAAAACAAACCTGTCTTAATTATTGTGTGGTTGGCCCAAAATACTGAACGGCTTGGTCTAGGGGAAGTAATACTTTTAAAGATTATACCCTACTTCACAAAGACAATCAACCACACTCTATTTTAACTAAGTTCAGAATCCCGGACGAGCCCCCATATATTGTCGTAATTTTTATCTGAGAGGGTGCTGATGAATATTGGTCCCTTTAGAGTGTAAAGTGATATTGAAGGCTCTGTGAGAATAAGGATTTAGGTGAATGAGGTAGTAGATTCACAAGCGCTGGGAAGGAGCAAGGACAGTCTCTTATTACGACAATATCTGTTTTCTCACATACTACTCCTATCTCTCTTCTGCACAAACAATTGTTTGTCAGTTCTAGTCGCTCAGGCGCGCTCACCGATTTGGTGATTCTGTCGCTCAACGTACATGAATACAGCCTACACAGATGGAAATGTTTGGAGTTTTAGGCCAACCGACAACCAACACAATTAATGATTAATACCTTTATTATCATAAAGGACTCACACATAATTGTACATTTACAGTCAAAAATCAAAGGTTACAGAATACAAATATAACTAGGGAAGAGGGGGTTTTGAGGAGAAATATCCCATCCGCCGTTTCCCGTTTATATTTACTAACAGACAAAACCCGGTCCCAAAGACAAGAAAGGGGGGGGGGGATCAGAGATAGGCAATTTAACCCACTGGTAGATTTATTACTCTGAGGCAAGGGGTTACAGAAAAAGGGGGGGGGTAGAGGAAAGCTAGGGTTCTCAATTGTCTCCCTTTAAATCAACAAATTTTACGGGAGGGGGAAGGAACACAGTTACCCGATCCCGCTAGGAGAGATCCCGTACAAGGAATATAATGCACCTTAGTACAAGGTCGAACTAATTAAAAGGGTAAAGTAAAGATAAATCTCCTTTCATTCAAAAAACACACTAGGGCTGGCCATCCCCACAAACACACACGCAGACTTACCGAAAGGTGAATTCTGGCACTTCATAGGAAATACATAAAAAAAAAACAGCACTAAACCTTGGCTTAGGTAAAAGTATTTTTCTTCCGTGTACAGCCCCAGATTTGGGGTTTGTTGAAGTTAACAAAGTGTCCCGAAATCGCTGGACGTTGAAGTTTAACGGTACTGTTTGTTTATTAGATAAAGTTCCTAAAGAATGTCACAGGCACTTGGCTAGGCGTGAGGTATGGTGTGGTTTCTAAAATTGGCACAGCTGGTGGAGATAACTTCCTTTTTCCGTAATGTCACAAGTTAAGAAAAACACTGAGGTAAGTTCTTCTTCGGGGGGGGGGGGATGTGTAAAATCCACTGAGTATACGAGTTTGGCAGAACTCTGTATATAATTAATAATTGCTGGGATGCAGGTTGAATGATCGTTCTGAATGAAAGATAATCAAAACAAGAAATGCATTACAAATCATATTATAATCTGACGCGATAAATTACAGTTAGCCTATTTACTTATTAGCGTCGTCAATTAACAAATCAGGAAAACTTCCCGTGAGTTAAAAATAATTAAAAGCACATCTATCTATACAGAACTAAACTGTATTAAAGTTATAATTCTCTTTAACGTCTGCAAAATAAATTTACGCGTCAATTGTATTAGGAAATACTTTTAGCTGTAACATTAGTTTGCACTAGAACTTTGAAAATGGGTTTATTTAATAAGGTTAAATTTACACCACAATCCATTAAAATCAATTGAAATAACTCGACCACTGATCACTCGAAGCTAATGTATAAATTACCGTCTGCACAGAAAGAATACACTCCAATAGTCACGAAGGTAGATGAAATCCAGCAGGAATCCGACTATGCTAGTGCACCTAGGATTCTGACAGAGCGAACGATAAAATGCAGTTTATCGGAGTTCTCTATTTATACTTCTCGAATGTAACTTGAATGGGGCGTGTTAAATTTTCGCACCTTTCTTGAACTTGAGCAAAAACCGAGGTACCTCGCCGATGTGTTAACAGCTGCGATTCCTTCGTTTTCCCCGGTCTACCGATTTTCTTCCGTCTCAGGCTGCTCGCATAAGAGTGTGAAAAGTTTCCGAGAAGCTAACTCTGTGAGCTGCGGGTTCCCTGTTTCTTTAGATCGCGGCCGCTCCACGCTGAATTCTGAAGATCAGCCTGTTCTTTGATGGTACCGCTGCATGCCGGTAAAAGTTACAACAGATGATCAGGGGTTCTAAAGTTATGAGAGGCCAATATTCTGTTATCATCCATCGAGTCAGGGAAATTCATTTGTCATACTTAGACGTACGTCACATATAGATGATTATAATTACTTTATGACCGTGTCTTTCCTGAACTAAGGATAAGCACACGAAAAATTCACGTCTATACAAAACGGAGAATATTGGGATCTGCCTCAAGTACGTTTGCTGGATAGCAACAGATCACCGCGAGCAACCGCGCCACACCCGTTTAAGGATGGTGCACGGTCGTACGCAAATAATACAATGAACCTACAATTAACTTAGATGCGCTCCAATGTTCGTCTACAAAATACTAGACTCACATGCGAGGATCTCAAACATTTAATTCCCCCTCTATGAATATAACTTAACATCATATATATATATATATATATATATATATATATATATATATATATATATATATATATATATATATATATATATATATATATATATATATATATATATATATATATTCACATTTAGAACAATATACGTTGAATTGTGTAGAAAAGTGGCAGTGAAGCAAGGCGTACTTGAACTTTTTCAAAGGGTTCATGATATCAGAGGGGTGCATAAAGCTGTGCATAAAGGGGTGCGTTGCAAAAAAAAATTTGCATAGAGAAACATCGGATAAATAAGTTTTTAATCACAAAAATATGTGTGTGAAGTAAAAAAAATGTATAAAAAGATTTAGACATAGCTTGCATGTCTAAATTACTTTGAATTTTACGTGTGATTAATTCTGGTTTGTTATTCACACAAAACCTTAACAGACCGTTTCAGGCTAGATCGACAACAGACACTGAAATTCAATACCCTTTAGCTCCGCAAGGAACATAGGTATTCAATTAGCACATGCCACGACTTCCTGTTGTTTGTCATCAGCTCAATTTCTTTCCATGACAGCCTCTCCATTTTTTTGTTTTTTAACTTCATATGTTGCTGAACGATGTCGCTTGTTCAACACTATTCAAATAGTGTCAATCTTATGTATGGAGTACCTTATATGTCACTGAACTCTGTCGCTTAACAGTATTCAAATATTGTGTCAATCCTGAAAGAAGAAAAACAAATAGATAAAAAATCATTTTATGTGTAAGATAGACCCTGTGACCATTACCATAAGTTGTTTTAACTTCTAACTTTAAAACTGGCATCTCTCTCAAGCAATTAAAATGAATGATGTCGTGAGATGATTACGTTTGTTAAACACACATAGTAGCCACCTTCGGTCATAAATTACTATGAGGAGGGATGCACCCTTGATGTAATTGCACCCGCGGCGTATCTACCTTTGGCCCTGTGACGAAATGGACCACCTCTTTGCGATCTTTGGTTCTCTCCGGCAGTATCGGTACATTTGTGGTACTGATTTTATTATGTGCTGTCAATTATCGTACTTTACTTTCTCTCGTTCTTTCTTTCTTCGTTATTTTTCTGCTAAGTAGCAGATATTTTATATTTTCCTTCGTACACCCCTCTCAGGGATTAGTCATTACGTCTGTGCGTGTCCTGTCCCTTTGCTAAAACATTTGCAAGGAGCGGCTGATATGATACATCAAAGCCTCGAGGGCGCGGCACGGCTTAGATAAAAGCTTAAACACAGGATAACCCGTGCACGAGGCGGAACTTATGACATAATCGCTTGCGATCACTTGTTTAAAGGTAATCATGGATTTGTTACATTTGAGACAATATGAGTCTACAAATGTGTTTGTGGGAGTGTGTGAAGGGCATCTAACCTCATATTACCATATATGGAAGACGTGACCTTTGCAAAATTTTCCATATCAGAAATATTTTGAAAGTACCACACACGACCTGTTTGAAGATGATTGGAGCGTTTGTTTAACTCCATAACAAACGAAGGCGTGGGAAGAGAGGGAATATAGTCTGACCATTTCCCAGTTTTATTTCACTGTGAATTTCACGCTCGCCAAGACAACATCAGACCTCGCCAGAGTGAAGACTAGATTCATAATTCATTTTGTTAACCGGACCTTTTATTGGAGAACCAGAAAAGACTTATAAAGCACAGGAAATCTCTACATTTTAATAAGGAACACCGGGACTGGGAAACTGAAGAAACACGGACTCAGAAAGGGAATCTATTGTAGAATTAAAGACCCTCCCCCCTTCTCCCATCCCCCCCCCCCCCCCCCAGACGCGTGTAAGATACCGACTCGTCTCTTTTATTCATCTGAGCAACAAGTCTGTAGCCAAAATTGGCGTAAGTAGTGCATTTTTATTCTATGTTTTATTATTAACGTGTGAACTAACATATATATATATATATATATATATATATATATATATATATATATATATATATATATATATATATATATATATATATATATATATATATATATATATATATATATATGTGTGTGTGTGTGTGTGTGTGTGTATATTACTATATGAATTTTAAACTTGCTATTGGAAGCAGTCATTTGAGGCTGGCAACCTCAGCGTATAGAATGATGATTCATGAACCACCACTGCACGAGCTGGTGATTGCTTTATTCATAGTTTCGTAAAGAGAACTAAAAAGCATACATTAGTTCCAGGTTCCCTATGGAGCAGGGAGGGAAAGATGAAAGAAAAGATGTACATTCTAAGAATAATATTTACAGTTTCAAAGCTTTTCACTCAGTGTAAATCTAAGCGAAAAAACATATAAATGTTAAAATTAATAGAAGTTTCAAACTTTTCCACAAGTGTAATTGTAAATGAAACATAAATGAATTTATATTGTGAACACTTTTCAAACAGTGGAGATGTAAATGTAAAACATATTATATCTGTATGTTTTATCTTTTTATTTAAATGTAATTTAAAGCTAAAGCTTTTCAGTTCAGTTTAAATGTAAAGAAAGTTTTATCCTGAGGGATTAAATTTAATTCTCATCGAGGGTAAATTCTGACATGGGATGGTAGAATAGAAGAGGGGGGTCATATAACTATGTGTCGGAAAACGCCATACTCAGAAGAGCGTTTCGTTTCTATTTCTATTACCAGTTATTGGTTGTACCAGCAGAAAGTACTATCTCTGGAACCAAGTGAAGGTAGAAGTGGACTGACGTTGTGCGAGACGCCACCATAAGAGGGTCTTATAGACAGACGCAGAACCAGCTTGGCCGTTACTCTATGACGTTTTGGGAACGTGCGGAGCCTGAACTTTGACTAGAGACGAGTGACAGCAGTGTACAGAAAACCTACCCATCAGGAGGAGGATTAGAATCATCATTGGCAGCTAAGTTAACCTATATGCTGCCACTTGAACCTCTTATCAAAAACCATCACCCGATTGATGAAAACTCTATTTTGTAATTAACTATTATTCCTTTCTGTTAAACTGTTAAACTTAAAGTGATTATTAAATTTTGTTATTTGTAATTATACAAACTTAACTTGTAGATAGACTCAGTTGAAGCCTATAATAGATACTCTTGAGTTTTGGCCACTGTTGGACCACTCCTCCACAGGCACCCCGAGCCCCATGTTAACAGGTACTATCATAATAGTGTAAGAGACTGCCGTTTAGTGACAGAGGAGAACACACATATCCAAACAATTTGGCACTAAAAGATTTACTTTAGGAAGGGCGAAATGATGTCATATTTATACATCGGAAATCCAAATTATTATCTTAAATTAGCCGCACTACATATCCTAATTATATTCTATCAGCGGCTTAACAGGATATTTTTCCATCATTAAATAATGGGCGCGAAATGAGCCTAGGTTTACCCAGGGCGCTAAGTACTCTAGCACCGGACCTACAAACTATTGGTACATGCAGTATTTTCTCAAGCTTTATCAATTTCTTGGCACTCTCGTAACTGCACAAATAAAACTCTTACACGTGTCTTCAGATAAGTGTTAGAAGGGGACATAATTCTCCTGTTCTTAGTTCCAAACGAGTACACTGAGCAATCATCATTATCCTTCCCTTTTCGCTCCCAGGGGGCATGGAACCCCTACTGTAACTGGTCTTGGGGAAGTCTGCGGCAAATCACTTATGTCCCCTTGCTGCGATAGAACAAATTGTTACAGAAACATGAGTGCTTTGCTGCGATAGAACAAATTGTTACAGAAACACGAGTGCTTTGCTGCGATAGAACAAATTGTTACAGAAACATGAGTGCTTTGCTGCGAAAGAACAAATTGTTACAGAAACATTAGTGCTTTGCTGCGATAGAACAAATTGTTACAGAAACATGAGTGCTTTGCTGCGAAAGAACAAATTGTTACATAAACATGAGTGCTTTGCTGCGAAAGAACAAATTGTTACAGAAACATTAGTGCTTTGCTGCGATAGAACAAATTGTTACAGAAACATGAGTGCTTTGCTGCGAAAGAACAAATTGTTACAGAAACATGAGTGCTTTGCTGCAAAAGAACAAATTGTTACAGAAACATTAGTGCTTTGCTGCGATAGAACAAATTGTTACAGAAACATGAGTGCTTTGCTGTGAAAGAACAAATTGTTACATAAACATGAGTGCTTTGCTGCGAAAGAACAAATTGTTACAGAAACATTAGTGCTTTGCTGCGATAGAACAAATTGTTACAGAAACATTAGTGCTTTGCTGCGATAGAACACATTGTTACAGAAACATGAGTGCTTTGCTGCGAAAGAACAAATTGTTACAGAAACATGAGTGCTTTGCTGCGAAAGAACAAATTGTTACAGAAACATGAGTGCTTTGCTGCGAAAGAACAAATTGTTACAGAAACATGAGTGCTTTGCTGCGATAGAACAAATTGTTACAGAAACATTAGTGCTTTGCTGTGATAGAACAAATTGTTACAGAAACATGAGTGCTTTGCTGCGATAGAACAAATTGTTACAGAAACATGAGTGCTTTGCTGCGATAGAACAAATTGTTACAGAAACATGAGTGCTTTGCTGCGATAGAACAAATTGTTACAGAAATATTGAGTGCTTTGCTGCGATAGAACAAATTGTTACAGAAACATGAGTGCTTTGCTGCGATAGAACAAATTGTTACAGAAACATGAGTGCTTTGCTGCGATAGAACAAATTGTTACAGAAACATGAGTGCTTTGCTGCGATAGAACAAATTGTTACAGAAACATGAGTGCTTTGCTGCGATCGTTTCTGTAGAAATGTGTTTTATATGGTGAGGTTTCCACTTTCAATCATGGCTGATTCAACAGTTACTGGTGCTCCGTGGAAAACTAAGCTTTGGCGTTCCTACAATATGTTTGAAACATTTCTACCACGTTTTGCTTTCTATTTGGAAGATTCCAGACACACTACAAGGCGCACTCTAGCGCTTGGCGCTCCATGTAATAGCGTGAGCTTCCAAAAGTATCTTTGTTGATAAAAATACGGACGAGGACGTGTGCTCTCAACTTGAGGGATAGAGAGGGAAAAACAAAGAGTATGCAAATTCTAACATCCACAATTACTTTTGTTTCTGCTTATTTGTAATTTGTTTGGTTTCAAAATACTCTCATTGCTTACATTTTTACTATTTATTGTTGTCCTTTATTTTGCTTTAAAGCGTAAAAAGTAAATTGTATCTATTTCTTGTTCGTTCACTATTCTATCTTGAAGTGTAACAGGTAAAGTGTATATATTTCTTGTTTATCCACTATTCTATTTTAATGTGTAGCAAGCTAATTGTATCTATTTCTTATTTAGCCAATATTCTGTCTTAAAACGTACTAAGTAAACTGCATCTGTTTCTCTTCCGTCCACAATTCTGACTCAGTATAACAAGTTAATTGTATCTGTTTCTTGATTGTTCATCAATCTGTCTTGATGCATAACTAGACAATTGCATCGGTATATGTTCGGTCACTAACCTTACTTAAAGCTTAACACATTTTAAAAATCTATTTCTTGTCAGTCCATTATTCTGCAGTAAACCCTAGCTAGTAAATTGTATCTATTTTTTCAATCAATCAGTCAATACCCTTTAGCTCCCCAAGGAGCATAGGCCTTCAATAAACATATGCCAATTCCTCATGTCCTGTGCCGTCTGCTCAAGTTCTTTTCACGTCTTCCTGATCATTTTCACTTCTGTCTCAGGTTCTCTTCTCCGTGGGTTTTTTGTCTACTACTCAATCTCTTTCCTCATGGATTTGAGAACACTGACTGCCTTGTAACGCTATCAACAGGTTTCCTCAGTGTGTGTCCTATCTATCTCCAACGTCTTCTTCTCATGTCTTGTTTCACTGGCGCTTGTCTGGTTCTCATCATCAGTTCCATATTGGTGATCTCATCATCAGTTCCATATTGGTGATCTCATCATCAGTTCCATATTGGTGATCTCATCATCAGTTCCATATTGGCGATATCATCAGTTCCATATTGGTGATCTCATCATCGGTTCCATATTGGTGATCTCATCATCAGTTCCATATTGGTGATCTCATCATCAGTTCCATATTGGTGATCTTGTCATAGCATTTCAATTCTACTATTTCTTTGTTCGTTTATTATTATTTTAGGCCGCAACCGGCTCCTGGGTCGACCAAGCCCCAACTGAGTACCAGAGCAACTCTGGGAAGGTTAAGGCGGCCGGCGTGATGTTGACCACGTCACCCCTAGTGTGCCGATGGTCAAGAAAATATGGGCCTAACACCATATTCCCAATATGCCTCAATGGGTGTGTAGCGGGATCCTTCCTTTTATTATTATGTCTTAAAGCGGAACAAGTAAATTGTATACATTTAAATATCGCTCATTGTCTGCTCTGATACGTTACAACTAACTTGTATCTATTTCTTTTCTGTCCACTATTCTGCCTAAAAACGTAATGTGTAAACTGTATATGTTTCTTTTTCGCCCACTATTCTGTTTTGAAGTGTCGCAAGTAAATTGTAATATCGGTTTTCTTTGCGACGCACGTCGATCTACCTGGAACGTTGTCACTTACCTCTTCAATCCTTCTATCCTACGCAAGCACCCATTTATGAAAGTCTTTAGCTTTTTGGTTGTTGTTTTTGTTGTTCTCCGTATTTCAGAGCCATACAATAGGAATGACTCGATATTTTTGAACTGAAAAATAAAGTACCTGCAAGGTCTGCTTGCTTTATATGGGGCGCCAAGGGACCGCCCATCGTTGCCAAAATAATTGTGTACGCTCCTGTTCATCCTAGAGCACGCGGTGTGGCAGGACACTCGAAAAAAATAATTTCATTTATTTATATATTTTATTTTATTTTTTCAAACAGAGATGGGAAGTCTGCTTGAACAGTTAATTGTATGCGCGGTGCTGACATCTGGTGTCGTCTTCTGCCAGAATGTACCTCTGAATTTTCCTCCAGTTCGTGGCGGCACTGGAAATTGTAGGTTTTCATTGTTTTTGTATGCGTGTGTATGTGCATGTATAGGAGTGTGTGTATGTGTGCGAGCGTGCGTGTGTGTACGCGCGCGCGCGCGCGCGTGTGTGTGTGTGGGTGTGTGTGTCTGGACAAGAACGAAAGGTAAAAGAAACGCACCAACTTTTTATTGATCATGAAGTCTTAATCAAAGATGAGAAGAGGAAGGTCGGAATACATTTTGTGACAACAAGAAAAACTGAATATTAAGAGATAGAGGACAACAATGAGAGAAGATATTGGTCAGTTTGACACAATGGCATAGAAACAAGTCAGCAACAGAATTGACATACAGTACTTGAGACAGGACGTTGGGATGAGGCATTATAGATGATCCCAGCTGGCGTGATAGATGAAGACGAAGTGTATCTCTTAACCTGACATCATAATCTATGTCCATTTGCACTCCATCAGAACCATAGGACCAACATCGCATAATGCTCCCATGAAGAAGCCTATATCACGTACCGTCACGGGTTCTTGAAGCAATGGTTTACACATAAATATAACGATCTGACAACATTTATTGAAAGTAACATTAATGATGAAGGATTCGTGCAGGTGCTGGTACATGAGAAATTAATCTTTTTTTTTTTAACAATCAATACAAATTTAATTGCATTCTGGACTTCTAATGATCTCACAACATTTCTTTGCGACACCTGGTCACAATACAAATGTGGACAGTCTTATTTCATTGATGGAAAGTAACTGGACAAAATATATAAGAATTTTCTATGTGGATTCCATCAACGGAATTTGCTTCTACAATAACATGTCAAAAGTGTTATGCTGTCAATTCTTTGATTATTTAAAAAAAAAACAAATACTGAAATTGTTGAAGAAGATGACGTCCGCAAATAAATTAATAATAATATTTGTCTCAATACCTCACCTTTGTCACTTCTTGCGACATGCTAATCGGAAGCTATTGAATTATTCTAAGTGTCCATAGAAACCCAAATAAACCGTAGGAGTGCGTTGGTTTATGTTTGTGCGCGATTGTTTGCTTGCTTGCTTGGGCGTACACAGGAAACGCCAGATAAATTAATGAGTAGACGGAATGGTGGATGATGGAAGCAATTAGATTTAATAAACCAACTGCTTTACAACTTCATCGACTCAAGATTCATTGGCTTACTGTCTGTCTGTTTCTCTGTCAATTTGCCTGCTATGCTGTTTACCTACCAACCTACTAACCTACCTACCTAAATATCTCGATATATGTCTATCAATTTTCTGTCTGTTATTTGTCTGTCTGTCTGTGTCGTGAAATATTCTAATCCACATATATAAATTATCAGGTAAATATAAAGCCTAACAAATAAATTCTAATAAAGAAAAGAGCAATGGTAAAATAACAGTGCTGTCACAATGACAGTACTCGAAATCCCCTTTGTTTTATTCTTCGTCTGCAAATTGTAACGTTTCCACGTTAAATATAAGCCACTGCATAAATACAGGCGTTTCCACAACACATTAAAACGGGTATTGCATTTCTAAGAAAAACATTGAGAGGCACACTGCGTAATGACCTAAATTAATCCTAACATTAATTATACTACGTTACCAAAACGAACGAACAGATGGACTCAAATAGAAAGAGAGAGGGAGGGCTGAAAATCAGGAACGCATGCAACACTAAACACGTGTCTCGCTATTAATGCCACCCCAACACGCGTCGCGCGATACACAATTACTACTATCACGCGTGTAAGGCCACATGCACTAACTTTATTTCAAATCGACAGTGATAAAATTCACTACCCTTCCCAGAGTTAGGTTTTTAAATCCTGAAAAACTCTTATCAGGAAAGATGACAATAGATGGGTTTACGTTTGAAAACATTACAGTACCCAGACAGCACATCTTCGAAACAGGAGGTAGAAGAAATTGCATATTTTGAACGCAGCCACTTGGCTCTTTTAAATTTGTATATTTGGGTTCCTTAGGGCTTGATGACAAAGAATATGTTAAGTGTTATGCAAATAATCTAGGAATTAACAAGTTATAGCCAAAATAAAATGATGGTGCTGTCAGACAACACCCAAAATCAGAATCGCTCAGTGGTAGATTTTTTAAACCACCATTGTACGGGAAATGGGCCACAAGTTACATTTGAACTGATTGGCTGGAATGATATGTAAGGCTAAACACGATTAGTCGGACTATAAATGCTATCCTTGGTTGTTAGGGGAGACGTAGGAAGGTAAAATTTTTTCAAACACTTGTCGAAACGTGGCTCCATTGGCCAGACTCGCTGATATAATCAATTAGGAGCGTTAGTTCGAGACCACTAGTTCAAATAAGCTTGATAAAGCAACAGTGCGTTGAAGCCAGCTCATATTTTTGCTAAATAAAAGCCTGGAACATAAGCAGATGGGAATTTGTGCCAGTATTTGTGCCAGAATTCAGTGCTAGTCAACGTATCTGTGTTTATTTCCATGAATTGTGGTAAGCTTGAAACATTCAGTATCTTTTAATGAAAATTGAATGTGAATTGTTAATTTATGCCTGTATATATGTGTAGTTCAGTAGCAAACATGATGTAAAGCCTATAATGCTCCAGCCTGAACAGAAGGTGTCGGAGGAAAGTAAAACGGCATGGAATGGCCAAACAGTACACTGACACCTAGATGATTGACTAGAAAGAAATAATGCTGGAATTGCAGAGGCGTAGTAACCATTAGGGAGGGAAATACTGGTATAAAATATTTCAGATGAAGCTGACAGTTGGCCTAACGCTCTGAACTCAATGTTTGTGATGTATTGTGCTCAGTGTAGAACTAGAGTATCAATTAGTTATGAAGTAGAAGGTACATCCTTCTTGTTTTCAGGGACCGTGGTCTTGATGGTATTGAGCAGCACCTGGTCAGAGCTTTGCTGAATCCAGAGTCGGACAGCATACTCCTTGGTCCATTTAGCTATCAGTGAGGGGTCTCCAGAGCCCAGGGGAGAAATCGAGCAGAGGAGTCTTTTCCTGCCGCCATCACGCAAGATAAGCTGATGTGGCCAGCTGAGCTCAACATTATGTACCCCCATCTTAAAATGACCTTGTAAAAATACAATTAAGAGGGGAATTTAATTGTTTTAATATCAGGAACTGAGAACATCTCCAATACTAGTTCCAATAAAGACAAACTATTGAAGTCATGATGACAAATACCAACAGAGCTTGAACAAAATAAAACCAGTATTACCTCATATTACTACTACACAACTGACACACATAGGATACTTTTAATAATATATGTCACTACAATATTCATATTGATAAATTCTGTACATATAACTTGTAATTAAAATTGATTGTGATTCCTGGTTCCCTTTGTATTTGAATCAGGACACATATACATTCATGACAGCAATGAATACATATTGTTATTTGAAAAGTTATCAGTGACTCCTTTAAGATATCCTCGTAGAGTGTTTTATGTATGTGAGTGTCACAGTGTTGTCAAGTGTAGTGGAATAAATTAAATTGTTTATCTGTCTGTTGTTGTTTTGACTTACACTTCATCATACACATACCCTAGACATATAACGTAGTCATCACACTATTCCAGAATAATTCTGACTGAGGTATACATATGTGGCAGCAAGTAAGGTTATATATAATACACTACTCTTATTAGATATATATACCTTCACAGCTGATCTCAGTCAGTACACTAAGTCCCCTATAAATATTTATAACATCCCACTTCACCACAGTCTGTTATCTGTCTGTCTGTTATCTGTCTGTCTGTTTATTTATTGCTTTATTCGATATGATGCGCTGGGACTTTACCCACTAGTTGTTCATACCATTCTAATTTTTAACCTGATTTTGGTAATTGTTGCTTAGAATGTTTATATGTGACAAAATCTACACAAACTTTATTCCGTTCTCCTTGTATCTCACGCAATCATTTAGTCAACTGTCCCCAAGAAAGAGGTCAGTTCCAGTCCCCTGGGGAATGCAACAGATTCTACCAATGCGATGGAGGCGTAGCAACGTTGGTCAATTGCCAACAAGGGCTCATTTTCAACCCTCAGGTTGGTTACTGCGACTGGCCACACCGAGTACAGAATCCAGACTGTCCTGCGGCATCTTGTAAGTTACGTCACTGAAATGTGTGTGGTTCTAGTACATAACACATTTTAACATCTAAACTAATAATTCATAAATTAAAACTGAGAGTCATCAAATGTTAAATATGCTCTCATTATTGTATGGTGTAGAAACATGGGCAATGAAGGAGTAGTTAGAATAAAGTATTGAGGCCCTAGTATTGTGAATGTATAGAAGAATGGGCTGCACCTTGTGGAAAGAGAAGAAAACAAATAAAGAGGTCCTTGAAAATCTGGAAACGAAAAGAGAATTCTGTCAGTCAACACTTTAGTTCCCCAAGGTACAAAGGCTTTCAATAAACACATACTAAGCCCTCAGGTAGCGTGCCATCAGCTCAAGTTCTTTTCATGTCATCCTCTTCATCACAATTTCTGCTACCCTATGTGCTGTTTTCACTGGTTCGTTTAAAATATGAACATTCCAGGTGCCAACCAGACTCCTTCAGGCTTTCTCTGCTTCATAATCCTCCTGATAATAGGACCGTTTTATGTAATGAATGCCTGAATTACATTATTTATGTATTAAATATTTAGTTGATGTCACGTAATTATTTTAGGTCGATTTCTGCTTCACTACGGCAGTAATCAGTTACATTTGTTGTGCTGACTAATTACATGCTTTTCAATGGTCGACACCTGTTTCTTTCTCTGCTATGTAGTATAAATTTTGTATTTTTAACATTATTACACTCCTTTCAGTAATAATTTGTCTTGTCTGTTTACCTGACCATTCCTGCTGAGAGAGTAGACAGGTGATGCAATAATAACCGATAACCATGAAACCATGAAACTCTTTGCTCGAAGTTTCGCAGTGGCTTAATGTGCCTAATATTTAAATTGAAGAGATTATAAATGAGCAATTTATTTTCCATCATCGCGTCAAACCCACCTTCCGCCCAATCTGTGTCAAGTCTTAATGAAGCCTCTGATTCTAAAATCTTATTTCTCCTTTTTCCGCGCGGTTTTAGATCTGCCCCTCTCTTACCCTGTAAATTCCCTAACAAGGACAGCCTTGTAATGCTATCAACAGGTTTCCTCGATTTGTGAAATATCCGAAACCAGGGCACAGACTAAAGCAATGACAAGCGGGGAGAAGGTCCTTGATCTATTTACAGCATAAAACTGTCATGGCAGCTGGTTCCTTTGCCAGAAGCTTGCACCAATTCATTCGCGTGCCATTGTACCGGTAGTTTCTGATGGAATGTGTTTTACTTGTTGAGGTTGTCAGCTCTATACGCAGCCTACATTATTCACCTCTTACGACATGCTTGAGGGAGCTGTATTATATTATTTCTTTGCATCATCAGAGACCCACGGGAATCACACCAGTAGATAGGGAGCTATTGTTAATGTTCATCAGAATCGACATCATTGCACTCCGGGCAAACTCATAGGTGCTCAGTCTCTCTCACAAAATGTCAAAGGGTATGAATGCTAATTGTTCCTGTGTGAGATTTCTACATAATTTCACAACAATGGCGCCGTCAACAAATGTTGTCACATTCAGTTTTAGCGCAGTGCTGATCCAGAGTTGTAATAAGCATGGTTAGACTCGAGTCAAGGCATCTGCAATAATGTAAAGCCCCGGCGAAGTATGCAGAACATACCCATATGTCGGATTTAGTAATATTTTAGTCATGTAAATGACCTCCTCTAAGGTGGACCAGTGTGCCGAGAGACTGGATGGCTGCTGGGTAAACATTGGCTATCTGGAAAAGGGGGGGGGGGGGGCTGTACCTGGCATATGGACTCCCTAAGGGACATCCCTTGCCTCTTCCCTGGTATGGTGGCTCTACCAGGGTGACCGGTTTTTTTTTTCACGATCTATTGCAATGTTATCAAGAGTTATCTTTCAAACAAGATTCATTGCTGGAGTTGAGCCTTAAGCCGATGCCACGGGACAGAAAGACTTGGTATAAGTTTACTGATGGCCTATGCTTATTGAGGATTTGAAAGAAGAACGAAGAAGAGGAGGCGTCAGAATTTATGTGTGAACTACCACTGACTTTGTCTAGAATATTACATATAATCAATTGTGAACATTTTCATCATCAGCTGATCTGACTGCGCAGGTGAGTCAGGTTTGCAGAAATAACCCTGGAAATCCTAACGAAGCTTTCATAGCTGCCCACCCCGAAATTTGCAACGCTTTCTTCATGTGCAGTACTTCATTTATCTTCCCTCCTTGCACTTTCTGCGGTGAAGGCATGTACTTTAGTGTGGTAAGTCTTTAGAATAGTTTATGTCTTCGTCCCGGACATGTATGGTAAAATTGTAGAACAATTCCACGAGGGAAAGTATGGTAATACTTTAGATAATAATTCCCGTCTGTATCAAGGACACGCACTTTAGTATGAGGAGACACTAGGACAGGAGACTGTGGCCAGACATATTCACTTACACCTGATGGCATTGTATTTAAAGTAGAAACATGAGAAAGCATCTGAATAAATTGACTACTATATTTAATAAGGAAAATAAGGATGAACCTCATTCAATCACCTGAGACGTAAGAAGTGTGACGGCATGATCGCCAGCTTTTCATTCAGCTCAAAACTGAATGATGGTGAAATCAGGCTTTCGAGTTACTTTAAAAAGGCCTGTTCCGCCCTCCCTTATTCATATCTTCGATTTTTTCTTTCTCTAAAGTTGGTTTTATTTTGGCCAGTACATCTTCTGTTCTGTTTGGGTGAAAAGTTTATGTTTTTATAGTCTTGTGAAAGTCCCAGATGTTCTGTTTGTGTGACAACTTCTGTGATTCTATTCGTGTGAAAACTTCTGCTAGTCTGTGTGAAAACTTATGTGGTTCTATTCTTGTGTAAACTTCTGCTAAACTGTTTGTTTGAAAACACATGTAGTTCTGTTCTTGTTGAAACATGTGATGTTCTTTTTATTCTGAAACCATATGCTATTCTGTTCATATCAAAACCTCTACAGTTCTGTTATTGTGGGGATGAAAAATATTATGTTTGTGTGAAAACTTGTACTGTTTCGTCCTTCAGAAAACTTGTACTGTTTCGTCCTTCATACAACTTGTACTGTTTCGTCCTTCAGAAAACTTGTACTGTTTCGTCCTTCATAAAACTTCTGTGGTTCTATTTCTGTGACAAAATTTGCAGTTATAAAATGTCTCACATGAAATTGATATTATATTTACAGTGCCCTTGCTAATTCTTTAACAGAGCAAAGTTTGTTTGTTTGTTTGTTTGTTTTTTTTTCAATTTCCAGAATTAACAAACTCCTTTTCAATTATTATCGCTCATACTAATTTTCTGCTTCACATTCGCAGGAATCGAGAGGGTGCCGCGATTATGTATCTCTTGGACTAGACATCAACGCCATCTGCCAGGGTAGACAATTTGTGCAGCATTCCGAGAAAGTCATGAGACAGCTGGATGGTTCCTGCTGGCCGTACACTCACAACCCCTATCAGCCTCTGATAGACGCCATTCGAGCTGGAAACTGGTCGCGACCTAATCCGAGCCTTCCTCGTCAAGGCTAAAAATTGTTTCCTCAATGTGACTGATGCAGAGAAACGAAACAATTCATGGAGTATTAAGATCACAACAGCAAGTGTGGCTTAAATGTAACATTGTTTTGTAATATCCAGAGCTCCTGTTTCAAACACTTATAAATTTTGTAACATTTTGCAGAACTTTCCCGAATAAAACATTCAGCTCATTCTATGCCTTTGTTTATTGTTTCAACTGGTGTGTTACAGCCTTAGAGAACTATCAATATATATATATATATATATATATATATATATATATATATATATATATATATATATATATATATATATATATATATATATATATATATATATATATATAATCCCAGCTTCTTCTGTCACTAACGCTAAGGGATGCAACTTTGGTTGAAAGTTAGACATTAATTGTATTGTTTCCCTTATATTTACTCTCCCGAAAATAGTAACACTCGACAAAGAAAAGTGCGCAAATGACTGCGTGCACAAAAATATTTATAGAATGTGGGATCCCGTATACACACATTGGGATCCTCGCTGCTGCTACGTAGTTCGTGTACTGTGGTGTTGCACAGTGGTTTTAAAAAATTCTTTTGAATAAGTAAAATTGCCGTTAGGTATTGGTGCTTTTGAATGTAATTCCCGTCTTATGACGGACTTTTACACTAGTACAATATAGTAAGCAAGCATATCATCGACCTTTTCGTTCCTTGTGGGGCATGCAATCACCACTACAGCTAGTCATACTTGCAGGAAGCCAGCACAAGGCATTCATATTCTCTTGTAGCGGCAGTGTCTGTAGTTACTTGTTTTAAACAATGAGGTTGTCAGCCCAAGGCACAGCCTCATATTTAGTCACCCCTTACGACATGCCTGGGGTGCAGTAGTCATGTTTTTTATATGTCTTATCCATGACCACCTGAAATAATACGGGACAAAACACTATATAACAACAACAACTAATATATAACGATTAGCGAAGATATGGAGGGAAAGTGAGAGTCTGGTGAGGTTGTTGCAATGCATATTGATGGTGACAGATGAATAATGAACTGGGTGCCATTCCAGACACCACGGGCTTTCCTAACCTCCTCCCCCTTATTAACATCATGACAGGGAGATGCTACCATTTTGGGACCAGGGAAGATACACACACACATTCACACAATTTGACACGTTTAATTTACTCTTTTTACACTAACTGAAACGGCATTCTGATGCCATGATCAGATATCGGTAATGAAAATTATTATCTTGAATTAGCTTCACGGTATATCCTAATTATAACCCATCACAGATTTAACGGGACATTGTTTCTTCATAAATTTTAAGAAAAACACAGAACACTGTGTGAGCTGAACTCAGGAGCCAAGACACATTAGTTTCGATTTTAATTAATTCACGCTGCCCTCGCGTGATGCATTCAATGGTTAATCTCTAACAAAGGCCATGAAGCACGCCACATTGTGAATTCTAGAAACGTGTCTTCAAGTTGCCTGGCCAGCACTTAGGGGATTGAGTAGCCACACAAAGTGCCCCAACAGCACGATTCACCCTGTGATGAAACATGATGAGAACATAGCATTGTACGCTAGCCGTGGGTGAATCACTTGAGCCCCAGACTTAGCTCTGGCTTTTACTTGGTTGGCTGTGTACAGGAAGATCTCATAATGAGTAAGTAATAGGCGAAAAGAGCTGGAAGTGGCTCCATGAAGAACTAGACGATTCTTTGGGAGAGCCCAGAACCACGTTACAATACTTCAGCCCTGCATATTTGGATAACCCCTATGGATGTTGGGGAATGCACAGTATGCCACGCCCCTCCCCGTTCTAGCTTTTGACTCGAAGTGAAGATCTTTTAAATATATATCAAGCTGAGAAAGAATGCCCATGAAAGACTCTGGATCTCATGGCTCCAACTCAACACGCTTATTCGTATATTCCTTCAACTTGGGTTTAACTGCAACAAACTCAGTAGCACTAGTTATACAACAACAATATATATTTTTATTTTTACAGATGAATAATATAAAAAAAAAAAAACAGTGATGTTTCGGGAAAGACCCAAATCAGCTAACATGATGTACACAAACAACAGAATAGGCCATAAAACAAACAAAAAATAAACAACTAAATAAACAAAAGTTACATCATTATCATCACCTTCAGCTCCTTAAGCAGCACAGTCATTCAATAAATTAATGTCAAACCTTCCTGTCCTGTGTCATCTACACATGGCCTTTCCATGGCTTCTTTATTCCTTTAATGTACACCTCAATATTATTGGGAATTCCATAACAAGTACTGGCAAGTAATGCTATCAACATGTTTCCTTAGTGTGGAACCTATCCAAAGCCAGCGTCTTTCTTCTTCTTTCTCCTTGGCGCTTCTGACGGGGCATGAAACCAGCACTGTAGTTGTTCTTGGACAGCCTGCATTAACTCATGTGTTCCTTACCAAGCATGACAACAACATTGCAGCATTGTCTCCAGGAAAACTTCACCAAGCATATGCATGCTCATATAGTGGTGGTTTCTATTGGCAATCAATTTTACATCACGAGATTGCTAGACACGCCAAAGGGTTTGTTCAGCTTGAACTTATCTGGTTCTGGTCAACAGCTCTGTCACATAATTTGTCGTTCTCTTTTACGCACTTTTTTTCTCTCTCTCTCTGCCATTATTTAATTATTTATCATTTTCGGAGCACAGAAATCCGTGCTTAAGTCGCTTGTTTATATTTCACACTTTGATTCATGTCAGGTCAAGTCGTCATTGACCAGCCTTAAAGATTAATTGTAATCGCTTAAGTCTTGCACCAGATTGACTCCAGGCATGAATAGTTTGTGTACGATTGCGTAAATCATTTCCATGTGGTTCGTCCATCACGGGTGATGAAGACCACTCTGTTCATCCAATTATTTAGGAATATGTTAGGTTAGTCTATGGGTACGAAGGTGACTGATGAGCCCGATGCGGGCCTGGAAAGATCTCGGACAGTGTGGGCAGGGAATGTTTGCTTCATGTGAAGGTTTTATTACACGGTCTTTTCTAGCTTGTCTCCGCTGCTGCTCTTCTGGATGATTCGCATGCCGCTGCACCTTTACGAAGAGATGTGCGCCAAGCAGTTCGGTCTTGCGCAGCAGCTTCCCATGTGTCTGGGTTTATGTCAAAGGTTTTCAATGACGTCTTTAACGTGTCTTTGAAGCGCTTTTTTTTTGGCCACCATGGGAGCGTTTACCCTTCTGCATCTCACCATAAAAGAGTATCTTTGGCAGTCGATGGTCTGGCATGTGGACTACATGACCTGCCCAGCAAATCTGTGACTGCATCAGAATAGCATCAATGCTAGGAATACCAGCTCTGTCAAGAACGGCGGTATCCGGGATCTTGTCTTGCCATTTGATGTTCATTACCTTCCTGAGACAGACTGTATGGAAGTGTTTTAGCTTCTTTACGTGGCGCCTGTATACAGTCCATGTTTCACATGCATATAGCAGCACTGGAAGCACCGCAACACTGTACACCTTCAGCTTTGTCTGTAGACTAATGCCACTTCGATGCCAACGTTGGTGTATAGTCTGCCAAATGGATGAAAGAGTGACTTGCGCAGTGATTTGGATTTAAGTGAGGAAGAGTTGCGCAATTCGTCGACCTCACTCTCTCGCCTGGGTCCATCTGAATCAAGTGGCAAGACAAGTCAAGACGACTGGAGATGAAGTCAGGTGCAGTGGATGACCAGGGCTTTCTACGTGCCTCGCCGTGCTCCATACGCTCCACAGCGCGTTGCTGGTAATCGCCGTCATGCCCGTTGAACCAACAGGTGGTTTCTTCCGCGCAGTCTATCGAATCCAGTCTTCGCATGCATGGGTATGCAGACCCTAACTTACCGAAGGTTTATAACCATTCGGCTACCCTCACCTAGTTTAGCCGGCCTGTCAAAGCCGTTGCCCGGGGGTGGCCGCTGTCGCATGCTGACAGCTACGAGGAGCCACAGATAAAAGCTGGATGACAGGTTTGGACCAAAGGTGGCCGAGCTGCCCTGAAAAGGGCATGACAGCTCCTTCACCAGAGGTACTACCAATACCTGACATCCCAAATCCCCCAATCATTTCCATAGACTAGTCAATCACGTAGTGTCGCTTCAGTGACTACTTAAGCGACTAAGAGTGTCTAATAAGTGATGCAACCACTTCCCTCGAAGTTCCTGTTATGGTAATTACAAATAATATCAATCTGGCGAGAAATTTGAAGAGTGAACTTGTAAATGTGATAATTAATAGTTGGCGGAAACAACACTACCTTATATGGAAAGTGACTTTTTTAAATTCACGCATAATTTTCCTATGAAGAAATTGGTGAGGAGAACTCCATCATAATACGCAATTGAATACTATCGGCTTGGCAATTTTAGATGTTATATACAACCTTTCTGATTGGAGCCTAGTCAGTAAGTAACAACAATGTGCGTGGGCCGAAAGTTGCAATTTAACCTGACACTTCCACCGATCTAGAGCACTGTGAAATTCCACTCGTCAAGAAGGCAGTCAGACAAGTCAGAGTAAGGAATAGAATCAGGATTTCACATTAAAGGACTGGACAACATGTTTGAGCATCTTGTGGACTTGTATCCTAGGAAAACTCTAATTTCATTGATACAGATTACTCCTTTATACTACTTGGAACGTGTCGCAACCATTAGACTTGACCTGTGACAAGAGTGGACCTAACCATAACATCATCTGTGATGATTTTTTTAAGGAACTATTTGTTTTTCTTTTTACACTGTTAAACATAACTGATTATTAAATTTGTTATCTGTGTATATATATATATATATATATATATATATATATATATATATATATATATATATATATATATATATATATATATATATATATATATATATATATATATATATATATATATACTGAAGCACATTAAAAACGCACCACTAGTATTTATACTGATGCCGAGAAGCTGGAAAAAAAAGTGTGGGAATGGATTTTCCCCGTGTTTGCCAAGAGGTAGAGAGCGAATGGCTGCTGGAATGGAAAGTGCATGATTCAACCCACGGGTTTGTGTACAGACTACATGAAAACGATGAAAGTTACACGTGCAACACGATTCCCAACAGCTATGACCCTGAAAATGTGTACACGTTGTGGCAGTATACTCGGTATAAAAAAGCCGTTGAGACAAAACACCCAGTACATGTGCTTGAAATGCCACGACTATCTAAAAACGACCGCCAACGAGCCATTGGTATGTTGGAGACCGGAATGAGCTCGCGGGCCATTGCCAGAAGGATGAATTGCCACCACAGCACTATTGTATGTCTCAATGAACGTTACGGAACCACTGGCAGTGCCCGGGATAGACTTCGGAGTGGCCAACCACGAGTTACTACCCCTGCGCAAGATCGTCATATTGTGCTGAGTTACCTAAGGAATCGTACTCTCCCGGCATATCAAACAGCAAGAGCAATAGTGGGTAGACATGGGCAAGTCTCTTGAATGACAATCATACGACGACTCAGAGATACAGGCCTTACTGCAAGACGACCTTATGTTGGGCCAAACTTGACTCACAGACATCGTCAGCAGCGCCTGCAATGGGCAGAGCAACATGTCAGATGGACTAGACTGCAGTGGAATGCTGTCCTATTCACAGACGAGAGCAGATTCAACATATCCTTTGCTGATGGACGTATGCGGATTTGGCGACGGTGTGGACAGCGCTTTGCAGATTGCTGTGTCAACCGATTTGGAGGTGGCAGTATTCACATTTGGGGATGATTCAGTTTTCACCATCGCTTGCCTCTTCACGTCTTCCGTGGAAATGTTAATGCTGTGACATATCGAGATGAGGTTCTGGATGCACTGGTTGCTCCTGCGTTCACAATTTATCCAGACTTGCAGCTTCTCCAGCAGGATAACGCACGTGCTTTTTTTTGTATTTTTGCTTTTCTCCCTTGCCTGCACAGAATGCAATTAATTTCATAACAATCAAATGTACAAATTAATGACCAGCATGGATTCATAGGAAAATGAATAAAGATTCCAAATATGTAAACTTGTAAATACTTATATTTACATTTCACACTCTGTTCCTGGATTATACAGGTGGTGCGTTTTTAATGTGCTTCAGTATATATATATATATATATATATATATATATATATATATATATATATATATATATATATATATATATATATATATATATATATATATATATATATATACAAATTTATAGTTGACTTAATCATTTTGAGTACTGCACCAGTATGTCTCTTAAACATAGCTATAAATTAATATTTCACTGAATTTAATGGGGGAGCTTGAACGAGCAAAATACATAATAATTCTTCATAAAAGGTGTCGGGCAGTTAGAAAGTTAACAATTGCTCAGACCTATTCATCATTGTTCTTGATTTCTGAAATATCGTATGAAACTCCCTCAAGATAGAAGCATCATCATCCTTCTATTCACAGCACCGGTGATAGTGCTCATTTCCCCGGGACTACCCCAGGGTTCCCCCCTATCACCGAATTTATTTAATATCTATACAGCAAAAGTAGCCACCATTCAACCAACTGGGTTGGACGAACACTGACATTTGCTGATGATATCCTCATTTACAGAACTGGCTCTGACCGACAAGATATGGTTAATAGCATACATGGGACACTACAGGAGGTGTCTTTTATTAATTTTTTTTTTTAAAGGTACGCCCGCTATTACTTGAGACGAAATCTCAGGTTAGTATGTCTAACCCGATTTTACGTGAGTGTCCTATTTTCCCTGTACGCTGACGACAGGTGTCCTCTCGCCATTCAGGCAGATACGCGCCGTCTTCGGAGAGTACCCATTAGAGCTGGGTCGGCTCAGGAGCCGTTCAGGTTATTCCAGTCCTTGGTCGACGACACTCTTTCAAATGTTCTCGCCAGGGCTAGAATTAATCCAGTCCAAATCCCGGTCGACGACACTGCTTCAAATGATATCGCCCGGGCTTGAAACTGGATCACCCTATCGCCAGTGTGGTAACCATTACACCAGCGCGGCTCCCTAGGTGTCTAAATGGTGCGAGGACACTGGCTCCAAAGTCAGTCCCAACAAGGCCTGCGTGATGTGGTGCTCCTTGAACAACTCCATTGTGAAAGCAGACCTCCCAGAAATTACTCTCAATGGACTGAGGATTGAAAGGCAAGAAAAGCTTGGAGTTACATTTGATCGCGGGCTCTCGTATAAGTACCATGTTGAGCAAATCACACAGAAATGCTGGAGAGGTCTAGCGGCCCTGAAAATAATGGCCGCGGCGCGTCTGGAGCAGAGATTACTAGTTCTTGTTTATCAACAGCTAGTCATATCGGTCATTGAGTATGGGCAGGGAATACTCACGCTGTCAGTAACACAATGTGAACGACTAGAACGCATTCAGAATGAAGGGATGCGTAGTCTTGGGCTGTACACGAGATACCCCAATTGTGACAATGACGTATATGCTTGGAGTGATGTCGATTAAATCCAGATATGCGATGGCCCAAGCAAAAGCCTATATGCGAGTATCCACAGACAAACTGCACCCTCTGCATGGTAACATAGCTGACATTAATGGAGCAAGAATAAAGAGAGGAATGTCATGGATGGCATAGGCAGAGACAACGATCAAAGAGGTGGCCACAGTCGACACTATATTCAAGGGGGAAGAATGGAGTATGTCAGATGAGAATAGGATTAACTACCAGCAGATCATCATCAGCCTTGGCAGAGAGTGTAGAAATTGGGGAAATGGAATAGCAGAATTGTAAATTAATCAACTGATACATGATCATCCGGGGATGATGATGCTGTTGTGTATACAGATGGGTCTGTGATCCGTGGTGAGAAATCCGGTTGGGGCTTCTCTGCTCTGGTGCAGGGCAGAATCGTCGCCGAACATAGCGGGCTTACAAGATAATAACTTCCAGCATGAGAATGGAGGTTGAGGCTGTTACTTCAGCCTTAAGGTAGATAACTGAAACTCCATTAACAAAGGCTATCATTGTGTCAGGCTCTCAGTCCATGCTTCGGAAGGTTCAAAGTTGTTGGTTGCGGCATGAATGGAAAACATTCATAGAAGCTTTCAGTCTACAAGGGCTGGTGTGGATATACTGTCCTGGTCATGCTCGGGTATGTGGTAATGAAAGAGCTGACAGACTAGCATCAAGAGCACCCACAGTGGGGACGCTAGATATGGATAAGGGAAATATACTGAGAACAATTAATGATCGCCTGTTAGAGAATGACACTGCAATAGATGAATCATCAAGGTTAAGACTGTTGGAATTTGGCATCAAACGTAAGGCTAGTAGAGATGGACGTATGAGAGGATGCATCCGTCGTGTTTACAACCAGCGAGCTACAGGAACAGTTAGCGTTCACACTCTTCGACATATACTGATGGAGACTGAGCACCTATGGGTTTGCCCAGAATGCAGTGATGTCAATTATGTATAAGAATAACAATAATACTCACAACTCTGCCAAGAGTAATCTTGTGCGAAGGCAGATACCTTTGAAGACCCACATTAGATACTCTAGGTTTTGTCCGTTGTTGGACCATCACTGCACAGCTAAGGGAGTAAATGCTGTGACAAGCCTCCTTGATCTTCTGTTCCATTAGATACTGCAGCAGGGGAATGAAGTGTTTGAGACTTCACTATACTAAGTCCAGCACAGAGAGGCCTATACTCTAACCACTCTGCCAATTGGATGTTCAGGTCTGAATGTACACAAGGAAAATACAAATATATAGAGAATAAACGCAGGAAACGATAACAAGATTGACTTACAGAAACACCCCTACAATATGTTACATCGTACTTTCGCAACAATATATAGACAAGAATTGAAGACACATACCATGACACAAAAATAAGGTCATAAAAGTGCTAGAGAAGTTTTCATTGCAGTGGGAAATCACAAGAAATAAGGACAACACACACAAATAACAATCTTCATCTCAAATGTCACATAAGTCCTACTGTATGGCACTGAAGAACAACAACTAAGAAGCTACAGACTTTCATAAATGGGTCATCATCATGTGACGTATTCTTTCCACAACGTTGTCTCCATTAAAGCTGCTCTGAACGCATCACGATTCTGGGCAAGTCGACCTGCATCAGCCAAAGACAAGTTCAGACTCTCTGTGATGTCCTGGGTCCACCGTCGTCTAGGTCGACCCCTTCCCCTTTTTCCATAAATGGGTGCTTGTGTAGAATAGAAGGAATGAACTGGTACAAGATCAACAACGTGGAACTGATGACAAGAACCAGACAAGTACCAGTGGAACAAGAGATGTCAACATGCTGGCGATGGATTGGACACACAACGAGGAAACCTGTTGATTGTTTTACAAGGCAGTTCTTTTTCTGGAATCCCAAGGGTAAGAGAAGTAGAAGATCACATGGAGAAGAGAACTGGAGACAGAGATGAGGAAGACACTGAAAGGATATGAGCTCATGGCGTGTAACAGCAGGACTTGGTATGTTTGTTGATAGCCTGTAACAGCAGGACTTGGTATGTTTGTTGATAGCCTGTAACAGCGGGACTTGGTATGTTTGTTGATAGCCTGTAACAGCAGGAATTGGTATGTTTGTTGATAGCCTGTAACAGCAGGACTTGGTATGTTTGTCGATAGCCTGTAACAGCAGGACTTGGTATGTTTGTTGATAGCCTGTAACAGTAGGACTTGGTATGTTTGTTGATAGCATGTAACAGCGGGACTTGGTATGTTTGTTGATAGCTTGTAACAGCAGGACTTGGTATGTTTGTTGATAGCCTGTAACAGCGGGACTTGGTATGTTTGTTGATAGCCTGTAACAGCAGGACTTGGTATGTTTGTTGATAGCCTGTAACAGCAGGACTTGGTATGTTTGTTGATAGCCTGTATCAGCAGGACTTGGTATGTTTGTTGATAGCCTGTAACAGCAGGACTTGGTATGTTTGTTGATAGCCTGTAACAGCAGGACTTGGTATGTTTGTTGATAGGCTGTAACAGCAGGACTTGGTATGTTTGTTGATAGGCTGTAACAGGACTTGGTATGTTTGTTGATAGGCTGTAACAGCAGGACTTGGTATGTTTGTTGATAGCCTGTAACAGCAGGACTTGGTATGTTTGTTGATAGCCTGTAACAGCAGGACTTGGTATGTTTGTTGATAGCCTGTAACAGCAGGACTTGGTATGTTTGTTAAGGGTGGTAAACTCCCGCATCTGAGAAATGAACTAAACAAGGTAGCTGCCAAAAAGAGAACCATACTTCAGTGGGTACCATCTCATTGTGGTGTACCCGGAAATGAAAAGGCAGATAAACTTGCAAAAAAGGGAGGAGAAAGTGAACAAGAAGATAATGAAGTCACATACTTTGAGAAAAAGAGAGCTATCCAGACTATCAGAAGAGAACAGAACCAACCCAAAGACGACTATCACACTCTCGACCGGCAGGGACAGACAACTATTTTTCGACTCAGGACAGGGCATAACAAACTGAATAAACACATGCACAAGCTACGATTGTCTGCTTCACCACTGTGCACATGTGGATTAAACGAACAAACTGCTGAGCATGTTCTACAGGACTGTCCTCTGTATGACCAGTTAAGAAAGATATACTGGCCCAATGACTCAACACTAAACTCAAAGCTATATGGAGTTAAAGAGGAACTTCAAACAACAGTCGAATTCATCATGAGAACTCGTCTGACGGTGTAATCATCAAAGATGCGATCGCAAGAAGAAGAAGAAGGTATGTTTGTTGATAGCCTGTAACAGCAGGACTTGGTATGTTTGTTGATAGCCTGTAACAGCGGGACTTGGTATGTTTGTTGATAGCCTGTAACAGCAGGACTTGGTATGTTTGTTGATAGCCTGTAACAGCAGGACTTGGTATGTTTGTTGATAGC
Organism: Oreohelix idahoensis; assembly: GCA_024509875.1. Lineage (NCBI taxonomy): Eukaryota > Metazoa > Mollusca > Gastropoda > Stylommatophora > Oreohelicidae > Oreohelix > Oreohelix idahoensis. The sequence goes on along the minus strand of JAMPIV010016003.1, from coordinate 589,779 downwards.
CTGTAACAGCAGGACTTGGTATGTTTGTTGATAGCCTGTAACAGCAGGACTTGGTATGTTTGTTGATAGCCTGTAACAGCAGGACTTGGTATGTTTGTTGATAGCCTGTAACAGCAGGACTTGGTATGTTTGTTGAATGACTTTTCTCCATTGGGAGCTAAAGAGTATTTATTTATTTCTTGTCGTCAGCTCCACATTAGTGATCTTCTCATCAGTTTCACATTAGTGATCTTGTCATCAGTTTCACATCTATAATCTTGTCATCAGATCCACATTAGTGATCTTGTCATCAGTTCTACATTAGTGATCTTGGCATCAGTTCTACATTAGTGATCTTGTCATCAGTTTCACATCTATAATCTTGTCTTCAGTTCCACATTAGTGATCTTGTCATCAGTTCCACATTAGTGATCTTGTCATCAGTGTCACATCAATGATCTTGTCATCAGTTCCACATTAGTGATCTTGTCATTAGTTCCACATAAGTGATCTTGTCATCAGTTCCACATCAATGATCTTGTCATCAGTTCCACATTAATGATCTTGTCAACAGTTCAATATTAGTGATCTTGTCATCAGTTCCACATCAATGATCATGTCATCAGTTCCACATTAGTGATTGTGTCATCAGTTTCACATTAGTGATCTTGTCATCAGTTCCAAACAAGTGATCTTGTATCAGTTCCACATTAGTGATCTTGTCATCAGTTTCACATCTATAATCTTGTCATCAGTTCCACATTAGTGATCTTGTCATTAGTTCCACATAAGTGATCTTGTCATCAGTTCCACATCAATGATCTTGTCATCAAATCCACATTAGTGATCATGTCATCAGTTCCACATTAGTGATCTTGTCATCAGCTCCACATTAGTGATCTTGTCATCAGCTCCACATTAGTGATCTTGTCATCAGTTCCACATTAGTGATCTTGTCATCAGTTTCACATCTATAATCTTGTGATCAGTTCCCCATTAGCGATCTTGTCATCAGTTTCACATCTATAATCTTGTGATCAGTTCCACATTAGTGATCTTGCCATCAGTTCTACATTAGTGATGTTGTCATTAGTTTCACATTAGTGATCTTGTCATCAGTTCTACATTAATGATCTTGTAATCAGTTCCACATTAGTGATTTTGTCATCAGTTCCACATCAGTGATCTTGTCATCAGTTCCACATCAGTGATCTTGTCAGCAGTTCTACATCAGTGATCTTGTCAGCAGTTCCACATTAGTGATCTTGTCATCAGCTCCACATTAGTGATCTTGTCATCAGTTCCACATTAGTGATCTTGTCATCAGCTCCACATTAGTGATCTTGTCATCAATTCCACTTTAGTTATCTTGTCATCAGTTCCACATTAGTGATCTTGTCATCAGCTCCACATTAGTGATCTTGTCATCAGTTCCACATTAGTGATCTTGTCATCAGTTCCACATTAGTGATCTTGTCATCAGCTCCACATTAGTGATCTTGTCATCAGTTCCACATTAGTTATGTTGTCATCAGTTCCACATTAGTGATCTTGTCATCAGCTCCACATTAGTGATCTTGTCATCAGTTCCACATTAGTGATCTTGTCATCAGTTCCACATTAGTGATCTTGTCATCAGTTCCACATTAGTGATCTTGTCATCAGTTCCACATTAGTGATCTTGTCATCAGCTCCACATTAGTGATCTGGTCATCAGCTCCACATTAGTGATCTTGTCATCAGTTCCACATTTGTTATGTTGTCATCAGTTCCACATTAGTGATCTTGTCATCAGTTCCACATTAGTTATCTTGTCATCAGTTCCACATTAGTTATCTTGTCATCAGTTCCACATTAGTGTTCTTGTCATCAGTTCCACATTAGTTATCTTGTCATCAGCTCCACATTAGTGATCTTGTCATCAGTTCCACATTTGTTATCTTGTCATCAGTTCCACATTAGTGATCTGGTCATCAGCTCCACATTAGTGATCTTGTCATCAGTTCCACATTAGTGATCTTGTCATCAGTTCCACATTAGTTATCTTGTAATCAGTTCCACATTAGTGATCTTGTCATCAGTTCCACATTAGTGATCTTGTCATCAGTTCCACATTAGTGATCTTGTCATCAGCTCCACATTAGTGATCTTGTCATCAGCTCCACATTAGTGATCTTGTCATCAGTTCCACATTAGTGATCTTGTCATCAGTTCCACATTAGTGATCTTGTCATCAGTTCCACATTAGTTATCTTGTCATCAGTTCCACATTAGTGATCTTGTCATCAGTTCCACATTAGTGATCTTGTCATCAGCTCCACATTAGTGATCTTGTCATCAGCTCCACATTAGTGATCTTGTCATCAGCTCCACATTAGTGATCTTGTCATCAGCTCCACATTAGTGATCTTGTCATCAGTTCCACATTAGTTATCTTGTCATCAGTTCCACATTAGTGATCTTGTCATCAGTTCCACATTAGTGATCTTGTCATCAGTTCCACATCAGTGATCTTGTCATACCATTTCAATCCTTACATTCTACACAAACCACCTTTTATGAAAGTCTGTTAAAGTTTACTTTTTGGTTCGTCCCTCTCTGGCCCATCTATTTGCCTTCTAGTTTCCACGAATTTTGCCGTGAACAGAAACACCTACAGTGTTTTCACTTCCTGAATTTCTAGCAAATTTCCTCTAATGCTTCTGCCAGCTTGTCCATATCATTATTTCTATTGTTCCTTAGATCAGATATGACAGATAGTGAATCTGTGATGAGCACTATGTCGGCTTCCATTGTTTGCCGTTTCTGTTTGTTGTAACCAGTTTGGCTATTTACAACACTTCTGCTTTAAACTGAAAGTTGTTTGAAAAATTCTCCTGTTATTTTTCAAACAACTTTTCAACTCTAAAGCAGAAGCTTTGACAATAGCCACACACACACACACAATTTTTTAAAAATAAAATGATAAATAAAATGACAAAATGCTTGGGATGTTGTAAAAGGTAACTAATGAAATTTCAGAAGCGACATCCCAACTAACATAATTACCGATGTATGTTACATCGGTCGGTCTCACTCAAATAGTAACTCGCGCCACAAAAAAAAGTGCTTGTTATATGTTATATAATGTTATATAAAACAAATACTTTGGCTTGTTTTTTTTTTTTATTCTTTCATGAAATTAGTAGCGCTCAACAAAGAAAAAGTGCGTAAAAATTGGTGTGCATGAGCCCTCACCCGATGTACAAATCATGAAAACTTGAAAGTTTTTGTTAGAACCACTTATTATCAGGGAACACTCTTTGAAAACAATCCATGCACTTTCACACAAAATGTTGTCTTCATAGAACTTTTAAATTGAATCTAAAATAACATAATTCTCGCCGTGTGTACGTTGGTCACAGCTGAGGAATGCAACCGTGTTGAAAATTTGTATTGTTTCCTTTATATATACTCTCCCGAAAATAGTTACAATCAACAAAGAAAAGTGTTAAAATGGCGGTGCTCATGAACAGTTTGATTACACTGTATAATGGAAAGAAACCAAAAACACTCTAAGAATGTACTTCTATCTGCTCATCCGGGAACGGAAACAGCACACTATAATTAAAAACCCATCAAGTTTGATGGGTTATTGCTAGTAGTATGTAATATCTGACAGTCTGTAGTGAAAAAATATTCTCCAGGTGATGGAACAGTTAAAAATTACATTATAGTCCGTTCGGAAATTCGTGCCCACACATTGAACGTTGTAACTTTGCAACCCCTTGACGGATGTTATTGAAATTTACTACGTGCACTACTGATATCAATGCAGTTATTAATATATTTTTTGCCCTTACAAAACTCATGTCATGTTCGAATTTTCTTCTTTAAGTTATATAAAAAACTCTTACCGTTGTCTGGGTTAATTTTTATTAGTTTTACAGGAAAGTTACAAGATCCGTTCAAAAAATGCGCACTTAATTTTTGTTGCAGCACAGCACAAGCGATGAAATGTGCTATTCAATATTTTTTTTTTTAAATAGTGTAGTGACTACATGTCCCCACGAGTGCGCACATATTGTACAGTCGCGAGTAATTATTTCAGCGGCGTATGCTAATTGCAATGAGTTGGCTGCAACGAAACAAAACGACACCAGCGTATAATTTATTAATAAACTAAACTGCATAATTATGAAAAGCGCAATGAATCTGAAATGCAAATTTATCACTTTGCAGAAGGTAACTGTTATATTGTACAGGCATTTTCGCAGAGAGGCTAAGATGGGTTGTTTATACCACGACATCCAAGAACCAGGTAGGAGAACACGAAAGGCCCTGGGTGTGGATAGAAGATTTTTTCGACGTTGGATACAACAGGGCGGTGATTGTACAGAGGCTGCAGTTAAGCAAGGAAGGAAGAAAAAAATTGATGATTTTGACAAGGATGTAATTAGACGTTTGATTTTGAAGATGTTTAATGCCAATCAACTTGTTACTCTCCGCATGCCGAAAAGTCGGCTGCAAGCAGAATGCGATATTAACGTCTCAAAAACAACTCTTTGGCAACTTGTAAGAAGTGTCGGCTTCACTTTTAGAAAAACGTCTGGCGGAAGGAATTTTTTATGTGAAAAACCACATCTGGTTGCAGCTCGAAGCAAATACCTTAGGCAGATTCGTTAGAGAAGGCAAGACGGCTATGATATAGTGTATTTGGACGAGTCATACGAACGAGAAAGAATGACAATCTGTTGACGGAGACCATAGAAGGAAAATTCCCAGCAGCAAAGGTCAACGCATTATATTAGCACATGCTGGCAGCAGACAGAATGGGCGTGTCCATGATGCAGAGCTTATTTTTTTATCAAAGTCTGTAGATGGTAGGGACTACCACAGTGAAATGAATGGGCACATTTTTCGAGATTGGATAGTAAATACACTCCTCCTGACTCTAGATAGGCCGTCTTGCCTGGTGATGGATAATGCATCCTATCATAATGTTCTAGCGCAGGAGGATAAAGCTCCCACTTCGGCAAGCACGAAAGATGAAATCAGAGGTGGCTTGTGAAAGAAAATATCTTCGCTGACAACAGCTATTTAAAACCAGAGTTGTTGCAGCTTGTGAGACAGAGGAATAAGACAAAAGTGTATCTGATTGATAAAATCATACAAGAGCAGGGTCATGTTTCTCTTCGACTCCCACCTTACCATTCTCACCTTAACCCAATAGAGCTGGTTTGGACTAGAGTTAAAGGGCAAGTGGCCGCCCAGAACACCACTTTTAAAATGTGCGATGTTAAAGACATGACTCGTGAGGCCCTTTCACGAATAGACACAGAGTACTGAGCTAAATGTGAAGAACACGTGCTACAGGAAGAAGAAAATTACTGACAGCGAGATGGCTTGCAGTTTATCCAACCAATAACTGTTGTGAACTTATTGGAGTCGTCCGATTCGGAATGAGGCACGTCGATCGCATTCCTTCGTTTGTGATAAACTAATTTCATATGCCAATCTATAATAACACATAAAGAGTTACGATTCGTCATAGCTTCCTGATGATTTACTGCTATCATGGTTCATTATCAGAACATCATTCCTCATATAAAAATCACGTGAACAACCAATCACACATTTAGGACACGCCTTTGAACCGTCTTGTCGCACAAATGTTGTGATTTACTGTAAGAATTAATGTTACGGGCAGATTTAGGCAAATGTTCCAAGAAGATCAAAGAAAATCGCCGTTTTGCAAATTTCGCGACAGCTGTGGATATAATGATCGCAAAATCTTAACTGCATTAAAAATCTAAGACTGCGTGCAAAAATTCATGTCCATACAACAAACAGTTTTGGAGAAAATTGACGCTTTCTGTGGGCGTGAATTTCCGAACAGACTATAACAAATTTGCTGTCACAGAGGACACAAGGGTGTTACCGTAATGTCAAAACAGTGTTCTCAGAACCTGACATTTCAGAAATACTAATGCCAAAACAACGTACAGTTCTGATTAATTCTTATTTAATTTGTTTTTAATGTGTTCACCATTACACATAGATCTTTGGAAGACCTTTATTGTGTTAACAATTTCTCATGACAATAATATCTCAAATTGTCAACACGGCACTGATTTTTATCACACACACATATATATACATAGAGATGAGCAAGCTACATATATATATATATATATATATATATATATATATATATATATATATATATATATATATATATATATATATATATATATATATATATATATATATATATATATATATATATATATATATATATATATACCACTCTTTCTCTCTCTCTCTATCTGTCTTTATCTATCTCACTCTATTACTTCTCTTTCTCTTTCTGTCTTTATCTATCTCACTCTATTACTCCTCTCTCTCTCTGACTTTATCTATCTCATTCTATTACTCCTCTCTCTCTCTCTCTGTCTTTATCTATCTCACTCTATTACTCCTCTCTCTCTTTCTGTCTTTATCTATCTCACTCTATTACTCCTCTCTCTCTCTGACTTTATCTATCTCATTCTATTACTCCTCTCTCTCTCTCTCTGTCTTTATCTAACTCACTCTATTACTCCTCTCTCTCTGTCTTTATCTATCTCACTCTATTACTCCTCTCTCTCTCTGTCTGTATCTATCTCACTATATTACTCCTCTCTCTCTGTGTCTTTATCTATCTCACTATATTACTCCTCTCTCTCTGTCTTTATCTATCTCATTATATTACTCCTCTCTCTCTCTCTCTCTGTCTTTATCTATCTCACTATATTACTCCTCTCTCTCTCTGTCTTTATCTATCTCACTCTATTACTCCTCTCTCTCTCTCTCTGTCTGTATCTATCTCACTATATTACTCCTCTCTCTCTCTCTGTCTGTATCTATCTCACTATATTACTCCTCTCTCTCTGTCTGTATCTAACTCACTACATTACTCCTCTCTCTCTGTCTGTATCTATCTCACTATATTACTCCTCTCTCTCTCTGTCTGTATCTATCTCACTATATTACTCCTCTCTCTCTCTGTCTTTATCTATCTCACTATATTACTCCTCTCTCTCTCTGTCTGTATCTATCTCACTATATTACTCCTCTCTCTCACTATATTACTCCTCTCTCTCTGTCTGTATCTATCTCACTATATTACTCCTCTCTCTCTCTGTCTGTATCTATCTCACTATATTACTCCTCTCTCTGTCTGTATCTATCTCACTATATTACTCCTCTCTCTCTCTGTCTGTATCTATCTCACTATATTACTCCTCTCTCTCTGTCTGTATCTATCTCACTATATTACTCCTCTCTCTCTCTGTCTGTATCTATCTCACTATATTACTCCTCTCTCTCTCTGTCTGTATCTATCTCACTATATTACTCCTCTCTCTCTCTGTCTGTATCTATCTCACTATATTACTCCTCTCTCTCTCTGTCTGTATCTATCTCACTATATTACTCCTCTCTCTCTCTGTCTGTATCTATCTCACTATATTACTCCTCTCTCTCTCTGTCTGTGTCTATCTCACTATATTTCTTCTCTCTCTCTGTCTGTATCTCTCTCTCACTATATACTCCTTCTCACTCTGTCTCTCTCTCTCTCTCTGTCTGTATCTATCTCACTATATTACTCCTCTCTCTCTCTGTCTGTATCTATCTCACTATATTACTCCTCTCTCTCTCTCTGTCTGTATCTATCTCACTATATTACTCCTCTCTCTCTCTGTCTGTATCTATCTCACTATATTACTCCTCTCTCTCTCTGTCTGTATCTATCTCACTATATTACTCCTCTCTCTCTCTGTCTGTATCTATCTCACTATATTACTCCTCTCTCTCTCTCTGTCTGTATCTATCTCACTATATTACTCCTCTCTCTCTCTCTCTGTCTCTCTCTCTATATTACTCCTCTCTCTCTCTGTCTGTATCTATCTCACTATATTACTCCTCTCTCTCTCTGTCTGTATCTATCTCACTATATTACTCCTCTCTCTCTCTGTCTGTATCTATCTCACTATATTACTCCTCTCTCTCTCTGTCTGTATCTATCTCACTATATTACTCCTCTCTCTCTCTGTCTGTATCTATCTCACTATATTACTCCTCTCTCAGCTCTGTCTGTATCTATCTCACTATATTACTCCTCTCTCTCTGTCTGTATCTATCTCACTATATTACTCCTCTCTCTCTCTGTCTGTATCTATCTCACTATATTACTCCTCTCTCTCTCTGTCTGTATCTATCTCACTATATTACTCCTCTCTCTCTGTCTGTATCTATCTCACTATATTACTCCTCTCTCTCTCTGTCTGTATCTATCTCACTATATTACTCCTCTCTCTCTGTCTGTATCTATCTCACTATATTACTCCTCTCTCTCTCTGTCTGTATCTATCTCACTATATTACTCCTCTCTCTCTCTGTCTGTATCTATCTCACTATATTACTCCTCTCTCTCTCTGTCTGTATCTATCTCACTATATTACTCCTCTCTCTCTCTGTCTGTATATTACTCCTCTCTCTCTCTCTCTATATCTCTCCTCTCTCTCTCTCTGTCTGTATCTATCTCACTATATTACTCCTCTCTCTCTCTGTCTGTATCTATCTCACTATATTACTCCTCTCTCTCTGTCTGTATCTATCTCACTATATTACTCCTCTCTCTCTGTCTGTATCTATCTCACTATATTACTCCTCTCTCTGTCTGTATCTATCTCACTATATTACTCCTCTCTCTCTCTCTCTGTATCTATCTCACTATATTACTCCTCTCTCTCTCTCTCTGTATCTATCTCTCTATATTTCTCCTCTCTCTCTCTCTCTGTATCTATCTCACTATATTACTCCTCTCTCTCTCTCTCTGTCTGTATCTATCTCACTATATTACTCCTCTCTCTCTCTGTCTGTATCTATCTCACTATATTACTCCTCTCTCTCTCTGTATCTATCTCACTATATTACTACTCTCTCTCTCTGTCTGTATCTATCTCACTATATTACTCCTCTCTCTCTCTGTCTGTATCTATCTCACTATATTACTCCTCTCTCTCTGTCTGTATCTATCTCACTATATTACTCCTCTCTCTCTCTGTCTGTATCTATCTCACTATATTACTCCTCTCTCTCTCTGTCTGTATCTATCTCACTATATTACTCCTCTCTCTCTCTGTCTGTATCTATCTCACTATATTACTCCTCTCTCTCTCTGTCTGTATCTATCTCACTATATTACTCCTCTCTCTCTTGCTGTGTCTCTCATTTGCTCTCTGTTACTATCTACATTGCTCTTCCTCTCTTTCACACACACAAACATATGCATGGACACACACACACACACACATATGCATGGACACACACACACATATGCATGGACACACACACATACGCATGGGCACACAAACACATATACATGGACGCACACACAATCACACACACACACACACACATGTAAATAATACATTAATTAAAACTATACATTACAAGATAATACATAACAAACAATAAACAAAAAACTATTCCCTCAGACAGTTTAAGACTAACATCACAAATCTTTAAAATAAAAATAATGCTTGTTATTCCAGTGTAACATGATGATGGTGGTGATAGAAAACTGCAATAAATCAACACAAGTGGAGGTAATTTGATAATCACAGGATATCTGCCATTAGAATATTTGGGTAAAAACAAAATGTGTAGATAACAAAACATGGCAGTATGATAACATGAGAAAAGAATATTGTAGCTGTGATTTGACATCAACATTCAGCTAAGAAGTGACAAAAAAACAGTTTTCACACATTCAATATTGTTACATATTCCATTGTGTTATACATTCCATTCCATTTTGTTACACATCACTCTGTTACACATTACATATTATTACACATTCCCTCTTGGCACATATTCCATTCTGTTGCACAATACATTTTGTTACACATTCCATTTTGTTACACAATACATTTTGTTACACATTCCATTTTGTTACACATTCCATTTTTTTACACAATACATTTTGTCACACATTCCATTCTGTTACACATTTCATTTCTCTTATTTTAACTTGCTTGCTCCACCCTAAAAAATATACAGAGGTCCAACTTTTGAAAGGACAGTCCCCACTCCGAGTATTCATGTCCTGCTGTCCCACCCTCAAACGTCTGGAGCATGCTAAATAATCCAGCTTTAGAAAACAAAAATGAATTAAAATTTACTAACTTCAACCCAAAATTTATGGAGACAGATTTTTCTAAAATCTAGTCCTCATCTGCTAAGAAGCATGTTTGTTAAGCTCTCTACTATTTCTTTTGTGGAGGAAAGGGGGGGGGGGGAAAGGATGTCTAGAATTTTCCACTGACCACAGGCATACGAATATCTTGTGCATGGAGCGACTACTACAGCTGGTCCCCAGGAAGCCTAAACCAAAGCATTCATGTGCTCACGCAGTGGTAGTTTCTGTTGTAACTTGTTTGACATGATGACGTGACCGGTCACATACACAGCCTCATCTTGGTCACCTCTTGTGTCACAGTAGCTCTGTTTTCTCTATCTCCTTGAAGATGTCCACAAACTACAAGACCTGCGGGGATTACATGGGGGCTTTATGTATATGCCTACCCTCAGCATTGGATTTTGGGCAGTAAGAGCAGTGAGGCCACTAACATGAGAGAGGTGCCGAAATACATTAAAGATTGCTTCTGTTTCATCTAGTCATGAATACCAATTAAAATTTTTGTGCATTTTCTTTAAGAGGTTGCTACTGACACCCTTATCACCTTATTTTTATCTTTGATGGGAATTACATTTTGCATATGTTGACTCTTATAAAATTAACAGAGAGGTCCTAGAAAAGCTAGGAATGAAAAGAGAAGTGATTAAGGAGATCAAAGATAGATTCTGGCCACGCACAATGACATAACACCTAAAGACCATTATGGAAGGAAGAGTCAAATGCAAATGTGCAAGAGAAAAGCAAAGCTGTAAATGAAGATAACAACAAGAGATGGACAGGAAAAAGTCTACTACAGTGTACTATCAACACAAGAGACAGAAGGATTGATAGCTGACCTTAGACATGGAGATGGCAGCTGATGATGAAAATACTGACTCTTCCTTTTTTGGCAGTTTTGCCAAGAGCAACACAGGACTCACATGTATAATATACACAGTTCATAAATAAATGGAATGCTTATACTACTGTTTAACACACTTTCAAGTGTGATTCAATAAAAACTATGTTCACAAGCAAAAAAACAAATAAAATTCAAACCAATGTGGTCTTGATAGTTATTTTATGAAACTAAGACGCAGGAGAAATTTTGTAACAGGTACTGGATTGAAAAGGGAGATAAGTATACAACTGATATAACTGATACCTGTGTGGTACATGCAAGAATAACTGTGTAAAACTATTACAGTTCTGCAGTTACGTGTGTTTGATAGTTAGCTATATCAGCAAGTCTGAGGTGAGTGTTATTCAGTAGCCTCACAAGATTGAATGTTTGTCATAAGGTAGTTAAATCAGCAATGAAAAACATGATATCCGATGGCAGTGATTCAAGTAATTTCAGATGATTGGACTGTTCTTGAAAGGCCATGAATAGCCATCAGCCCACAAATATGTTTGGTCTTGACAAAGGCTGAATGCCCTTCACAAGTATGCAGTGTGTTCAGATGGTGTATGCATTTTAATTGTAAGTTAGTCAATCCTCGCTATTTGCGGGGATTAGGTTCCTTGAAAATCCTGTAAATACGGATATTTGCGGATACGGAACAATTGATCCTATAGGGAAACGGAGGTTAGGTTCCTGTGGGACCCTGTTCACCAATCACATTTGCTACTTATCACCATAAACTCATTATTTCGTGAACCCTTCTTGTAAAAGACAGCTTATTTATTATGCTGTGCATTTTATAAATGTATTTTATACACTGTTTTCTTCGTAATAGTACAATATGTACAATTTGTTGGTGTACCAATACTCACTCACTGACCCATTCAACAACACAGTTTCACTAATCATTCACACATCTACATGCAAACACGCACACACATTATTAGAAAATCCCTGGAAAACAAACACTGAAAACATTTACGCAGAACATTCAAAATTGAGGAATAAAGAACATTTCATTAACATTGAAAATATGTAAAGCAAACACTTAAAAGAAATTGCATTAACACTGAAAACGTGTAAAGAAAACATATCCCAGAACACAGTTTATCTAACACACGTACTATATCACTGAGACTCATCACAGCCTTCTTGCGCTTAGGTACACTCGCCAACACACTTGCACTGCGCTTGGATGCTGTTATTAGTTACAAAAATAATCAAAAACAGCGTAAAATTGCAAAAACGTGGATGAAAAGATGCTTGACAAATACATGTGTAAACACAATGAAAGCTGCGAGAACAAGGAGGCAGCCTATTCTTGCTGGTCCCCATCTGTAATGCTGTGTGGTAAGTGTCTCAACATTTGTTGCCTACTGCCCATGGCCGTGAATAACCGCAAAGTGCCAGCAAATGGCAAACTATGGGTTACACTTTATCTCAGGCGAATGAGCGAATCCACAAATAGTGAAGATTTACTGTATATGGTAAGAACTTTATGAATTTCATACATGGCATTTTGTAAATAAAGAGTGTTATTTAGTTCAGGCCTAGAGTCAGCTAGGACAAGTTTGCTGCCTTAAACCATATAATTGACCATGATAGATAATTAATTATTTATGAATACCACGGACATTAGACAACAAGACATGAGTAATCTCTTGAGCATGTTATGTTACTCATCTATTTACTATAAATAAGTCCCCTATGTTGACCGTGCGTGTTGATTGTGTAAGCGTATAGTGGATGTCCAATCACTGTCCTATCAGTGGGTGGCTGATGATGATGATGGTGATTTTATCGATGAAAACAAACAGCTGTACGACCTTTTGAGATGCTGGATGATAATAAACTCATGGTGAACAGATTTCACTCTAACAGCAGAGAAACAGGAAATCCCATCCTCCACCCTAATCTTTATGACCAAATGTTTCCCCCATTACCCACACTACAGACACCCCCGCCACTACCTGCTCGACATACACAACTAGATAGATGGAAAGACTGGGCTACAAGTATGACCCGTTCTTCCTCTACATCAAGTAAACACAACACAGGAACTACAACTAGGAAATGGGACTTTCTTCATCCTGTCTCTACCCGCCAAGAATGCCACTCTCATAGTTCGTCTGTGCTACATCAGCTTAGGCAGTATAGTTCAAAAAGATTCTAGCCTACTCTGGGGCCTACTTATGGAACAGCCTTCCACAACACCTAAAAAGCCTACCTACACAACATTCATTTAACAAAGCACTTTTCAAACACTTCCAAAACACTGATTATCTACCCCCATAGAAACATCATTTGCCTGTCAACATCTCATCCATAGGTCAACATTTCTTTTCCTCTTCCGCTCGTTTTTAATGGGAATAATTTGTTTTATATCCATGTAATATTATTATATAATGTAATGTATGTGAGAATGTACCCGCATACCACTGTACTTTAGACATGTGAATCGTGAGAATGTACCCGCATACCACTGTACTTTAGAGACGGGAATGTTTTCGTTTGCTTAAATGGGATGACGTACATGAGAATACGCAGATATACATTTTTATTTCTATTTTTTGTAAACTGCTGAAAGACTTTTCCTGCTACAGAAGTGTGTAAGAAAGTGTTATTATTATTATTTCATCTTCCACCAAGAATGTATGGATATAAGCGAGAATGTGTTTATGTAATTTTTGTATTGACGATTGATGACACATTCAAAAATACAGATTACTTGTAGACATTTTGACCGCATAAGTGAGTGTCGGTATACAGAATTTATTTTGTTTTGTTTATAATATTTTATTTTATTTTTTATTCTTCAGTCACTGTCTTGTTTATTTTTAAAAAAAAAAAAAACCTACTCATTTTTAATTATAATTGCATACTGTAAATGAATGCTGTTATGTTAACTTTATAATGTTGCATGCCTTTAAATTAATGCTTAAAGTAACATGTGGGAATAAAAGGATATAGTATGCAAGATTAATGAGAGTGAAAGGGCAGAATGTTAGACGGGCCTGCGCGCCCAATTCTTAATCCTTCGAAAATAAAGTTTGTTCGTTCGTACCTCTTAGTCTCTGTTTCTTCTCCCTATATATCTATCTCTGCTGTCTTAGCCTAACTGGCTTGAGAACTGTTGTAAACTTCTTATTTTGACTGTCGCTGAACTTCTCTCACTCCGAGTTATAAATACTAGTTTTTTTTCTTCTGACAAAGTTCTATCTTCTATAACGACTGCTTTGGGTATCGTGCACTAAGACTGGCCTACACCGCCAGGGTTGATTATTTCTACCAAAATATGTGTACTTCACATGTCTATCAGCTACTACAGTTTATGCATACCTGCTTGGTCTGGAAACTTGAAACACCTTTCCATCTTGTGTCTGAATCTGAAACTTGAAACCATTACCCTTTCCCTACAACTCAAGCTTTGTCACAAACCGTTCACTCCAAAACCCATGCATCTTGATCTTAAGGGGCACAACTTATAGAGTTGCATCCCTTAGCTCCAAACTACAAACGCTCATATTAGTAAAATCCCAACCCATATTTTCACACTCAGTCTGTCCAGTCACCCCCGACTTCACCCTCCGGTTACAACCCACTTACATTAAATAATTTTTCTATGTTGATACGCCCAACAAGTGCGCCGAGAAGTGATAACAAGATGCATTGCACATTTCAGTGCCATTTTATTAACACCTTAAGATTTCTGGCAAAAATGATATTTAAAAGCTTAAAAAAAAAAACATGTGCATTCATCATTTTAAAAAACCGGATGAACCACTACAATTTTATCACAAATATGGTGTATACAACATTATCACTCAATCCTAGTACTGATCTTAGCTCCCTTCGGAGCACAGAACAAGTGGTCACATATTTCCATTCTTCTCAATTCTCTTCCACATTTTCCAATCCCTCTCCTGGTGTATCTTCTGTCCCTTAGGGTCTTTTCATCATGTAGGTCTTACTCTCCTTTCTCCTCCTTTCACTGAAAGCTCTATAAGACAGCATGATGAGTTACACTAAAGACTCATTTCCTCGGTGCATGATAATTCAATGTTCACTGCCATTTTCATATGTGTTGAATATCATTGTGATTCATACTACACCAAGTATATTTTTGTAGTTCAGGTAGTCTTTGCATATAGCAAAACATTTATTTTACATATAATTTGCATAAAGTGAAACAGTTTTGTTCATTTAAAAAAAAATAGTATGAACTTGTGAATGTTCACAATGAGATATTGGAGTCTGATCCAAATATGTAAACAGTTGCTGGGCTACCTTCACATTCTCTGAAGTAATTTCATATTCTTCTAACTAACTTCACATTCTCTGAATTAATTTCATATTCTTCTAACTAACTTCACATTCTCTGAAGTAATTTCATATTCTTCTAACTATCTTCACATTCTCTGAATTAATTTCATATTCTTCTAGCTATCTTCACATTCTCTGAAGTAATTTCATATTCTTCTAACTATCTTCACATTCTCTGAATTAATTTCATATTCTTCTAACTATCTTCACATTCTCTGAATTAATTTTATATTCTAACTATCTTCACATTCTCCGAATTAATTTCATATTCTTCTAACTATCTTCACATTCTCTGAATTAATTTTATATTCTAACTATCTTCACATTCTCCGAATTAATTTCATATTCTTCTAACTATCTTCACATTCTCTGAATTAATTTTATATTCTAACTATCTTCACATTCTCCGAATTAATTTCATATCTTCACATTCTCCTGAATTAATTTTATATTCTAACATACATTCTCTTCATAAACTATCTTCACATTCTCTGAATTAATTTTATATTCTATTCTAACTATCTTCACATTCTCTATCTTCACATTCTCTGAATTAATTTCATATTCTTCTAACTATCTTCACATTCTCTGAATTAATTTTATTCTTATCTAACTAATTTCTTTCACATTCTCCGAATTAATTTCATATTCTTCTAACTATCTTCACATTCTCTGAATTAATTTTATATTCTAACTATCTTCACATTCTCCGAATTAATTTCATATTCTTCTAACTATCTTCACATTCTCTGAATTAATTTTATATTCTAACTATCTTCACATTCTCTGAATTAATTTCATATTCTTCTAACTATCTTCACATTCTCTGAATTAATTTTATATTCTAACTATCTTCACATTCTCCGAATTAATTTCATATTCTTCTAACTAACTTCACATTCTCTGAAGTAATTTCATATTCTTCTAACTATCTTCACATTCTCTGAAGTAATTTCATATTCTTCTAACTATCTTCACATTCTCTGAATTAATTTTATATTCTAACTATCTTCACATTCTCCGAATTAATTTCATATTCTTCTAACTACCTTCACATTCTCTGAATTAATTTTATATTCTTCTAAATTCATAGGAACTGATGGGAGGCATATTTCTAACTAAGTCTTCACATTCCAGAGCAACATTCTCTGAATTAATTTTCCGATATCACCCATTCTCTTCCTTCGGTAACTAACTTCACATTATTTCCTGTATAAGTATTTAAAACATTTCTATACTTTTTAAAAACCCGAAAAGACCTGACCATTGTTATTACTATATGAGAACTCAAAGCGACAGAAAATTCCTTGCGTCAAACATGGGGAAATCAATACATCCCTTAAGAGTTAACTACCTTATTATTCGAATGAACTAACTTTAGTCTTTATAACCATCTTCCCATTCACTAAATTACCAAAACATTCTAATTACCTGTATATTTTCTTTTCTACCTTAAAATTTGCTTCACTACCTTCACATTGCCTTGACTGCCTTCATATTAACTGAGTGCTCATCATACTACCATAGTTCATACAAATATATTTTTTAAAATACCAGCTACACTGCATTAAAGATCCTTGGGTCTATGACAGATCCCTTGAGACCACCAGGCATATACATTTTTGTACACACAAGATGCAGGCTCAGGTTCATAAAGCCGATGACAGAGCTGACACAAAGGAAGCTTAGGACCCTGAATTTCATACTCCCATGACCACTTCAGCATTTTGATGTAGGCCTCCTGGTGATGGGCAATAACATGGTTTAATGTGAACAAGCAATGTAATATTCTATATAGAATAAAGAACACTATGTACCCAAATTATAAACCAGATGGGGTTGATCCGGGTATCACATGCATAAGAATAACACCAGATTTCCTGTGCATGGATAAAAAACCAGACAAGTAGACAAGCAAATGAAACCTTATTTAGGAATACTAGTTATGGAAAATAACAAGGATTGTGTTAATATGGATAAGCAAATTCAGACTTAAGTCAGGACTACTGGAACGGGTAATAGCGTGACTTACTGGATTACCAAGGTCTAAGGTGCAAGATAAGATGAAAGTAATGATGAAAACAATGATATACATGCTGATGATAATAATAGTAATGTTGATAAGGATACTGATGATGGAAACACACATGACCTGAAGCAATTAGAATAATTTCAACAGGGATGTTCTTCTTTGTACACTCTCAGACGTCTACTTTGACATTTACAAAGAAACCAGTGGTCAGCTTGAGGCTATTTCTATCTCCATAGAGTTTTTCCAGAGATGGTACTGGTGACGGCCATATGTGCTTTTTCTGTTCCTCATTTGTTGGGCATCTTTGAAGCAGATGTTCAGCAGCCATTTTATCGGTACCATAGTTACATTCATCAGTAGTTCTATCTTTAGTCTGTTAAATAGATGGTCTCCCAATCTGTGCAGAGTCTGAAGATTACCACATGTTCTCATCTGCTGAGCTGGTAATTTGAAATCATGTTTTGTGTGGCCTGGATGCTCTGCATCTCATTTGTTTCTGTATCTGGTTCTGATATAACTCTTTGCCTCTTCAAAAGTTATGCTTATATCAGGTTGAGATAACTTTCCACCTTCCTTTGCCAATCTATCAGCTCTTCATTGCCTGGGATAATGCAATGAGATGGCCTACATTGTATCATAACTCTTTTGAATCACTGACATAGTTTGTGGGGTCAACAAGAATCTGAATATGCTCTTGTATATTAACAATTAAATTACAATAACTCAGTCTACAAGTTGCCATAGAAACCACCGCTGCAAGAGCGTGTGACTGGTTAGTGCATGCTTCCTGCACGGGACAAGCTACAGTGGTGGCTCCATGCTCCATCAGGAGCGCAAATGAAAATGATGTCCTCACTCCCAGTCACAATCAGCAACTAATAGATTATAATAACAATAATAGCCCTTTCAGTCATGACTGAGTGATGTTCCTTTTGACGTTTCTCTTCTCTTCTACTTGCTGTGAGAGCCTCTTTTCGCCCAATCTGAAGTGGAACCGTAGAGAAAGTCGCCATGTGGTGTGATCGGCAGCTTCATTGTCCCAGATTGCTGGATTTATGCCCAGTGCCCTCATGTCTCTCTTGCACACATCTTTGAACCTTAGCTGTCATTCACTGAGTGGTTTATGAGCTGTTTAACTTTATCTGCATGTTGTACTACTCTAGTCTCTTCCGAGATTCATTCAAGAAAGACATAAGTATCTAATGGGCACCAGATTTTATAAGCAACTAAAGGGACAACACAAAACAGCAGCAACTGTACAACACTAGGTCAGATTATATCAACAAATAATGTATATTAGATGACGGCAAAACTGACATGTGACAAAGCCAACCAATGAACAATAAGTGAACGCCTTGAATAACAGATGACAGCAGTTACTGACAGATGACAGCAGTTACTGACAGATGACAGCAGTTACTGACAGATGAACAGTGACAATAAAAGGTGAGTGTAGTCCCATAGCAGTTACTGCTGTAGAGGAGTGAAGTGTTAGAGACCACTCTACTAAGTTTATGGGACAGGGGTGATGATAAAGTTGATATTTAGTTGGATATAATATATGTTGATAAAGTACACCAGAACACTCCTAGGCGGGAAGACAGGCGTCTATCATCATCAGTTGACAAGATCCCTATGGTGTTGCCTGCCCCACTGTAGTGTATGGAATGTCAACTTGACCTACGCAGTGTTGTGTAGACATGGATGGAGTGTATAATGTGCGAATGATGATAAGGGTTCGTGTTGTTGACAAATGTTCTCTTCTCACACTCATGTATGACCGGAAGTCATCGACACCAACGACTGTGTACCTTTTCTAAAGTTTAATTGGACGTACACACTCGACAGCACAGATAGTGACAAATCACAGGTTGCCATAATACATCATAGTACAGTGGACAAATGGTCTTGCAATGTTACATGGGCACTCATGTAGAATAATGGTATAATGGACTGTCAATAGCCAAGCACTCAGTATCGCCCATACATATATCATCTGACGTCACTGACTGAGCACGTCAGCTTGTAAACAATATTTCAGATGACTTCTAAACCTAATCTCGTTTAGCAACGATTCTTCAACATAATGTTCAGCACATATTTTTTCCATATAATAATATTGAACCACTAACAATGGGTTCTCATGTGTAGCAGTGATCTCTGGACTGATCAAGCGATAATACGGGCATCCCTTTTCTCTTCTTGAAAGTCCTACATGTTTTGGTCCAAGATGGCTCCACTCGTGAACTGTCACTCACGTTTGAATACAGATAATGAATCTGTTCTAAAGTTAGTCATTCATACAACATTTCGTTGCTCTGTAGATTTGGTCATGAACAATAGACTGCATTCTACAGAATATAGTGCTGCTAGGAATCGAAGTCGTTTTTCATCGAGTCAAATATATTCTCTTAAACATTCAAATCGTAATTATCGACAATGGTGGCTTCGATCGAGAGTTCATAAGAGTATCTTTGATTACCTTGGTAGAGGGAATATGAAACTGCCATTCCTTGGCAAGATGAATAAACACTGGGGTAAAGCATACACGATAGGTCTAGACGACTATCACTTTCCCCAAAACCACTGAGATCACTTTTCAAGGCATCAAGCCGACATAGCAAAACACACACATTCCCTATCAGGCCGAAGCCAAATCACCCCACTCAAGCGACACATCCGCCGAATAGCCTTTGACCTCTCTAGAGACAACAGAACATATAGTTCGACCTAGATATGTAAAGATATACAGATATAAGACAGACTTGTCCTACTCAGACAAACAATACACATAAATTCAGGCCATAGATATTCTGAAGCAAGAACAATCTATTATTACCCAAACAACGAATAAATCGCAGTAAAAATGTATTTATCCGCGGAGTTCAAGGGAAGTAACTCAATAATGACTTTCCCTTAAGCACTAAAAAATTACCTATGTATAATATTGTAAGATATCAAAGACTGCACGTAACAGTCTTACCACACCTCCCGGGAAAAAAAAAATGGAACATTTTTTTTTTTTTTTAAATACATCTGGGAGCAACGTACAATAGGCTCACAACGCATGAATAATGCGCAGATGAAAATATCAGGAATACCTATAACGCCTAATATGAGGCTAAGTCGACTTATGGAGCGACTGGTGAGAATGTGTCTCATAAACTGAGAGAAATTATTTCTCTACAAGTATATTTTTCCAGGAAGGTGTCATCAAAGTATAATACA
This sequence comes from Oreohelix idahoensis, assembly GCA_024509875.1. NCBI lineage: Eukaryota > Metazoa > Mollusca > Gastropoda > Stylommatophora > Oreohelicidae > Oreohelix > Oreohelix idahoensis. Next base: position 569,109 of record JAMPIV010016003.1, on the reverse strand, counting down.
ATTCTGGCAATTACACAATGCCTAAAAAATTCATATCATCACTACGTATTAGATATCTTAAATTTATGATTTATGAAGAAAAAATCATCAAAGCACAGCGGTGAATAAACATACATGAACCGCTATGTAGTGATACAATCATTATATTATTAAATTACAAATGTGTATCTATCATGATATAGAAAAGGAACTACTATAGAACTAGACATATCAAGAAGTCTAAGCCCTAATAGTTATGTGGAATCATGTGGGCATCTTGACAGAATGTCTGCCATCACATTATCTGATCCCCGAATAGCTCGCACAGAGAAATGAAAAGGTTGAAGAGCAATTGCATATCGAGTAGACCTCGAGCTCTTCAAATTCTTACTCTGTATAGCAGTAAGAGCTTTTTGGTCTGTTTCTACTATGAAATGTGCGCCTAGTAGGAATCTCTGTAGTTTGAGGATCGACCAAACCATAGCTAATAGCTCACGGTCTAAAACCGAATAATTCCTTTCTGCCGCATTAAGTTTTCTGGAAATATACATTACAGGATGCAGAGTTCCAGAGTACTCTTGCATTAGTGCCGCTCCAATCCCAGTGGATGAAGCGTCACTACGAAGAACGAATGTCTTATCTTTAGTGGGTAGCACTAAAATAGGTGGTGTTGAAAACAGTGTTTTAATCTTATCCAGAGAGCATTGGCATTCCTGAGACCAGTGGACCACATTAGGCGAACCTTTCTTTAGAAGTGTTGAGAGAGGTGCCATGATAGAGGATAGATTCTGAATGAATCTGCCATAAAATTGAATAAGACCTAACAGACTTCTCACCTGTTTTTTAGTCTTAGGGATTGAGATGTTAAGTATCTTACTAGTATTATGGTCCTCTGTCTTTAGGAAACCATGACCAACTCGGTGGCCTAGGAAAGAAATTTCGCTAAAACCAATATAGGCTTTAGAGGGTTTCGCTGTCAGGTTGTGCTCACGCAAAGTAGACAGCAATTCATCTAACCCTGAATAGTGATCTTCCCAAGTATCGCTGAAAAGACAGATGTCGTCTAGATATGCAATGACATCTGACCGATAAGATAGGATTCGGCGCATCATGCGTACGAACGTAGCTGGTGCGTTCATAAGACCGAAAGGCATAAAATTCCATTGGAACAAACCTCTAGGTGTTGAAAAAGCCGTGAGAGGTTTGGCGCGTTCAGATAAAGGAACTTGCCAATATCCCTTAGACAAATCAAGTTTAGTGAAAAAATGAGATTTGGAGAGTCGAGTAAGTAGCTCTTCCAGTAAAGGCATAGGTTCGGCATCGAACTTCGTTACTTGATTCAATTTTCGATAGTCAACGCAAAGACGTATGTTATTGTCTTTTTTACGCACAATAACCATCGGCGAAGAATACGCAGAGGTGGATGGTTCGATTATTTTCAAATCTATCATCACATCCAACTCTTTCTCGACCTGTGCTTGGAAATGTATAGGTATAGGATAAGGTCTAACCCTAATAGGAGTATGGTCAGTTAGCACAATGTCATGTTGAATGACATTAGTTTGTCCAGGGATGTCAGTGAGTACATCCTGAAATGGTTGCAACATAGTTGAAACTTGTCGCTGTTCTCCTAGAGACAAATCAGGAGAGACAGTAACGTTCTTCCATGATTCACTGGAATGAAGTGGGATCATTGGAAGAGGAAGATTTACATCTGAAAAACTTGTTTCCTCATCCTGTATCACGGACAGTGATGAGTAATGACCATGTGGTACTGGAGAATTGTCCGTTGCTTGGAAAATGGGTTGCAAATAATCCGGACGTTCATGGAATTCAGTAAGCATATTGATGTGGAAGGTTTTATGCTTCCCATCAATATCGACAATATAGTCGACATCGGAAATTTTCGATATTATATCGTACGGACCTTTCCAAGAAATAAGCAATCTGTTTTCCCTACAAGGTAGTAATACAAATGCTTTGTCACCAGGACAAAGTTGTCGTAAGCATCTCTTCTTATTGGCAAATTGCCTTGCCTTCTGTTTCGCAAATTCAGAAGAAGAAGTTGCTAATTTGCATGCTTCGATAATCTTTTGTCTCAACGCGATGACATATTCGTAGGATGACTTTGTGTCATCGTCAATATTGTCAGATGTTATGAGATCGTGAAGCAACGACATAGGGCCACGCGGACGCGCGCCAAAGACGAGTTCAAAGGGAGAAAATCCCGTATGTTCATTGGGTACCTCTCTGTAAGCGAAGAGGGCCGCAGGTAAAACTCTGTCCCAGTCTTGAGGATGATCCTCAGTTATCTTCCCCAGTAAGTTTTTAAGTGTTCTATTAAGGCGTTCGACCATACCATTAGACATTGGATGGTAGATACTACTTAAAGATCTATCTATCTGCAGGGTAGACATTACTTGAGACATGGTATCTGATATTAGTTGGGTGCCATGGTCTGACAATATCTCTCCGGGGAACCCCAGACGAGAAAATATAAGCCAAAGAGCATCTGCAATATCAGCAGTAGTAATGCTCTTCAGAGGAATAGCCTCTGGCCAACGTGTGCACATATCAACACACGTCAAGATAAACTGATGTCCTCTGGCAGACTTGATCTTAAATGGACCAATAATGTCTATGGCCATTTTTTGAAACGGCCGAATAGGAATGTCCGCCGCCTGAATGGGTGCAGCATGCCGTGGACCTTTGGATTTAACTTCCTGACATACTTTACAAGATTGACAATAAATCCGTATGTCCTTGTTTACCAATGGCCAAAAGAAAGCCGCAAGGACTCTTGACTTAGTACGGGAAAAAACCCATGTGTCCAGCACACTGAGAGTCGTGAGCGTGCTGCAAAATTTTAACTCTCAAATTCTTGGGAACCAGGATTTGAGAATGACTTGACGTAATGGAGTCTTGAACCATACGTACAAGTACGCCATTCTTCTTTGTAATCCACGATTTACGACTTGTGTCCTTATTCGGATCACCTTTAGTTGCAAGAATGAAGAATTTCTTCAGAGTGGGATCATCTTCTTGCTGTTTTATAAACGAGTCACGAGAAATTACCAAGGGATTATCTTGGTTATGCACTTCATTATCTTCAGTAGATGAAGTTTGAGGCACATTAAGAGCCTGAGCTCTAGTGACTACAGCGTTAGCAATCTGCATGTTTTGCCTTTCCCAAGTGGAAATTTGTTGCGGAGTACATTCCTTGACTCCATGAATGCGACCGATGATGAGGTCAGCGATCGGATTCGGAAGAAGACATGCGTGTACATCTCCTGTAAAGAAAGGAGTAGCAATCCTAATGATAGCGGTAGAGTATTTCTCTACTGTGCCGCCAAATGTTACACATTTGACTACTTGTCCAGTGGCACGGGAAGGATCTACGAGTGACTGCCTAACACCAATTGTGGTGCATCCAGAATCAAATAGCACAGAGACTGGATTGTTATTCACTAAACCCTTATGTAAGACAAGAGACCCTCTTCCATCATGCGCGACTGATGCTGGAAGAGCAGGAAGAGGATGGCCACAGCTTAAAGTAGTCACTGTGGTTGGCTCAAATAACGTTTTGCATTGGGGGCACTGAGATGCTCTCCCAAAATCAAAAGCGGCACATGCCATATTACTAGCATCATTATTATCTTTACTCTGTTTATAGGCTTCATGGGACTCTTGTTGTGCAGAGTTTGCCTGAAAATGTGGTTTATGTCTTTTGTATTGAGATCTACCTCGGTTATTATCACCTCTGTAGTTATTGTTACCTCTATTGTAACCCCTATTTGGGTTTGAGTCATAGTACCCTTGGTTACCATTATCATATTCATTATAATGAGTATCTCTGTAATTATGATCTTGTTGACTCCAAGACGGATAACCCTGATAGTTTCTATAATTACTTCCTCTACGGAAATTCCTATAATTATGACCACCCCTGTGTCGAGAGCTATCAGGTCGTCTCCAGTTCTTTGAAGAAGAACCCTGAAATGATTGGTTACCTTGGTTTTGATAACTATTATGGTTACCTTTTTTATCAAATCTGTTTTGAGGTCCCTGAAATCTGTGTGAATAATTGGGATTGTATGGTGTTGCTGAAGCAACTGGCATACTCTCCTTAATCTTAGTGTTGCCAAAAGTCACGTCGGGGTGTGCAGTGACATATTGGGAACAATATTCTTCCATTTCTTTTAGAGATTTAGGTTTACGCTCATGTATAAATTCAAGGAAAGGTTTGTTCACACATGACATAATCTTATCTCTGAGCAACAAATCCATAAGTCCTTCATACGTTTTTTCTGTTTTGGAAAGCTCAATCCAACGATCAACTGTGAGACGTGCCTTTGCAGTGAATTCTGAGAATTCTACCCCCGTCTCAGGTACCATCGTCTTAAATAAAAGGCGATAGCCTTCCTCACTTAGCTGATATTTTTTTATCAAAGCCGCCCTAATGACATCATAATTATCCTTATCTGCTTCTCCTACAAGGCATAATCTAGTCAAAGATTCACCTTTCAAGTTTTCTGATAATTGATTAGCGTATTGTGATTTATCCACATTATGTGTACGACAAGAACGTTCAAATCTATCCAGCCAGAATGTAATATCGTCACTGGACTGATTGAACGGTGGAACCTTAACCTTGTAAGTAGAAGGTTTACCATTACCACTAGATGCCTGATTAACATTACTCATACTTGTCAATCTCAATTTCTCCAACTCAAATTCATGTTCTCTTATTGCTTTTTTCTCTTCAGCATCTAATCTTTTTTGTTCAGCCTCCCTGTCTAATCTTTTTTGTTCAGCCGCAGCTTCTCTTTCCAATTTTTTTTGTTCAGCTTCACTGTCTAATCTTTTTTGTTCAGCCGCAGCTTCTCTTTCCAATTTTTTTTGTTCAGCTTCCCTGTCTAATCTTTTTTGTTCAGCTTCACTGTCTAATCTTTTTTGTTCAGCTTCACTGTCTAATCTTTTTTGTTCAGCCGCAGCTTCTCTTTCCAATTTTTTTTGTTCAGCTTCAAATCTCCTTTCCTCTACCTGCATCTGCAATTTCTTTTGTTCAGCAGCAGCCTCAGCTTCTTTTTCTAATCTTTTCTCTTCCGCCATAGCTTTTCTTTCTTCTGCAGCTAATCTTTTCTCTTCTGCAGCTAATCTTTTCTCTTCTGCAGCTAATGCTTTGTCATATTGAGCAACTGCCCATTGTTCTAATTGTTGACCAGTCTTATCAAGAGCTTTCCCTTGAGTAATGAAATAATCTAGAGTAGACATGATGCCTAACAATAATACTAATCACCTGAATCAATAATAATACCCCAAGTTCTCAATGACCTGATTAATCAGTATACTATCCCAATATCTGTGGGTCACAAGCCTTTAATAAGGTCTTGTATAATAGTAATAATAATCAGGTACTGGTCTATACCATAATCCAAGTGCAGTGCACAGGCAATTGTGTCTTATGAAATATACCCATATAAAACATATGTCAACCAACAGAATACATAAAGTACAAATAGGACTGACAATACAAGAACGTTTGCAGAAATCAAAATAAATCAAATAGGGAAATCAATGAAGATAATCACTGAATCTGCAAAGAATAACAACACAAATGACGTCACAATATATGAATATAAATTATGAATAGAACTGAAAGATAGAAAAGGTTAGACCAACAAATTACAAACAAATCAAAACAAAACTAAAGAACAAAGAAATATTACAAAAATAACAATAATTACAGACTTCACAGCTAACACAAAAGCAACAGTTGTCGCAGCAAATTTTCAATCAAGAAAATTGCACCTATAGAAAACGCCCACAACGGACCCTCTATGACGTGGGATACTCTGTTGTGAGGACGCCGCCCAACCTTAAACACAACCCGCTGACATAGAAACTAACATACTATACAAACAAATAACATGTAAACATAAATATATATAAATTATGTGTATGATAGTATGTGTTGCAAAATAGGCTCAGTCTTACAGTAATGGCAAAGTTATTTTTCATGAAAACAAACAAACTGCCACTTTATTCAATTAAACATTCTGGCCTTAAATATTAAAGTTCATATATGGCAAACAAGAAGATCCATCGATGAAACCAGGACTTCTTAGTTCACAAATACTGTCTTTCTGTTAACACTGACAAGAATTGATCCAACTGTTCTGTGAAACTCTATAATGTCTAATGTAAAAAATGTCAACAACGCTGACCTACATACTGCATTCACTTGACAGGTCACGTGACGAAGCGTTGACAAAGAGCAAACCAATACTGCAAGTGTGTCGTATCAGCCACAGGAAACGGTCTGGTATCGGTAATCTGTTGACTTCTGAATTTCTGCGAGGTCAAACCCAGAAAGCTGGTCCACCAGTTGATAAAGTTGATATTTAGTTGGATATAATATATGTTGATAAAGTACACCAGAACACTCCTAGGCGGGAAGACAGGCGTCTATCATCATCAGTTGACAAGATCCCTATGGTGTTGCCTGCCCCACTGTAGTGTATGGAATGTCAACTTGACCTACGCAGTGTTGTGTAGACATGGATGGAGTGTATAATGTGCGAATGATGATAAGGGTTCGTGTTGTTGACAAATGTTCTCTTCTCACACTCATGTATGACCGGAAGTCATCGACACCAACGACTGTGTACCTTTTCTAAAGTTTAATTGGACGTACACACTCGACAGCACAGATAGTGACAAATCACAGGTTGCCATAATACATCATAGTACAGTGGACAAATGGTCTTGCAATGTTACATGGGCACTCATGTAGAATAATGGTATAATGGACTGTCAATAGCCAAGCACTCAGTATCGCCCATACATATATCATCTGACGTCACTGACTGAGCACGTCAGCTTGTAAACAATATTTCAGATGACTTCTAAACCTAATCTCGTTTAGCAACGATTCTTCAACATAATGTTCAGCACATATTTTTCCATATAATAATATTGAACCACTAACAATGGGTTCTCATGTGTAGCAGTGATCTCTGGACTGATCAAGCGATAATACGGGCATCCCTTTTCTCTTCTTGAAAGTCCTACATGTTTTGGTCCCAAGATGGCTCCACTCGTGAACTGTCACTCACGTTTGAATACAGATAATGAATCTGTTCTAAAGTTAGTCATTCATACAACATTTCGTTGCTCTGTAGATTTGGTCATGAACAATAGACTGCATTCTACAGAATATAGTGCTGCTAGGAATCGAAGTCGTTTTTCATCGAGTCAAATATATTCTCTTAAACATTCAAATCGTAATTATCGACAATGGTGGCTTCGATCGAGAGTTCATAAGAGTATCTTTGATTACCTTGGTAGAGGGAATATGAAACTGCCATTCCTTGGCAAGATGAATAAACACTGGGGTAAAGCATACACGATAGGTCTAGACGACTATCACTTTCCCCAAAACCACTGAGATCACTTTTCAAGGCATCAAGCCGACATAGCAAAACACACACATTCCCTATCAGGCCGAAGCCAAATCACCCCACTCAAGCGACACATCCGCCGAATAGCCTTTGACCTCTCTAGAGACAACAGAACATATAGTTCGACCTAGATATGTAAAGATATACAGATATAAGACAGACTTGTCCTACTCAGACAAACAATACACATAAATTCAGGCCATAGATATTCTGAAGCAAGAACAATCTATTATTACCCAAACAACGAATAAATCGCAGTAAAAATGTATTTATCCGCGGAGTTCAAGGGAAGTAACTCAATAATGACTTTCCCTTAAGCACTAAAAAATTACCTATGTATAATATTGTAAGATATCAAAGACTGCACGTAACAGGTGACTAGTTCCCTTCCTCACTGCTTTTACCTTCCCAAACTGAAAAACAGGTACACATTTACAACTGAACAGACTGGAGTGTGACACTCCCAGGTTTTGATCCGAAACCCTGATAATTGAGAGACAGTTTATTTTACATTGGGAAAAGACAAAGATAATGAGAACAAATGCAGGAAACGATAAGATTGTACTTGAAGTAACAACATTACAAGATGCAAATTCATATATATATTTTGGCAACAAATTAGACGGAGTTGGTGGAACAGACAGTGAAATCAAAATCAAAATATAAAAAGCTAGAGGAGATTTCACTGAATTAGAAAATATATAGAGATCCAAATAAATCAAGTCTAATACACAAATCAGAATCTTCAACTCAAATGTCAAGTCAGTCTTGTTGTATTGCTTTAAAACAGAGAGAAAAGAAACCCTCAAGACACTACAGACTTTCATAAAAGGTTTCTTATGTAGAACAGAAGGACTTAAATTGTACGTCAAGATCACCAATAGGGAACAAGAGATTAAAAGAAGACCCTGGCAATGGATAGGACACACACTGAGGAATCCTGGTGATAGCATTACAAGGCAGTCCTTGTTCTGAGATTCCCAGGGTAAGAGAGGTGATGATGATGATGATATAATCCCTTTAGCTGTGAGCAGGTAGCTATTGACAGCCCATTGCCTCTTTGACAAAGGTACAAACACAGAGAAAAGAATAGACAAGAAAAGGATTGGAAAGACACAAAAAGACATGGGATTAATGGCAAGGGGACAAGAAGACTTGGCATGAGTTTCTTGAAGGCCTATGCTCCTTGGGTTGCTACAAGGCAATGATGATGATATAGGTAATAAATAACTACAGTACCTAAGGGAAAATATTAGACAGAAGCAACTTATAGACAGCAGAAAACTGCCAACTAGATAGCATAAACTAACAATGGTTGACAGCAACAACAAACTCACAACAAAAATTTAAAAAATAGTGATGATAACAACAAATTAAAATTGTCCATAGTATTGTAAAACTAATGACAACAGCAACCAATGTAAAACTTATGTGGCAGGTTGGCCACAGTTAAGCATACTTGCTTATGTGATCGGTAATGTACAGACTCTTGTCCTTGACATGAATGATGATGATGGATACACGTGAACACATTCACTATTGAGCTAGCTATAGCTTGTCGACTGACCCCAAGGTGTGTAGTAGTTCTCAAAGTTATTTTACACTATGTACATGGGGTTGAAATGAAGAAGTAACAACATACACTTCTGCAGGGCATAGCTCATTCTGCCAATAACATCGTTCTCATACAACATAATGATGCTGCATTAATCATGGAAGTTCTTCAAATCTGTGTCTATTCTTCTTCCTAGTCTCTGCTAGCTCTTCAGTTTATTGACCTTTTCTATTCTATTCTTGATCTACACAGCCATCTTAGGTTATAGGCATTACCACTGGACCCCTCCAGGTTGCATTAATTTGACCTGAATACACTGATTTCCTGGCGTTACTTGGAAAATATATTGCTATCAAACGTCACTGGCCCACAGCACATGGCCTTATCTACCCATGACTTAAGTTACACTTCTCTGCATGATTGCACATTTACACTCTACATATCAGAGTTCTGTCTTGAATGCTGATCATAAATGCTGATCACATATTCGACACCCATCTCATCAAGCATCTGTCTCACACAAGTGACCTGCATGTCTTGCTAACCACAGACCTGACTATGACCAAGTCATGGAAGCTTGCACAAACACTTCTAAGCTGTTCTTCTTCTTTGATCCTTAGCCACCGACCGTCAAAGCAGTCAGTGGCCATCACGCCTAGTGGCGTCTTGTAGGGCAACAACAAATTGATTCCACTTTGCTCTGTCGGTGGCCATCCTTCGTACAGTGCCCTAACTCTGGTTCATTCTTTGCATCTCAGCCTCCACAGTCCTCCGCCAGGTTGTTTTTGGTCGGCCTCTCTTTCGTTTTCCTTCAGGGGTCCAAACATAGCTGTTCTTGTGATGGCGTCGGGGTCTCTTCTGAAGACATGGCCAACCCAGCTCCAGCGTCTGCCAGCTATGATGGTGTGCATGTCCTCTTGCTTGCTCCGAGTAAGCAGATCTTGGTTGGTGATGGTATTCGGCCAAAAGATTCGGTGAATTTTTCTTAGGCATGTTGAGTGAAAAGAGGACAATTTCGACATTTCCTTCTCTGTAACTCTCCAGCATTCCGCACCATAGAGAAGCACAGAAAGCACACAGCTCTGATATAATCTTAATTTTGTGCTTGTGCTGTATTGAGAGGACTTCCAGATGTTTTTTAGGCTAAAAAAGGCTGTTCTTGCCTTATTCATTCTGATGTTGATGTCTTTGCCTGCCCCGCTGTCTGGTGTTACTATGCATCCTAGGTATGTGAAGGTGTCTGTCTGTACCAGTTGCTGATTCCTTACTGATATGGGCTCAGGGTTGCTCACATTGAGCATCATGACCTCTGACTTCTTTAATTGATGTTCAAGCCCACCTGCTGGCTAAAATTATTAAGTCTATCCATTTTTTCCTGGATGTGTTGATGTGAATGTGCTAGTAGTGCAATGTCATCTGCATATTCCAGATCTTCCAATGTAGAAAATGTAGTCCATCTTATTCCTCTTGGACTGCCCTCTGTTGTCTGGTGCATCACCCAGTCTGTGACTGTTAAAAATAGAGTGGTTGTTCTAAGCTGTTGCCTCACTGAATTACATGGCGCATAAGAGATAGAGGCGTGTCTTTAGCCCCTATTTATAGAGTCCCCTAGAACCTACCAGAACATGTACCATGTGACTACCTATGGCATCTCTCTTAATTATTCAAGTAACCTTTGCCATTTTATGTAAAATAATTTGCTTACTATTATTATCATACTTACTATAAATCTGGTTACCTCTCTTTGACAATTAACCATCTCTTCATTCACAAACTATTTGGGATGAGCCCACTCTCCCGTTGAACAGGTGCTAAAGTCGTAGATACTGGGCCAGAAGGCGCACCGGAAACCACAGTATCATGCAACTCGCTTTTTTTTTTCTATGGAGAGTACACCGTCAAATAAATCTCGTTCTGGTGCTCGCCCTGTGGAGCTCCACCAGGCAGGTGCAGTGCCGGGCTCTGAGCCTCGACAGAGCCCACCCTCAGCTACTGGAGGACCCTCTAGACCGTCTTGTGGAGTCAACAGACGGCGGAGGAGAACTACTGACCAAAACAAAACAGAAAAAGAGAAACCCAGAGTGCCACTTGTCATGATGCACTGGAATGCAGAGGGAGTGAACAGCAAGCAGGCTGGATACAGCAAAAAGACAGAGCTGGAAAACATCTTGTATGAGAAGCAAGTCAGTGTTTGCTGTATCCAAGAGACTCACTTGAAAGCAGATCAAACCTTTAAAATAAGGGGATATCAATGCTTCAGATCCGACAGACAAGATAGACGAAAGGGAGGAGTGCTTACTCTTGTGGGGAATAACATTCCTGCACACGAAAGGAAAACCTTCATGGATGGAGCAGAATATCAGCTGCTGCAGATAAAGGTAGACAAGATGGAAATAGAACTCCTGAACTATTACTGTCCGAACAACAAACCCCTGAGTCTCAGCTCTATACAGGTACCAGCCACCAACTTTATAGCAGTTGGAGACTTTAATAGCCACTCCCAGAGCTGGGGCTATAACCATCTGGATCACAGAGGTGAAGAGGTTGAAACTTGGCAAGATGATCACTCCCTAATCCTAGTCAATAATGCCACAGATACTCCTACCTTCTACTCCAGAGGATGGCACACAACCTCAACACCAGATCTTGCCTTCTCCACACCAGATATAGCTGGATCTATTAGTAGAGAAGTGGGAGACCAACTAGGGGGAAGCGACCATCGCCCAATCTTTCTTACTGTCCAGAGTGCAACTCTCAGTACAGGCCCAGCCATTACAAGATGGAACTACAAAAAAGCCAACTGGGGTTTATTCAGGCATCAGGTGAACACGCTGCTGTCTACCCTCAAGGTACAGAACAGAGACATTAAAGAAGTGGTAAAAGACTTCAACAGATGCATACTACAAGCTGCAAAAGAAACCATTCCCAAAGGATGCCGGCGTAACTACATACCATACTGGTCCAGCACACTCCAAGAACGTCAGGAAGCTATGGACAAAGCTAGAAAGGACGCAGAGTCTCAGCCTTCACTTGAAACTCACAACAAATGGAAAAAGGCTGTAGCAGAGTTTCAGAGAACAAAGCTAGAAGAAAAGCGGAAAAGCTGGAGAACTAAAACGGCATCGCTGAACCTTGAGAAAGACGGCAGGAAACTTTGGAGATTAGTCAAGTCTCTAAATGAAGAGCATTCCTCACCAAGGCAGACTATCACATTGGATGAAGGTGGCAAACTTTTCAGAGGAAAACAAGCTGCAGACTTGTTTGCTAGAAGATACAGTTCAGAAAGCAACTTACCCATTAACATAGACCATCAGAGAGAGATAAGAAAAGAAATACTGGCAACCATGGGACAGACAGATACTCCTGCCGCAATGAGGGAACCCATCACACTAGGAGAACTACAGAAGGCTATTTCCAAGCTTAAGTTTCAAAAGTCACCCGGCCCAGACAAAATCAGCAACGAAATGCTAGTAAATCTGATCTCAGCAGCAAAGACAAAACTGCTTGAGATATTCAACCACAGCTGGTTGAAAGGAACGGTACCCCAAGTATGGAGAGAAGCCATCACAATACCCATACTAAAGAAAGGGAAATGTAAGACCGAGGCTGCAAGTTACCGGCCAATCAGTCTCACAAGCTGTGTTGGGAAGACTATGGAGCGAATAGTCAACCACAGATTGAAATGGTATTTAGAGGCTGAGCAGAGCCTGGTGCCGGAACAAGCTGGATTTAGAGAATGCTACAGTATAGAAGACCAAGTTACTTACTTGTCTCAAGCAATAGAAGATGCCTTCCAGGAGAAGAAAAAGGTCCTAACGATCTGGGTCGACTTCAAGCAGGCCTTTTGACAAGGTGTGGAAAGATGGCCTCATTGCAAAACTTAGGAGAAGTGGAATCCAAGGCAACATGATGAAATGGATCCAGTCATACTTGCATAACAGGAGAACTAGAGTCACTCTTGACGGTCTGCAGAGCAGAAAAGTGTTGCTCCATCAGGGGGTACCTCAAGGAGGAGTAATTTCCCCAACACTCTTCCTTGTTTACATCAATGACCTGGTGAAAGATCTCCCTGCAGGAGTTAAAGCTGCCTTATATGCAGATGACCTAGTACTCTGGTGCGCTGATGAAAATGTCACCACAGCAAATTATAGAATGCAGCGGGCAGCAGACATGCTAGTGTCATGGGCAGAGAAATGGCTTATCACAATAAACACAGACAAAACCTCCACAACACTGTTCTCCCTCGCCCCCAAGGACAAATCAGCTAACATACACCTAGGGACAACCGTGATCAAGGAAGAAAGCTACCCCACCTATCTTGGGGTGACATTTGACCAAAGGCTTACATGGAATAAGCATATTGAAAATGCAGAAGGAAAGGCCCGAAGACGACTAGGCATACTCAGAAAATTAGCAGGTACCAACTGGGGGAGCAAATGAACGAAATCTAAAGAAGATTTATAATGGAGTAATAAGACCACACTTAGAGTTTAGCTCAGCAGCATGGTCATCAGCTGCTAACTCACATCTGCAGTCTTTGGACAAGGTGCAAAATCAAGCTCTCAGGCTCATTACAGGAGCCATGAAAACTACACCAATAACAGAGATGCAGAAGGTTGCTGATTACAGACATTGTCCCATAATAGAAGAGACACAAAAACCATGATCCAGATGGAAAAGTAATAACATATGCCAATGCACCCAATGAAGGCAAGACTAGATGATCTGGCATTGGGACGTCCCTAAAGCGTAGCAGCTTTGTGTATAGGGGGAAAAGACTTATAAGACAGCATCAAGAAGACCTATCCATGAAGACAACACCACTGAAGCCCACCCTATACCCTGTACCATGGGAGCAGGCCAGCAGTGCCCTCCAAATTAATACATCAGTCAGTGGTCTCACAAGTGGATGTGAGTATAATGATCTGCAAAAACGAACTGCTACATTGAGTATGATCCAAGAAAGCTATCCCGATCAATCATGGATACATGCCTATACAGATGGATCAGCAACTAATGCTGTTAGGAATGGAGGTGCCGGTAACTTTATCTCATATCCTGACAACCACTATGAGACTAGGCACATTCCCACTGGTAAATTCTGTTCCAACTATACAGCTGAGGTTCAAGCTCTAGAGCAAGCTGCAAATATGATTTATAACACCAACTCTGACTGCCACCAGGTAGTCATCCTCACAGATGCACTGTCTTCCTGCAAGCTCTCAAGGGTGGTAAACTCCCGCATCTGAGAAATGAACTAAACAAGGTAGCTGCCAAAAAGAGAACCATACTTCAGTGGGTACCATCTCATTGTGGTGTACCCGGAAATGAAAAGGCAGATAAACTTGCAAAAAAAGGAGGAGAATGTGAACAAGAAGATAATGAAGTCACATACTTTGAGAAAAAGAGAGCTATCCAGACTATCAGAAGAGAACAGAACCAACCCAAAGACGACTATCACACTCTCGACCGGCAGGGACAGACAACTATTTTTCGACTCAGGACAGGGCATAACAAACTGAATAAACACATGCACAAGCTACGATTGTCTGCTTCACCACTGTGCACATGTGGATTAAACGAACAAACTGCTGAGCATGTTCTACAGGACTGTCCTCTGTATGACCAATTAAGAAAGATATACTGGCCCAATGACTCAACACTAAACTCAAAGCTATATGGAGTTAAAGAGGAACTTCAAACAACAGTCGAATTCATCATGAGAACTCGTCTGACGGTGTAATCATCAAAGATGCGATCGCAAGAAGAAGAAGACAAACTATTTCTTCACTAATAAACTACCACACTTAGGCATCAGCAACTAATGTAAAACTTAAAACTTAAGACAATAGCAACCAAAGTAAAACTAATGATAACAACACCTAATGTAAAACTAATGACAACAACCACTAATGTAAAACTAATGATAACAACTAATGTAAAACTAATGATAACAACAACCAATGTAAAACTAATGATAACAACAGCAACTAATGTAAAACTAATGATAACAACAACTAATGTAAAACTAATGATAACAACAACCAATGTAAAACTAATGATAACAACAACTAATGTAAAACTAATGAAAACAATAACTAGTGTAAAACTAATGTTAACAACTAATGTAAAACTAATGATAACAACAACCAATGTAAAACTAATGATAACAACAACAACTAATGTAAAACTAATGATAACAACAACTATTGTAAAACTAATGATAACAACAACCAATGTAAAACTAATGATAACAACAACTAATGTAAAACTAATGATAACAACAACTAATATAAAACTAATTATAACAACAACCAATGTAAAACTAATGATAACAACAACCAATGTAAAACTAATGATAACAACAACTAATGTAAAACTAATGATAACAATAACTAATGTAAAACTAATGATAACAACTAATGTAAAACTAATGATAACAACCAATGTAAAACTAATGATAACAACAACTAATGTAAAACTAATGATAACAATAACTAATGTAAAACTAATGATAACAACAACTAATGTAAAACTAACAATAACAACTAATGTAAAACTAATGACAACAACAATTAATTTAAAACTAATGATAACAACTAAAGTAAAACTAATGATAACAACTAATGATAACAACTAATGTAAAACTAATGATAACAACAACCAATGGAAAACTAATGATAACAACAACCAATGTAAAACTAATGATAATGACAACTAATGTAAAACTAATGATAACAACTAAAGTAAAACTAATAATAACAACTAATGTAACACTAATGATAACAACAACCAATGTAAAACTAATGAAAACAAAACTAATGTAAAACTAACAATAACAACAACCAATGTAAAACTAATGACAACAACAACTAATGTAAAACTAATGATAACAACAAACTAATGTAAAACTAATGATAACAAACAATGTAAAACAAATGATAACAACAACCAATGTAAAACTAATGATAACAACAACTAATGTAAAACTAATGATAACAACTAATGTAAAACTAATGATAACAACAACCAATGTAAAACTAATGACAACAGCAACTAATGTAAAACTAATGATAACAACAACTAATGTAAAACTAATGATAACAACAACTAATGTAAAACTAATGATAAAACAACTAATGTAAAACTAATGATAACAAGCAATGTAAAACTAATGATAACAACAAGTAATGTAAAACTAATGATAACAACAAGTAATGTAAAACTAATAATAACAACAAACAATGTAAAACTAATGATAACAACAACCAATGTAAAACTAATGATAACAACTAATGTAAAACTAATGATAACAACTAATGTAAAACTAATGATAACAACAACTAATGTAAAACTAATGATAACAACAACTAATGTAAAACTAATGATAACAACAACTAATGTAAAACTAATGATAACAACAACTAATGTAAAACTAATGATAACAACAACTAATGTAAAACTAATGATAAAACAACTAATGATAACAACAACCAATGTAAAACTAATGATAACAACAACTAATGTAAAACTAATGATAACAACAACTAATGTAAAACTAATGATAACAACAACCAATGTAAAACTAATGATAACAACAACCAATGTAAAACTAATGATAACAACAACTAATGTAAAACTAATGATAACAACTAATGTAAAACTAATGATAACAACAACTAATGTAAAACTAATGATAACAACAAATAATGTAAAACTAATGATAACAACTAATGTAAAACTAATGATAACAACAACTAATGTAAAACTAATGATAACAACAACCAATGTAAAACTAATGATAACAACAACTAATGTAAAACTAATGATAACAACAACTAATGTAAAACTAATGATAACAACAACTAATGTAAAACTAATGATAACAACAAATAATGTAAAACTAATGATAACAACTAATGTAAAACTAATGACAACAACAACTAATGTAAAACTAATGATAACAACAACCAATGTAAAACTAATGATAACAACAACTAATGTAAAACTAATGATAACAACAACTAATGTAAAAGTAATGATAACAACAACTAATGTAAAACTAATGATAACAACAACTAATGTAAAACTAATGATAACAACAACCAATGTAAAACTAATGACAACAGCAACTAATGTAAAACTAATGATAACAACAACTAATGTAAAACTAATGATAACAACAACTAATGTAAAACTAATGATAAAACAACTAATGTAAAACTAATGATAACAAGCAATGTAAAACTAATGATAACAACAAGTAATGTAAAACTAATGATAACAACAAGTAATGTAAAACTAATAAAAACAACAAACAATGTAAAACTAATGATAACAACAACCAATGTAAAACTAATGATAACAACTAATGTAAAACTAATGATAACAACAACTAATGTAAAACTAATGATAACAACAACTAATGTAAAACTAATGATAACAACAACTAATATAAAACTAATGATAACAACAACTAATGTAAAACTAATGATAACAACTAATGTAAAACTAATGATAACAACAACTAATGTAAAACTAATGATAACAACAATCAATGTAAAACTAATGATAACAACAACTAATGTAAAACTAATGATAACAACAACTAATGTAAAACTAATGATAACAACAAGTAATGTAAAACTAATGATAACAACAAACAATGTAAAACTAATGATAACAACAACCAATGTAAAACTAATGATAACAACAACTAATGTAAAACTAATGATAACAACAACTAATGTAAAACTAATGATAACAACAACTAATGTAAAACTAATGATAACAACAACTAATGTAAAACTAATGATAACAACAACTAATGTAAAACTAATGATAACAACTAATGTAAAACTAATGACAACACCAACTAATGTAAAACTAATGATAACAACAACCAATGTAAAACTAATGATAACAACAACTAATGTAAAACTAATGATAACAACAACTAATGTAAAACTAATGATAACAACAACTAATGTAAAACTAATGATAACAACAACTAATGTAAAACTAATGATAACAACAACTAATGTAAAACTAATGATAACAACAACCAATGTAAAACTAATGATAACAACAACTATAGTAAAACTAATGATAACAACAACTAATGTAAAACTAATGATAACAACAACCAATGTAAAACTAATGATAACAACAACCAATGTAAAACTAATGATAACAACAACCAATGTAAAACTAATGATAACAACAACTAATGTAAAACTAATGATAACATTTAATGTAAAACTAATGATAACAACAACTAATGTAAAACTATTGATAACTAATGTAAAACTAATGATAACAACAACCAATGTAAAACTAATGATAACAACAACCAATGTAAAACTAATGATAACAACAACTAATGTAAAACTAATGATAACATTTAATGTAAAACTAATGATAACAACAACTAATGTAAAACTATTGATAACTAATGTAAAACTAATGATAACAACAACCAATGTAAAACTAATGATAACAACAACTAATGTAAAACTAATGATAACAACAACCAATGTAAAACTAATGACAACAACAACTAATGTAAAACTAATGATAACAACAACCAATGTAAAACTAATGATAACAACAACCAATGTAAAACTAATGATAACAACAACCAATGTAAAACTAATGATAACAACAACTAATGTAAAACTAATGATAACAACAATGAATGTAAAACTAATGATAACAACAACGAATGTAAAACTAATGATAACAACAACCAATGTAAAACTAATGATAACAACAACCAATGTCATACATGCCACACCTCAGACATGAAAAACCTGTACAAAAATTCCAAAAACCCTGTACAAAGACCCGCAAAACCTGTACAAAGACTAAAAACGTAACAAAAGAGTTAATTGATGTAAAAATATATTCAATTAGATGGTTCTGCACCATCATAGTGACATGCGCCCTTTGCCTTTTTAAGCATGTCTTCACTTGCTTTAAAACCTAAACAACAGAAGTTAGAATTTATTTTGCATTGTAGAAATGCTGTGACTGTATCATCATTTAGTCTATTTCTGCAAAAAAAATTAATACGATTTATGGTGGAAATGAAGAACAGTTTGGTGTCTGTTCAATAGTGCCTAATAAAAGTATAGGTCTAAAGAGACCAGTAATAAGCGTTATGGGTTAGGTTTAATATATATATATATATATATATATATATATATATATATATATATATATATATATATATATATATATATTCTATTGGGATATGGTGTAATGGCTTCGGGCGTTGTATACCAGGTATGGTTCATATGGGCGTCGGCGTTTGAAGAAATATATAATAGCCTGAACGGCTCCTTGATAAACTTCTGTGGATGGGAAGGAGCGAAGCTTGACCGGGTTCCTCAGTCCCCAGCCAAAGATGTCATTGACCAAGCAAAGTCAGGCCGCTGGTTAGTCCTTAGCCAAAGACCGACCAAGCAGTCAGAGGCCATCACGCCTTGTGGCGTCTTAAGGGCAACAGCAGATTGATTTTCTCTGTTGTAGTTTCCCATCACGCCTAGCGGCGTCTTTAGGGCAACAACAAATAGATCCATCTGCCGTTGTTTCCGTAATCGGTGTGACAAGCCAACGGGTGATCAGCCCATTGGGCATATATATATATATATATATATATCACAACGCGCTGAGCACCCGTTTGCCAGTCACTTCGATTACGGAAACAACAGCATATGGGTTGATTTGCCGTTGCCCTAAATTCGGCGACTGTCATTCCAATATTACCCATAATTTGTATTGTATTTTTATTCAAATTTACATTTCTTACGTACTTTCTACAAGTTTTAGTGAAATCAAATAATATGAAGTGGTATCCGCCTTTTTTTTTTTTAAGCAGCCGTAAATAATAAATTAGGCCTATGCTAAATCTTACGGGAAAAGAAAGCATAGGCCTAAGTTATCTGACAGTTAACTCTTTCAGTCCCAAGCAAAAAGCTGGGTTTGGCCCAAACAAAAATGGCCACCCCAGTGCTTTTTTGTTGTTGTTTGGAAAAAAAATTTTTTAAATGTTCATATGCATAAATATGAGGTATTTAAAATGAAAGTACTTCCTGTCAGAAATGACATTTTGGGCTGTTAAAATTAGAAAACAACTCTAGAAAGGAGCAAAAGATACGAAAGCTGATTTAACGTTCATTGGGTCAAATGGGTCTGGAAGGAAGTACGATATACCGGCTTTTGGGACATAAAGAGTTAAATCTAACTTCATCTAAACAATGTTATTGTAATATTTTTTTAAAAATGAATTACTTACCAATACTAAACTGGAAATTAATACTAAAAAATAGGCTCGACTCCGAAAAGAACTCAGTGCTGCGTAATCGTTCAAATAATCAGTAACCAGAAGCTAGCATTAGCGAAAAATGGTGAATGAACAACTGCACATCCCGCAGCAATTGAAAAATAGGCAGCTTAATTTTCATTGGTTGATTTTTTTTATCCACGTGGCTTAAAATCTCGCCGAATCTCATGACGCAAATTACGGCTACGGTAGTGGCACAAGACGATCGATTTATATGTATATTTAATAATTAGGCGAAAAAACCTGTACAGACATCTTGTACAGATTATGGGTAAACCATAGCATGTGGCATGTATGCAATGTAAAACTAATGATAACAACAACTAATGCAAAACTAATGATAACAACAACCAATGTAAAACTAATGACAACAACAACTAATGTAAAACTAATGATAACAACAACTAATGTAAAACTAATGACAACAACAACTAATGTAAAACTAATGATAACAACAACTATAGTAAAACTAATGATAACAACAACTATTGTAAAACTAATGATAACAACAACCAATGTAAAACTAATGATAACAACAACTAATGTAAAACTAATGATAACAACAACTATTGTAAAACTAATGATAACAACAACCAATGTAAAACTAATGATAACAACAACTAATGTAAAACTAATGATAACCACTAATGTAAAACTAATGATAACAACTAATGTAAAACTAATGATAACAACAACTAATGTAAAACTAATGATAACAACAACCAATGTAAAACTAATGATAACAACAACTAATGTAAAACTAATGACAACAACAACTAATGTAAAACTAATGACTACAACTACTAATGTAAAACTAATGATAACAACAACTATTGTAAAACTAATGATAACAACTAATGTAAAATTAATGATAACAACTTAAGTAAAACTAATGACAACAACAACTAATGTAAAACTAATGATAACAACAACTGATGTAAAACTAATGAAAACAACAACTAATGTAAAACTAATGAGAACAACAACTAATGTACATTACCTCATCAGCGGCTAAAGCTTTCAAATGCTGTGCCAGGCTCTCAGGTGATGGGAAATCACTTGTGTCTATTACAGAATTGTTAGGAAACAACTTGTGATAATCAGCTCCTCCTCTGACTACAGGAACTATGGCACCGATGTCAAAAACTTCTATCAACTTCTCTGTCACGTAATCTTTACATAAGGCATTTTCAAAGGAGAGATAAAATTTGTAGTCATTGCGTACCATTTCCAGGCACTTTTTGTGGTCTTCACATTGAAGTGTTCCACATTTTCCATATACATCTACATGAATGTATCTGGACAGTTGTGAGACGTAAATCTCCCGTTTACTGTCCGTGCCACAGTGGCTGACAAACCAAGCTATCAGTTTGGTCTTTTTAGAAAACACTTCCTTCCACTCTTTTTCATCTTTAATTCTCTTCTCTTGCTCAACTGGTTTAACTCTCCTGACAGCTCTCAAATATCCATGCCAATATTCAGAATCAAGTCTGTATGTCATGGTCCAGTTAAACAATCTATGCCATGCAGAAGCACCAAATCCAGAATTTCCTGAGAAAGGGGGAGGTTCCACAGAGAAAAAAACCCATATCTGACCACGCAGTTTCTTGGGAGGGGCCGAGTCTGCGCCGGGAACAATATGCGCATGTGAGAAAAAAACCACCAAGTTTGCTTCTGCAAATCTAGAGATGTTGACTGTCAGCTCACACTTTCTGGAACATGAACTAAATATTTCAAACCCTGATGCCGGCTGCAGTTCATAGTAGTCTGGAAATTTATAAAACAGGATCAGCTTTGACTGAGTCTCTTCAATATGGCTGTCTGTGTATTCACCAATAGAGCATTCGACTTCTGAAATACGCAGTTGTAAAAATTTTTTAACTGTTTTAATTTTCATTCGAGTTTTTCTGTAATATTTTTACTAAAATTTAACATATAAATAAATAATTGCTATGACAACAATTAATCTCCTTCATTAATCTCCTCAGTTCCCCAAGGAGCAGAGACTTTCAACAAATTGATGCCAGGTTCTCATGGCCTGTGCTATCCACACAAGATCTTTCTATGTCTTCTTTTATTTCTTTCATTTGTGTCTCCAGTTCTCTTCTCCGTGTGTTTCTTTGGTCTTCCATTACCTCTTACTTGAAAAAAGGCTTCCAGAAAAAGGACAGCCTTGTAATGCTATCAACAACTTTCCTCAGCTTGTGTCCTAACCATTGCCAGTGTCACCTTCTCATCTCCTGTTCCACTGGCATCCCCAGTCAGGTTTTTTTCATCAGTTCCCACACTGGTAATCTTAGTTGACCTATCCATATTTGCTGAAGTTTTCTGTGGCCTAATGTTTTCTATGTCGGCGTCTGTGGCCTAATGGATATGAACGCAGTTTCATAATCCAGATATACCAGGTTCGAAACCTGCTGCAGGCGGTTTGGTAGCAGATTGCTTTGTGTGGATTTTTAACAATGGTATAAGCGCCGTACCGTTCAGAAAGCAATGGCAAACTACTGAATGAAAAAAAATTGCCTAGAAAAATCACAAACAGTCAATAAAAGCTGGGGTTGATTGCCACGTCCTGTAAAGGATAAGCAACTAACTTAATGTTTTCTACAGGATGCACTAGAAGGCCTCATGCCCAACGTTCTTTGTTACTTTTTAAGAAATGCTTTCTAGGCTAGATTGTAACCCTTTCTGGTCTCAGTAACGAACAGTAAATGACAACATTTACCACTGATAATTTGGGAACACATTTTTTTTTTGGTGCATTTCTCCCTGTGGAACGTAGACTATTTTCTTTGTCTTTTGTCCTCGTAAGACGAATCACCTTTTTTCGATTTTTTTTCAAACCCATCCCTGTGGAACATAGGCTTCAATCAGTAAATGTCATGCCTTTATGTCCTATACCATCTGTAATTTATTCATGTCTCCTCTCACATTAAAAAAAATGTATTTTGAATATCCCTCTACTTTCTGTTACCCTGGGGATTCCACAGCAAGCACCTCATTGTGAAGTCATCAATTGGTTTCCTCAATGTGTTTCCTATCTACTGCCTGCATCTTTTCCTTACTTTCTTTCACTGTTACGTGTCTTGTTCTTTCCATCCTTTTTATATTCACAGTCTTGTTATACCATTTTAATCACGCTATTCTGTGCAACACCTAATAATGGTAGCTTGATACTTTGTGCCTGTTGCTTTTGTTGTTGTCCATATTTCAGAGTCATACAACAGGACAACTTTGATACATGACTTGAAATTTTTTTCTTTTTTATGGACCCGATTACTTTCTCCTGCATCAAGTAGACATAGTCAGAAAATTAAGTGGTCTGGTCATCTCATGAGAATGCAGCCTGATAAATTACCATCACATGCCTACTACAGTAGAACATCTGGTTTCAGAGCATTGGGAAGACAAATAGACAACATACAGAAATCCTACAACAACATGGCCTCACAGCAGCCAATGTGAGACACTAGGCTCAAGAACACAAACTTCAGCTACCCACTAAGCTTCACTGCAAGAGTACACAGAAAGAAGTAAGTAAGTAAGATCACCTTTCACTTCTGCAAATGTAATAAATGCCCTCTTGCCTTCTGAATCCTTATTTTGATATCCCTCTTCTTTCCTCCACCTTTGTTTATGCTGTTTCCAAGGCCCACATATGAGTCCACATCTTGTTAGGGTGTTTCTCCTTGTGCAGTCTGACTATCATTTGCTGCATTTATTCTCATGACCTTTGTCCTTTCTCTGTGGATTTTCAGACCCAGATGGTGTGACCTCTCACACCGTGTTTTCACTTTGTCCTACACCTGGCTTCTGCTATGGGATAGAAAGGCAAGGTCATCAGCAAAGTCCAGATCATCTAGCTGTTTTGCCAGTGAGCACTGAATTCCATTTCTGGTGTCTGATTCTGCTGTTTTCATTTTCCAATGTAAAGCCATTGATGACAAGAGGGATGGTGATAAGAGGTATCCCTGCCACACTCCAGTTCTTATCTTGAGGGTTTCTGTAAGATGCACTTCATGAAGAACTTTGCATTTCATGTCTCCATGTTTTCCATGTCAGGTTAATTAACTGATCACATATTCCATATGCCCCATCAGTTTTCATAGCAATTCTGCATCTAAAGTGATGAAGGCCATTGCATGGTTTACAAATCTAATGTACAGTGTGAGATCCATTCCATTCTGTGTCCTAGTGGATGTCTAGTCTGTACGGGATATAAACTATATAATGTAGCAGTTACTTATGAAAATTAAGAAATTTCAGTGCACTTTTTTGTTGCTCCAGTGGTTAAATATTTGCATTTATTTCTTGTATAGAAAAGTATAGAAAATAATGAATCAGAATGAATGAAAGAGTTGTCTTTTTATTTATTTTTTTTTGGGGGGACACCCTGTAGAAATCAGTGGCTCGGTCAAAGTTGAAGTCCGATGTACTCTGAGCAGCAAACAGGCCTGCAGTGATGATTATAATGATGATAATGATGATATAAATAAGTACTCCAAGCATACCTGGATGTTGAGATGGGATGCTGTTATCATCATGCTGATGCCTTCCAAACGTCAGGGCTGGGCTGGTCAGTGACCACATCAGTAAGATGGTCAAGATGACGCCTGCCCAAATCAGAATCAACTTGGCACATCTCATCTTCAGATTCTGTGAATGAATGACAGCAGCAAATGTAGGCTTTCTGTGGCAAAGTTGGACGCTGATGGTGCATGATCATAATGAAGATAGAGACTATGAAAGATGTAATTGTGGTGGTGGTAGCAGCTGTGGTGGTGGTAGCAGCCGTTCTGGTGATTAAAATTGTCGTATTCAATCAACAATTACTCTATGGAGCACATAAAGGTCACGGTAGTCCCATAGTGGATACTGCCGTAGGGGAGTGAAGTGTTAGAGACTTCACCATACTAGGTCCAGCATTGAGAGGTGGGGTGACCAGTTCCCTTTCTCGCTGCCTTTTCCTTCCCTAACTCAAACAATAGTCAAGTACCCATTTACAGCTGGGTAGACTGGAGCATGACTCAAACCCGGCACCTTTGCCACGAGCAACCAGCGCTCTAACCACTCTGTCAATCAAACGCTGCCTTCAGTCAAAACACGCCAAACCTTCTAGCTCTATGCCATTGATTAAAAGTCTTTCCCTTTCCATTCATTTCATGTCTCTTTCTATTTGTTTATCTGTGTGGTTTTCTGTCTCCTTTTATTTCTCCCATTCTCAGGTTTCCAGAACAATAACTGCCTTGTAAGGCTATCGTCTGAATACCTCAATATACAATGTAAGTAAATAAATAAAGGGGCTGCTTCTTCTACTCATCTCATGTTTCACTTGTATTTTTCTTAACCTTCCAAATGGGGTGGAGAACACCCAGGTTACATAAAATATGATGCCTATTACCAGCTATCTAGGCGAGACCAGGTCATCATTTTCGGCTTACGTACTGGTCACAATAGGATGAGATACCATCTATATCACAACTACAGGATTGGTCCAACAAATCTCTGCTCCTGTGGCACTAGCCCCAGGACAGCTGAACATCTGCTCCAGTCCTGCCCAATTTACAGCAGTGAACGGAGTGGCACATGGCAACAACCCACTTCTCTCCACGAAAAACTGTTTGGAGATGTCAGGAACCTTGAGCTGACTACTGCCTTTATTAGAGTCATTAATGTAGAAGTCTGAGGGGGAACGAGATGTCAGGAACCTTGAGCTGACTACTGCCTTTATTAGAGTCATTAATGTAGAAGTCTGAGGGCGAACGAGATGTCAGGAACCTTGAGCTGACTACTGCCTTTATTAGAGTCATTAATGTAGAAGTCTGAGGGCGAACGAGATGTCAGGAACCTTGAGCTGACTACTGCCTTTATTAGAGTCATTAATGTAGAAGTCTGAGGGCGAATGAGATGTCAGGAACCTTGAGCTGACTACTGCCTTTATTAGAGTCATTAATGTAGAAGTCTGAGGGCGAATGAGATGTCAGGAACCTTGAGCTGACTACTGCCTTTATTAGAGTCATTAATGTAGAAGTCTGAGGGCGAATGAGATGCCAGGAACCTTGAGCTGACTACTGCCTTTATTAGAGTCATTAATGTAGAAGTCTGAGGGCAAACATGATGTCAGGAACCTTGAGCTGACTACTGCCTTTATTAGAGTCATTAATGTAGAAGTCTGAGGGCGAACGTAATGTCAGGAACCTTGAGCTGACTACTGCCTTTATTAGAGTCATTAATGTAGAAGTCTGAGGGCGAATGTGATGTCAGGAACCGTGAGCTGACTACTGCCTTTATTAGAGTCATTAATGTAGAAAACTGAGGGCGAACGTAATGTCAGGAACCTTGAGCTGACTACTGCCTTTATTAGAGTCATTAATGTAGAAGTCTGAGGGCGAATGAGATGTCAGGAACCTTGAGCTGACTACTGCCTTTATTAGAGTCATTAATGTAGAAGTCTGAGGGCGAATGAGATGTCAGGAACCTTGAGCTGACTACTGCCTTTATTAGAGTCATTAATGTAGAAGTCTGAGGGCGAATGAGATGTCAGGAACCTTGAGCTGACTACTGCCTTTATTAGAGTCATTAATGTAGAAGTCTGAGGGCGAATGAGATGTCAGGAACCTTGAGCTGACTACTGCCTTTATTAGAGTCATTAATGTAGAAGTCTGAGGGCGAATGAGATGTCAGGAACCTTGAG
The DNA here is from genome assembly GCA_024509875.1 of Oreohelix idahoensis. Lineage (NCBI taxonomy): Eukaryota > Metazoa > Mollusca > Gastropoda > Stylommatophora > Oreohelicidae > Oreohelix > Oreohelix idahoensis. Next base: position 542,071 of record JAMPIV010016003.1, on the reverse strand, counting down.
CTGACTACTGCCTTTATTAGAGTCATTAATGTAGAAGTCTGAGGGCGAACAAAGAAGATGAAGAAGAATAATTTGTATTTTTCTAATGTGTTCCATCAGGTCCATGATACTCTCAGGTCTCTTCAATCCTTCTATTATGTGCAAACCCCCATTTGTGAAAGTCTGTAAATTTCTAATAGTGGTTTTTGTTGTCCTGTATGTTTCACAGCCATACAACTGGACTGCCTAAGCATTTATAACTCTACTAGCAAAGAAACCTGGCACTGCCCAGGGTAAAAAGTAACCAAACTACTGTAATAAAATTTCAATTCCATTTTTCGCTCCTTTTGTGTTATGACTGATTCTATATCTTCTAGTACTGATGGTCACAGTTTCTCAAGCAGCAAAGGACACTTATTGTGACTTTCCACTCTTCCATTTTGTTTAAAGTTCATGACGTAACCGATCATCTGCATTGCTGCTACCACAGAGATACTATAATACTTCAGAAGTGGTGTGAGTTTGTATGTAAGGGCGCAAGCACTTCCGTATGTTTTCGTTTTAAGCAAATATCAGTCTACTCATAACAGTCAACTAGAACAGTTAGCATTCATACCCTTCGACGTTTGCTGAGGGAGACTGAGTCCTTATTTGCATGGAGTGTAAACACGTTGATTCTGATCAACAATCATTCAACAGTATCATCAGTAAACAAAAACAGAAATGCATTAGGCATACCCTGGAAGTAAAATGGCATACCTGTCAACCTTCTGAGACAAAAATCTGTACGCCGGACCAAAATAATCCTTACAAACACCCAAAAATCCTTACGCAAAAAATATATTAATAAATTATATGCAATACAGTTTTAAAATGAGAAATGACATATACAAATCTATTAGCATTTGAATTATTGTGATATAAAACATGCTAATAGTCTCATGCTGTTCTTTACATATAAAAAACTTAGTGATCATGAGGTACTATTCTTTTGATGTACAGTGTTTTGTATTATAATCAACACACGCACTTTTAGCACTTTGCAGAATTGCATTTGTGGGCTTAAATTCTGCACAGCATGTATCAATGTTAATCTTACACTGTAAAATAGAAGTGAGTGTGTCAGCATTCATGGACCTCCTGCAGTCTGTGTGGATTTTTTTCATCACTGAAAATGATCTTTCACAGTCAGCATTGCTGTGAGGGAGTATCAGCAGTCGCTGAATGATGACTTTCAAATTAGGGAAGCGGATGGCCCCAGTACTAGTTTTCTGGTCAACAACTTCCAGCCAATAGCTACAGAAGCTCTTTTTCTGACCACTATCTGTCAGTAGAGGCACACACACATCAGACAACATACAGTAGAGAATGATTAAAAAATACAACGAACAAAGTAAACGGCTAACAGCAACAACAAAAAATTAATAAATAAACAAAATTATGAACAGAATATCAAATCTAGGAAGAAAAAACGTACCACCAAAAATTTACAAAATTATTATTTAAGAGTTGGTAGTCTAGACCAGTAATAACAGATTGCCACTTTATTAAAAAATAATGCAGCGAATCTCGAGCGCTGGAATAAAGTAGGCCTACTCAACGCAAACAAACTTTTTTTTCTAGTTATGTAGGGCCTACACAGAATATTATGACAATTTATCGGAAATATATTGAAGGGCAAGATATAACTGGAAAGATTAAGACATCGATTAAATTGCAACAAAGCAAAACAACATCAATATTTAACCAAGTTATAAGTACTTAGCTTTTTTAAACAAAATGGCGTCGAAGTGTGGTGGCAAGCAAGCATGGTCGTTGATAACAGGTAACTTTAAAAATACGTCATGTCACGCTGAAAACCGAAAGCGATTGAGCCAAATTCAAAGTTTTTGCCGAATTGCAGGGTATTTTTTTTTTTTTTTTTTTCTTAACCAGCGGCACTTGGGCTTTCAGCCCTTCGGCCCAATGACATGTCATTGCGAGGCTGGGGAACCTGAGGACTTTCCTTCCAACCCGGTCAGGAGCTTCGCTCCTTCCCATCCACAGAGGGTTTATCACAGGAGCCGTTCAGGCTATTCAATCAAATTTCCGGCCGTAAACATTTCTTCAAACGCCGACGCCCGGGTTTGAACCATGAACACCTGGTCGCCAGTACAACGCCGAAGCCATTACACCAGCGCGGCTCCCAATTGCAGGGTATAAAAGGATTTGATTGGTTGCTGGGAGAGACCTCAGTTTAAAAACGGACGCCGAGATTCCCGGAATTAAAAATTAAAAAAATTGTTTAAAAAAGAACCTGGGCTAGAAAATATTTTCTGATTTAAAATTTTAAAAAAACTTGGGTTGGAAAATATTTTTAGAATTTAAAAAAAAAAAAAAAAATTTTTTTTTTTTTTTTTTTTTTTTTGGAAGGGGAGAAAAATCCGTACAACGAGTCTGTACGGCCGTACACTGCTAAAAGTATAAAAAATCCGTACATTGTACGAAAAATTCGTACAGGTTGACAGGTATGAAATGGCGAAGATTGAGACCACTCATTAAAATGTGATGAAATCTGGTTCTGGAACTCAAATTCATCACCATGCCCTGGAGAAAAGTGAAACAAATGCCACGAGACTGAACGATGTGATGATAGAAGGTCATGTCATCATAAAGTGAAACAAATGCCACGAAACTGAACAATGTGATGATAGAAAGTCATGTCATCATAAAGTGAAACAAATGCCACGAGACTGAACAATGTGATGATTCTGCTTAATTTGTTCACACGATGAATGAAATTTTGACTTCTGTACAAACTGTTCCACCTCTTCCTTCATCGTTCTAGACTTCTGCCCATCCGACTCTGTCCATTTAGATCTCATTAGAACCGAACAGTCCAGAGCTACCATTCCATCTAACTTTCTTATTCGTCCAACCATTTAACATTCTCTTACATTGCTCAACTGACAATTGTATGCATTCATCTTACCGTATCTTCCTTTCCGAAACCATTCCAGCCATAATACATATATGTGAATATAGAGGCAATCTCCCAGAATCTAAATACATAAGTCTTTCTGCTATTCGTCCATCCTGGTCGTTATAAAACACCGTCGGTTTGTAGTAATCGATTCTACAACCGTATTGCAGACAAATTTTGCCACACTTCCTAAGGAGCTTTTAGAGCCACACAATAGGACTGACTTGACATGTGAGTTGAAGATCTGGTGAATATAAAGTGAAGGTAAAGGTAGTCTCATAGCTGATACTGCGGTAGGGGAGTGAAGTGTTAGAGACTTCTCCATACTAGGTCCAGCATCGAGAGGTGGGGTGAGCAGTTCCCTTTCTCACTGCCTTTTCCTTCACTAACTCAAAGCCAGATACCCAATTACAGCTGGGTGGACTTGAACATGTTGGTACCATAATTCGAACCTGGCACCTTTGCCATGAGGGACCAGCGCTCTAACCACTTTTCAACCAGATGCTCCTAGTGAATATACAGGCTAAAAAAAACTAATAGTGATGTCCTGGAAAAGGCCCAAATGCAAAGGAAACTGATTACACTCATCAGACAGAGGCAGTCCACTGAGCATGTTGTTAGAAGTGAACAATGACATCACATGGTCACAACCACCACAACTAACGGGAAAAAAAAGGCACAGTGCTACAAAGTTGAGATGAGGATAAACAATCTTACAACGTGATGTGGAAAAAGAAGACAGAAGGTAGGAAAACCTATGGCAGCAATAGGCAACCTACTGTAGTGAAATTGACAGAGATACAACGGTAAAATACCTCCAAAGATAACATTTAAGGATAAAAACATAATGCGTAGGCTGCGAATAGTACATGATCGCCTAGACCGAGGGTCATCACCCTCCATAAAAATTGACTTGCTAGACAGGAGGGGAACGGAGGATCAAAAAGGAAAAATATGACTGGAAAGATTGCGTGAGACTGGAAAGGCTAAGGAGACGCAATTGGGGGGGGGGGGGGGGGGGGGGAAGGGGGGGGGGGGGGGGACGCGACGGGTGGGGGCGGGAGGGGGGGGTGGGGGGGGGGGGGGGGGGAGGGGGGAGGGGGGGGGGAGGGGGGGGGGGGGGGGGGGGGGGGGGGGGGGGGGGGGGTGGGGTGGGGGGGGGGGGGGGGGGGGAAGGGAAACGGAGAAAAGTCACGTTTCCCAAGTTGACATAAAAAGTAAGCAACTCGACAGAAGGGACCATAGATATGTTACGCCACAGTCATTTATTGGACGCTTTTGCAATACCAAGCCCTTGATTTGAATTCAGCGGCTAAAACGCAGATGTTCGAAATATTACAAAATTTAAAAAGTTATTTTTTTTTAATATTAATGTTAGGAATATAAAAATTAGCTGGCCGGATGGCCTATTCTGAGCAGTGAACTAATATGTTCTTAATTTTACAGACGGATAGATAATATTGAAGATAATGACAAAAGACAGTGAGGTGTTCAAATCTACTTGGTATGGAGGAGAGGGGATATTGTGGTGGCTGTGTCTAAAAATAACTTTTAACGACAAAATTTTGGAGGGGAGAGAAAGGTTGGTTCAAAAATCAAGTACATTTTGTAGAAACACAAGTAGAGACGGACAGACTAACAGATAACCATCCATACTTGACTGAAGCATGACTGAAATGACTTTAGTGTAGGAAATTTGAAATTCAAAAAAAACCTAGGCAGTGATTGGCCACAGACAATCATATTATTAGCGCTCAGAGCGAAAGTGGGGCCATTCTTCAATAGTTGTTCAGTGATAGACACAGATTTTAAAGTGTGGTGATTTCCATATGAAAGAAAGTGAAATAAATTTAGGGACGCCATACTATAGCCAGCAGCTCAGCTGAGTTTTGCTAGCAATTCTGTGTTATTTATTCATAATCTGGTAAGATTGAAATTATTTCTTTGTATATTTTGAATATTGTTTCATGTTCGAGTGATTTGATACTGCCATATCGAAATCTAGCCTTACAAACAAGTAGGGATTTGCTCTAGACCCCCCGCCCTAGTTAGGGTCTAGGGACCAACAATGTACATAAACTCCAACAAGGGTTAGGCAAGACAGATCAAGTGTTGAGAATAATGAAACATATTACCTATCCTCTTTTAGGGCAGAAAACTAATAAATATTTTTCAGAATCTATAGTCTGGGAGGATCTATCTGATGTAAAACCACCATGGTAAATGTGCTGTTTGGTCAGAGAGATCTGACCTGTCTGTATGATGTGGTTGTTGTGTCAGTGTTGTGTCCAGACGTGGGTAGAGAATAGATTTTGACACATGGCCCATACTTTGATTGCAGAGCTGTGAGTTTCTGTTGTCAACAAAGCAGTGTCTATTCAGTTGGTGACTTTACTCGAGTGTATCTGTGCAGTACTTGTGACAGAGACCACCATTATTGCCCGCCAGCCCGGAGAGGTGGGACCACCAGATTTCAGCACCAGAGCTACAACTACAAGATGAGTGAGCCTCTGGTCTGCTGGACATTCACCAACGCAGTTTAGTTAATAATACCCCCATAAAAATTCCCACCATTTTCTGGACACTGTGTAGTCAATATAGACAGGAGTGATGAGGCCACCCCAACAGCACAAACATTAAGTATCCTCCCAAGTAGATGACTACTAGAACATTTTAATAAAACTAACTAGTATAGTACATATATATGTACACTATTGCATTTATGATATAATATTCCATGCATTTCTTTCATAATCTCTAAATCCTTTTAAGTTCTGGTCAACCTAAAAATTGATCCAGAACAAAATAAATGTAATATAATTCTAACAAAAATTTTACACACGTGAGTTAGTTCAGTGTATTTTAACATTTGTTAATATTATTAGTCTTCTTAATTATCTGTGGGTGTATTTAGAAACTATCACACCACACTACACATCATTACCCTAGACACTTTACGTAGCCACATTCATTAAAAAAAAATTAAGTGTGAGGTCGTAGTGGTAGCAAGAAAGGCCTTCTGACAATTCACAACTACATTTTATCTCAGGAGCCTTCACAGCTGGCCTCATACAATTACATTTAGTAATATCACCATCATACAATACCATCAAACACCACTACATAAATTGGGGGCTCGTCCGGGATAATTAGCCCAACAGTAATATTAGGATCTCCTGGTGGGAGAAATAAAAGTAGGGAAATAAATTGTAAAATTCCCTTTAACATTAAAAGTGTCCCTACAGATAAAAGTTGGTGAATCTTCACAGCCAGTAATAATTAATTAGTTAACTGGTTAGTTAGAATTGGTTAGACTATAGTCATAAGAAGTACTTAGTGTATTTACTGGTTAGAGATTTATCTTGTATATTATTATATTGTCTAAAAAGTATGGCGGAGCTGGCAAAATTTAGATCAGCTGCTGTGCTCACCGCGAAGGAGATGGGAATGGATGGTCAAATTTTAATTCAATATGTAACGGCTGAATGTGATAAATATATTGAACGGGAAGAAAGGAGATTAGAAAAAGAGGCTGAAAGAAAATTAGAGGCTGAAAGGTTAGCTGAAGAGAAGAGGTTACAAATTGAGGCTGATAGAGAAATTAAGAGGCTGCAGATTGAGGCAGAAGAAAAACGACAGCAAAGGGAGGCAGAAGATAAAAAGGCCGAAAGGGAGGCAGAAGATAAAAAGGCCGAAAGGGAGGCAGAAGATAAAAAGGCCGAAAGGGAAGCAGAAGATAGAAGGTTGCAAAGGGAGCACGAATTACGACTAAGGGAGCTGGAATTACAAGGCCAGGCTCCTGAAAATGGTGCCAGCCCTTTTGCCTCAGATGCTACGCCCAGTCTGGGAGCCTCAAACTCCGCTATGGGGTTTCATTTAGACCATTTTGTTGAAAAAGACGATGACATAGAGGGGTACCTAGGACGTTTTGAGTTATTAGCTACTACATATGGGTTAGAGAGAGAGAGGTGGAGCTTAAAGCTATCACAGGGATTGAGAGGTACTTCTTATGAAGTATTTGCCAAAATGAACAGGGAAGACCAAGACAATTATGACATGTTAAAGCAGGCTTTGTTATTAAGGTACGAGAAGAATGGTGAATTTTATCGTAAGAAATTTAGAAATGCCAAACTGTTGTCTGGGGAGACATACCACCAATTCTCTGCCAGACTAGAAACCTATTTGGAGAAATGGACGGCTCTGGGGAAGACCCAAGATCTTAAAGAAATGATCATGATTGAGCAATTGAGAGAGTCCATGGCTCCAGACATGAGAAAATTTCTCATGGAACAAGGTGCAGAGAAGTTGGGGGAAATTTTAAATGTTGCTGAGAGGTATCAGGCAGCCCAGGCAGAGGTAAGTGGTGCTAAGAAGAAGCACATAGACAATTTTAAAGCTCCACAGCAATTTAATAAATTTGATAATAGAGAGCAGGGAAATAAAGGTAGGACAAACTTTGAGCGGCCAAGAAATGACTATCGCGACAGAAACTCACAGTTCAATGACCAAAAGTTCAATGAAAGAAAACCGTTGAACCAAGGAAAAAGATGGTGTAAATGGTGCAAGAAGGATAACCATAACACCGAATTTTGTAGAAGGAAACCTTCAAACATTGCTGCAATGAAGTCGGGGACGCGAAGATTAAAGGTAATCCTAATGGACAACAGGAACCTTATCACCCCCCAGTTTGTGAGGATGTTATTTGTAATGGGGTCACCATAAGGTGCCTTTATGATACAGGTTTGGATTATGATTCAGTTGTGAAGTCTAGCCTAGTGGCCCCAAGTCAGTATACCACAGAAACAGTGGAAATACAAGGGGCGACTAAGGACATACCACTCATGACACTTCCCATCGCAAGGATAACGGTGAAAACTCGCTATGTGGAAGGAGAAATCAGAGCAGCAGTGATAGATGAACCAATCTACCCTCTGATATTGGGGTGTAGATACGTCTTCTTGGGGAACCCCGAGAAACCTGTGATCATGGCGACAGTGCAGACCAGGTCACAGAAGAAGGAGGAAGAAGGTGAACCTATAAATGCTCATCCAGAGGAGATGAGGAAGGCGCAGGCTGAGGATAGGACACTCAAGCCATGTTTTAAAAAAATTGCCCAAATGCCACACACCTCCGAGCAAGGGGGAATATTTCATGAAGAACAAACTATTATACAGGAAGACAGGAACTAGGTCCACTGGTCACGGACAGTTAGTTCTTCCCAAGATATATAGGGCAAACTTAATAAGGAGCTTACATGTTGGAAAAGATGGTGACCATGAGAAAGTCGGTACCATCTGCCAAAAGATTGCTCGAAAATACTATTGGCCCGACGTAAATGTCGATGTTGAAAACTTTGTAGAAGCATGTGGCGTATTTCATGAGGGAACACCCACAAAGGGAAAATATGTGCAGGACCTAGAAACGCCACGGGGCAACTTTAGGCCTGAAAGGAAAACTAATTATACTCGGGTAGACAAAGTGGAATGGGAGCCCCCTTTTCACACCCAGTCTTCACTTGAATGGATTAACATGGCCACTATGCGAAGAGTACAAAGAAGAAATTTTACCCAGGATAAGATGACAATCCCTCGGTCAGACTTATATAAACTGGAGGAACAGACAAGAGAGCGAAGATCTCTCATAAGCAATCTAAAGTGGGGAGATAAACCCAAGAAAAAAATTGGTAGTGGTCGATTTGTGAGTGATGATTCTAGGAAGAAAAGTCCTCATTATAAAGCTTCTAAGGGACGGGACCAGACGGGTTCCATGAAAAATACGTATGATAAATTAAAGATCCAGATGTAGTTTTATTAAGGACCTGGACAGATGAGAAGGCGGAAGAGACTGTTACCTCATCGTATCAATATGTGAACGAACTGACCACTCGTTTGAAAGCTGGATGGAAACTGGCAAATGATAATTTGAAACAAGCCAGGAAGAAACATGCAGCATATTTTAATAGGAAGGCAAAGGACAGGGAACTGGCAGTCGGAGAGAAGGTGCTGCTTCTACTACCGGGAAGCCAGAATAAATTACAAATTGGTTGGCAAGGTCCATATACGGTTCTAGAGAAGGTGTCTAGAACAAACTATAAAATTGACAAAAAGGGGAAGGAGAAAGTTTATCATGTAAACCTGTTAAAGAAGTATCTGGACAGACCACTCCAGGAAAGCACCCCCTTATTGACCTTAGCTATTGCAACCCAGATGCAAAAAGAACCACTCACCTCACATGAATACCCATTACATCCTTGTGAAACAGCAGCACAGGTAAAAGTCAGTAAGCACCTGACTAAAAACCAGAGGGAGAGAGTTCAACAGGTTCTGGAGGAGCATACAGATGTATTAACAGATAAACCAGGCCATACAAATTTGCTACAGTATGACATGAAACTGGTTGACTCAAACCCAATCTGTATGAGAGCCTATTCTATTCCGTTCACGAAGGAGAAGGCATTGAAGGAAGAAATAGAGTATTTGTTGAAGGAGGGGATTATTTCGCACAGTGAATCATCTTTTAGTTCTAGTGTCGTTTTGTTGAGAAAACCGTCTGGGGAACACAGACTGTGCATAGATTACAGGAAACTGAATGCTGTCACAGAAGGACAAGTGGATCCATTACCAGACACAAAACAGTTATTTGCCAGACTGAACAAGGCAAAATACTTTTCAAAGGTGGATCTTAGTAAAGGCTATTACCAGATCCCAGTGAAGCCTGAAGTGAGACCTTATTTGGCTTTTAGCACTTCGGATGGACATTATGAATTCAATATGCTACCATTCGGACTGAAAAATGCTCCGAGTGTGTTTTCAAGGATGATGCGAAAATTGTTGGATCCCCTGAATAACCCATGTATCACGAATTTCATGGATGATATTCTCGTCGCCACAGAGACATTTGAAGAACACATTGAAGCTCTGGAGATGTTGTTTGATAGACTTCGGGAGGCGAACTTAACTGCTAGGCCAACAAAATGTTGTATTGGATGCACTTACTTACTTAGTCGTTCCTCTTCTACCGTGAGGTGTAGAGGTTTGGAAGAGAGAGCGCCAGACTATTCTATCAGCTGTCTTCTTCCTGGCCTGGTTCCATTCTAGTCCTCGGTCCTTCAAAGATTGTCTAATGTTGTCCTCCCAGCGGACTCTGGGTCGTCCTGGAGGTCTGGATCCCTGGCTCTTTGTTTCCCATGCTTGTCGTGGTAGCCGATCTTCTCCCATTCTGCAGACATGGCCAAACCATCTTAGTTGGGACTGTTCTATTTGGGTCTGCAGCGGGTGGGATTTTAGGCCTTGACGTATCGTCTGGTTGCGGACCATGTCTCTTCTTGTTACTTCAACCACCTTCCTCAGATACCTCATTTCTGAGGTTTGGATCTGGCTTTTGTGGGTTGTAGTCATTGCCCATGACTCGCATCCATATGTCCTCGATTTATGGCCTGATAAAGTCTCCCAGCCGCTGCTTTTCGAGTGGCCAACTCTTCTTTGATGCCCCCCTTTCGGTCTATAATAGCTCCGAGATATTTAAAGTGGTCGACCTGCTCCAGGACCTGTTCTCCCAACTTAATCTGATGTTTTCTTTCTTCTCGTGATATCACCATGGATTTTGTTTTAGAGCTGCTTATGACCATCCCTCTCTTCTCCAGCTCTTCCTTCCAGACTTGCAGGTTGGATTGGAGATGTGTCTCTGATTTAGCAATCAGGACAACATCATCAGCAAATGCTAGCTCTGAAATACAGACCTGTCTCATCTTCCAGTACCCCACTGAATACTTTCTTGTTCTCTCCTTACATGCCTTGATGACATCGTCCATGAGAAGTATGAAAAGATAAGGTGACAGGATATCGCCTTGTCTTACACCAGTGGTGGTCTTGAACTCTTCTGACTTATAGTTTGCTGTCCTCACATAATTTCTGCAAGACTTGTAGAAGCTCTGTATAGCATGTATCAGAGGTGCTGGAATGTTCTTCCTTGCCAAACAGTCCCAAAGTTTGCTCCAGGGGACCCTGTCAAACGCCTTTTCCAGATCTATGAAACAAAGATGGATCTCACTCTTGTACTCAAGGGCCTTTTCACTCAGCTGCCTGAGTGTGAAGATTAGGTCTTGAGTACTTCGGTTTGCTCGGAATCCGCACTGGGCTTCATCCAATTGTGGCTCAGCTAGGCATCGGAGTCTCTGCTCTAGGATTCTAGAGTAGATTTTACCAGGGACACTGAGAAGGGATATGCCTCTGTGGTTTCCACATTGTCGATTGTCACCCTTTTTGAAAATCGGTGTTATGATGGCAATCTCCCAATCCTTTGGTATGGCCTTGTTGCACCATGCTGCTTGTAGGACCCTTAGGAGTAATAGGTCGCCTGATGCTCCCATGTACTTAACCATTTCTGGTGTTATACCATCATGCCCTGCTGCTTTGCCCATCTTGATTTTCTCCAGTGCTGCCTTCAGTTCTTCCATCTTTATGTCATCTTCATCACCATTTGTATCCTCTTCTGTGCTAGTGGTTATCATTTCTGATGCTCTACCTTGCTCACCATCAAGGAGTTCTGAGAAATATTCTTTCCATCTTTCCATTACTTCCTTCGGGGCAGTAAGCAATTTGCCTTGCTTGTCCTTTATAAATTTAAGAGGACATTGTTTTTCCTTCCTCATGTTCTTTAGGGTCTTATAGAACAATTTCTGGTTTTCTTGCGCATCCTTTTCTAGCTTTTCTCCAAATTCTTCCCAGGACTTCTGTTTTGCTGCTAGCACCTTGTTCTTTGCTTCTGTTCTGAGTATCACATATTCTCTATATTTCTCTATTTGTCCTGCTGTGTTTTTAGCTCCCAAGTATTGTTTCCATGCCATTTTCTTCTCTCTTATTTTCTCTTTGACTTCTTCTGTCCACCAAGGTGTCCTCTTTCTCTTGTTCCCAAGTCGGACTTCACCACATGCTTCTGCAGCAGCTGTCTTTATGATGTCCTTGAATTTAAGCCACAGGGTTTCCAAGTCATCAGGTTGTTCTTCTGTGTTTCTCACCGCTGTAGCAATAAGCCCCTGATATCTGGTCTTAATTTCTGGATCTTTCAGCTTGTAGGTCTTAATGCTCATTTCTTCCGTTCGTTTACTTGGTTTCTTGCGTGGTGCTGGGCAGTTCCTAGGCTGAGCAACTCTTTCAGTTGTTCTTTTAATTGTAAGCAGGTAGTGATCACTTCCAATCTCTGGCCCCCTCCAGACTCTAGCATCCCGGACATATTTGAATGAGCTCCTCCTAACAATGGCATAGTCGATCACTGACTTCTCATTCTTTGTTGGTTCACACCTAGTATATGCATGTATGCGCTTATGGGGGAACTTTGTGTTGGTAATGATCAGATTCTGCTCACTGCAGAATCTGAGGAGTCGCTTTCCATTGTCATTGAGAGTATCTTCTCCATATCTTCCGATAACTCCACCCCATCTAGCATGGTCATTTCCAACTCTGGCATTGAAATCTCCGAGCATGATAATTTCATCTAGGCAGTCATCCACTGTCCTTTGAAGCAGCTCGAAGAATTCTTCCTTGACCTCTGCTCTCTCATCCTCATTTGGCCCATACACTATGACCAGGTTGACTATGGTTTCTCCTTCTTTTAGTTTTACAACCATAATGCGCTCCGAGACAAAGTTCCATCCCTTGATACTATCTTTCTGGTTTTTGGCCACAATGCAACCCACGCCCCCTTTAGCTCTTTCAGATGTGGGTACACCACTGTATAGCAGAGTGTTGCCATCGAGATCCATGACTCCTTGTCCCTTTTTCTTTGTTTCGGTAATAGCCAGGATTTCTAGTTTTGCTTTCCTCATCTCTTCATCAGCTCCTCTTCTTTCCCATTTATACTTCTTGTGTTCCATGTTCCATAAGTCGTAGTCCGTAGTCCGTTCCAGTTCGTCGCCTTTAAAATCAGTCCGGTTTTCTCTCTTATATTGCTTGTAATCATAGTTTTAGACAAACAGGTGTGTGAACTAGCGTTCCAAGAGTTAAAGGAAAAACTCACTAGCAAGCCTATTCTCAAACTGCCTGATTTGACACAGGACTTTGTCTTAAGAACCGATGCAAGTAATGTAGGACTCGGAGGGGCTTTGTTGCAAAGATCATCTTCACCTGATGGGGAACTTAAACCAGTCGCTTATGCAAGCCGCAAATTGAATAAGGCGGAACAAGGATACTCCACAAGCGAAAAAGAATGTTTAGCATTAATCTGGGCAATAAAGAAGTTTCAAATCTATCTGTATGGTAGGACTTTTGTGGTGGAGACGGACCATCAGCCTCTCGTGTTCTTGTCTCAGGCTAAGCATGAAAACGCAAGATTGCTGAGGTGGTCTTTATTGCTTCAACCTTATCAGTTCAGTATCCAATATATCCCAGGCAAATTGAATGTCGGTGCAGATTTCCTCAGTCGGCACCCCTGTGATCAAAATTAGAGTAGTGGCAGACGTGAGGAGTAATTTTACCTATGTGTATCGCTGGTTTTGGAACTTGCCATAGGCATGTTTTCAAGTGGGGAGAGGTGTAGTGAAATTGACAGAGATACAACGGTAAAATACCTCCAAAGATAACATTTAAGGATAAAAACATAATGCGTAGGCTGCGAATAGTACATGATCGCCTAGACCGAGGGTCATCACCCTCCATAAAAATTGACTTGCTAGACAGGAGGGGAACGGAGGATCAAAAAGGAAAAATATGACTGGAAAGATTGCGTGAGACTGGAAAGGCTAAGGAGACGCAATTGGGGGGGAAACGGAGAAAAGTCACGTTTCCCAAGTTGACATAAAAAGTAAGCAACTCGACAGAAGGGACCATAGATATGTTACGCCACAGTCATTTATTGGACGCTTTTGCAATACCAAGCCCTTGATTTGAATTCAGCGGCTAAAACGCAGATGTTCGAAATATTACAAAATTTAAAAAGTATTTTTTTCTTAATATTAATGTTAGGAATATAAAAATTAGCTGGCCGGATGGCCTATTCTGAGCAGTGAACTAATATGTTCTTAATTTTACAGACGGATAGATAATATTGAAGATAATGACAAAAGACAGTGTTGTTCACATCATCGACAGACTGTATTGAATCTAAAAGTGTCACTATTTGCACAAAAAAACACGACCTCGAGACGCAGGTGTTCAAATCTACTTGGTATGGAGGAGAGGGGATATTGTGGTGGCTGTGTCTAAAAATAACTTTTAACGACAAAATTTTGGAGGGGAGAGAAAGGTTGGTTCAAAAATCAAGTACATTTTGTAGAAACACAAGTAGAGACGGACAGACTAACAGATAACCATCCATACTTGACTGAAGCATGACTGAAATGACTTTAGTGTAGGAAATTTGAAATTAAAAAAAAACCTAGGCAGTGATTGGCCACAGACAATCATATTATTAGCGCTCAGAGCGAAAGTGGGGCCATTCTTCAATAGTTGTTCAGTGATAGACACAGATTTTAAAGTGTGGTGATTTCCATATGAAAGAAAGTGAAATAAATTTAGGGACGCCATACTATAGCCAGCAGCTCAGCTGAGTTTTGCTAGCAATTCTGTGTTATTTATTCATAATCTGGTAAGATTGAAATTATTTCTTTGTATATTTTGAATATTGTTTCATGTTCGAGTGATTTGATACTGCCATATCGAAATCTAGCCTTACAAACAAGTAGGGATTTGCTCTAGACCCCCCGCCCTAGTCAGGGTCTAGGGACCAACAATGTACATAAACTCCAGCAAGGATTATGCAAGACAGATCAAGTGTTGAGAATAATGAAACATATTACCTATCCTCTTTTAGGGCAGAAAACTAATAAATATTTTTCAGAATCTATAGTCTGGGAGGATCTATCTGATGTAAAACCACCATGGTAAATGTGCTGTTTGGTCAGAGAGATCTGACCTGTCTGTATGATGTGGTTGTTGTGTCAGTGTTGTGTCCAGACGTGGGTAGAGAATAGATTTTGACACATGGCCCATACTTTGATTGCAGAGCTGTGAGTTTCTGTTGTCAACAAAGCAGTGTCTATTCAGTTGGTGACTTTACTCGAGTGTATCTGTGCAGTACTTGTGACAGAGACCACCATTATTGCCCGCCAGCCCGGAGAGGTGGGACCACCAGATTTCAGCACCAGAGCTACAACTACAAGATGAGTGAGCCTCTGGTCTGCTGGACATTCACCAACGCAGTTTAGTTAATAATACCCCCATAAAAATTCCCACCAGTTTCTGGACACTGTGTAGTCAATATAGACAGGAGTGATGAGGCCACCCCAACAGCACAAACATTAAGTATCCTCCCAAGTAGATGACTACTAGAACATTTTAATAAAACTAACTAGTATAGTACATATATATGTACACTATTGCATTTATGATATAATATTCCATGCATTTCTTTCATAATCTCTAAATCCTTTTAAGTTCTGGTCAACCTAAAAATTGATCCAGAACAAAATAAATGTAATATAATTCTAACAAAAAATTTTACACACGTGAGTTAGTTCAGTGTATTTTAACATTTGTTAATATTATTAGTCTTCTTAATTATCTGTGGGTGTATTTAGAAACTATCACACCACACTACACATCATTACCCTAGACACTTTACGTAGCCACATTCATTAAAAAAAAATTGAGTGTGAGGTCGTAGTGGTAGCAAGAAAGGCCTTCTGACAATTCACAACTACATTTTATCTCAGGAGCCTTCACAGCTGGCCTCATACAATTACATTTAGTAATATCACCATCATACAATACCATCAAACACCACTACACCTACGAGCTCGGTTATCTACTTTAAAAACAATGAACTGTCCACAGATCTACCTTGATAAAATCATGTCTGTTTTCTGAGAACTTAGAATCAGGAACAGTGCAGCTTATGTGGGAAGTCCATCTCTGCTGGTTGATTTGCTCCTTACAATTCCATCAACAGAACGGTAAAACATTCAGATTAAATTATATTTGACTGAATGTTATCAGTTTGGTTTTGGTTTGAATTAAGGACTATCTTCATGGCACACGGACAACTTCCATCATTGCTCTGATCTACTCCCTTACATCACAGGAGGATCTCAGCACACTGTACAAACTCTGTAGCACTGGCGAGAATCCGAATGTGTGTATACAGGAATCACACATTCCATAATTATCTTTTTGGTGGGTAGGTTTCTAATTTTTACATTTTGCCAGGGCAGCGGCTTTATGGCCTACTATTCACGATTTCCAACTGCCGTTGAATTTTTAACGTGTGCAGCTTGCACACGGGACCTATTTTTTCGCCCTTATTTGAGAAGACTAGGCATCCAATCTCACTTCCCGGGAGACCAGGGGGAGTATGACATCACCAGGGCCACTGGTTCTGAAAACACAAAATTACATAAATTGTATTTCCTCTACTGGGAATCAAACCCAGTACCTTTAGAATTCAAGGTGGACGCCATACCTCTTAGCCACTCTGACCCCCTTACTGAATGTTAACTTCCCTTGACAGAAAAGATTGAGGCCCTTCCATAGACAGTTTAAGAATAAAGTGAACTTTAGTATGATACCTTGTAGGTTTTCACCGCGAACACAGAAAAAAATAAGTATAGCTAATCCTGGGGTTATTGATACCACCTTTATTATACTGTTGTGGTACACCGGGTGTGTCTTATTAGCTGTTGCTGCTGGCGAGGGTGATGCCAGCTAGGTCGGGCTTACTATACGTGGCCGACTAATTCAACAACGTGAATGGTAGTATAGTGGGCCGAAAAGATAGTTCACTGTTAATGGAATACCAATGACAGGGTCATAAAATTGACCAACTTGTAATGAATCTGGACAGGAGTCATGGTTGGACATCACGGAAGATACATTTTTATTTGATGACGAATTGTAGACGATCACATCATTTCATAGCAGGCAAATTACATCAATTGTTCAAGTATATATTATCATTGCATCAAGATACTTTGCATTAGTATGTGGCATCAATCATGAGAACTTGACCGACTCTCTGACTGCCGAAATCTCAAGGACGGCAAGAGTTCTGCGGTGAGCAGTTCTAATATTCTAGTTTTTTCCATAACGGAGCTTTTTGAACAATACGAAGGGGTTTTAGTAAAGGAACCCTGAAAATATATTGAAGAATGATCCAGATAACCGTCAGCAAGAGTCTGGACCCACTAGCGACATGCCATGACAAGACATGTCGAAGTTCAGCCAAATCTTGTCACGAATAAAACAGTATCAAATACGATACACAATCAAGCCATATGTTGGCTAGAGCAAACGCTCCATACACGGAGGTATACTACTATCTCTTCATGGAGTCTTCCCACGACTTGGGGTAAGATTCACAATAATCTCCATCAAAAAGACGTCTGCCTCGAACTACAGACTTTTGGATCTCTTCTTACAGCGTAATCGCTGTTTGGCAACAAAGACCAAAATGCACCTAGTTGCGCTATTTTGTTCAAGTATTGTGCCTGACAGCGCATAAATAACTAATCATATACAACTTACTTAGACGTGCTCACATGTGCATCTATCAAAACTAGACGGGCATGTGAGAGTCTCACACACTTAATTCCCACGCGCAAAAAGGACTTAACAGTATACCTCACCCCCCACCCCCACCCCCCCCCCCCCCCCCCCCCCCCCCCCCCCCCCCCCCCCCCCCCGGAGAAAAAGCATAGCTTTTTGGTTTTAAATTATATCGGAGAAGTCGAGCAAGTTCCTTTTAACAAATCAATGTAACAGCAGATAAATATAATTATTGTTAAGTCATTTGAAGAAATTAATAAGTAGGATGAAGTGTGAAAAAGGAAAACAAATTCCAAATGCAAACAAAAGAAATGACCCATAAGGTACCAAAATTGTATCAAATACAAATTAAGAAGTGGTAAATGATAATGAAATAATAGTATCGAAGAATGAAAAGAAATGGCGACTAATGGAGGCAGCAATAAAAAATGTCAATAATGAAGCAATGTAAGTATGCATGCGTATAAGAGATAATTAAATTAAATTCAATGAGCAAAATACAACACAAGAATCAAACACCATATTCCAAAGAAAGAGTGTAGGCAGAACTAACTACACTGCATAAGTAGGTGTGCAAATATGGCTCCATGAACCACATCTCTGTGCTAAATGTGTCAAGTGCTAATGATGCGTAATTGGGGGGAGATGTACTAGTGTATCGAAAATACTAAACTAATCAAGTTAAAACTAATGTCATAAATGTCGCACAGTGTTCCTGGAATATTTTACTAATTAATTTACATTTAAAGTCAATAAAACTCCGCCAATGCCGGTCCCATGCCCGGATGAAAAAGGAGGAGGGCGGCCTGCATGGAGGCCGTAAGGAGGCAGCCCCTCCACCATGCAAAGGCACAACAGGCCAATCACCTGTTTGCTTTAAACCACGATTACGAGTAACACAAGAGAGAAAACCGGACTGATTCTAAAGGCGACGAACTGGAACGGACTACGGACTACGACTTATGGAACATGGAACACAAGAAGTATAAATGGGAAGGAAGAGGAGCTGGTGGAAGAGATGAGGAAAGCAAAACTAGAAATCCTGGCTATAACGGAAACAAAGAAAAAAGGACAAGGAGTCATGGATCTCAATGGCAACACGCTGCTCTACAGTGGTGTACCCATATCCGAAAGAGCTAAAGGGGGTGTGGGTTGCATTGTGGCCCAAAATCAAAAAGATAGTATCAAGGGGTGGAACTTTGTCTCAGAGCGCATTATGGTTGTGAAACTAAAAGAAGGAGAAACCATAGTCAACCTGGTCATAGTGTATGGGCCAAATGAGGATGAGAGAGCAGAGGTCAAGGAGGAATTCTTCGAGCTGCTTCAAAGGACAGTGGATGACTGCCTAGATGAAGTTATCATGCTCGGAGATTTTAATGCCAGAGTTGGAAATGACCATGCTAGATGGGGTGGAGTTATCGGAAGATATGGAGAAGATACTCTCAATGACAATGGAAAGCGACTCCTTAGATTCTGCAGTGAGCAGAATCTGATCATTACAAACACAAAGTTCCCCCATAAGCGCATACATGCATACACTAGATGTGAACCAACAAAGAATGAGAAGTCAGTGATCGACTATGCCATTGTTCGGAGAAGCTCATTCAAATATGTCCGAGATGCAAGAGTCTGGAGGGGGCCAGAGATTGGAAGTGATCATTACCTGCTAACAATCAAACGAACAACTGAAAGAGTTGCTCAGCCTAGGAACTGCTCAACATCACGCAAGAAACCAAGTAAACGAGCAGGAGAAATGAGCATTAGGACCTACAAGCTGAGAGAGCCAGAAATTAAGACCAGATATCAGGGGCTTATTGCTGCAGCGGTGAGCAACACAGAAGAACAACCTGATGACTTGGAAACCCTCTGGATTAAATTCAAGGATATCATAAAGACAGCTGCTGCAGAAGCATGTGGTGAAGTCCGACTTGGGAACCAGAGAAAGAGGACACCTTGGTGGACAGAGGAAGTCAAAGAGAAAATAAGAGAGAAGAAAATGGCATGGAAACAATACTTAGGAGCTAAAAACACAACAGGACAAATGGAAAAATATAGAGAATATGTGACACTCAGAACAGAAGTAAAGAACAAAGTGCTAGCAGCAAAACAGAAGTCCTGGGAAGAATTTGGAGAAAAGCTAGAAAAAGATGCACAAGAAAACCAGAAATTGTTCTATAAGACCCTAAAGAACATGAGGAAGGAAAAACAATGCCCTCTCAAATTTATAAAGGACAAGCAAGGCAAATTGCTTACTGCCCCGAAGGAAGTAATGGAAAGATGGAAAGAATATTTCTCAGAACTCCTTGATGGTGAGCAAGGTCAAACATCAGAAATGATAACCACTAGCACAGAAGAGGAAACCAATGGTGATGAAGATGACATAAAGATGGAAGAACTGAAGGCAGCACTGGAGAAAATCAAGATGGGCAAAGCAGCAGGGCATGATGGTATAACACCAGAAATGGTTAAGTACATGGGAGCATCAGGCGACCTGTTACTCTTAAGGGTCCTACAGGCAGCATGGTGCAACAAGACCATACCAAAGGATTGGGAGATCGCCATCATAACACCAATTTTCAAAAAGGGTGACAATCGACAGTGTGGAAACCATAGAGGCATATCCCTTCTCAGTGTCCCTGGAAAAATCTACTCTAGAATCCTAGAGCAGAGACTCCGACGCCTAGCTGAGCCACAATTGGATGAGGTCCAGTGCGGATTCCGAGCAAACCGAAGTACTCAAGACCTAATCTTCACACTCAGACAGCTGAGTGAAAAGGCCCTTGAGTATAAGAGTGAGATCCATCTTTGTTTCATAGATCTGGAAAAGGCGTTTGACAGGGTCCCTTGGAGCAAACTTTGGGACTGTTTGGCAAGGAAGAATATTCCAGCACCTCTGATTCATGCTATACAGAGCTTCTACAAGTCTTGCAGAAATTATGTGAGGACAGCAAACCATAAGTCAGAAGAGTTCAGGACCACCACTGGTGTAAGACAAGGTGATATCCTATCACCTTACCTCTTCATACTCCTTATGGACGATGTCATCAAGGCATGTAAGGAGAGAACAAGAAAGTATTCAGTGGGGTACTGGAAGATGAGACAGGTCTATATTTCAGAGCTGGCATTTGCTGATGATGTTGCCCTGATTGCTAAATCAGAGGCACATCGCCAATCCAACCTGCAAGTCTGGAAGGAAGAGCTGGAGAAGAGAGGGATGGTCATAAGCAGCTCTAAAACAAAATCCATGGTGATATCACGAGAAGAAAGAAGACATCAGATTAAGCTGGGAGAACAGGTCCTGGAGCAGGTCGACCACTTTAAATACCTCGGAGCCATTATAGACCGAAAGGGAGGCATCAAAGAAGAGTTGGCCACTCGAAAAGCAGTAGCTGGGAGACTTTTTCAGGCCATAAATCGAGGATTCCTCAGCAAGAGAGAGGTTGGTAAGAAAACGAAGATGGCTGTATACCGCTCCACCTATGTCCCAGTCTTGACATATGGATGCGAGTCATGGGCAATGACTACAACCCATAAAAGCCAGATCCAAACCTCAGAAATGAGGTATCTGAGGAAGGTGGTTGAAGTAACAAGAAGAGACATGGTACGCAACCAGACGATACGTCAAGGCCTAAAATGCCACCCCCTACAGACCCAAGTAGAACAGTCCCAACTAAGATGGTTTGGCCATGTCTGCAGAATGGGAGAAGATCGGCTACCACGACAAGCATGGGAAACAAAGAGCCAAGGATCCAGACCCCGAGGACGACCCAGAGTCCGCTGGGAGGACAACATTAGACAATCTTTGAAGGACCAAGGACTAGAATGGAACCAGGCCAGG
Source organism: Oreohelix idahoensis (assembly GCA_024509875.1). Lineage (NCBI taxonomy): Eukaryota > Metazoa > Mollusca > Gastropoda > Stylommatophora > Oreohelicidae > Oreohelix > Oreohelix idahoensis. The sequence continues at coordinate 520,758 of JAMPIV010016003.1, read as the reverse complement.
AGGAAGACAGCCGATAGAATAGTCTGGCGCTCTCTCTTCCAAACCTCTACACCTCACGGTAGAAGGGCAACGACTAAGTAAGTAAGTAAGAAAACGGCACATCACTTCTAAACAAATAGTTGTCACAGACAACCAACGCAGTGGACTAAAAAAATCCTTGAGCAAACATTTGCTGGAACATTCCACTGTGGGAAGTCTGCAAAATTGTCCCTATAGAACACTTACGAAGGCCCGGGGGTGAATCTGGGATGTTCCCTTCGTAAGTCTCCCCCCAACCATCCCGCATAGGACATGGAACATAGAACACTAACGTTCATAGTGGACATATTAAAGAAAAAGGTTCATCAAATACATGCAACAGTGGTACAGAGTACAAACAATCAGTGACCACTTATCTTTTTAAGAAGAAAAACTTTCTCGGCCCTCGCAAAGCTAGGTGGGTGCGGACCGCACCCGGGTGACACCATCAGAGGGGGTGATCAGCTGAGGGGGTGACACCAAAATAACTGTCTATAAAATTTGTGTGCAGTGTTTCAGCAGAAATTAGGACCTAATTATAACTCATCAAGGGCTGAAAGTGATACTTTATTTTTTTAAAATAAGCAATCTGTGTGTCTGTGGCTTCATGTGAGAGGAGCTTTTCAAAGCTGAAACTTATAAAGAACTATTTGCGATCTAGCATGGGACAGCCAAGGCATTCCAATCTTGCGATATTATCAATTGAAAGTGAGTTGGCGAAAGGCATTGATTTCAATAAAGTGATTCACACGTTCGCAGCTTTGAAGGCCAAGAAAGGAAAGTTATGATTTAGTCGAGATGTTCACTAAGTGCTGAAATGCTTGTGTATTTGTTCCTGTTTATTTTTTTGGGTATTATTTCATTTATGAGTATATTTCCATATGCATTTACGAGTAACATTAGTACAAAAAACATTACTAAAGATTCTGTATGGTCTGGTACGGGAGAAGGTCCGTGAGGGTGCCACCACGAGTTACCGCACCGGGTGACACCAACCCTAGTGACGCCTTTGGTGTCGTGAACAATCGTTGTTGGTCGTTACTTGTCTTGAACATTCGTGGTTAGTCATTACGTGTCGTGGACATTTGTGGTTGGTCGTTACGTGTCGTGAACATTTGTGGTTGGTCGTTACGTGTCGTGAACATTTGTGGTTAGTCTTTACGTGTCGTGAACAATCGTTGTTGGTCGTTACTTGTAATGAACATTCGCGGTTAGTCGTTACGTGTCGTGAACACTCGTGTTTAGTCGTTACGTGTCGTAAAAATTCGCTGAACAACCGATGACTGGCTATAAGCTCGGGGTTCAATAAGTCTATCGCGACATTTCCATTTTCGAGAACAGGCTAGGAAATTTACATGAAGAAATGAGCACGATGAACCATGTGTCATAATAATTACGACACGTCAAAGATGAACTAGGCCATAACACCACGTGATGATGTACCGCGAAACTGCTGGATTAGGTCAAGTGCCACTTGAATTATGAAGGGAACGCATGGCTTAAAGGTTACACTAATGTAGCATACAGATGTTATACAGATGATAAGTAATGAACGAACGAGAGAGAGGGAAGGAGAGAGAGAGGGGAAGGAGAGAGAGAGTGTGTGTGGGAGAGAGTGATAGAGAGAGATGACATACATTGCAGAAAAAAATAAACTTGCTGTATAACCAGTATTGTCCTTGATTAAACCCACATGAGATAAGAAAGATGGGGAGGCCAGAGAGACACTGAAGAACGATGGAAAAGGAAACCAAGGACAACAAGCAGAGGCGAATACAGATGATCCGACGTAGAATGAAGTCAGTTGACGAGCAACAACAAAGAAGTCAGTGGATGATCAACAACTGTAGCACTATACTCCACATGGAACAAGGAGTGATAGTGAACGGGCAATGAACATTCTCCATTGTCTACCACTATTACCAAAATATTTCACTACAAACTTAAAGTCAGGGATTGCAGCAGAAAAATAACACAACCAACGTATTTCCCGCCTACTGATAAGAACAAGACTGAGAGGGAGATTCACCAACACCACAATTATACAATGCTATGCACCAACAAACGACAGCGACGAAGAGATCAAGGACGAGTTCTATCAACAGGTACAAAAAGAAATGGAAACTACACCCAGGTACGATCTCATTATAGTAATGGAAGACCTACATGCGAAAGTGGGAGCACACAATAATTATAACGAAAGAGTAATGGGGAAATGCGGCAGTGGAACAGCAAATGAGAATGGCGACAAATTAATAAGCTTCTGCAGTATTAACAACCTGGTCATTGGAGGAACACTTTTTCCCACACAAGGAAGTGCACAAGTTAACATGGGAATCACCAAACGGACGAGACAGAAACCAGATAGACCACATAATGAGCAATGGCAGATGGAGACATGCACTACAAGACGTGAAAGTAAGAAGAGGCGCAGATGTGGGAAGTGATCATCACCTAGTAGTAGCAAGACTGAAAGTGAAACTCAGAGCTGCTGGACCAGTTGCAGTCAAACAGAAAAGATACAACATCACGAAACTAAAGGATCCCCTCACCAGAAAAGCTTTCGTGGTCGACGTAAAGAGAAGATATGAGATTATCAAAAGCCAAGAAAGAACAGAGACCGATGATGTTGACCAGAGATTCAACACCATCTCAATAATATACAAGGAAAGCAGCAAGTCATGCTTGGGATTCCAGGAAAGAAAGAGCCAAGACTGGATAACACCAGATACGTTAAACACCATAGCGAAGAGAAAGGAAATGAAAAGAAAGAAAACAGAAGCTAAGTCTCCCAGGTTAAAGACAATATATTGAACTGGACAGCCAGCTGGACAAGGAAGTTAAACGTCAAACCCGTGCTAACAAAAGGACATTTCTGGATGACCTTGCAAGACAGGCAGAAGAGGCAGCACTGAGAAATGAACAAAGCACAGTATACAAAATAACTAAAATCATCAGTGGAAAACGAGGTGCAAACAATATTACATTAGTAAGATGGATGGGTTTGAAAAAAAAATCGAAAAAAGGTGATTCGTCTTACGAGGACAAGAGACAAAGAAAATAGTCTACATTAGTAAGAGATAAGCACGGAAATCTCATCACGACAGTAGAGGGACAGGAAACAAGATGGGCAGAGCATTTCAGAGAAACTCTGAATAAGGAACCACCAGAGACACATGTGAATGTTCCTGAGGCTGAAAATGATCTAGGTGTTAATACAGAATTCCCACGAAAAGAAGAAATCATCACAGCAATCAAAGGGTTAAAGAATGGAAAAGCTCCTGGTCATGATAACTTAAATGCAGAGCTATTTAAGCCAGACCCAAAGCTAGAGAACCACTATTTGCACAAGTCTGGAAAACAGGGACAACAACAGAGTGGAGAAAAGGAATAACTGTCAAATTGCCCAAGAAGGGAGATCTTGCAGACTGCAATAATTGGAGAGGAATAACTCTTCTCTCAGTTCCCAGCAAAATACTAGGCAGGATAATTATACAGAGAATCTCAAAAGCAGTAGACCACAAACTGAGGAAAGAACAAGCAGGATTTAGAAAGAACAGAAGATGTGTAGATCATATATTTACCCTCATGAACATTATAGAGCAGTGTTCAGAATGGCAAAGACAGCTGTACATTAATTTCGTTGATTTTGAAAAGGCTTTTGACAGTGTACATAGGACAGTTTATGGAAAATACTGAGGGCTTATGGAATTCCAAGCTGCATAGTGTCAATCATAAAAAGCCTTTATGCCAACTTTACGTGTAGCATTGGGCAGAGCAACCTAACCTTTCAAGTGAAGACAGGAGTACGACAGGGATGCCCCTTATCAACCACTCTATTTTTAACAGTCATAGACTGGGTGATGCGCCAGACAACAGAGGGCAATCCAACAGGAATAAGATGGACTACATTTTCTACATTGGAAGATCTGGAATATGCAGATGACATTGCACTGCTAGCACATTCACATCAACACATCCAGGAAAAAACGGATAGACTTAATAAGTATAGCCAGCAGGTGGGCTTGAACATCAACCTTAAGAAGACAGAGGCCATGACGCTCAATGTGAGCAACCCTGAGCCCATATCAGTAAGGAATCAGCAACTGGAACAGACAGATGCCTTCACATACCTAGGATGCATAGTAACACCAGACGGTGGAGCAAGCAAAGACATCAATAACAGAATGAACAAAGCAAGAGCAGCCTTTTTTAGTCTAAACAACATCTGGAAGTCATCTCAGTACAGCACAAGCACAAATTAGGATTATATCAGAGCTGTGTGCTTTATGTGTTTCTCTTTGGCGCGGAGAGCTGGAGAGTTACAGAGAATGAAATGTCGAAATTGTCCTCTTTTTACACAACATGCCTAAGAAAAATTCACCGAATCTTTTGGCCGAATACCATCACCAACCAAGATCTGCTTACTCGGAGCAAGCAAGAGGACTTGCACACCATCATAGCTGGCAGACGCTGGAACTGGGTTGGCCATGTCCTCAGAAGAGACCCCGATGTCATCACAAGAACAGCTATGCTATGGACCCCAGAAGGAAAACGAAAGAGAGGCCGACCAAAAACAACTTGGCGGAGGACTGTGGAGGCTGAGATGCAAAGAATGAACCAGAGTTGAGGCAGTGTACGAAAGATGGCCGCCGACCGAGCTAAGTGGAATCAATTTGTTGTTGCCCTACAAGACGCCACCAGGCGTAATGGCCACTGACTGCTTTGACGGTCGGCGGCTAAGGATCAAAGAAGAAGCAAAGCTAGCGATGATGGTTCTCGGGTATTGCATGTATGAGCTTGAATACAGGACGGGATGCAGTCCATAGTTGATCTTGACAGTGTTCGTTTGGATCACTTGAAGGTCGAATTGGAAGTTGACCGTTAAGAGAAAAGTCGTGTCCTTGAAGTTGCCGATTTGAAGGATCTTGACGTTTATTTGATAACTTGATATATTCAAATTGCTGTAGCAGTTCTCGAAGCATGAGTTCTTGATTACATAAAATTTTTCTTTTCCACTTTTGACTGGGCCACCAGCTGATACCACCTTTATTATACTGTTGTGGTACACCGGGTGTGTCTTATTAGCTGTTACTGCTGGCGAGGGTGATGCCAGCTAGGTCGGGCTTACTATAGGTGGCCGACAAATTCAACAACGCGAATGGTAGTATAGTGGGCCGAAAAGATAGTTCACTGTTAATGGAATACCAATGACAGGGTCATAAAATTGACCAACTTGTAATGAATCTGGACAGGAGTCATGGTTGGACATCACGGAAGATACATTTTTATTTGACGACGAAGTGTAGACGATCACATCATTTCATAGCAGGCAAATTACATCAATTGTTCAAGTATATATTATCATTGCATCAAGATACTTTGCATTAGTATGTGGCATCAATCATGAGAACTTGACCAACTCTCTGACCGCCGAAATCTCAAGGACGGCGAGAGCTCTGCGGTGAGCAGTTCTAGTATTCTGGCTTTTTCCATAATGGAGCTTTTTGAACAATACGAAGGGGTTTTAGTAAAGGAACCCTGAAAATATATTGAAGAATGATCCAGATAACCGTCAGCAAGAGTCTGGACCCACTAGCGACATGCCATGACAAGACATATCGAAGTTCAGCCAAATCTTGTCACGAATAAAACAGTATCATGCATCGTGCACAATCAAGCCATATGTTGGCTAGAGCAAACGCTCCATACACGGAGGAATACTACTATCTCTTCATGGAGTCTTCCCACGACTTGGGGTAAGACTAACAATAATCTCCGTCAAAAAGACGTCTGCCTCGAACTACAGACTTTTTGGATCTCTTCTTACAGCGTAATCGCTGTTTGGCAACAAAGGCGAAAACGCACCTAGTTGCGCTATTTTGTTCAAGTATTGTGCCTGACAGCGCGTAAATAACTAATCATATACAACTTACTTAGACGCGCTCACATGTGCGTCTATCAAAACTAGACGGGCATGTGAGAGTCTCACACACTGAACTCCCACGCGCAAAAAGGACTTAACAGTTATCACCCTTGTAAATACTGGTGGGACAGGGCTAGTCTTAAATTTCTCTACCTTAAACTTTTTTTTTTCATTTCTGCCCCACCCCCTCTCCCACCATCTAGAGATTAACCAGATCATCTCTTGTGATCCAACAACTTTATGAAAGAAATAGCTGTGGTTGGTTATATGAGACTGCCAAAAATACCGTGAAATAAGAAACAGCTTAGACTGCAACTAGGAACAGGATATTTTATGGCAGACGAAGCCTACTGTACTATATGTTGTAAGATAAATACCATTGACTACTACTTGCGAATATGTGACACATATGAACAGTAAATGAGAAGAAGAAGCTGGCAATGGATAGGACACACATTGAGGAAAACTGTTGATAGCATTACAAGGCAGTCAGTGTTCTGGAATCACCAGGAAATTAACAGAGGCAGAGGTAGACCAAAAAACACACGGAGAAGTGAGCTAGATAAAGATGTGAAAATGATGAGGAAAACGTGGAGAGACCTTGAGCTGATGGCACATGACAGGAGGACTTGGCATGTGTTTGTTGAAGGCCTATGCTCCTTGGGAAGCTAAAGGGTATTGATTGATGAACAGTAAAGAAAACAATTACTAGAATATTTAAAAGTACAAATTTCCACACCACCAACACAATAAGTAGAAACCGTGCTAAAATTTGACCTACCCAGGAAACTACACAACATAGTAAAATTCTATATTACCAAAAAAAAAAAAAAAAAACAACCATAAAACTACATGCTTTTATAAATGGGTGCTAGCATAGATTAGAAGTGGTAGGACAAGATCACTAATCAAGTGCCAGTGGAGCAAGAGATGAGAAAATACTAGTGATAGACTGAACACATTTAGGGGTAATTTCCTAATACTCGTCGCCGAACACTCAGCAGTGAATATGTGTACACTATTTGTAGTTTCGTGCCATTTAGAGTTAGGATTAGGGTTAGTGTTAAGGTCAGGGTTAACCCTAATCCTAACCCTAACTCTAAATGGTACGAAACTTACACATTATACACATATTCACTGCTGAGCGTTCGGCGACGAATATTAGGAAATTACCCATTTAGGAATTTTACTGATAGCAAAACAACAGAATACCACTACAGGCGCTCACTTGGGTTCCTGAGGGTAAGAGGAAAAAAGGAAGACCAAAAGAAACACTCAGAAGAACAATAATAAGAGAAGGAAGAACGTTGGGCCTAAATAATGTGCAAGAGCTAAGAGGAGTGGCGTCACAACGAACAACCTGGAGAGCACTGGTTTCTGCCTTATGCGCCGTGTTTGGTGCTTAAAGAGTTTATTATTATTATTATTATTGCTGATAGCTTTACCAGATAGTCCATGTTCTGGAATTCCCAGGGTAAGATAGGTAAAGCAATAAACACATAGAGAAGACAACTGGAGACTGACAAGAAGGGGGTGAAAAAAAACATGGAAAGACCTTTAGCTGATGGCATGGGACAGGAAGACTTGGCAAGTATGTCGACGGCCAATGTTCCTTGGGGAGGTAAAGGGTGATGGATGAATGAAAACAACAAATAAAAATACAACAGCTACCATGACCTAAGCAGCATATTTAAAGATAACCATATACACTCATCAAAATAATTCAGTGCAAAATACATTAGTCATAATAAACAGTATAAAAATCAATAAACACATAACCGATATAATAAAAAAAAATGTTGGTTACATAAAATAAAACAAAGAGATATGAACGGCATGAAGAAAACAAGGAAACACCTTGAGTTGATGATGACATAGGACAGAAAGTTTTGGCATATGTCTGCTGAAGGCATATTCTCCTTGAGGAGCTGAATATGAAGATGATAACGAAGAAAATATAAATTCCACACAGTCCTTAGGGCGCTGATGTACCTCAAAGCGGGGAAGTAGTCCAGTGTAGCAATATTTTATATTATTACTATACAGTTTTACACAACGAAAGCGGTATACTCATTAAACATACATATTTCCATTCATAACCAGCAGAGATGGACGGATGCCGGGATGGATCAGGCGTGTACACAACCAGCGTGCATTAGTAACAACCAGCATTCATTCATACCATTCGACATTTGCTCAGGGAGACAGGCTGGGCGCAGTGATGTCGATTCGGAACAACAATAATATTACAGAAGTGATAGGAAACGCTTTACAGAGCGATACAACAGGAAGCAATCTGATCATCAGAAGCTATCCCCCCGTCCGACAAGTGTTTCGGCCCGATATACTCCTTTACACTCTAAGGGGAGCGGGCCTACTTGGGTCATGACTCCCAAGCGTCTCAGCCTCCTGTTGTCTTGTATCGAAAATGAACCCATTTCACTTATGGTAGCAACTTTAAAATCCACAACTCCGCCAGCCGTGGAGGCAATTGTGAAAGTAACAAAGAGAAAATACTGATAGCATTACAAACTTCCACGATAAGTCTTTGTCAACATTTCCCCAATAACAACACTGTACGTTTCCGCCATCGGCCGCGAGTTCGTTTTTGTTACTGGAGTCACATTCAACGAGAAAGTTAACAGGGCGGGAGGGGTTTGGGGTAGATAGAAAGTGTGTTACAGTAAATTTAAAATTCTACCTGATGTTTAATTAAATAATGACGGAAACCCTCGGCCTGCGTGTATTAAATAAACAAACGAACACGGGAAATTGCAGGCACATGTAAAACAGAAAGGAAAAAAAGGTAGACACGCCACAACAGAAAAGTAGCAGAAGTGATAGGCTCACTGCGGAATCAAAGCATGGACCATCTCAAAAGCGTCACTGCCACAGTCAAATAAGCAAACCCTCCCCCCCAAATAAAAGTGTAGGATACCTCATTGGCCGCGCTAATTTTTCGTGATACAATATGTAGGAGCTGTGGTTCCATGCTCTGTACGGAACACAAAGAAAAATGATTTTTTTTTTAATTAATGAAGAAAAATATCCCGTTCAACCTCTGATAGGTTATAATTAAGATATATATTGTTTTCAACTCCAAATAATATGAAAAACTGCCGATATGAGAAAGTGGCATCACACTTGTCAAACCATTGTAAATAGGGACAATCATAATTACCAATTATGCTTGTAGAAATAAAAAAAACCAACAAAATCAAGCAGAAACTCTGAACACGAATAATATTAATGTGGAGGGGTGTAAAGGCCTGGTGGTTCCAGTTATATAACTGACTTTAACAGATATTTAATTGACTTCCACCTGTTAAAAGTCATATGCATTGTAAGAACAGCATCAGACTTTCACATTCCCAACTACTATATATTAACTTATGTTCGTGTTAAATATTGCTTGACAATATTATGCTGTTCCCTAGGTGTCTATTCTTTACCCTTTTTGGTAAAAGATGCTCACTTTTTCTATATTTATAGGTACGTTTCATGCCTGCAAATAATCTAATATTGGTATTCTCATTTGTTCATACCTCTTACACTTTGGTATGTAGGAATATATAGGACCTGTAAACAACCCAGGCATTTATATAGCATCCATGGTTGAACTGAAGAACAGTGGGAAATGTTCATTGATGCAATCCAAATAAATCGGCATGTCATTAAGTTTATGGTTAAGGTTTTGAGTCATGTTTTGGATTCCTCAACCTAACCCGTACCCTTAATTACTGCCTCTCTGCATTCTTTTTTAGGCTGAACCCAGGGCCCACTATTTTTCATTTCGACTCCATCACCATTTAACTGCCTGATCATTTTTTCATAATCTGTTATTTTTATATTGCCTTTTGTCCTTCTTTAAGTCTTACAGGCCTGCTATTTACAATATATTCGTTTGTTTACTTACTTAGATCGTCCGACTTGTAGAGTGGTTACACTGCTGGCCTCTCGAGGCAAAGGGTTCGAAACACGGTGGAGTCACGCCTCCATTCTATCCAGCTGTAAATGGATAACTAAATCTGCTCTAGAGTTAGGGAAAGGCAACGACTACGAGGAATGGAACTGCCCACCCCCACCATTCGAATCTGTACCTAGTATATCGAAGTCTTTAACACTTAACTCCCCAATGGACTATGTTTTTTTTTTAAATTTACTTACCTTATGTTTACAGCGTTTTCGGAGTATCTGTCACTCTGCTTCGAACTTAATGAATCATATTACAAATAACGGTCTATTTTAACAAACTAAAACAGTTACAAATTTCATTCAGCGTGTTATATGTAAACAGGGATAAAACATCCTGTTTGGAAATCATCCCGCTACAACTGATATACTAAATAAACTGAACGGGTTTGACACACACACAAATAAAACATCGCCTCCAGTCACGTGATCTCTTTGTGATAAGCGGTACACCGCACAACCCAGAAAATAAACCCTCTATACAACCTAGAAAACAAAGTCTGGTAACAACATTATTATGCACGCTACCAATAAAACGCGCAGGTGTGTTACCAGAGCTCAAAAGGTGTAGTTAACACTGTATCATGCCAGGTATATTGTAAAAGGTTAAGCCCCAAGAGCCGCTATAATGTCTCAGGGTTTAGACCTATTTGGCCCAGGAGCCATTTAAGTGGCTTCGGGTTTTTTGCTCCTGTCTAGAGCTCTGTTCCAATGTTAACAACCCAAAACGTCATTTCCAACAGGAAGTACTTTCATTTTAAATAACTCGTATTCATGCATATGAACATTAAAAAATATTTTTTTTTTAACAACAACAACAATGAAAAAGCACTGTGGTGGCCGTTTTTGTTTGGGCCAGACTCTGCTTTTTGCTTGGGACTTAAAGAGTTGCTACAAAAACTTCTGCAATCTAAAACGGATAATTCAAATCAAGACAGGGACCATGGGATTCTCTGATTAGGGAAAAAGAAAGAACATGACTACTGTACTGTCAAGCATGTCGTAGAAGGCGACTAATTTGAGGCTGGCAACTTCATCACGTAAAACATACGTCCACATAAACCACTGCTGTAAGAGCACGTGACTGCTTGGCGCAAGCTTCATACAAGGGGACTAGCTGTAGCGGCGGCTGCAAGATCCGTAAGGAGAACATAGGAACATGATGATGATGGTTCAAGACAGAAAAAGTCCCTATGATAAAGAGGGTTATGAACGTGAAGAAAGTGGGTCTGTGTTGTTCACTTTTTTACTTCTAGGAAAATCTCTAGAAGACAGCTGGACACAGAAGACATGGATAGACATTGAACGGATGGCACAGGACGTGCGAACTTTGTTTGCTTTTGTTGGGGACCTGTGTGCTCCTCGTAGAACTTTTCAAAAAAACAAAACAAGAAAGGTATTGGTAGCCCCCATATCAGATGCTGCCGTAGGGAGGCCAAGTGTTAGAGACTACATTATATTAGGTCTATTTTTGTATGAATGAAGTGTGGTAACCAGTTTCCTTTCTCGCTGCCTTTTTTGCTTTCCCTAACTCAAGAGCAAAATTACGTACTCATTTACAGCTGGGTAGAATGGATCACAACGTTACTAGGTTTTGATCCTTTTTCTTTTTCTTCCTCGTTCGCCCTCAGACTTCTACATTAATGACTCTAATAAAGGCAGTAATCAGCTCAAGGTTCTTGACATCTCCAAACAGTTTTTTAAGGAGAGAAGTGGATTGTTGCCATATGCTACTCCGCTCACTGCTGTATGTTGGGCAGAACTGCAGCAGATTATCGGCTGTCATGGAGCTATTGCCACAGGTGTAGAGAGAGATCTGTTGTACCAATCTTGTACTTGCAACAGCCCTGAAAAGCCACCATATTTAGGAATTGAAAGAACTGATAAACTCACTTGAAAACCTGGATAATTGCTTCAACAAGTGCATAGTCCAGTGGATATCAGCCCACTGCAACATTCCAGGGAACGAAGAGGCAGACACACTTGCTCAAGAAGGGGGAGCGCTACAACAAAATGATTTAGGTGTGAAGAGTCAATCTTCGATTGTTACATTTTCCTGTGCCATCCTTTATTTTTTTCTGCGCACTTCCTTTTCATTGTTCTCATCCCCTCCTTGAAGTTGCTTTCACTTTCATAATTCAAGGTTTTCTTATCACATCTTGTAATTCGTCACTCCTTGATTTTACCTGCTTGCTCAAACTATTTTTGAAACAACATTGACTTTTGTCTGTGCAGAACGAACTTGCCACATCTACTTTTCGCTTATCACCAGCTCCAGACAGAGTAAGCATCTACACTGAGCGACATTTCTATTGTTAACCCCGGCTGTTTGCCTGGGAAGACACAAAAACCATGTTGTCGCAATTGCTCCAATAGGGATACAAACTGGTATTACGAGATAGGTTGTCAGTTCGCACATAACGTGTCGGAAAATGTCAGTCTGGTTAAAGATTAAGACACGGACAGTAAGATAACAAATGTGACTTTAGAGCACGGAAAGCTACGTAATAGCTTACGCCCAGACCTTGTTGTGATCAATAATTACAAGAAAGTGACAACTTGGAAGATATTATCAGTGATAGGTCTATGAAATAGTGAGTTGTAAACATGATAAATGCCCACAGAAGTAGCAAGAGCTTATAAGGTAATGGAATATTAAAACAATGTCTTATGGTGTCATGTAGAATGTTCTACATGAGAGGGTAGTGTGGGGACGCCTACCAATAGCAGACGCCTGGATGATGGTTAGTTTGGCATGAAAATGCTACTATAGACTGCTCTTGATTGGGTCTCTTCTCAACGTAGCAACCTGGGTGTGTTCGCAAAAATTTTTGTTATAACCTTGTGCATGGTACGACTCCTTGACTTACTTCCAATTTTGTCAAGGAGAGATCACAGACAGCCAAAATAAGAGCTCGTAACCAGGACACCCTACACGACCGGCCCATGATAAGGAGTAACCGCAAACATAAGTGAGCATAACACTCCCATAATTACACTGAAAGCCCAAGCCTTAGGACCCTCCTGAGGTGGAAATAGTAGAAAGATTCAGTACACTGGAACTTCATCTATCTGAGGGATTATTGCATCTTAAACTAGTTGGGGACCCAAGACGCATCAAAAGTGAGGAATGCAGTAAGCAACCCATAGCTTGACTGCCTGCGTCAGGGTCAGCGAACCAGATCTGACCAAGACCCTACTTCACCTCCACGTGGTGGTCCTGGAAACAAGCTCCATCACTGCAGTCTGGCTGAGGAGTGGGGATCGAAGTGGGAAGGCAAACCCGGTCCCAAAGATTCCTTGCAGAAGTCGGATGTGTCGGCCGAAAGGCGCAAATACCGCAGCTTCGCTGTAAACGGACGCAACGCAACCAACGTCCTTTTCAGGACGAACGAGGAAGAAGAAGAAAAGAAGGAAGAAGAAACTAGTTGCAGTACATGACGGCCATTATGTGCACCAAGCCTGGGTATTCAATTCGTTAAAAAAAAACACGGGGTAAATTGTATATATAAATTTGATCATTTTATGTGTGCATTTTAACATGTATAACTTGCTTGTGGGTGTACAGTCGCATAGGTCACTGGCAACCTCATTACTGTTGTGACGTATGAAAATCAAACCTCTCTTACAACTAAACAACTCGAGTCATTCCCAGGATTGCTGGTTTGGTATGCCATAAGTTATCTGGACATTCGCCCTTTTGTTGTCTTCTCTCGCGGCGGTATCTCTTACTGACATTCCCACAGAGAAGCAGACCCCCGAAGATCAGGTTACAATGTCAAGAGCCGAGATCAGCACCCTCTGTTTAACACCTGATAATGGAAAGGACGAAGAATTCGCAGGTGGTGTTTGCCAGTCATGGGGACATGGGCCGATTCAGTATATTAGCGCAGTTTTAGAAAATTCATCATCAGTCTGCCCCAGGAATTGGTGATATTAGCTAGCGCGAATCTTGGAGTTTTTTATAGAAAGAATTTCTGAGATTCACGGAGAGTGTCATTTTCCTAGTGTGGCGGTAATCATATATATATTAGAATTTTGAGTGCCTTAACGTGTTAATGTTTTCACTGGGATTTCTGTGTTTATTAAATAAGCATATTAAATAGTTCCAGATGTAATAAGTAAATTTAATTTCTTGCTATTCCCCCAGTAAGAGACGCTTTAAATTAATTAATATACGCTAGGCGACTGATAATTAGAGATAAATATACTTTTATTCATCATACGTAATTTTGCGAATTACTAGAGTTTTGTGGGTTTTAAATATAATTTAATACCGGAGTGATCTAGAGGTCTTACCTAACGAGTGTAGAATATAATAATGATATCATTGTTAAAATGTTTGTTTTTTCTACATCTAGGCGATCAACCCTGTGATCTAGCGGTCTGAATAGCTCCAGAAAACATTCTTAAAATATTATTGGGTCTTAAATTTGGACCTGTGCGGTTCTCTTGTCTTCTTACAGAGAGAGTCCCCACATATAAAAATTTAAAGAATAAAACATCAGAACTGGACAAGAAAGTACCCAGATTGTTCACAGCAAATCTGATCCGCCTGTGGTGGCCATATATATATATATATATATATATATATATATATATATATATATATATATATATATATATATATATATATATATATATATATATATATATATATATATATACATTGTTTCCAGAATATTGACTATCGTAGTTTTTTTTTTTTTTTTTTCTCAAGTGGATTTATCCAGAAAAAGGAATACTTGGGTCCATAACCGGCACCCAACCCCAGAGTGAGAGATAAAAAAAAAACAGATAGGAGATCCTTTGCTTATCCTTATTGGTTTTCTAACAGTGTACCCACCAGACATTTTCCGTAAATATCGGACATCTGTGTGCTGCCCATGGTGAACATTTTGATCGCAATATATATTTACCTGCACTACCTGGCGTGAACTTTTTGACACATAATATTAGCATTATTTAAGCGGACGTTCCCCATTAGGAAAAATTAATCATTCTTGGAGGAACTGGGGTCCCTTGGATAGCACCACCCTGAAATATGTCAAAGATACACAGATGTGTTAAAGAGTAGTAGGTAAGTGTGATTGCTGGTTGCTTGTGGCCACAGACGGACAGACTGTAAGAAAGAGAAATGAATATTTCATATTTTGTATAATCATCATACTCACTTCAGTCTTTTCGGGTTCGCAAATACTGTTATATCATCTTCTTGTCTTCTTTGTTTCAGGATAGATTAACTAGAGACTTGGTTCTTTTACTTTATCGTCTATCCCTATATATATATTTATTAACTGTAATCTTTTGGGTTAATTACCTCTGTCGGGATCTACTTTGGGATTCCTTTACAGTAGAGGAGAGCCTATTGGGTTAATAAATTTTCTTGCATTTTTTTATGTCTGAAAACTATACCTTCTGATAGATAATATTGTTGTATGTGATTTCTTTAAGATAATAAACATAAAACACCTAAGCTATCGTGTTGGTCAAACCCCTGCCCAGTATATGTTATCCATAGCTTGGTTCACGTCTGTACGTATTATGTCACAGAATTGTGTATATGTAAGTGAAGTGTAACTGATATATATATGTACCAGGAGAGAAAGTAAGTCTAGTTAAATATTGTCGTGAGATAGGCTGGGATTAGAGCAATTACTCAATCCAGAGACTGTCCTTTCTCTTACACTCTCACCCCCTTGGGAAAAATAAAGCTATTTCTTACCCCTTATTCTCACATAGTTTACCATTATCACCTCTGCTCAGACGGGACCTTAAACATCTTCAACCTATCTCAATAAAATCTACGACAACTGTAAATAACTTGATACATGAATCACCACTGCAGATTGTGGTGACTGATTTGTGAGAGTTTCCTCACAAGGAACCCAATAGAAGAGGTGGCCCCATATTCCACAGACAGCAGGGAGTGGATGATGATATCATGTGTTCATATTTATTATACTTACAACTTAGTCGTTCCCCTTCTACTGTGAGGTGTAGAGGTTTGGAACAGAGAGCGCCAGACTATCCTATCGGCTGTCTTCCTCCTGGCCTGGTTCCATTCTAGTCCTCGGTCCTTCAAAGATTGTCTAATCTTGTCCTCCCAGCGGACTCTGGGTCGTCCTGGGGGTCTGGATCCCTGGCTCTTTGTTTCCCATGCTTGTCGTGGTAGCCGATCTTCTCACATTCTGCAGACATGGTCAAACCATCTTAGCTGGGACTGTTCTACTTGGGTCTGCAGGGGGTGGGATTTTAGGCCTTAACGTATCGTCTGGTTGCGGACCATGTCTCTTCTTGTTACTTCAACCACCTTCCTCAAATACCTAATTTCTGAGGTTTGGATCTGGCTTTTGTGGGTCGTAGTCATTGCCCATGACTCGCATCCGTATGTCAAGACTGGGACATAGGTGGAGCGGTATACAGCCATCTTCGTTTTCTTGAAAACCTCTCTGTTGCTGAGGAATCCTCGATTTATGGCCTGAAAAAGTCTCCCAGCTGCTGCTTTTCGAGTGGCCAACTCTTCTTTGATGCCTCCCTTTTGGTCTATAATAGCTCCGAGGTATTTAAAGTGGTAGACCTGCTCCAGGACCTGTTCTCCCAGCTTAATCTGATGTCTTCTTTCTTCTCGTGATATCACCATGGATTTTGTTTTAGAGCTGCTTATGACCATCCCTCTCTTCTCCAGCTCTTCCTTCCAGACGTGCAGGTTGGATTGGAGATTTGCCTCTGATTTAGCAATCAGGGCAACATCATCAGCAAATGCCAGCTCTGAAATACAGACCTGTCTCATCTTCCAGTACCCCACTGAATACTTTCTTGTTCTCTCCTTACATGCCTTGATGACATCATCCATGAGGAGTATGAAAAGACAAGGTGACAGGATATCACCTTGTCTTACACCAGTGGTGGTCCTGAACTCTTCTGACTTATGGTTTGCTGTTCTCACATAATTTCTGCAAGACTTGTAGAAGCTCTGTACAACATGAATCAGAGGTGATGGAATGTTCTTCCTTGCCAAACAGTATCAAAGTTTGCTCCAGGGGACCCTGTGAAACGCCTTTTCAAGATCCATGAAACAAAGATGGATCTCACTCTTTTACTCAAGGGCCTTTTCACTTAGCTGTCTGAGTGTGCAGATTAGGTCTAGAGTTCTTCGGTTAGCTCGGAATCCGCACTGGACCACATCCAATTGTGGCCGAGATAGGCGTCGGAATCTCTGCTCTAGGATTCTAGAGTAGATTTTACCAGGGACACTGTGAAGGGATATGCCTCAATGGTTTTATATTTATTATACAAGCTTACTTATTCGTTCCTCTTCTACCGTGAGGTGTAGTTTGTAAGAGAGAGCGCCATACTATTCTATCGGCTGTCTTCCTCCTGGCTTGGTTCCACTCTAGTCCTCAGTCCTTCAAAGACTGTCTAATGTTGTCCTCCCAGCGGACTTTGGGTCGTCCTGGATCCCTGGCTCTTAGTTTCCCATGACATGGTAGACAATCTTCTCCCATTCTGCAGACATGGCCAAACCATCTCAGTTGGGACTGTTCTACCTAGGTCTGCAGGGGTTGGGTTTTTAGGCCTTGACATATCGTCTGGTTGTGGACCATGCCTCTTCTTGTTACTTTAACTACCTTCCTCAGATACCTCATTTCTGAGGTTTGGATCTGGCTTTTGTGGGTTGTAGTCATTGCCCATGACTCGTATCCATCCGTCAAGACTGGGACTTAGATGGAGCGGTATACAGCCATCTTCTTACCAATTTCTCTTTTGCTGAGGAATCCTCGATTTATGGCTTGCAAAAGTCTGTCAGCTGCTGCTCTTCGGGTAGCCAACTCTTCTTTGATGCCTCCCTTTCGGTCTATGACAGCTAAAAGGTATTTAAAGTGGTCGACCTGCTCCAGGACCTGTTCTCCCAGCTTAATCTGATGTCTTCTGTTCTCGTGATATCACCATGGTTTTTGTTTTCGAGCTGCTTATGACCATCCCTCTCTTCTCCAGCTCTTCCTTCCAGACGTGCAAGTTGGATTGAAGCTGTGCCTCTGATTTAGCAATCAGGGCAACATCATCAGCAAATGCCAGCTATGAAATACAGACGTGTCTCATCCTCCAGTACCCCACTACTTTCCTGTCCTCTCCTTACATGCCTTGATGATATCGTCCATGAGGAGTATGAAAAGATAAGGTGACAGGATATCACCTTGTCTTACATCAGTGGTGGTCCTGAATTCTTCTGACTTATGGTATGCCGTCCTCACATAATGTCTGCAAGACTTGTAAAAGCTCTGTATAGCATGAATCAGGGGTGATGGAATGTTCTTCCTTGCCAAAAAGTCCCAGAGTTTGTTCCAGGGAACCTTGTCAAATGCCTTTTCCAGATATAAGAAGCAAAGATGGATCTCACTCTTATACTCTAGCCTTTTCACTCAACTGTCTGAGTGTGAAGATTAGGTCTTGTGTACTTCGATTTGCTCAGAAGCCACACTGAACTTCATCCATTTGTTGCTCAGCTAGGCGTCTGAGTCTCTGCTCTAGAGTAGATTTTACCAGGGACACTGAGAAGGGATATGCCTCTATGGTTTCCACTATGTCGGTTGTCACCCTTTTTAAAAATCAGTGTTATTATGGTAATCTCCCAATCCTTTGGTATGGTCTTGTTGCACCAAGCTGCCTGTAGGACCCTTAGGAGTAATAGGTCGCCTGCTGCTCCCTTGTACTTAACCATTTCTGTTGTTATGCCATCATGTCCTGCAGCTTTGCCCATCTTGATTTTCTCCAGTGCTGCCTTCAGTTCTTCTATCTTTATGTCATCTTCGTCACCATTGATTTCCTCTTCTGTGCCAGTGGTTATCATTTCTGACGTTTGACCTTGCTCACCATCCAGGAGATCTGAAAAATATTCTTTCCATCTTTCCATTACTTCTTTTGTGGCAGTAAGCAATTTACCTTGCTTGTCCTTTATAAATTTAAGAGGGCACTGTTTTTCCTTCCTCATATTTTTTAGGGTCTTATAGAACAATTTCTGGTTTTCTTGCGCATCGTTTTCTAGCTTTTCTCCAAATTCTTCCCAGGACTTCTGTTTTGCTGCTAGCACCTTGTTCTTTGCTTCTGTTCTGAGTATCATATATTCTCTGTATTTCTGTTTTTCCTGCTGTGTTTTTAGCTCCTAAGTATTGTTTCCATGCCTTTTTCTTCTCTCTTATTTTCTCTTTAACTTCATCTGTCCACCAAGGTGTCCTCTTTCTCTTGTTCCCAAGTCGAACTTCACCACATGCTTCTGCTGCAGCTGTCTTTATGATGTCCTTGAATTTCAGCCAGAGTGTTTCCAGGTCCTCAAGTTGCTGTTTCTCACTGCTGTAGCAATAAGCCCCTGATATCTGGTCTTCACTTCTGGCTCTCTCAGCTTGTAGGTCTTAATGCTCGTTTCTCCTGTTCGTTTACTTAGCTTCTTGCGTGATGTTAGGCAGTTCCTAGGCCGAGTAGCTCTTTCAGTTGTTCTTTTAATTGTTAACAAGTAGTGGTCACTTCCAATCTCTGGCCCCCTCCACACTCTAGCATCCCGGACATATTTGAATGAGCTCTTCCTAACTATGGCGCAGTCGATCACTGACTTCTCATTCTTTGTTGGTTCACACCTAGTGTATACATGTATGCGCTTATGGGGGAACTTTGTGTTTGTAATGATCAGATTCTGCTCTGTGCAGAATCTAAGGAGTCGCTTTCCATTGTCATTAAGAGTGTCTTCTCCATATCTTCCGATAACTCCACCCCATCTAGCATGGTCATTTCCAACTCTGGCATTGAAATCTCCGAGCATGATAATTTCATCTAGGCAGTCATCCACTGTCCTTTGAAGCAGCTCGAAGAATTCCTCCTTGACCTCTGCTCGCTCATCTTCATTTGGCCCATACACAATGACAAGGTTGACTATGGTTTCTCCTTCTTTTAGTTTTAGGACCATAATGCGTTCTGAGACAAAGTTCCATCCCTTGATACTATCCCTTTGGTTTTTGGCCACAATACAACCCACGCCCCCTTTAGCTCTTTCAGATGTGGGGACACCACTGTAGAGCAGCGTGTCGCCATCGAGATCCATAACTCCTTGTCCTTTTTTCTTTGTTTCTGTTAAAGCCAGGATTTCTAATTTGGCTTTCCTCATCTCTTCCACCAGCTCCTCTTCCTTCCCATTCATACTTCTTGTGTTCCATGTTCCGTAAGTCGTAGTCCGTTCCAGTTCGTCGCCTTTAGAATCAGTCCGGTTTTCTCTCCTATGTTTCGCATTATCAGGTTTTAAGACAAACAGGTGATTGGCCTGTTGTGCCTTTGCATGGTGGAGGGGCTGCCTCCTTACGGCCTCCATGTAGGCCGCCCTCTTCCTTTTTCAGCCGGTCTTGGGACAGGCCTAGGCGGTGTTTTTATTATACAAGCACCAGTAAATTTCATGGCTCCCTGAAGCAGAAGTATCATTCTCCTATTTACATCTCTACCACGAGTAATCTTGAGCGAAGGCTGATACCTTTGAACACCCTCATCATTATACTATAGGTTTGGCCATTGTTGGGCCACTACTGCGGAGCAGGGGAGACCAGTGGCTTATTCTCTATGTGTGCTGCGCACACCTATGCCCGAAGGAAAATAAAAATTTAATTTATTATTCTATAAAATATTTCTCTTCTAAAGTTCTGCTTTCGGACCGCACGCATCAGGATAACGGATTTTTTCCGCATAGAATCTACGAGTATATCAAGTTTCAGTTTCCCAGACGCGTTTTATAGTGCAGTTTTTATTGGTTGGTTACAATCGCCCGAAGTTTCTCGGGTAATTCCGTCACAATGCGTGCGGCACCTTTCGGATTCACGTCTGAAGATTGGATTGTGTTTATCGGGGTCATGGCCAGATACGTCAATACAATACGAACATGCGTGCGGTGGTCTTGCAGCTCTCGGGTTGTAAAAATCGGCTGTGTCTGTCCAGTGTTTTTTGTGATTGTTAGTTGCCGGGAATGCAGATTATTACAGTGACAGTGAGTTTCAAGTTGTAAGTTAATTAGTATTTCGGAGATAATTGACAAATACCCCTAATAACTATCGTTGCGTAATTGAATATAGTTGGTTTTTAAATTAAGAAGGGAAGAAGTTAAATAGTAGGCGTACATATTCATTTTAAGTAGCAGCACGCCTAGCTCGCATTACCAGGATACGCCACTGGGGGAGACATGCCGTGACAATACGGACAACTTATGAAATTGCTAAAACAACCATAATAGCTTCATTCAAGTCCAAATTGGAGAAAGAGCACCCAGGCCATATACAAAATGAAGTCTATCACCAGCTATCTAATCGAGACCAGGTCATCATTTTTCCCTTAAGCACTGGACACAACAGGTTGAGGTTTCGATCCAGGAACCCGGTAACTTTCATCAGCATAGACCTTTAACAAACGTATGCCAAGTCTTCCTGTCCTGTGTATTCAGCTCAAGGTCTCGCTCTGCCCTCCCCAAACCCTACATGGTAACTTTGCCGCGAGAGAAAAGCGCCCTACCCGCTTAATCAAGACTGAAAGATACTTACCACTAAAGCGCCCTTACAACCGAGAGTACGGTATTTGGAGATCACAAAAAGAGTGTTTGTAGTCGTGGCTGGTGACATATTTTCCCGTTTAACGTGACAAACAGTGAATCTACACGGCTAACTCGGGGACTTGGTGGTGTGTGGGTTTAATTAGCTGGTTACAAAACGACTTCACCTGCAGCTACGCAACAGCTGTTTTCGAAGCCGTGAGTGCTCGTTAATTCAAGCTAAATAATCTGATGTTATGAGTATCCAGCGTTGCCACTCTACATTTTGAAGAGAAAAAAACCTAGATATCGGCGATTTTTGGACTATTTTGTGTGTGGCTATTTTGGGCGAAATCTAGTTGGCGTTCTTCAACTAACGAAGGAAACTGACACCTAGACGTGACCATAAAAACCTAGATCTAGGTGAATCCACCTAGGTAAACACACTATATACCCCAATATAACCGTTTGTAACCCTTCAATGGGTTTTGGTTGAAAAGGGTATTACAGCAAAATAACAGACGGAACTAACTAACTAACATCCACCTAGGATTGGCAACGATGTGAGCATACGTCTTGCCACGGACCTGCGTGTGTTCCTGCTGTACAAACAGTAACAAACTCACTGACACACACAACAGGAAATGGCTTTTAAAAGAAGGTATCGCTTGATTGGCTACGCGGTTAGAGCGCAGGCCTCTCATAGCACAATTACCGAGTTTCGGGATCATGCCCTAGTCTACTCGGCTGTAAATGGGTACATAGTTCTAGTCAGAGAAGACAAAGGCAGCAAGGAAGGGAAACTGGACACACCACAACATAAAGATAGATCTAGCAAGGTGAAGTCTCTAACACTTCACTCCCCTAAGGCTGTATCTGCTATGGGATTACCTTTACCTTTTGAGCGTTCGTCTGGCAAAGTGGTTAGAGCGCTGGCCTTTCGCGACAAAGGTGCCGGGTTTTGTGATCGAAATCTGGTATCGTCACACTCCAGTCTACCCAGCTGTAAATGGGTACTGGACTCTGCTCTATAGTTAGGGAAGGCAGAGGCAGCGAAGAAGGGAACTGGTGACCTCCCAGCTCTCGAAGCTGTACCTAATATAGCGAAGTCTCTAACACTTCACCACCCTACGGCAGTATCTGCTATGACCGATAACCGCAGCAAGTAAAAGCGTGTGTTACCGAGATCAGAAAGGGGAGCAAAGATTAGTTAAGGCTAACTACTCATGCATCTCACGTAAGAAACGACAAAGAAGGGCTGGCCTTAAGACCAGCTATTATATCCTTGTTAAAAAAAAACAACGCAACAAAAACTTAAACAAACAACATGAGCATTAAAACCACAATCTTTAACTCAAATGTCAAGGCCGGCTTATAGTCGGCCTCTGAAACAGGGAGGAAAAAAAAGGGGGGGAAGACCCAAGAAGTTGTTATCTTTCATAAAAGGGTGATTATAGAGAAGAATTGAAATGATACGACAAGGTCACAAACATGGAACTGATGACAAGAACCAGACTTCTGCCAGTGGGAGAAGAGAAGAGAAGGGGACGCAGGCGTTGGATTCGACACACGTTGGAAACTTTTGATATCATTAGCACTTCGTTGTAACCATGGTCATTTTATGTGTGTGTGTGAATTCTGTGGCTGATTAAAAAGAACATGGATTGTATAATAAATAAGTTTCATAAAGCCCTTCAGTAATTTCTGCAATAATATGTTTGTACTTAGATAATTATAATGATATCAAAGTACGAATACAAAAGGTTAGAGGGGCTTTCATTGCATTCAGGAATACATGGAGGTCAAAGGAAATCAAGCCCAATACAACAATCAGAATATTCAATAGCAATGTCAAGTCAGTCCTATTGTAAAGCTATGAAAATTGGAGGGAAAAAATTACGAAAAAAGTGTAGTTCTGGGAGGATCTCTGAAGAGATTACGTACAAATATACCTACTGCATCCCCAGACATGTCAGTACGAGACAAATAATATGAGGCTAAGCACAGCACTAGCAAACCTCATCTAGTAAACATTTAAATAAATAAACTGGGGACACCCGAGACCTGTAAGCAGTCAATAATTAAAACACACATAAAGGTATGTGAGAAATATATAAACACATTGCCACAAAAACTATCACTGAAAGAGCATGGCAGTGCTTGGTAAAGGCTTCCTGCGGGGACCACACGTAGTGGTGGTTCCATGCTTCGTAAGGAGCATAAAATAAAATGGAAGATGAAATGAAGAAAGGAAGCTGCATGCAAAGTTTAGGCTCTCTACGATGAGTGGAACATGTATATTCTGAGCGTCAAAAATATGAAACGTGACAAATATACACAGCTAATGTCTTCTTCTTCTTCTTTGATCCTTAGCCGCCGACCGTCAAAGCAGTCAGTGGCCATTACGCCTGGTGGCGTCTTGTAGGGCAACAACAAATTGATTCCACTTTGCTCGGTTGGCGGCCAGCACATTTTACAAAAATCGATATGGCTATTTAATATGGGAAAAATATAGACATTCATTTATTTGTGTATGAAAATGCTGTTTATGGTAAAAGCGAGATAATCCATGTTTGATTCACACTTTTGATTATAGGAGTAATCGTTCTGGATATTGATCCAGCGCAAGGATATTGCGCTTGCGTTTGTACTTATTTTTTAGGGCCAGAAAATATATTAATTTGCTTATTGTGTTTATGGCCTGAATTCATATGTATTACATATTATTAGTACAAGTAGAATCAGTCCTATATTGTATATTTTGGATTGGTAGGAGGGACTAGATTCTTGTATTCCGGTCTAGCGGAAGTATGAGTTGTCTTGACAAGTCGTGATGAGTTCCGATGTACTGCTTACAAATGGCGGGGTACGTTTTTCTAGAGCTGGTCCTTTCGTCAGAAAAAATGTCTTACGAAGTGGTTTCTTCTGAAGGAGATGGTGTCTCTACGATAGTTTGTGTTAGAGACTCTCCTCATGTCAGTATATAGATGATTCGGACTCCAGGTAAACCCAGCTCCTATTTTGATGATCTCTCGTCGGTTAGGCCTAGCTTGACTTTTGTGCTTCGCTATGCTAGTGTCGTGTTTTGTATCGACGAAGATGACAGATTTTCCTGCAGCGGTTATGGCTACGTGAATTAACTTGATCACCGTAGAGCTGTATGGAAACATTTATGAAATCCTTTATATACCCATTATAAATTAACTCTGGCTTATATTCTCCTTCCTATGAATGAGTGAACGACAACTCAGGGAGGCAGCCATGTTGGATTTCGGTCAGCATATGTTTTGATCACTGCCAAGAGAACAGATTATTTATCCTATTATCGGACAGTGACAGGGAGATCTCAATCTTGCTAGAAACCCCCTTCGTGGTTTCATAATATATACTACAAACTATGGACGTCAAGTAACTTTGGTTATTTATCGATCCGCCCTTCACTGACGCGTTTAGTCAGATAGGGGGATGTGGCCATAATGTATCATGACATTGAACTTTTGATGTACTGCCCATTATTTCTGAATGTGTCATGACTTCAGATCTGCTATGTATACCTACAAATTGATATGTCAACATACCATGATGTACTCGTATGTCCCAGTGTGTACGTCTGAATAAATTGAGTAAACTAAGATTCCAGCAGTCTGCATTGGTGCCTTGTAGACACAAGTGTATGAGTGGTTATATTGGTCAGCACACGAACAGTACACCATTCGCGTCAATCACACTCTACATTTCTACTTCATACATACACCATCCTGCGTCGGTTGAAGTGACCAAGTTTAGGGCCTGCTTCCCCTGGAGCCTTTGCCTTCCCTAACTCAGGACTAGGGTGAGTTACCCATTTACAGCTGGGTAGACTGGAGCATGCCTGATCTCAACAACACACCACTCTTCCTTACAGAGCATCCAGTGTGTGTGTGAAAGCAACTTTACAGAGCAGACAGACTGATACTTTACAGTGGCGAGCCAGATTCCTGGGTCCAGCTTACGCAGTTTTGTGTTGAGAATCACAGTTTACAGCTGAAAGAACATTTGTTTGAACACATCAACACCAGTAGGACAGCTATACAGTCGATGTCAGCTTGACCTGTATTACCGATAGGATGCTGTATCTAGGTCAGCACTTGTTGACAGTTTTTCGCTGTACAGACAGTATTACACAGGACAGTGGTATCAAGTGTAGAAAATATCTGGAGCAGTATTGTTGACATTTCTCAACGTACAGAAGAATCACAGTGTTGTTGAAAATAAAGTGCATAGTTCATCGTTGGATCTTCATATGCTCAAAAGAGAAAAAAATTGACAGTGTAATAGTTTAGAATTAAATCTATTACTCAATAAAGTGGCAAGTTATTAGAATTAAAATAAACTGTGCCTGCTTTACAACACCATACCTGCAACACATTCCATTCATGACATAAATTATATTGTATGCTATATGCTATTTATGCTTACATGTTATTTGTTATGTATTAAATTAATTTATGTTCTGTGTGACTAATACAAGGTATGCCGAGTTACATTGGTCTGGTACTAGTATTCGATAGGTACACATTTTCTTAATTGGAAATTTGTTAGCAACAATTTGCTGCTATTTCTGTTAGTTGTGATGAGGTGTTCTTTTCTTCGTTGTTTTTGTTAATAATTTTGTGTTCCTTAGTTTTGTTTGATTTGTTTGTATAATTGTAGGTCTCATCTTTCCTTTCATTTCAGTTTTTTACACCCTTATGTTTATACACTGTGGCGTTATTTGTCTTGTTATCTTATGGCAGTTATCATCACGGTTTCTGTGATCATTTTTTTCATTTCTCCTAGTTAATTTAATTTGATCTCTGCAAATGTGTTCATATTGTCTTTTCTTGTTTGTCCTTTGTAATGTCTTTAGTTGACATATGACGTATAGTGGTATACACTGATAGTATAGTACAGATCAGTACTTTATGATTGTTATTGTTATAAAACAAAATGTACAAGACCTTTGTAAGGCTTGTCTCCCAAAGTGATTGGTAAAGGGAAATATTTTTTTCCACAGGTACTCAAGTGATCTTTGATTACATTGAGGTATACAAGACCTTTGTAAGGCTTGTCTCCCAAAGTGATTGGTAAAGGGAAATATTTTTTCCACAGGTACTCAAGTGATCTTTGATTACATTGAGGTATACAAGACCTTTGTAAGGCTTGTCTCCCAAAGTGATTGGTAAAGGGAAATATTTTTTCCACAGGTACTCAAGTGATCTTTGATTACATTGAGGTATACAAGACCTTTGTAAGGCTTGTCTCCCAAAGTGATTGGTATAGGGAAATATTTTTTCCACAGGTACTCAAGTGATCTTTGATTACATTGAAGTATACAAGACCTTTGTAAGGCTTGTCCCCCACAGTATTTGAGATACAGTTATTGTTGTCCACAGGTACT
Source organism: Oreohelix idahoensis (assembly GCA_024509875.1). Taxonomy (NCBI): domain Eukaryota; kingdom Metazoa; phylum Mollusca; class Gastropoda; order Stylommatophora; family Oreohelicidae; genus Oreohelix; species Oreohelix idahoensis. The sequence continues at coordinate 493,869 of JAMPIV010016003.1, read as the reverse complement.
CAAGTTATCATTGGTTATTATAAACCATACAAGTTTGGACTAAGACTAAGTCTATGGTATAGACTTGTCTCCCATTAACTTGAAAGAGGGTAATTTATTTACTTTTTCAGGTTTCTGATTTAAGAAGACAATATGTCTACATTAGATTATTTCATTACACAAGGAAAATCTCTTGATAAGACTGGAAAAGACTTAGAACAATGGGCTGTTGCTCTCAATATGACAAAGCATTAGCTGTAGAAGAAAAAAAAGCTGCTGCTGAGGAAAAAAAAGCTGCGGCTGAGGAGAGAAAACTTCAAATAGAAGAAAAAAAAGCTGCTGCAGAAGAAAGGAAAGCCTTAGCTGAAGAAAAAAGATTAGAAAAAGAAGCTGATACTGCTGCTGAACTTAAGAAATTGCAGATGCAAGTGGAGGAAAGGAGATTTGAGGCAGAACAGAAGAAATTAGAAGCTGATGCAGAGCAGAAAAAATTAGAAGTTGCTGCAGAACAGAAGAAATTAGAAGCTGCTGCAGAACAGAAAAAACTAGAAGTTGCTGCTGCTGCAGAACAGAAAAAATTAGAAGTTGCTGCTGCTGCAGAACAGAAAAAATTAGAAGCTGCTGCTGCTGCAGAACAAAAAAAAATAGATAGAGAAGCTGAAGAGAGAAAAGCAATAAGAGAACATGAGTTTGAATTAGAGAAATTAAAATTGACATGTATGAGTAATGTTAATCAGGCATCTGGTGGTAATGGTAAACCCTTTGTATACAAGGTCAAGGTACCAGCGTTTAACCCTACCAGTGATGACATAACATTTTGGCTTTCTAGATTTGAACGGGCTTGTCGATCTCATAATGTTGACAAATCACAGTATGTGAATCAGTTGTCTGAAAATCTAAAAGGGGAGTCTCTGAGTAAGTTATATTTTGTTGAAGAGGCCGACAAAGATAATTATGATGCTGTTAGGGCAGCTTTGATAAAGAGATATCAGCTGTCTGAGGAAGGTTACCGTCTTTTGTTTAAAACAATGAGACCTGAGGTAGGTGTAGAATTCTCAGATTTCATCTCAAAAGCACGAATTACACTTTCACGATGGATTGAATTATCCAAAACAGAGAAAACATTTGATGGTCTTACGGATTTATTGCTAAGAGACAAGGTCATGTCTTCTGTAAATAAATCATTCCTAGAGTTCTTACATGAGCGTAAACCTGGTACAATAAAGCAAATGGAAGAATATTGTGACCAGTATGCCACGGCACACCCTGACATGATTCTTGGTAACTCTAACATTAAAGAGAGTATGCCAGTTGCTTCGGCAACAGAATATAATCAGAATTACTCACACAAATTCCAAGGAGCTAAAAATAAATTTGATAAAAAGGTTAATTGGGATAAGTATCAAAACCAAGATAACCGCTCAAATCAGAGTTCTTCTTCGAAGAACTGGAATCGGTCTGATAGTCCTCGACACGCGAGGGGTTCCCATAATGTTAGAAATTCTCGGAAAGGGAGTAGCTATAGGAACTACCCAAGTGCTTCATGGAGACAAAAGAAACAATATTACAGGGATACTCAATATAATGAGCATGATGATTATGATCATGAATATTATGATTCAAACCCAAATAGGGGTTATAACAGAGGCAATAATAATTATAGAGACAATTATAACCGAGGTAGATCACAACACAAAAGACATGGTAAATCTTATTACCAGGCTAACTCTGCACAACAGGAGTTTCACGACACCGATAATCAGAATAATGATAAAAAAGACTCCAATAGTGTAGCAAATTCCGCTTTCGATTTTGCTAGAGCATCTGAGTGTTCGCAATGCAAAACATTATTCGATCCAACCACAGTGTCTACTTTAAGCTGCGGTCACCCACTTCCCGCTCTTCATGCGTCAATTGCGCATAATGGAAGGGGTGCTCTTGTCTTTAATAGGGGCCTAATAGATGGTACTCCGGTATCAATTCTTTTCGACTCGGGGTGCACTACCATTGGAGTGAGGCAATCACTCGTAAATCCTTCTCGAGCTACAGGCAATATAGTCAAATGTGTAACATTTGGTGGCACATTGGAGAAGTACTCCACTGCCATTATCAATATTGCTACGCCTTTCTTTACAGGAGAGGTGCAAGCATGTCTCTTGCCGAATCCGATCGCTGATCTTATCATCGGTCGCATTCATGGAGTGAAAGAATGCACTCCACAGCAAATTTCTAATTGGGAAAATGTTAATATGCAATCTGCTAATGCAGTAATCACTAGGGCTCAAGCTCTTAATATGCCACAATCTTCACATTCTGAAGATAATGATGCGCAGATCCAAGATGATCCCTTGGAGATTTCCCACGATTCCTTTATCAAACAGCAGGAAGATGATCCTACTCTAAAGAAATTCTTTACTCTGGCAACAAAAGGTGATCCGAATAAGGATACAAATCGTAAATCTTGGATTACGATGAAGAATGGCGTACTTGTACGTATGGTACAAGACTCCGCTAAGTCCATTCATTCTCAAATCCTTGTGCCTAAAAATATGAGAGTTAAAATCTTACAGCACGCTCATGATTCGCAGTGTGCTGGACATATGGGTTTTTCCCGTACTAAAGCTAGAGTTCTTCAATCTTTCTTTTGGCCTGCTGTGAATAAGGACATACGAATCTATTGTCGATCTTGTAAAGTATGTCAAGAGATTAAATCCAGAGGTCCACGCCATGATGCACCTATTCAGGCTGCAGACATTCCCATTCGGCCATTTCAAAAAATGGCGATAGACATCATTGGTCCATTTAAGATAAAGTCTGCTAGAGGACACCAATTTATTCTGACGTGTGTTGATATGTGCACACGTTGGCCGGAGGCTGTTCCTCTAAAGAGCATAACTACTGCTGATGTCGCAGATGCTCTTTGGTTAATATTTTCTCGTCTGGGATTTCCAGCAGAAATATTATCCGACCATGGTACCCAACTCATATCGGATACCATGTCTCAAGTAATGTCGACTCTGAAGATAGAGAGATCGCTGAGTAGTATTTATCATCCTATGTCCAATGGGATGGTGGAACGTTTGAATAGAACTCTGAAAAACCTACTAGGTAAGATAACAGAAGATCATCCTCAGGATTGGGATAGGGTTTTACCCGCGGCTCTCTTTGCATATAGAGAGGTCGCCAACGAACATACAGGATTTTCTCCCTTTGAACTTGTCTTTGGCGCGAAACCGCGAGGTCCTATGTCCTTACTTCATGATCTTATAACTGCTGATAATATTGTCGATGACACAAAATCCTCTTATGAATATGTCATCGCACTTAGACACAAGATTATTGAAGCATGCAAATTGGCAACTGCTTCATCTGAATTTGCGAAACAGAAGGCAAGGGAATTTGCCAATAAAAAGAGATGTTTGCGACAACTTTGTCCAGGTGACAAAGCATTTGTCTTGCTACCTTGTAGGGAAAATAGACTTCTCATTTCTTGGAAAGGTCCGTACGATATAATATCAAAAGTTTCCGATGTTGACTATATCGTCGATATTGACGGGAAGCGTAAAACCTTCCACATCAACATGCTCACGGAATTCCATGAACGTCCTGATTATTTACAACCTGTTTTCCAGGCAACGGACGATTTTCCAGTCCAACATGGACAGTACTCATCTCTGTCAGTAATACAGGATGAGGAAACGAGTTTCTCGGATGTAAATTTACCTTTTCCACTGATTCCTCTTCACTCTAATGAATCATGGAAAGATGTTGCAATTTCTCCAGAATTATCTCCAGGAGAGCAGAAACAAGTTTCTACTATGTTAGAACAATTTCAGGATGTCCTTACTGACATTCCTGGTCAAACGGATGTCATTCAACATGACATTATTCTTACTGACCATAGTCCTATAAGAGTCAGACCGTATCCTATCCCGATACATTTTCAAGCACAGGTAGAGAAAGAGTTAGATGAGATGATAGAGTTAAAAATTATTGAACCATCCACATCAGCATATTCTTCGCCGATGGTTATAGTACGGAAAAAAGACAATAACATACGTCTTTGCGTGGATTATCGCAAATTGAATCAAGTGACTAAATTCGATGCTGAACCTATGCCTTTACTAGAAGAGCTACTTACGAGACTATCGAATTCTCACTTCTTTTCTAAACTCGATTTGTCTAAGGGATATTGGCAAGTTCCACTATCCGAACACGCCAAACCGTTTACTGCTTTTTCGACGCCTAGGGGTCTATTCCAATGGAATTTCATGCCTTTCGGTCTTATGAACGCCCCTGCTACATTTGTACGCATGATGCGTCGAATCCTATCTCATCGCTCAGATGTCATTGCGTATCTTGATGACATCTGTCTTTTCAGTGATACTTGGAACGATCACTATAATGGTATAAATGAACTATTGTCTATCTTACGCGAGCATAACCTGACAGCGAAACCATCGAAAGCATGTATTGGTTTTAGCGAAATATCTTTTTTAGGACACCGTGTTGGTCATGGGTTCCTAAAAACAGAAGACCATAATACAAGTAAGATACTTAACATTTCTATTCCTAAGACTAAAAAGCAAGTACGAAGTCTCTTAGGTCTAATACAATTTTATGGACGATTCATCCCGAATCTGTCCTCCATTATGTCACCTCTTTCTTCCTTGCTAAAGAAAGGGTCTCCTAATGTAGTCCATTGGACTCAAGAAGGTCAATCCTCTTTGGATAAGGTTAAAACTATGTTTTCTACTTCACCTATCCTAGTATTACCTTCTAAGGATAAGACATTTATTCTTCGTAGTGACGCTTCATCCACCGGGATTGGAGCTGCACTAATGCAAGAGTACTCTGGAACTCTGCATCCTGTGATGTATATTTCTCGGAAATTAAATGCCGCAGAGAAGAATTACTCGGTCCTAGACCGTGAATTATTGGCTATGGTTTGGTCAATCCTTAAACTGCAAAGATTTCTTCTGGGCGCGCATTTCATTGTGGAAACTGACCAGAAAGCTCTTACGGCTATTCAGAGTAAAAATCTGAAGAGCGCGAGATCAACGCGATACGCGATTGCTCTACAGCCATTTCATTTTGCGGTGCGAGCTATCCGTGGGTCAGAAAATGTGATGGCAGATATTTTGTCTAGATGCCCACACGATTCATAACTGTTATACAACTTTGATACAGTTGTTTCTATGTTGAAATGTGTACACATATGTAATATATCATATATTGATTGTAACGCTACTTAGCGGTTCATTGATATGTATTCACCGCTGATCTTTCAATGTTTTTCGTCTTTGATGATCATGATGTTAAGATATCTTAGATGGAATTTATGTATAAACTAATGTGGAAATTGTGTCATTGCTAATATTGTAGTATGCGTTGGTGACACCTCTCTGGAAATATTTATACTTAGAGAAGTACTTTCTCTAAGGTCATAAAACTTATGCTTATCATCTGCGCATTGTTATTGCTGCGTTGTGAGCCTATTGTATGTTGCTCCTAGATGTATTTCAAAAAAAAAAATGTACCATTTTTTTTTCCCGAGGGGTGTGGTAATCTGTTGCGTGCATATTTTGACGCACATTTTACAAAAATCGATATGGCTATTTAATATGGGAAAAATATAGACATTCATTTATTTGTGTATGAAAATGCTGTTTATGGTAAAAGCGAGATAATCCATGTTTGATTCACACTTTTGATTATAGGAGTAATCGTTCTGGATATTGATCCAGCGCAAGGATATTGCGCTTGCGTTTGTACTTATTTTTTAGGGCCAGAAAATATATTAATTTGCTTATTGTGTTTATGGCCTGAATTCATATGTATTACATATTATTAGTACAAGTAGAATCAGTCCTATATTGTATATTTTGGATTGGTAGGAGGGACTAGATTCTTGTATTCCGGTCTAGCGGAAGTATGAGTTGTCTTGACAAGTCGTGATGAGTTCCGATGTACTGCTTACAAATGGCGGGGTACGTTTTTCTAGAGCTGGTCCTTTCGTCAGAAAAAATGTCTTACGAAGTGGTTTCTTCTGAAGGAGATGGTGTCTCTACGATAGTTTGTGTTAGAGACTCTCCTCATGTCAGTATATAGATGATTCGGACTCCAGGTAAACCCAGCTCCTATTTTGATGATCTCTCGTCGGTTAGGCCTAGCTTGACTTTTGTGCTTCGCTATGCTAGTGTCGTGTTTTTGTATCGACGAAGATGACAGATTTTCCTGCAGCGGTTATGGCTACGTGAATTAACTTGATCACCGTAGAGCTGTATGGAAACATTTATGAAATCCTTTATATACCCATTATAAATTAACTCTGGCTTATATTCTCCTTCCTATGAATGAGTGAACGACAACTCAGGGAGGCAGCCATGTTGGATTTCGGTCAGCATATGTTTTGATCACTGCCAAGAGAACAGATTATTTATCCTATTATCGGACAGTGACAGGGAGATCTCAATCTTGCTAGAAACCCCCTTCGTGGTTTCATAATATATACTACAAACTATGGACGTCAAGTAACTTTGGTTATTTATCGATCCGCCCTTCACTGACGCGTTTAGTCAGATAGGGGGATGTGGCCATAATGTATCATGACATTGAACTTTTGATGTACTGCCCATTATTTCTGAATGTGTCATGACTTCAGATCTGCTATGTATACCTACAAATTGATATGTCAACATACCATGATGTACTCGTATGTCCCAGTGTGTACGTCTGAATAAATTGAGTAAACTAAGATTCCAGCAGTCTGCATTGGTGCCTTGTAGACACAAGTGTATGAGTGGTTATATTGGTCAGCACACGAACAGTACACCATTCGCGTCAATCACACTCTACATTTCTACTTCATACATACACCATCCTGCGTCGGTTGAAGTGACCAAGTTTAGGGCCTGCTTCCCCTGGAGCCTTTGCCTTCCCTAACTCAGGACTAGGGTGAGTTACCCATTTACAGCTGGGTAGACTGGAGCATGCCTGATCTCAACAACACACCACTCTTCCTTACAGAGCATCCAGTGTGTGTGTGAAAGCAACTTTACAGAGCAGACAGACTGATACAAGAGGACAATTTCGACATTTCTTTCTCGGTAACTCTCCAGCTCTCCGCGCCATAGAGAAGCACAGAAAGCACACAGCTCTGATATAATCCTAATTTTGTGCTTGTGCTGTACTGAGAGGACTTCCAGATGTTGTTTAGACTAAAAAAGGCTGCTCTTGCTTTGTTCATTCTGTTGTTGATGTCTCTGCTTGCTCCGCCGTCTGGTGTTACTATGTATCCTAGGTATGTGAAGGCGCCTGCCTGTACCAGTTGCTGATTCCTTACTGATATGGGCTCAGGGTTGCTCACATTGAGCGTCATGACCTCTGTCTTCTTTATGCTGATGTTCAAGCCCACCTGCTGGCTATACTTATTAAGTCTATCCGTTTTTTCCTGGATGTGTTGATGTGAACATTAGCTGTCTTTTTTTAGACAGCTAATGTGATCTTAGATAAAAGTCGTATTAAAAAAAAAGCAATATTCTTGTCATAGAATGCATCAGATCACAAACTATAGATCCAACATAACACCAGGGCTGCGGAGTCAGTCGTTTTTTTATAGTGGATTTGGTGTCTTCAGGCGGTTTAAAAAAAAAAAAAAATTATCCGGACACCGACTCCGAATTTTATGTCATATGACTAGTAATGAACAGAAGACAAAGAGTATGATCATTTGCCGAGACTCCACAACCCCGCGGAGCACAGTCACTAGGTAAACAAATACACAAGATAAGCCAGACAAAGAAAACATTTTCTTGAGTATATTAAAGGTCAAGGTAGTCCTATAGTACATATTGCCGTACGGGACTCAAGTGTTACAGACTTCACTATACTAGGTCCAGAATGGAGAGATGGGGTGACCTTTTCCTTCCCTAACTTAAAGAGCAGAGTCATGTACCCATTTACAGCTGGGTACACTGGAGCGTGTCGGACCGTGATTCGAACCTGGCACTTCTGCCGCGAGAGACCAGCGCCCTTATCATTCTGTCAGTCGGACGCTCTTGCGTATTTTATTGTTTTGTATTCCGTATATGCCGAGGTCTTTACTGAATTAGCCTGTATTATCATCATCATGTTCCTTTTCGCTCCGTATGGAGCAGGCAGCCACCATTGTAGCTGATCTCAAGACAGGAAACCTGCACCAAACGATCACGTGATCTTGTAGCCGTTTGTTTGACGTGATGGCGTTGCCAACGTCATGCACAACTTCATGTTCGTCGCCTTATACGACATGCATGCTATCATACAAATTATGTTACTGATCTTTACTTAAAGTCAACATGAGGGGGAAAGGGGGGGGGGGGGGGGGGGGGGACAGGGGGGGGGGGGTGGGGGGGGGGCGGGGGGGGGGGGGAAAGGGGGGGGGGGCAAGGGGGGGGGGGTGATTTCACATTCTGATTCTTTCTGGGGGGGGGGGGGGGGGGGGGGGGGGGGGGGGGGGGGGGGGGGGGGGGGGATGGGGGCGGGGGGGGTGGGGGGGGGGGGGGGGCGAGGGTGGGGGGGGGGTGTGAGGTGGGGGGTAGGGGGTGTGGAGGGGTGGGGGGGGGGGGGGGGAGGGGGGGGAGGTTGGGGTGGGGGGGGGGGGGGGAGGGGGGGGGGGGGGGGGTGGGGGGGGGGGGGGGGGGGGGGGGGGGGGGGGGGGGGGGGGGGGGGGGGGGGGGGGTCGTTGTGTGTGATTTCACATCTGATTCTTCGCCCAACTCATTGAGTCCCAAATTATTGTTGCCGGCGACCCTAAGGTTTTTTTTTTACTTCTCGCGGCACTTAGAGACTATAATTCACCAAGAGCTAAAGCTCATTGATGGTGGGTGTTCTTCTTCTTCTTCGTATACTCTCAGACGAATGGTACAGGCGTCGGCCATATGCGCTTTCTCTGTTCCGCGTATGTTGGTCAACTTTGAAGCAGATGTTCAGCAGTCATTTTATCAGTGCCACAGTTACACTTGATTGGTAGTTCCTAGCTTTTGCTTGTTGAATGGTGGATCAAATGTTGATGGTGAATCACAGACAAGAGAATATAATTTATTATTTTTCTCATACTTTTCTGGTATGTCTCTATGACCCACTTGGAGACCTTCACGACCATGGGTTTGAGAAACAATGGTCTAACTGCGTTCACATTCCAGCGCTTTTAGTCAGGTCAGGGCTTCGAAAAAACGTTAATAACGGCAATAAAAAAAAATTATATTTGCATGCATTTGTAAGTAGGCTTGCTAACCAGCATTTTCTGCGTATGTACATGTGCTAGTGCGTGTGTATGTCAGGATGCCTTTAAGTGTGTGTGTGTGTGCGCGCGCGCGCGTGTATGTCAGTGTGCCTATATATGTGTGTATGTATATCAGTGTGCCTATATATATATATATATATATATATATATATATATATATATATATATATATATATATATATATATATATATATATATATATATATATACACAGTACTTTGCAAAAAAAATGGCAGTCATATTTTCGCCACGCAGCACACTCATAGAAGCAAATAATAATAAAAACTGTATGTCCAGAGGAAGATTGGTATCTCCCCGATCTATTAACAGTGGTTTCAGTACAATATAATGTTGCCTTCTCCAGCAAGGCAAGCCTGGATGCGGCGAGGCATACTTCCCACAAATGTTTGTAGGTAATTGAGAGTCAGACTGTCCCAGTATTTTTCAGCTACCTTCTTCAATTGTTCAACGTCTCTGAGTCCACTCTTTTTTAAATGATTCTTGAGTAGTGCCCAAACGTTTTCAATTGGGTTTTGATCGGGACTGTTACTGGGCCACTTCAGCACTATCACATTCTTCTCTTGCAGCCATGCTTTGGGGGTATGAGCTGTATGATTTGGGTCATTGTCATGTTGAAATGTGCACCCATCGGGGTACATGACCTGCATAAATGGCAGAAGGTGTCCCTCTAGTATGTCGATGTACCTTTCTTTCGTGAGAATTCCTGTGAAAACACACATTGGGGTGGCACCTCTTGCTGACACCCCTCCCCAAAGATGGAATTTCTAGGTATGTTTCGGTCGCTGGTACACAGGCGTTACAGAGCCTTTCGTCCAAATATTTATTTGAGCAGGATAAGACAAAAGAGAACATTCATCTGAAAAAATCACATTGTCCCATGACAAATTTTGGTGTTCGTGGCACCAGTTCAAGCGCATATCTGTTTGTGAGTCTCTTGAGCAATGGTGACGAAATTACCCGCTTTTTTGTGTAATTCATCCTGTGTAGCTCCCGGTTGACAATAGCATTAGATACCTCTGGGCTTCCCAACTCGATCATGCGCTGCCGTATGTTTTCTACACTCTTCATTGGCCCAGCCCGAACGATTTGAGCGAGACACCGATGGTCCTTTGTGACCAAAATTCTTGGCCTCCCACTACCTTCTTTTCGCTCGATTAAATTACCTGCTTTTAATTTACTCACAACTCTGTAGACAGTCCGCTCAGGAATGTTCAAGGTTTTAGAAATGTTGGAACATGTTTGATTTCCTTCATTCCAAAGCTGTGAAATTAACATACACTTTGACTTTGTATCCATTTTCTGCCACTAGCATTAGAAATTGTCGTCTGCTCTTATATCAAGGGACGTTACTCTACGCTAATTTTTTTTTTACTTTTGGTAGTGTTGCTCACTTAAGTGGAGTGCAAATTTGGGGCAGAACATGCATATTTAATTAGATTTCAGCTTATTTAGCTGAGCAATATGACTGCCATTTTTTTTGCAAAGTACTGTATATATATATATATATATAAAAATATATATATATATATATATATATATATATATATATATATATATATATATATATATATATATATAAAGTTACATACTTTCATAAATGAGTGCTTCCATATGTGATCGATACGGTTGCGCGATCTCAAGTCCACTCCGGCAGGAATGCATTACATTCCCGTGCGAGTGGTATTTTCTTATTTTTCTCTCCCCTGTGATTTTTATGTGGCATATTGTATGCACCATTATTTACTCTCTACGTTGGATCAGTAGGATGAAGTCTCTAACATTTCACTCCTCGACTGTTTGTGTTACGCCAGGGTTATTGACCCGGGCAGCGATAATATTTTATCACGTATTAATTATCAGGCTGACCATTTTTTCAAAGCGACTGTGCCGTTTTATTTAAGTTTGCCTTGTGCACGGTCTATGAATAGAACCACATATTGTGTGGCTAATCTGGCGGAGATCCGTCTAGCGAAACACAGGTGGTAATGCGTAATTTGTTTCCACTTAGACCATCCCTGTGTGTAATTACCTCAGATAATCTGTCTGGAAACTCAAGATTTTAGACGTTACGCCAGGAATACATGGTCACAATATCGTGAAAGGCAGAAAGGTGCAGCCGGAAGTCTTATGCAACGATATGACATCACTGTAAGATGTCACGCGTGGATATAAAATTTAATATTTTGAAACACGTGAGGTTTTTTTTATTATTTGAAACACCTCTACCCACGTAGTGCTGAATGAGATTCGATTGGATTGGTTCATTTTGAGGAGCTGAAATATACAATGTATTTTATTGGCACACTAGTCGGAAGTGCAATCTGTGATTGGCACTAAGAATATAGTGTGATGAAAACACAGACCACACAGAGAGACTGCAGTGCACAAGTCATATCAGCGATAAAAGCCAGAAAGAAACTAGGAGACATTGGACTTAGAAATTCTACAACTATAAGTAACAGATCGAGTATTTGGCAACTTTGTACTTCACAAGTAAACCCGCATCTTTAATACTTAAAGGGGCCAGGAATTTAATTAACAAGACTGGAATCCTAGGAATTTGATCACAAGTCATGGAGGAATTAAACAAAAGTTTTCACAGGCCCAGGTGATTTCACAGAACATCCGCCGTCAGAGCAATTAACTTTAATTTCCAAGACCAAGTCATAGAGGAATTAAACAAAAGTTTTCCCAGGCAAAGGATTTTGCAGAACACCCGCGGTCAAAGGGATTAACTCTAATTTCCAGACCTAAGTGATTTTGAAGCTTCTAATACAGAGCTGTGTCAAGTCTAAATCTGTGCAAGGAGATTCTGTATTCCCAAAATTTCGGGGTAAGTTTAACAATTTATTTACTAATGTAAATTCTACAGGTTTCTTGCTAAGTGGCTATATACAAGGCTGGCAACCTCAACATATGAAAATAGTATATGCATGAACCACTACTGCAAGAGCTGGTGATGGTTTCTGACTAGTCGTGCGGGAAACCCGACAGCAGAGCGACCCCAGACTTCGACGGAGTAGTGATGAGTAATGAGCGATGATTACATCACATGTGCCTAAGGCGTAACACATTATCTTGTGAGATTTATGTACCTTTTTTTAAATTGTAATTCAGGCAAATCATTATTCACACAATCCAGACGCAATTTCCTAGTTAACACCCAGAAGGATATTGGTGAATTTTCATCATATTCCCTGAGTTACACTGTGTGCTCGGGAATTTAATTCTTCGAGAGGTTAACATTGGTGGGTGGAGCGCATGACAATGGGGCTGTTAGTTTGCGGCAAACAAATGTACTTTGCAGGCATTTGTTTCTTTCTATTTGTCTAAAGTTTGTGGTTGCAAGCCATCAGACGATTTGTGGTACTAACGCCGCTAGTGTGAGAGAACAGCATCCACATAAACTGCCTACAGTGGAAGAGAGTGTGGAGAAGGCTTTCATCATCACAGAATTGATGAACCACAGCTGCAGGACTCCCTTATAAAAGTTAAGTGCTTGTAAAAAGGCACCAGCAAAAAGACTTGATATATCCTCACCCTAAATCTCAGTGAAGAGAAAATTCGATTCCAAAATAAAATCACCAGCATTTTATTTATTTTAAACTGTTAATACTAATTGATTATTAAATATGTTACCTGTTGTTTTAAAACTAAACAATCATAGTCGATTCAGTTTTTAGAGGCATGAAAGCAAACATATAAGCCAGATTCTTTATATATATATATATATATATATATATATATATATATATATATATATATATATATATATATATATATATATATATATATATATATATATATATATATACCTAGACATATATTTACCTCTAAACAGAGCTATTACGTATAAGAGGGCATTCGTTGGATTTACACCAACTGGGGGCCTAACGGCCAGAACCATTGCTTACATCCTTCACAAAAGGCGACGAACCAGAGATAATGCATTAACCCCCTTAGCTGTGGTTGAAAGTTAAAAGAAAAAGTGCGCAAATAATGGTGTGCAAAATATGTGACTGACCGACCGACCGACCGAAGTACTTACGGCGGGTATTATGGTATTGAACTAGTGTTATGAGTAAAATTCATAACATGTCTGTTGATGTTATTAAAGGGTTCGACAAGGATTCATGTTTGTTTATTATCGGTAGTCCTTGGTAACAGGAAGTTACGTCATTGCCTCGAGGTGCAGTTCGCAGACGTTAAAGTCGGTATCAGCAAAAGTAAGCGATCGGCTGCTAGGGTCTTCTGTGTGTTTCATTCTGGCAGGTGGACGTATGTCTCTGAGCTCCTGAGACTTATATTATTTCGTGACATATTCCTAAGTATTCCATCACGAGATCATATATATACCTCCGTGAGATGATGCTAGTATATTTGTAATATGAATTATGAATGCTGTGGAGAACGTGAGTCTGAAGTAAATAAATATGTGTAAAACTTTCGAGGACAGTATTCTAGCTACAGACGGTACAGAGCTATAATGATGACTGTATATGTGATGCCATAAGATATAATGGCTTTCAAGATTAGGCATGTGGAGCAGCGTTTAGCGTATTAAACATTGTGTAAATTGTCCACTCTGCCTTTGTGGTGACATTGATAGTTCGGGCTGTATTGCTGTGTGCGTTGTCTACCCGTTCTACCCTATGTGATCTTTGGCCAGAGTAACAAGACGTTTACTCATTCTATGCATATAATATAATAGAAAGACACGCAACAACCCGCCAAAATTGGCAGGTTTTTAATTATAGTGTGTTGTTTCTGTTTCACGTATTACATTGCTTCTTCTTCTATAGTCTCGCTTCCTCACCGTGAATGACGCCGATCGTCTCTTCCTTTTAGCCATCTTATCATTTTGATCCATGATAATAAGTCTGCAATACTTTAAATTAAAATTTTGTCTTGAAGAAACAATAAAAAAACTTACATTTAAAAAAAAATGATAAGTTAAATCCGTTTCCTGAATGAAACTGGACAGAAGAGTATCTTGATTGTCTGTTGATTTAATCTGCATCTCCACACCTTCCTGTCTCCAGTTCAAGTTGTTGGCTTCTTTCCATAATCAAACTGTTTGCTCGCTGTGAATGACGCGATCGTCTCTTCCTTTTAGCCATCTTATCATTTGATCCATAATGCTAAGTCTGCAATACTTTAAATTAAAATTTTGTCCTGAAGAAACAATTTAAAAACTTAAATTTTAAGGTTATTTTTAAGAAAAATGACGAGTTAAATCCGTTTCCCGAATGAAACTGGACAGAAGAGTATCTTGATTGTCTGTTGATTTAATGCACACCGTCACACTTGTTCTATTTTCGGGAGAGTACAAATAAGGGGAAACAATACAATGTTATTGTCTAACTTTCAACCACAGTTGCACCCCCTTAGCTGTGCTCGGAAGTTAAAGCACTCTCTCGAAAATAGAAAAAAGTGCGCAAATGACAGTGTGCAAAGTGTGACAGACCGACCGACCGAAGTAACTTACGGCGGGAATTATGGTATTGGATAAAGAGAAGACACATAGTAAAGTGTCAAAAATCTACATTATATTTTATTGTTGTTATTATTATTGTTTGCCGTTTGACTGTTCCCCTTTCACAGGGAATAGGACAAATTACATCCCTTGAAAAAAAGCCAACTAGAACTTTTTCGTTTTTCTCACCAAAACTGCAGTCTGCAAATTATATAAAAGTTGTGCTCTTCTTAATTTAAACTAAACCGCACAACGCTCAAAATAGCACATGTCTGTTTTTTCACTGGTTCTTGTCAGTAGTTCCGCATTGGTGACTTTTTGTCATACTACTTCAGACTTTCTTTTTGTACGGTGTCACGGATTGCCTCCCCTGCTTTGCAGTAGCGGCCCAACAGTGACCAAAACTCAAGAGTATCTAATTTTGGCTTCCAAGGTATCTACCTGCGCGCAAGATTACTCATGGCAGAGATGAAGATAGAAGATTAATGAC
This sequence comes from Oreohelix idahoensis, assembly GCA_024509875.1. Lineage (NCBI taxonomy): Eukaryota > Metazoa > Mollusca > Gastropoda > Stylommatophora > Oreohelicidae > Oreohelix > Oreohelix idahoensis. The sequence goes on along the minus strand of JAMPIV010016003.1, from coordinate 478,617 downwards.
ACTTCTACCTTAAGGCTATCACAAGATATTTCCAGAAGTCACGAACAAAGTTGCAATGGGCTGAAGAATTGTTAATGCATTATCTCTGGTTCGTCGCCTTTTGTGAAGGATGTAAGCAATGGTTCTGGCCGTTAGGCCCCCAGTTGGTGTAAATCCAACGAATGCCCTCTTATACGTAATAGCTCTGTTTAGAGGTAAATATATGTCTAGGTATATATATATATATATATATATATATATATATATATATATATATATATCTATATATATATATATATATATATATATATATATATATATATATAAAGAATCTGGCTTATATGTTTGCTTTCATGCCTCTAAAAACTGAATCGACTATGATTGTTTAGTTTTAAAACAACAGGTAACATATTTAATAATCAATTAGTATTAACAGTTTAAAATAAATAAAATGCTGGTGATTTTATTTTGGAATCGAATTTTCTCTTCACTGAGATTTAGGGTGAGGATATATCAAGTCTTTTTGCTGGTGCCTTTTTACAAGCACTTAACTTTTATAAGGGAGTCCTGCAGCTGTGGTTCATCAATTCTGTGATGATGAAAGCCTTCTCCACACTCTCTTCCACTGTAGGCAGTTTATGTGGATGCTGTTCTCTCACACTAGCGGCGTTAGTACCACAATCCCAAGAAGCAATAAATAATTTGTGTCATCTCTCGGTTAAAATTGGTCTCCAAATAAATGCCTCTAAAACTAAAGCTATGAACTTTTCTAACGAGACCTTTGATATCATCTTGAACGGGGAAAAACTACAGAAAGTTGAAAGTTTCAATTATTTAGGCAGTAAAATGACTCAGGATGGTGACACAACAAGAGAAAATCCATACTAGAATTGCTTTGGCAGCTAGCGCCTTCAATAGATTATCTAACATTTGGAAATTACGATCATTGAATATACATACCAAGCTTCGTCTGTTTAATTTCAAATGTTATCTCAGTGTTAACATACGGCTGTGAGAGTTGGAAAATAACAAAATCATTGGAGAACAAGCTGAATACATTCGAGAACAAATGTCTTAGAAAACTCATGAACATCAGTTGGAAAGAATTCAAGACTAATCGACAAATAAGAGAAGACTCTAGGCAGAAATATGTCTCCGACTATATAAGGAAAAGACGATGGTCATATATCGGTCATGTCCTACGAATGCAAAACAACAGAATACCACTACAGGCGCTCACTTGGGTTCCTGAGGGTAAGCGGAAAAAAGGAAGACCAAAAGAAAACACTCAGAAGAACAATAATAAGAGAAGGAAGGAATTTATTATTATTATTATTAAGGGGGTGCAACTGTGGTTGAGTTAGACAATAATTGTAATGTTTCCCCTTATATGTTCTCTCCCGAAAATAGAAAAAGTGCGCAAATGAAGGTGTGCATGAACAGTTTGATTATGGAAAGAAGCCAACAACACGATTGATAAACAGTACATGAACTGGAGTTTCGTCAAACTTCAAACGTTGTTCTCAGAGGCAGTAAGTCGACCATGGCTTCTAAGAGGCAGTAAGTTGACCAGGGCAAGATTTTAAAAGATGCACGAACAATTACAAGACATGTTAGTTATTTAGTCAATTTACGGTCCATTAGATCATTATCACTGCTCCACATGTCAATAAGGTAAGGTTACTCCATGTCTTCATATTTAATACATCTATATAATTTTCACTACAAACATCTAATGACGGTCGCCTGCAATGAAATGACCACAGTAGTGATAGTATCATCTGTAATACATGTAACAGAAACAACACACTATAATTAATAACCTGTCAATGTTGACAGGTTATTGCTAGTTTAAAATATAACTGCAACTGTGATGAGGAGAAAGGGGTTTTGTTATAAATAAATGCTGATGGTATACGTCCAGACGAAGATAAAGTAAAGGCTATCAGGGAAATGCAGAGTCCCACTACAGTACAGCAGGTGAGAGGTTTCATTGGGTGCATTGGGTACTACAGATGCCACATAATTAACTTCTCCCGTGCGGCTACGCCCCTGATAGAGATGACAAAAAAGTATGCTCGTTTTAAATGGACTCCTGAATTCCAGAAATCATTCGAGTACCTGAAGGATGCATTGACTACAATCCCCTTACTTGCTCACCCAGACACATCCAAACCCATGGTCTTATATACTGACGCCTCGGACAACGCCATTGGTGCATGTTTGGTCCAACCCATCACATTAAACGAAAAACCAATTTTGCTTGAAATCCCCAATGAGAAACCTATTGCGTTTCTTTCGCATGCTCTAAGTCCCAAAAGAGATGGTCGACGACAGAGAAGGAAGCATACGTGATCCATTATGCAATACAGAAATTTGATTTTTATGTACGAGGAACCAGGCTCATAATCAGGACGGATCATCAACCCCTAGTCAATTGGCTCTCTAAGACACATGAACAACCTAAGAAACTGCAGACATGGTCCATTAACCTCCAATCCTACGATACCATCATAGAGTACATCCGTGGAACAATGAACACATGTGCAGATCTGTTGTCTAGGATTCCATATGAGGAGAGTAAAACGCAGAACACTACAGTGAAAGAAGAACCATCCACATCGACGGAAATTGATGATAATACAAAACAAATTAATGTTGTTAGCTCAAACCAACATGACATATCTGAAAACACACAGAGGTCTGAATCACAATCAAACCCAGACAGTGATCCAGATGGCTTCCACATGGCAAGTGAGTAGAAGAAAGATCCAGACATAACAATACTAATGAAACAAGCTCAAGAGATACTATTGGACTTCACTATACAGAGATGTCATTAAATATGTTCACACATGCAGAATCTGTAAAATGCGAAATATGAAACCATCACGAGCACCACTCCAGGCAATGCAAGCAGAACATTTCCCAATGGCGACAGTCAGCATCGATATATCGGGACCATATCCCATCACACAGTCAGGGAACCGATATATCTTGCACATAGTAGACCAGTATTCAGTATGGCCGGAATGTTACCCTCTCAAAAACATCACATCTGAAACAGTTACAGAATATTTTATCCAAGAATTCCTACCAAGACATGGCTGTCCCAGACGCATCACATCTGATAACGGCAAACAGTTCGTTGGGAATCCCTTCAAATCAATGCTTCAGAGGTTCAACATTACCCATACTACCACGAGTTATTATCACCCTCAGTCAAATGGCAGAAATGAACGCCTACACTCAATCTTGCATGATGTTCTCGCGAAGTATATCAGTGGAAATACAGAGTATTGGGATCTTTACATCAACCAAGCATTGGAGGCCATTAGAGTGAATATAAACGACACTACTGGTATGTCACCATTTTATATGCTCTATGGAAGAGAACCCTCTTTTCCCCTGGATAATATGTTACAGCCCCAACGTAAATATGTAGGTGAAGACCCCATAGAAGTGTTTTTATGAGAGAAATTCAAGGTTCACCAAATAGCACATAAGAATACTGCGAAAGCATTTGTAAAGAAAAAGAAACAACACAACAAGAATGTCAAGCTTGAAAGCTTTAACGTAGGCGACAGAGTGTACTACCGAAAGAATGTCCGTGATAACAAATTTGATGCCCGCTGGCTAGACGGCTTTAAAATTCTAGATAAGACAACCCCGACTAATTACAAAATCTGGAACGAAGAAAGAAATATCTTTACCAAGGCCCATGTCACGCAAATAAAAAAAAGATGATCACCGACCCATTATACCACCTACAGAGACCACAAATAGGCCAATAAGAAAAGCTACATTATATCATCAACCATCCAGCACTACGTCAGAGTCTAGCACAGACGACGATGTTTCAGAAGCAGAAAGGCACACAGCTGAAAATGACCAATTTCGTGAAGCAGTCAACAGAATGAGACAATATAGAAGCACATCCGACAGTGAAGACGATATTCCCCTCGCTGAGTTACGCGAAAGACTAGAATATCGAAATACCAGGTTACAGGCCGAGCAAGTTAATCCAGAACACCCTGACACCAGGATAGATTCATGCCAGCCTATTATACAACAAACATGTTGTTCGTCCATCACGGGTGATGAAGACCACTCTGTTCATCCAATTATTAGGAATATGTTAGATTACTCTATGGGTACGAAGGTGACTGATGAGCCCGATGCGGGCCTTGAAAGATCTTGGACAGTGTGGGCAGGGAATGTTTGCTTCATGTGAAGGTTTTATTTCACGTTCTTTTCTAGCTTGTCTCCGCTGCTGCTCTTCTGGATGGTTCGCATGCTGCTGCACCTTTATGAAGAGATGTGCGCCAAGTAGTTCGGTCTTGCGCAGCAGCTTCCCATATGTCTGGGTTTATGTCAAAGGTTTTCAATGACGTCTTTAACGTGTCTTTGAAGCACTTCTTTTGACCACCATGGGAGCGTTTACCCTTCTGCATCTCACCATAAAAGATTATCTTTGGCAATCGATGGTCTGGCATGCGGACTACATGACCTGCCCAGCGAACAACAAACATACTATAGAAACGAACAACCCTCAACAAGCAACTACCACTCTGATGAACAGTCGGATAGTGAAGACGAGATACCCCTACAGGTGATTCAAAGTAAGGCAATTCACAACAATCAGTATATTGGTGATAATGATACTCAACACACAGCACCAGCTAATGAAGAAAATGCACACAGCGCTAGATGCACACTTGAGGAAGATATTATTCTTCCATCACCTCCATTGAGACACGAATCTGACCTAGATACAGCAGATCCCAAGAGTGACCACGAAAGTATGAACAGCCCAGACAAAACTGAATTTCGCACAGCAACGAAGCGCCCATATTCTGGCTCAACAGATGATTCCCCACCGTTAACAAAGTTTGTGAGGTTACCTCAAGAGCACATACATATGAAATTGCGAAGAAAACGCAGACAGCCCCACAACACGCAGCATGAGGTGCACCATTTCAACACTATTTCATCCTTACCCTCGACAACTGCAGCCACCACCCACTCGACAGTGCGAAATACGCCATCCTCTTGTGATCAACGACTGACGAGGAAAAAAGTTATCTTGATGGAAATCGCCAACTTCCTCATGTCAAATTCATAAACGTCCAGTTCAACGATTATTGATTTATTGGAGAATCAATCTTCTCTAATAACAAAAAAGGTACTCACCCAGAAATAGTACCCAACGAGTACTCTCTCTACAATAGTACTCTCCCTCGTTCCCCATCATCTAAAGTCACTAGTGATGCGTGATGCTATATGATGATGGATGGCATCCACATGTCTGGTTTTGTGTAGTGTGTAGATGTGTTCAGTCAAAACAATGTTCATGCAACAATAACAGGGCAATCCACATAGGATGTCAGTAAACTCACGACGTATAAAGTCAATGAGTCTTGAAACAGCCGTTGACGTTTTTCTTCATTATTTATTGTGGACGCCACAGTGACAAAATGGTTACGCAAATGTGTAGGCACATCAAACAGTCATTATCACAGCAACATTCAATACAGCAATAAACGGTAGACAGCATTACAATGATGAGTCAGATGCATGTTATATTTCAAAGTGCTGTAAATGTAGTCAGGTGAACAACTCCATCCTTTTCTATAACAGCCAGGAGATAACCAGATGTATGAGATCAGTTCACTCTCCTTAGTTTGACTTCAGCAAGACAGACACGTCTGCCGAAGTATAAATAATGTCCTCAAGAATATCCTCTAGATAATAAAGGTTTTCTAAACCTAGTTCATTTAACAAAGTAGCAAGTAATGGTCCTTGGAACCTGCATCAACCGATGCAGTACAATGCAGCGACATGTGAGCTGGGAAAGAACATCTCGTGACGACGACTTTCGGAGACAGGCTATGAATCGAAATCGCTCACGACCCAAAATCGATAGAGTTAATGAAAAAAGTCAATTTACCTTGCTTTCATGAAATACACAGAAATATCACGCCTCCCGACATGTGGGAAAACACTAGAGGTATTATCTCGACTAAACGAAATATCCATAAGAGGACTACACATCCCTGACAGAACAAAAAAAGCGGAGATCCCCTCTTCAACGAGGCATCTCTTTCGCCATTCCAAATCGCTCACTCCCACTAGTGGTGGGCGGAAACCGATCGACAAAACAACAAGACAAGTCATGCGCAGTCCAGCGCAAAAATGACCACAGCTCAAAAGTTAACTGCATTCGATACTAACGCGAGAAGACAAATGCTTACCGAGAAAAGTGACTATAGATTTCAAGCAGTTGTTGCCCTTGCGTTATAAAACAGATATTGTAATAAAATGCCTGAAATAATTAACTAATTTATTTCAAACCTAAGTGTAACAAGTCTTAATTAAGCACTTGTATATTCACATCACATTATATTATCCCAGTCTCTGTGGGAAACAAGTCTCCAATCAAAGAACTTGTATATGAAATATCAGCACTCAAATCTTGATCATAAGTGCACTTCTCATTCAATAGTGCACGACACTATTCATCATTCATTTATCATCAGTATAGTAGTAGTAACAGTGCATTAGCATAGCCCATTAACTAATTACTATAACTGTAAACAATGACTATGTAAACACATGCAGAATGTAAACATTGAAAATGTAAACAATACAAACAATGTAAACAATAACAATGTAAACAATAACAAAGATCAGCAACAATACAAAAACTTTCGCAGAAATCAACTAAAAATAAAGCAGAAATTAATGAAATATCACAAAAAATGTGACGATATCTGCGATAGAATAAAACAAAATACATGACACCACAGTGTATAAACAAAAATGTTGTATGAAACTAAATTATAGACAAGAGTAGGCTAACAAATACAAACAAATCACAACAAAACTAAAGAATGTGAAATAATAACGAAAACAATATTAAAACATGTCATCACAGCTAACATAAATAGCAACAGAAGTCGCTTAGCAAATTCCAGTATCGGAAATTTGCAAACCCTACAGAAAACGCTCACAATAGACGACCTCTATGACGTGGCATAATCTAACGGAGACACCACCCAACCGAGAACCCGCTGAAATATAAACATATAAATATACAAATAACATATAGACATATAATATATAGAATGAGATGATACACAGAAGACTCAGCAGAAGTATAAGGGCACAGTTTACATACAAACAGGCCACTTAACTTAAAGGCTTCCAATCGTAGAACAGCAGAAAAACGGATGTCAATCAACGTCCTAAAGAGCGAAGCTCCAACGATGATGGCACATCTGAACTGCTTCCACTGCTAACACGATGGTACAAGAGCTTCTGAAATACTGTGTGTTGAGTTGTTTCGGCACTTGACCTTCTAATCCAAAAGTAAGTTGATGGAAATCGGTACTTGGCCTTCTTCAGAAAACAACCCGTTTCAACCGGCACTTGACCTTCTCAAAAAACGACAGCACTGGAACCTTGACAGCAGCAACTTGCTTGACTTGCGTAAAAGATAACAGCAGTCCGAGTTATCCGGCAACATGTAACAACGCCGGGTACTGTCAAATTCTTGTTTCCGTCAAAAAGTTGAAATTTTGACTTTTACCGGGCAACGCCGAGTACTTTGAAAATTTTGAAGATGTTGACTGTATGAAGAATGTTAATTTCTTGAAGGATGCTGATGAATTCTTGTTGAAAATGAAGTGGGTAAGGGACCCCGTGTTTGCTAGTACCAGAATCAAACCAGCTTATGGCCACCAAATGATGCGTGATGCCATATGATGATGGATGGCATCCGCATGTCTGGTTTTGTGTAGTGTGTAGATGTGTTCAGTCAAAACAATGTTCATGCAACAATAACAGGGCAATCCACATAGGACGTCAGTAAACTCACGACGTATAAAGTCAATGAGTCTTGAAACAGCCGTTGACGTTTTTCTTCATTATTTATTGTGGACGCCACAGTGACAAAATGGTTACGCAAATGTGTAGGCACATCAAACAGTCATTATCACAGCAACATTCAATACAGCAATAAACGGTAGACAGCATTACAATGATGAGTCAGATGCATGTTATATTTCAAAGTGCTGTAAATGTAGTCAGGTGAACAACTCCATCCTTTTCTATAACAGCCAGGAGATAACCAGATGTATGAGATCAGTTCACTCTCCTTAGTTTGACTTCAGCAAGACAGACACGTCTGCCGAAGTATAAATAATGTCCTCAAGAATATCCTCTAGATAATAAAGGTTTTCTAAACCTAGTTCATTTAACAAAGTAGCAAGTAATGGTCCTTGGTACATGCATCAACCGATGCAGTACAATGCAGCGACATGTGAGCTGGGAAAGAACATCTCGTGACGACGACTTTCGGAGACAGGCTATGAATCGAAATCGCTCACGACCCAAAAATCGATAGAGTTAATGAAAAAGTCAATTTACCTTGCTTTCATGAAATACACAGAAATATCACGCCTCCCGACATGTGGGAAAACACTAGAGGTATTATCTCGAATAAACGAAATATCCATAAGAGGACTACACATCCCTGACAGAACAAAAAAAAGCGGAGATCCCCTCTTCAACGAGGCATCTCTTTCGCCATTCCAAATCGCTCACTCCCACTAGTGGTGGGCGGAAACCGATCGACCAAACAACAAGACAAGTCATGCGCAGTCCAGCGCAAAAATGACCACAGCTCAAAAGTTAACTGCATTCGATACTAACGCGAGAAGACAAATGCTTACCGAGAAAAGTGACTATAGATTTCAAGCATCAACATGGACTGTCATTATGATTACATATTTTGCACCGCTACGTCATGATATTTAAGAACATTCGCAGATCTACAACACTATGTTATCCAGGTTAAACAGAACTTTAAATTATCTCAGTTCTATAGTTATACAAAACTTTTTTTGTTGTTGCAAGTGTTAGGTACCAAATCTTTATGATTAGATGACTACTCACTGATCTTAGAGAAATAGTCACCCACTGTACAAATGACACCACTTTTGCCTTTGAAAATCTTTATAATAGGACTTACGCTTTACAACAGTTTTTTTTCCCCCCTTCTTGATGAATTTAGTGACAAAAGCAAACACACTATATGCAAACACATATTTTTCCATTGTGACACATGAGTTTTTTTTTTTTTTTTTTAAATGTGTTAACTCACCGCTTTCCTTTTGTGTTATGGAAAGACCGTTTTATAATGTTCAATCACATCGAAAATGTATTTTGGTGATTTTTCTTAATGATCTCAATGATCGTATATGGCTACTCACATTATTCAAGCCAACGACCCTTTCTCACAGATATATGAAGAATTTTCATCTCCTGTCACCTTCTCCGACATGCTCCATCACAGACGGATCGTTTCTAAATCAACGCCCCATTCCGAGCATTCCCCACTATTCAACAGGAACTTACCTATGTTAACATGTCTATCAAATTCTATAAATACTTCTTCGTAGTATGGGAAACCTCTTCTCGCATTCCTGAATCCAGTGAGACACACCAGAGGTCATGACCTGACACACTAGAGTGTCAGGACTATTGATTGTGCCTAGCATAATTGGTGTTTTAAATTTTAAGCTGTTTTGTGTATAACTACCATATGTACAAGAAGATGGGATGTCCACAGCAGACATCGGTAAAAGATAATGAGGACATTGTTACCCCCACTGACACAGCTAACGCCCCTAAGACCCCCGAGTACATTCCCATGACTGACATTCGTTCCCTCCCACGGTGATAAACCCTACTCCGTCATTTATCCCAATATACACCCCACTCTACTAAATAACTGAGACATATATATTTTCACCTAAAATTTGACTTGGTGATATACAAGTCTTTTGCAAGTTGGGTAAAACTTATATGCTAATCAACACAGTTCGCGGAATGGCGAAATACTACATTGTTACATGCACACCATGACAATTCCATGAGAAATCGCTAACATGGTAACGGATATGTTCACATGTTGATAAACCTTGAATTGAGAAATAAACATCACATATTGATGTACCTGTATTTTTCTGACCATTTGTCACTTTGTAAGCGGAACGCTACAGTATATTTTCTTGACAAATTGTTGTCCATTATACCTTGTATTGAGAAATAAACATCGCATACTGATGTACCTGTATTTTTCTGACCATTTGTCACGTTGTAAGCGGAACGCTACAGTATATTTTCTTGACAAATTGTTGTCCATTATTATGAACTTGCATTTGTATGCAGATTTTATTTGATGACGAACCTATAAACAGTTTGGTACTTGGTTCATGGTAACTGAGATAGTTCATACTCCAACACCCGATAGTTATTTGTATCGGTATAGTTGTCCTCCCTCATAGTAACGACCATTACATAAGTTGGAGATTAGAGACATTTTTAAAAAATAAATACTTTGTAACTCCATGTAACCAGATTAATAATGCTATATTTATATTTTACGATGAACACAACAGACAGTTCCCCACAACTTGTGCAGATTTTTGTCGTTTAAGACCCATATACATCCTGGTAAATCACTGACCGCAGTGGCAGGATTGGGGTCGCCTGTATCATATGATTGTATTATATTTACCACGTTCATTCTATATTGACAGTTATGACAGCGTACAGCCCAAGTTCATATTTAAAAAAAAAAAATTTATAGATTAACATTGCCATGTATGTATATTCCCATGTCATTATATATACAGTACTTTGCAAAAAAAAATGGCAGTCATATTGCTCAGCTAAATATGCTGAAATCTAATTAAATATGCATGTTCTGCCCCAAATTTACACTCCACTTAAGTGAGCAAACACTACCAAAAGTAAAAAAAAATTAGCGTAGAGTAAAGTCCCTTGATAATAGAGCAGACGACAATTTCTAATGCTAGTGGCAGAAAATGGATACAAAGTCAAAGTGTATGTTAATTTCACAGCTTTGGAATGAAGGAGATCAAACTTGTTCCAACATTTCTAAAACCTTGAACATTCCTGAGCGGACTGTCTACAGAGTTGTGAGTAAATTAAAAGCAGGTAATGGAATCGAGCGAAAAGAAGGTAGTGGGGGGTCAAGAATTTTGGACACAAAGGACCATCGGCGTCTCGCCCAAATCGTTCGGGCTGGGCCAATGAAGAGTGTAGAAAACATACGGCAGCGCATGATCGAGTTGGGAAACCCAGAGGTATCTAATGCTACTGTCAACCGGGAGCTACACAGGATGAATTACACAAAAAAGCGGGTAATTTTGTCACCATTTCTCACAGAGACTCACAAACAGATGCACTTGAACTGGTGCCACGAACACCAAAATTTGTCATGGGACAATGTGATTGTTTCAGATGAATGTTCTGTTTGGTCTTATCCTGCTCAAATAAATATTTGGATGAAAGACTCTGTAACGCCTGTGTACCAGCGACCGAAACATACCCATAAATTCCATCTTTGGGGAGGGGTGGCAGCAAGAGGTTTCACCCCACTGTGTGTTTTCACAGGAATTCTGACGAAAGAAAGGTACATCGACATACTAGAGGGACACCTTCTGCCATTTATGCAGGTCATGTACCCCGATGGGTGCACATTTCAACATGACAATGACCCAAAGCATACAGCTCATACCACCAAAGCATGGCTGCACGAGAAGAATGTGATAGTGCTGAAGTGGCCCAGCAACAGTCCCGACCTAAACCCAATTGAAAACGTTTGGGCACTACTCAAGAATCATTTAAAAAAGAGTGGACTTAGAGACGTTGAACAATTGAAGAAGGTAGCTGAAAAATACTGGGACAGTCTGACTCACAATTACCTACAAACACTTGCGGGAAGTATGCCTCGCCGCATCCAGGCTTGCCTTGCTGGAGAAGGCAACATTATATTGTACTGAAACCACTGTTAATAGATAGGGGAGATACCAATCTTCCTCTGGACATACAGTTTTTATTATTATTTGCTTCTATGAGTGTGCTGCGTTGTGAAAATATGACTGCCATTTTTTTTGCAAAGTACTGTATATATATATATATATATATATATGTATATGTATATGTATATGTATATGTATATATATATATATATATATATATATATATATATATATATATATATATATATATATATATATACATACATATATATATATCCACATATATACACACACACACATATATATATATCTATATATATATATATATATATATATATATATATATATATATATATATATATATCTATATATACATATATATATATATATATATATATATGAGCTCGTATATTACATTTTTTTGCGTCCCACGGTCTGATGTTTGACCATAGTTCTATGCTGTTAGGCTGATGTTCATTGCAGCTACTACTGTACATATAAGATTGTTAAATACTTAATGAATATTAGTCACTTCTGTTGAATATTGCCAAAGTATTTTTTTGTTTTGTTTTTTATTTGTGTTGTTTGCACAGCCGATGAAAATCGTATGCGATTATTTTTTTTTAAAATGTTATCATTAAGTATGTTATCATTATGGTGATGGCTAATGCACAGCGTTGTTCATATTGATATTGTTAAGAAGTAGTGTACATCAATACCGTTCAATGGCGAAGTGTATTAACAAATTTTATGTATCCCCCGTTTTACGCATTATAAATATACTGGGATCCCTCGTTTTACCAACAAATGGTTTTTTTCATTTTTTTTCTCTGAGAGGCTCTACCAATAGGTTAGTCGTTTATAACAGTCACTAGCATGAGGTACTTAGTTGATAGTACGCAAATGTCTCCCTCTGGGATACATTTGTGTGGCCAGGGATGTATGTGACCGCTTGGCCTTTCACGCTAGCATTATCCCTCCTACTTCCATGCTAAGCATTTATACGTGCTATAATATGCTACATGTAAGAATGCCACACCTTAAAAGCAAATAAGACGTTTTTACACAAAACGCAGTATCATTCAAAGTTCAGTTGGTAGTTACTGCTCTGACAGGGCAAACGTAGGCCAGTCCCAGATAATAATGAATGGGTTTTATGCGCGGAAAGTGGGAAATGAATGTTTGTGTGACCTGGTTTTTTTTAATCCAATTGTTAAGTTGGAAAAGATCACACATGTGGAAAAAAAAGTCGAAATAACAGAATGTCGTGTGCAAAAAGGTCATGTAGATTATTGTACCGTGTGAAAAAAGAACGGGACGTGTGAAAAAAGGCGGGAAGAAAGACAGGAACAGTATAAATAGAAGAGATGTGGGCGATAGAGAGTGATTTCAGCATTTATGATTCCAAGGATTCCATGATTTTAGACGAGGATTTTTACAGATAGCGTTAGGTGAACTTCGTCTTTGAGGATACCAAGACAAGTTTTTGAGTAGACAAATCAGTATATTATTCTATTTGGATATACATATATTATTCTATTTGGTTATACATATATTGTTCAGTTGGATTACATATTTTTCACCTTGGATAACCAATCATCATTGTGAAATTTACAGTGTTTGTCTAATGACATCAATAAACTTGTTACGGTATTTTATTGAAGTCATCTGCTATGGTTGGCAGTGTGCTATTTCTAGGGTCACAGCGTTTAATATAATGTTGGGCATAGTATTGCCGCACAGATATATTTTATTCAAGTAGGGACATGGGTCAGTCCATGGTTATTGTGAAGAGATAAAATGATTAAGGTTAGTACGTAATTGAATTCAGGGAAGGATGAATTAACAGTCCATAATATTTTATATTGTCAGACGCATAATCTCACTGTCGGCGGTTGGAATCCCCAACCGCGCGTGCATATAGTTATGACGTTCTGCCTACAGTAATTCGGTTTATTGGACAAGGACTGATATACATATATATCTATTCAATCTAGTGCAATATGTATTTTTTATGATCAACATGAGTGGATTGTCTTGACGTGTAAAACTGTACATTAAAATGTGTGGACTCAATGAAATGACTTATCAAGTCAATCGAATTGCAAAGTTCAAGTATTGTTCGAAATCTTCCACTCCGCATTCGCTTAATTACCATCGAAGGCACGATGCAAATAACTGAATGAAAAGATGAACATATCAAAAGCAATGCAATGGCCAGAAATTTATAATTGCTTTATTCATATTACATGGAACAATGTTCAACAAGTAATGACCCATTTTAACAACAAAAGCCACCCTCAACAGATGGTGCCCATTGTTTGGGGATCGGAAAATTTTTTTCTCCATAAAATACTAAGAACTGTTTACTTTCAAATGACTATCACGTGATGTGCTGAAGTATGACCTATTACACATAGTTACCTCTAGAGGTCAACCTTACGTCACCAAATTGTGCGTAAATGCCTAAGACCAAGATGACAACCGTCAGCGTAGTCTATTCTGATGAAAAATACATTATCTAAGAAGACAAAAGGATGGAAAAACTTTATTTATCAATGAGGAGCAAGCAGTTCGAGACATTGGTCTAATCCGTTGGTGGAAATAGCATCGACCGGAGTATTAACGGAGCACTAAAAGATAAGTCTAGTTGTGACTTTTGTCAGTTAGAAAACACAGTGCTGAGTCCATTTCGCCTTTTACACAGGCATGTCTATTCATTTTCATGTATACATGTTATATTTGTTTTCCACCGTTTGTTTTTGTTACTAATTAGTGGGTGGTTGGCGTGGAGAATTAAAACCAATTTCATGGCTCCCTGGATGTCTGAATTGGTTTTAATTGGTCTGTAAGGGCGTTAAATAATCGCATTTGGCGAAGAACCCCATCGTTTATTCTGCCGATGGCTTGTTCGTTCGTATTTGCCATTATTTGACCTTGCATGTTAGGGGTCCAGTTCTGTGAATAACTGGTGTATTCAGTTTTGTATTATTGTTTGTAATCTATCTCGTTAATCCTGACCTTGCTATCTTTATGTTCATTTAGATGTATTGTAATAACCGTCAGATGAGTCCTGTGACGTCATTATTCCTAGTGTTCATAGTTTATCTTGCCTTAGTTATCCTTGACCTTTCTGCATTTCCGGTTAGTATCATCATCATCTCAGCCCGTAACCTGTCATGGGTCGTAGGGGTACCATGGTGGAAGCATCAGCAGACAGGGTCCTCCACTGCTCTCTATCCTCAGCAATGCGTACAAGTGTGGAAAAACCGTGTCCTGCCCATTCTTTGATGTTATCAGCCCAGGATTTTCTCTGCCTTCCTCTTCTCCGTTTACCTTCGATTAGTATACTTATTTCATAAAATCATTTTTATTTATGAAATGTCACTTTTGTATCGTACTGCTGTTTTGTAAAACCTTGGTTAATAAATTGTATTGTTTGTATTTATCTCTTATATTACTAACATAATGATAGTACTATGAATTGATTCCAATGATATTGTAAATTAATTTAATTAATTTTTATTAAATTAGATGATGACTTCGGTGACGTCATCACTTTGCAGTAGTCCAATACATGATTAAGGCATTTTATATATGATGACTAGGGCATACCAGCATTATATATATTTATTAATAGCTATAAGATTTATGGTCTGCCTTGAGTAGGTCAGACATATCAGATGTTAATTAGTACACTTTCCTAGTACTACAGTGTGGACTTATCACATATTATTGATTAAATAACATAATTATTGAGGGATAATACCCATGACTATTAGGTCATGATAGTAAATGCTTGATTTTAATTCAGCATCTTAAATAAATAAATAGCATAACTATTTATGATATATATTAGTAGGTACATGTAATATTATTACAAAATATTATATATTTGTAGAACTTACAAATAACATTCCAAGAATATTATAATTATTTATATTGAGTATTCATACGTTGAGTAAGTACAAATAAGTACATAGATTCTATTGTTGATTACCATAGATCAGTGATTACTTACTAAATTAACATCAAGATGCTTACTTTAGACCATTTTGTTAAAATTGGTAAAGATTTTGGAAAGAAAGGAGAAGCTCTAGAATCATACGCAGTGGTGGAACTTGCAAAATATAAAGCAGAATTAGAAGAACAGAAAGCAATTGCTAAAGCAGAAGAAGCAGAGAAAAAAGCTGCATTGAAGAAGGAAGAAGAAGAACGTAAGGCTGAACTTAGACGAGAAGAAGAAGAATGTAAGGCTGAACTTAGACGAGAAAAAGAAGAACTTAGACAAGAAGAAGAGAATAAAATGAAACGTGAGGAAATTAAAAGGCAGCAAGGATTGTACACCAGAGGAGATTATTGAATGGGAGAAAAATAATCTATGCATTGGAAATGCTGTGACAACTAGAGCGCAGACTAAACTATTAGAGACTATCGACACTATTAAGGAGGAACCAGACAAACAGGAAAATATTGTTCATTCTTCGGTTGACCGAGCGTCCTTTGCTGTAAAACAGAAAGAAGACATATCATTAAAAAAATGTTGTTGCTCTGGTCAACAATGTTGACAATCTTACCTTAAACAATAAGAATAATCATTGGTTTATGATTAAAAATGATATATTAATTAGATGTTTTATAGATAAGACTCAAGTAAAACAACAGGTCATGGTACCTTTTGCTTTTAGACGGTACATCCTTCAACACGCACATGATTCTAAGTGCGCAGGTCACATGGGATATACTCGGACACGTTCTCGAGTATTATCTTCATTTTTTTGGCCAGGAGTGTCACGAGATATTTCACAGTACGTACACTCTTGTACTATATGCCAGGAAGTGAAAGCACGTGGAGCTTTTCACACGGCGCCTATTCAGGCTTGTGACATATCTGTGAGACCTTTTGACAAAATGGCCATTGATATTATTGGTCCACTCTTACCATCAGCAAGAGGACATAGATTTGTTCTCACGTGCATTGATTTATGCACACAATGGCCAGAAGCCATACCATTGAAGACCACCACTACCACAGATGTAGCTGATGCACTACATCTTATCTTTTCTAGAGTAGGTTTTCCTAGGAAGTTGTTATCAGACCATGGATCTCAATTCATATCTGATACTATGACAGAGGTAATGAAGACCTGGAATATAGATAGGAATCTCAGTAGCATTTATCATCCCATGAGTAATGGTGCAGTAGAAAGACTTAATCGTACACTTAAACAAATGTTACAGAAGGTTACGGTTGAACATCCACAGGACTGGGACAGAGTACTTGTAGAGCCCTTTTCGTAGGCCTTTACAGTCGTTTACAGATGAGGGTAGTCTCATATTTATTCCTACCTCTGTAATAAACTTTACGCACTGACTTACAGGATAGTAAGTATTATTGGTGAGTTTGATTTTCGTAGCGCACGATTGTGCACTTATGCGAGTATTGGGTTACCCTGCCCGCATGTGTTGCCAAAGACCAGTCTACGTCATAGCTGGGGTTGAGAAGTTTAGTGCCCAAGTATCAGTCCACTGTTTTGCGGCGTTCAAACCCGTGTTGCGGGTATATTTTATTCTTGTGTATGACCGTCCGTCTGTTAAGAAGATGAGGACTCGGGTCAACAGTATTCTGGTGATTTTTCTTGGGAAGAGAAGCAAGTATGATTTAGATAATAGAAATTTTCAAAGGGGAAGTAATAATAATTTCAACTTTGGTCATTTTCAAAAGGGGAAACAATTCCAACAGTCTGCTCCATTTAATGTATCATGGGGGCAATCTCACAGATCTCGAGATTTTATTAACAACTATCCTAAATATAATCAAGGTAATAATAATAAACAACATTGGAGATCTCAATCATATCATCCTGAAAATAGAAATAGATTTATGAATAAGTCATTTCGCCAACATCACAACAGTGATAACTTTCATTGGCGGACTCATCCAAATTTTAATGATAGCAGAAACAGTAATTATAGCAATTTTAATGACAACAGTCAAATTCGATCGCGACGTAGAGATAGATCGTCGAGCACGCCACGACAACATTCAAATGTTGCTTCAATTGAATCACAAACTAACAAAGATAATGATAATAATGTTAATCAACATAACGCTATGTCTTGTATCGATCTAGAGCAGGTAAAGACATGTCAAGAATGCTCAACGCTATTCCAGCCCAAGGCGATCACGACGCTGCGATGCGGGCACATTTTACCAAGTCTACCAGCAGTTTGTACAGCTACTTCTGCATCAGTTCACCATGGAAAGGGGTGTTTAAAATTTAACAAAGGATATGTCAACTCGATTCCTTGCTCTATTTTGTTTGATTCAGGCTGCAGTACTGTCGGAGTGCGGAACTCTCTGATCGACCCCTCCTTTGCCACTGGCAACGTGGTCAAGTGTGTCACATTCGGGGGAACTGTGGAAACCTTCCCTACAGCAATCATTAACTTACATACACCTTTCTTTTCAGGGAAGATCCATGCCTGTCTTCTACTGCGCAAGCTACTGAATTGTCGCGTGAATCAACTTCTGAACCTACGGTTCATAATAGTAATGATGATGATTCTCCTATTTCAAGGGAGCTATTTGCTAATTTACAAAAGAATGATAATTCTTTGCAGAGATTTTTTCAATTAGCGACTAAGAGAAATAATAACACAATTGCAAAGTCTAGACACCAATTTGCTCTTAAAAAAGGTATTTTAGTTAGATTAATAAGAGAAACAGATTCATTGGTGCGTTTACAAATTCTGGTCCCGTCTTCTATGAGACCCAGAATATTACGACATGCTCATGATTCTCAATGTGCAGGTCACATGGGGTTTTCGCGAACCAAATCTAGAGTGCTATCCGCATTCTATTGGCCTGGCGTTCATAGGGATGTTAATCTCTATTGTCGTTCCTGCGTGACATGTCAGGAAGTTAAAGTAAGGGGTCCATATCATGATGCTCCGATCCAAGCTGCGGACATACCTATTAGACCATTTGATAAAATGGCGATCAACATCATTGGTCCTATATTGCCATCTGCAAGAGGACATACACATATTCTTACCTGTATCGATATGTGTACGCGTTGGCCTGAGGCCATACCTTTTAAGAACACCTCATCTGCCAGTGTTGCAGAAGCTTTAATGCTGATCTTTTCACGCATTGGTTTTCCGCGTAAGATCCTATCGGATCATGGTGTCCAGTTTATTTCCGAATCCATGTCATCGGTTATGAAGACATTGGGTATAGATAGATCTCTCAGTTCAATATACCATGCAATGTCCAATGGGTTAATTGAGAGACAGAATAGGACACTTAAGCAGTTGTTGGGTAAGATGACTCAAGATCACCCTCAGGAGTGGGACCGGGTCCTACCCGCTGCTCTCTTCGCGTATCGCGAGGTGCAAAACCAAGCCACAGGGTTTTCTCCCTTCCAGTTAGTTTTTGGCATACAACCCCGCGGACCTATGTCTTTAATCCATGATTTATTGGTTGAAGATAATATACCTGAGGAAACTCAATCCTCATATGAATATGTCATCTCTTTAAGAAAGAGAATAATAGATGCCTGTAGGTTAGCTACTGCATCATCCGAAGAGTCTAAAGAAAAAGCTCGTCTATTTGCAAATCGGTATAGACGTCTTCGCCAGCTTATTCCTGGTGACGAGGCTTTTGTTTTACTGCCTTCGCATAACAATCGTCTACTTATCACATGGAGAGGTCCTTTTAGGATCATCTCAAGAATATCCGATGTCGACTACATCGTCGATATTAACGGAAAACACAAAACCTTTCACATTAACATGTTGAAAGAGTATTATTCACGTCCTGATTATTTACAATCAGTATTTCAAGCGACTGACGATCCTACCCCTCACATTCACAACTATACTAATTTGTCAGTTATACAAGAAGAAGAGTCTTCTTTTCAAGATGTACAATTGCCCATACCAGTTGTACCTCTTCATTCCACGGAAAACTGGAATGATGTCACTATTTCTTCTTCTCTTTCGACTGATCAACGACAGCAAGTTTCATCACTACTCCAAACGTATGATAAGGTTCTCACTGACATTCCAGGTCATACGTCAGCTATTCAACATGATATCCTTCTAACTGATGAAACACCTATCCGTATTCGTCCATATCCCATAACTTTACACTTTAGAGATAAGGTCGAAAAGGAATTAGATGAGATGCTTCGATTAAATATAATTGAGCCATCGTTGTCACCATATGCTTCATCTACGGTGATAATTAGAAAGAAAGATATAACATTCGTCTATGTGTAGACTACAGAAAATTAAATAAAGTCACACAATTTGACGCAGAACCTTTGCCACTTTTAGAAGATTTATTAGTAAAATTATCTCTTTCTACTTTCTTCTCTAAGTCTGATCTGTCAAAGGGCTATTGGCAAGTACCATTGACAGAAAGGGCAAAGCCACTCACTGCTTTCTCGACTCCCCGGGGCCTATTCCAATGGAATTTTATGCTTTTCGGGTTAGTCAACGCTCCTGCCACGTTCGTACGCATGATGCGTCGAATTCTATCTCATCATCCCAACGTCATTGCGTACATAGATGACATTTGTCTTTTCAGTGACTCATGGGAAGAACATATAGAAGGATTAAACTCATTACTGTCCACATTACAAAATCATAACTTAACTGCTAAGCCATCAAAGGCATTTGTGGGTTTCCACGATATTTCTTTTTTGGGTCACCGTATTGGTCGCGGTATGTTATATACAGAGGACAGTAATGTCTCTAAAATCCTTAATATCTCTACACCTAAAACAAAGAAACAAGTGCGATCTCTATTAGGACTAGTACAATACTATGGGAAATTCATACCACATCTTTCGTCCATTACTGCTCCTTTCTCTTAATTACTTAGGAAAGGTGCAGCTAACGTGATTCGGTGGTCAAACGAACATCAAATCGTGTTGGATACCATAAAGAAATTTTTTTCGGATGCTCCTGTTTTAAGGTTGCCTAATGCGAATTTACCATTTGTCTTACACAGCGATGCTTCTAATTTCGGTGTGGGAAGCGTCTTACTACAAGAATATAATGGCACCTTGCATCCAGTTCTCTATGTATCACGGAAGTTAACTCCGACTGAACAAAATTACTCAGTTTTAGATAAGGAACTTCTCGGACTTGTTTGGTCAATAACTAAACTCCAGAGATATCTGCTAGGATCACACTTTATTGTGGAATCAGATCAAAAAGCGCTTACTGCTCTCAACACAAAGGACGTGAAATCTGCCAAATCTACTAGGTATGCGATCGCTCTTCAACCATATAGTTTCACGATTCGATCCATACCTGGCACACAGAATGTTCTCGCAGACGTTTTGTCGAGATGTCCTAACGAATCACATTAACAGCTACGCACTGCAGATAACTGAACTTCGACACTGACAGTTCATCAATTGTAACTTTTTACGTGTGATACCTCTATGACAAGAGTCATTAACATTCAGTCAAGTGAAATCTACAATGCTTATGTATCAAAATAACATGGAACGTTAAGATATATGACTATCGTTGTGAAAATAACATTTACTCACTCAGGATATTGAAGAGAGAATAACGTTGAATAAAACCAGACAATATTTTCTCACTGAAATAACATTGCGAACACTTGGTTGGTTGTTTCATGGAACGGAACCTAGTATTATTTTACGGTTTCCTAACAGGACAATGGAACTTTCTTAATCTACGAAATTTAATGACATTGTTAATTTGTTTTTAAAATAAATAATTCGGTAGATTAGTAACCGTTGATACTTAGTTAATGAGTATAAGAATTAATTTGGATCACTATGAAATATTTAATTGTAAACATTTAATATTTATCACTCGGTAAGGACAGTGATTTAACATTTGCACTTTTATTAGTACCACAAAGGAACTTTTAGACACAGTTAAGGGTGTTGATCTCTACACGTGTTTAAATTATATTCTTTCATTTTTTTTTTTCACTTGTCATTTTTAAGACATATCCATCACTTTTCGGTTTATTCATTGGTTTTTACATTTCTTTTCATTTTGCGTTTCTATTCGGTTTAATTCATTATTTCTATATGCGATTTTATTTCATTTACCACATTGTACCAAAGGTGGTCAATTGTGGATGTATGCTTTTGTGCATACCTTTTGTTTATTTGAGTTAACTTAAATTTCATATTTATGTTTTAATGATTCTATGTCATGCTATATTAATATTATATGATTATGTACACTTGAATCACCTCTAGTGTCGAGTAGTAAAGAAAAAAATTAATATAATTAATTTTGTTGGGGGGATTGGTAAGGAATCTGTAGAGCCCTTTTCGTAGGCCTTTACAGTCATTTACAGATGAGGGTAGTCTCATATTTATTCCTACCTCTGTAATAAACTTTACGCACCGACTTACAGGATAGTAAGTATTATTGGTGAGTTTGATTTTCGTAGCGCACGATTGTGCACTTATGCGAGTATTGGGTTACCCCGCCCGCATGTGTTGCCAAAGACCAGTCTACGTCATAGCTGGGGTTGAGAAGTTTAGTGCCCAAGTATCAGTCCACTGTTTTGTGGCGTTCGAACCCGTGTTGCGGGTATATTTTATTCTTGTGTATGACCGTCCGTCTGTTAAGAAGATGAGGACTCGGGTCAACAGTATTCTGGTGATTTTTCTTGGGAAGAGAAGCAAGTATGATTTAGATAATAATGTATTTCGTTCTCATGTAGACGTCTAGTTGTACCAATGACGTATTGGTTCAAAATGGAGTCCTACTTGAACTTATTATGTGAATTTTAAATCCGACGGATTCCGACGTTAGGATTATCCAGGATTGGCTTGGTATATTTTTTATGATATGAATCAGTATTCGGCCGTGGCGAATACGTACCCCGCAAAGCAAAGGTGACTCAAGTATTTGCTATATCTAAGCTATGATGCCAAGAAGGTCGTGGGCAGGAAAATTGTATTATTGTTATTTCACATTGATTGAAGTAAGAGGCCAGTACTAAAAGGAGATACGTAGTATCGGAACATTATATGATATAGAAGACCTGACAAGGTTCTCCGTCATTGCCAAGGTCATAGGACAGTGGAAGATTGACATATCGTATATAACTGCCTCATTTGTTTACTTGGATGCCATGTTATGAACACTGTATAACTAGTCTGACGTTACCTAAGAGATTATCTTACGGAACAAACTAACTGTAATTTTAAATATGAAACTTACGTTATGTGCTGTCTGGTGCAACGTCAACCGTCCGTCGTCAAAACTAAATGTTCGTCTAGTCAACCGTATGATGTCAAATAAATTGAATGAACTGTATTCCGTCTCGGCATTAGTTGATGTGCCCCTGGTTGGAAGTTCAAGTTGACTTATTACTACATTGTTCAGAAATTTGAATCCATTCGCGTTATGTCAAAAGTAGACAGATTCAACAAACCCACTATTTCAAATAAAAAGACTCTAACAGTACTCCCAGCTGTTTTATTCGCCTATCGAGAGGTGCCACATGAACAAACTGGCTTCTCTCCATTCCAATTAATCTTCGGTGCTCCACCAAGAGGTCCTATGGGACTAATAAAAGATTTATTGATTGACTCCGAGATGACTCAGGATACCCAGTCATCCTATGAGTATGTAATTAATCTCCGGAATAACATTATTGAATCTTGCCAAATGGCAACAGCTTCATCTGAGGCTGCTAAAGCGAAAGCTAGAACTTTACAAAATAGAACTAGACGATTACGTCAATTATTTCCAGGAGATCAAGCTTATGTCTTACTGCCACATAACGACAATAAACTACTTATCTCATGGAATGGTCCTTACCAAGTTATTGATAAGATTTCTGATGTCGACTATGTCCTAGATATTAAGGGACATAACAAAATATACCATATAAATATGCTCAAACAATTTCATACTCGTCCAGAACATCTACAGGCTATTTTTCACGAACTAGATGACACATTAGTACCTACATGTCACTATTCTAATCTGTCAGTTATTCAGGAAGAAGAATCTTCTTTTCCTGAGGTACAGATGGCGTTACCTGTACCTATAGTACAACCTACTGAATCTTGGCGGGACGTAACCATCTCTTCTTCGGTTACAACGCAACAGCATCAACAGATTGCTGATCTTTTACAATCTTATCCAGATGTGTTGACCAACGTACCGGGTCGCACATCAGTAATTAGTCACGACATTACTCTTAATGATGATACACCAATTAGTGTACACCCTTATTCTGTTCCACTACACTTTCTTACTAAAACTACTAAAGAACTTGAGCAGATGTTGTCTTTAGGAATTATTGAGACTAGTAATTCTCCATTTTCGTCTCCATTAGTCATTGTCAGAAAGAAGGACAACAACATTAAACTATACGTCGACTATAGAAAATTAAATGCACAAACTGTAGTTGATAGCGAACCACATCCACTTATTGACGATTTACTTCCACATCTATCCAACGCAACAATTTTCACAAAGATAGACTTAACTAAAGGTTACTGGCAGATACTATTAACCGAAAAAGCTAAATACTACACAGCGTTTTCCACTCCACAAGGTCTATACCAGTGGAATGTGTTGCCTTTTGGGCTCGTTAACGCTCTGGCTACCTTTATTCGCATGATGCGAAAAATTTTGTCAAGTAGACCAGACATCATTACAAACATCGACGACATATGTTTATTTAGTTCGTCATTTAAGGAACATTTTTCGGGACTTAAATATGTTTTGGAAATACTAAGAGAGAATCATCTAACAGCTAAACCTTCAAAAATACAAAAAGCTTTTCAGGAAATAACTTTTTTGGGACATATTATTGGAGCGGGATATATCCAAACGGTTCCTAATACAGTTTCCAAAATTTTGAACTTATCAGTTCCTCAAACGAAGAAGCAGGTTAGAAGCTTATTAGGATTAGTCCAATACTACAGCAGATTTGTACCCAACTTGTCATCTATCACGGCTGTCTTGTCATCATTGTTAAGAAAAGACATGCCATTGAAAGTGACATGGACTGATGACTGTGATAAAATATTTCGTAAAATACTTTGTATTTTTTCAAATCCACCTATTTTGAAACTACCAGATGCTTCTAAAAAGTTTATCCTCCGTACAGATGCGAGTAATTACGGAATTGGCGCTTGTTTGCTCCAGTATCACAACAATATCCTACATCCGACTCTTTACATCTCACGCAAACTCAAGACACCAGAAACTAAATATTCAACAGTGGATAAAGAGTTATTGGCAGTCGTGTGGGCCATCAACAAGTTAGAAAAATTCCTCTTGGGTGCACCCTTCGTGATCCAAACTGATCAGAAGGAGGTGGCATCGCTACGTCGTGCTAATCATAAAAGCCCTAAGCTGACAAGATTCGCCATTCTCCTTCAGCCGTTCGAGTTTACCATTGAATACATATCAGGCTCAGAGAATATCGTTGCTGACGTACTCTCAAGAAATCCTTCGGATGTCGATTTATGAACACTGACACACTTCGAATATATTAACGAAAGTACTTATAACAAGAGACAGAATCCTATCGTTAAACTCTCGATCTGTGAATGAAACGTCGACTACAATTCAAATAAATGATTATTAGAGACATGCGTCATACGATATGAATGAAAGCAAGAGACATTGTGTTCGTATTTACGCTGGGACTTTGGTTTGTGTTCATTCATGCTACAACTAGTTGCAACAAATTCGGAAATAATAATTGAAGCCAAGTTGGACAAATTTCGTTACGTGACATTACTAATTGGACGTTATGAAGGTCTACATTCATTCCGGATTAGAACAGTTGAACAGTTTTTTCTAAGGGAAATTCACCAGGATAATAACTACGTATGGATCGTCATACCCAAAATTAATTAGTTTCTACTTATTATTTGAATTAATAAAGAAATTAAAATGAAATGTGAGAAAAAAATAAAATAAAATATGAAAAAAATGAAAGAAAGAAAACAAATGAATCTCACACAATGCTTAGATAATATTCTTAGATGAAATTAGTAATATGATAATGATATAATATATTATTATTTAATTAATTAAGTTAAGTACGAGGGGTATTCAGAAAGTAATGCACCACATCGTTTTTCTCAGCTAATAATGAAGATAGAAGCATGAAATTTTGCACACTTCAAATATGGCATGTGCCACTTGTGTGCACTAAATTGCACCGCAACCGGCCAAATAATGCGGCCTCCCTAAACCATTGAAATGGAGCGTGTTAGCAACTTGCGTTATAAACAGCGAATTGTGATAGAATTTCTCGTTGCAGAGAAGGAAACTTTTGTGAACATTCACAAGCGTCTATGTGATGTGTATGGAAGTTTTGCAGTCGACAGGAGTACAGTCAGTCGCTGGGTTCAGAGAATCAAAGAATCAGGAAGTGGAGATACGGAGCTGCTTGATCGGTCGCGCTGTGGACGTCCTACCACAGACACCAACGCAGAAATGTTGAAATGGGCTGAGGGCATTATTCTTACTGATAGGCGAATCACTACTCAACAATTGGCCTTACAGCTGTCAGTCAGCATTGGTAGTGCAAATGCAGTTATAAAAACTCTCAGATTTTCTAAGGTTTGCGCAAGATGGGTTCCTCGAAGTCTCACAAATGACCACCGATTGCAAAGGAAAGCAATTTCTTCTGAATTGTTGGAGCGTTTCAATGCTGATGGGGAGAACTTTTTGGCTAAGATCGTTACAGGTGACGAAACTTGGGCACATCATTTTGAACCTGAGACAAAAAGACAGTCAATGGA
The DNA here is from genome assembly GCA_024509875.1 of Oreohelix idahoensis. Lineage (NCBI taxonomy): Eukaryota > Metazoa > Mollusca > Gastropoda > Stylommatophora > Oreohelicidae > Oreohelix > Oreohelix idahoensis. Next base: position 451,988 of record JAMPIV010016003.1, on the reverse strand, counting down.
GTGGTATCATCCGCAATCACCACGAAGAAAGAAATTCAAGACAATTCCTTCAGCTGGAAAGGTCCTGATCACTGTCTTTTGGGACATTGAAGGTGTGATTCTTGTGGACGTTATGCCAAGAGGAGAGACAATCAATTCGCAAGCTTACATTAAGACATTGAAAAAACTCAACGTTTTCGCAGAGTTCGGCCGCACAAGAATCCAGCAGACCTGCTTCTCCTTCACGACAATGCGTGACCTCACACAAGTCTGGCAACACGGGAAGCAATCACCAAATTGGGTTGGACTGTACTACCCCATCCACCCTATATCCCAATTTGGCACCCTCTGATTTTCATCTATTTGGTCTACTTAAAGATGCACTCCGTGGGACACTGTTTGAAGATGATGAAGGAGTGATTCATGCAGCGAAGAAATGGCTACATGATCAAGACAAAATCTGGTACGGGCTAGGAATACACGAACTTGTTTCGCGCTGGCATAAAGCCGTACAAGTTGATGGGGATTATGTTGAATAATACCAATGTTTACATGACATATCCATGTATACTGTGTATAAATTTCATGCTTTTTGAATAAACAGCTCCTGAGAAAAACGATGTGGTGCATTACTTTCTGAACGCCCCTTGTATTTAGTAACACAGATATTTAATTTCAAAAACACCACCTATTGATTGTATACCTTAGTTTTCTACACTTCACTTGTCTTTACTCCTCATTTGTCTTTTTCTTATGACATCTTCTTTCACTTTCCTTAATTAGATTTTCAATAACTTGATTCTTAATACACACTTACTATGATTAATTAGTTTAATTTTAATTAGTTAGATTAATCTTGACATGACATTTTATTACGACAGATTTTAAGTTCATTGAGTAATTAATTATTGATATTTCACATTTTCTTTTAGTTAATATAACTCATATGTATAACATGATTGTTAATATATTACATGATTTATATATTACCTACATAACCACGACACTATTCTAGACAGAACATCGTAGGCCATAGGTCGGGTTTTTGTTAAATTTTTCATAGTTTTGAGTAAGATAGTTTAAAAAAATCTATCTAATAGATTTTTTTTTTCCGGCGTGCAGGGAATTGTTACGGTATTTTATTGAAGTCGTCTGCTATGGTTGGCAGTGTGCTATTTCTAGGGTCACAGCGTTTAATATAATTTGATGTTAAGAATTCACGGACTACTGAGCGCTATGTATACGATCGATTTATGACGTGTTAGCGTTGATAGGTCACGCACCGTGACTAAGATACGGGACCCTTTTTGTGTTGACCGTCAAGCAGTTACCTAAAGATGTACCAAATCATTCACTGGGATCTACCAGAAGATTGGGATGAATGGTTACCAACCCCTGCCCTATGTGAACTGCCTCCTCGTAAACCCCCCCCACTACAGGTCTGTAAGCCATTATCCTAAATCTACAAGGACAGCTTTGTTACAGAAACCGGATTTTTTTCGATTTTCAAATGTCGCCCAAATCGTTCACAAATTAGCCCAAATTCGCCAAATCTGTATTAAAAATTGCCCAAATTGTGATAGAAAAGTAAATAACTAACACATAACTAATTCTTCAGACCTAAAGGTCTTTTATATTTGGACATGCGACTTAATATAACCAGCTAGGTTGAACGGGACGCGCCTCACCAAAATTTTATTTTATAAAAAAAGATAGAAAAGTAGCCCAAAGAATCTTTTGATTTTCAGAATACAGTTTTTCGGTTTTTGAGTGTTCGCATTAAATATTTATAGACCTTTGCGCTACTGACTGGCAAGATAAAGCAACTGAAATAGGAAAAAGCCCACGGATACAGCAAGATGGCACGCAATGATATGTGAACTTACATAATCTGCTGTCTCTATGACAACACAGTGAGATCTATAGAACAATACGCCAGGAACATCGCAGTCAGTGGACATCATCTTTGTTTCCCTTTTGCTTCTAATGGAGCATGGCATCACCACTGCTGCTGCACCTTTTGCAGGAAGCCTACATCAAAGAATGCACATGCTCTAGCAGCGTTGTTTTCTGTAGCAGTTTGTTTTACATGATGAAGTTGCAAGCCCCATGCACAGTCTCGATTTTGTTGTCTCTTTCGACATGCCTGAGGTAACAATAGTTCTATTCTTTATTTGTTCTACTCAGGTTCACTGGTTCTATTTGGGTGACTGTCTTGGTATACTGTTATAGACTGCAGGTCACTGGTACTATTTGGTATACTGTTATAGACTGTAGGTCACTGGTACTATTTGGTATACTGTTATAGACTGTAGGTCACTGGTACTATTTGGTATACTGTTATAGATTGTAGGTCACTGGTACTATTTGGTATATTGTTATAGATTGTAGGTCACTGGTACTATGCAGTATACTGTAATAGATTGTAGGTCACTGGTACTATTTGGTATACTGTTATAGACTGTAGGTCAATGGTACTATTCAGTATACTGTTATAGATTGTAGGTCACTGGTACTATTTGGTATACTGTTATAGATAGTACGTCACTGATACTTTTTGGTATACTGTTATAGATTGTAGGTCACTGGTACTATTCGGTATACTGTTATAGATTGTAAGTCACTGGTACTATTCGGTATACTGTTATAGATTGTAGGTTACTGGTACTATTCGGTATACTGTTATAGATTGTAGGTTACTGGTACTATTTGGTATACTGTTATAGATTGTAGGTCACTGGTACTATTCGGTATACTGTTATAGATTGTAGGTCACTGGTACTATTCAGTATACTGTTATAGATTGTAGGTCACTGGTACTTTTCGGTATACTGTTATAGATTGTAGGTCACTGGTACTATTTGGTATACTTTTATAGATTGTAGGTCACTGGTACTATTTGGTATACTATTATAGATTGTAGGTCACTGGTACTATTCAGTATACTGTTATAGATTGTAGGTCACTGGTACTATTTGGTATACTGTTACAGATTGTAGGTCACTGGTACTATTTGGTACACTGTTATAGTTTGTAGGTCACTGGTACTATTCGGTATACTGTTATAGATTGTAGGTCACTGGTACTATTCTTGTACAAGCATAGTCTTCAGATGAGAATATGTGATGTCAGTGGGCAGAAAAAAAGCATTCAAGTTGATTTTGGTGTTAAGTTCTTGACAGGATCCTACAGCAGAACATGGGCGTTGAGGCCCATCAAGAAATATAAAATGTCAAGACAAGATGTTTGTCTATGAAAGAAGAATTTCTCTCAGCCAAGTTAAACGTAGACTTCCCTCCACTAGACACACTTTTCAAGGCCTGTCAAAAGTGAGCCCTGTGATAATTTTGAACAAGGCTTCAATGCCTCCATTTTCAGTGTTACCTTTTATGCCCATTGTAAAAAAACAACATCATCACATTAGAACAGCAACAGAGAAAAATAACTATTGTTGATTAAAGAGAAGAACCACAATTTAAGAAAGACTCCCCATAGAAGTTGAACTGTTTTGAATGGGTGTAATCCAACATAAGGCAGTTAAAGAGCGCGCCACATGTAGCCCTTCTGTAGCTAATAACCTCAGTGAATAATGCTGTAGTTGAGAGGATATTCTTTCTTGTACCATCAGTTAAGATAAAAGCAAGAAACAGAATGCAGCTGCATCTGCTTGACACTACTGTAAGAATCAGAGCCTAACTGTTGTTTTCGAATAAATGTTGTAAGGACTTCAAAGCATCGTCAAAAATGTTAAAACACTGTACTTCTGACAAAGTATATGGCAAAGGTTCCAACAGGGATGTCATTGATGACCTTAATCTGGAGATTTGTGTGTGTGATGTGAGTATAAATAATCTATTTAAATAGTTTGGTCTTTTTTTTGACTTTTTAAAGTGTTTTGGCTTTTTGTGTGTGAAAATGTTTGGCTTTTTTGTTTTGTGAAAATGTTTGGATTTTTTTCACAATTTTCATCTGGCAACCCTGCTCCGCATAAGGCACAACAGACTGAGATACCACTAATTCAACAAGCTAAAGATGTGCAGCTGTTGAACCTACAAAATGAGTGCTGAGCATATGCCACAAATGTGCCCAATGTATAAGGAGCATAGAAAAACAAATGGCCGTCACCAGTAACATTTCTAGATGAACTCTATAGAGATATCAGCAACCTCAGGCTGACGACTGCTTTCTTTAAACATACTGAATATGACATCTAAAATGTAGAAAGAAGAAGAATGATCTAATTTGTTATTATGTATACTAGCAATAACCCATCAATAATGACGGAAATCAAAAACTGTAATATAGTTTTTAATTCAATATAAAAGTTCTTTGATGACAACATTTGTGGTGAAAGTGCGTAGATTTGTTTCAAAGAATGTTCCCTGGCTCGTTTTCACGATTTGTTCCTCGGGTGAGGGCAACATAGAGCTGGCCGTGTCCGAAAACAGGTTCAGGAAGGAAAGCTCCTACGTGATCAAAAGATTGTCCTTGCGCCTTATTGATCGACATTGCAAATGCTAAAATCACTGGGAATTGACGACGTCGCATAAGTCTGCAATACTTTAAATTAAAATTTTGACTTGAAGAAACAATAAAAAACTTACATTTTAAGGTTATTTTTAACAAAATGATGAGTTAAATCCGTTTCTGGAATGAAACTGGGTTCTACACCGACTTTTCTTCGTTGAGGGTTACTATTTTCGGGAGAGTACATATAAGGGAAACGATACAATTAATGTCTAACTTTCAACCACAGTTGCATCCCTTAGATGTGACCGACGTACAAACAGCGAGAATTATGGTTATTTATTATTATTGTATCATAATGGAGTTGGAGTCTCCCTGAAGATCATTAACTTACTAAAGAAAACGAAAAGGAAAATGTGAAATGCTGAATTCTTCATTAAGGACAGCTTACAGCACCTTTTGAGATAAGAACTAGGGTGCAGTAGAGAAGTCTCTTCCCACAATTTCTGTTCTTACTGGCTATAGACTGGATTATGAAAACAACATCAACCAATAGAAATGGAATTCAGTTGACAAAACATCTTAAAGATCTAGATTTTGCTGACAACCTGGCTCTTCAGTCCCAAAACTGTAACTAGCTGCAAGACAAAATGAGAATATTTGATAACAGGTCAAAGCAGTTGGATCTGAAAATACAGAGAATAAACAATGATAATAATAATAAATGTGACTAATGATATTGCATTGGTAGAGGCATCCTTACAAGATGTAGAATAAACATATCCTTGGATAATCAAGACATGGACAGACTTTGAGTGGATGGTACAAGATAGAAGGACAAGACAGATTCCTTGGGAAGCTGAAGGGTAATGAATGATCGCATATACTACCATTTAGTTTATGAACAATGCATGTTTGGGGAAACTCTAAACTCACAACGAAGACCAAAGCTGTGGTATATAACGCCTGCATCACCAGCACGCTTCTATATGGGAGCGAGAAATGGACACATTATGCTAAGCAAGAAAGAAGGCTCAATACCTTCCACCTACATTGTCTATGCCACATCCTTAGTATTTCGTGGAAGGACAAAGTGACAAATGTCGATTTTCTATCACGTGCTGGCCTTCAAAGCATGTATACACAGCTTAGACAGTGCAGATTATGCTGGTTTAGCCATGTCTGCTGCATGGAAGATGGCAACATCCCTAAAGATATCTTCTACAGACAACTGGCAGATGGCAAAAGAACAGTTGGGCGACCGCAGCTGTGGTTCAAAGATGTGTGCAAGAGAGACATGAAGGCGCTGGACATAAATCCAGCAGCCTTAGAGGATGAAGCTGCAGATCGTACCAAGTGGTGATGGTACCACATCAGACTGGGCGAAAAGAAGCTCTTACAACAAGCAGAAGAGAAAAGAACTTGCAGAAAGGAACACCAGGAAAAAAGCAACTGAGGGCCATCACCTGAGGGGCTCATTCTCATAGTCAGTTATAATTGAAGGGGGCTACTACTATCAGTTTATGAACATTACTGTTGTTAATTGCACATTATAGCTTTTCATTGTTTATTTTTATTTATTTCTCTTAAACACGCGCATATGCAAATGAATATGACTTACTTGCTGTACCTTGTGAATGCAAGTAGTATGACAGTGGAGTGGTTACATAATAGCAACTTTGTTTGGTAAATTGTTAAACTCTTAAAAGCCACCAATTTTAAAGGGGGAGAAGGTATATGTGCACTGTCAGGGTCTGATCTATTTTTTTAAAACATTTATAATGTAAAATATCCTGTTCAACCACTAACGGGTTATGATTAGGATTTACTGTGTGTATTATTCCACTTTTGTGGCATCATTTCTCCTGTCCAATAATTATAAATGGTGTACATTTATAGTTTCAGATTGTGTGGTTATACATGTGTATGTTTTTTTACCCTCTGCCGTATAATGGTTGTCACCTCATACCTGTTATGGTGTTTAAAAAAAGAATAAAGGGAAAAAGTAAAAGGTAGTCAAAAAGCAAATACAGCCATAGGGGAATGAAGTGATGCAGACTTCATATAACAAGGGCAAGCTTTATATAGTGGAGTGACTAGTTGCCTTCCTCACTGCCTTTGCCTTTCCTACTTAAGAGCAGAGTCAGGTACCCATTTAATGCTGGCAGGCTGAAGCATTGGATTCAGACCTCCAGGACAACCTAGAGTTTGATAGCAGGACAACATTAGCCAACCTCTGAAGGACCGAGGACTAGATTGGAACCATTCCAGGAGGAAGAAAGCTGAAAGGATAGTATGGTGTTCTCTCTGGCAAACCTCTACATCCCAAGGAAGAGGAACGACAAAGTAAGTAAGACTGGAGCATGATGCTAGCAGGTTTCCATTCTGGAACTCGGTAACTGTGCCTTAAGAAGTAAGCGCTCCAACCTCTTAGCCAATCAGACTCTCAAAGGAGAAGGAAAGGTGTGAAAGCTTGGTGTGTTTGGGATATAGGCTTAATTTAAGTTACTATTTATTTGTCATTATTAATATGTATTGCCAGAACCTCACTAGATCTTCAATTTTGTGCCATACTCCCACTAATCCTTTTAGGCATATATGAATTTTTGTTCTTGTTATATATTTTATTATTCAACTTGACATCAAGAGCTGACGCTCAGTGGCAGTGAATCAAAGTCAAGTCATTATTAAACTGCCTTGTTATCTAGTTCTATTCTCAACAGCTGTTCTAAAATTATGGGTAAATCGCACGCCTACAAATGAGCTAACAATATGTGTTGTTCATACTTCCTACAATAAGTCTGGTCAAAGGAAGACACTGTATAGCCTACCTGAAAAGTGTTTTTCAAAGGGCGTAGAACTTCTTTATCTAAATTCATGTTTACATTCGGTCCAGACAGAAGTAGAAGGCTAACTGAAAAGATCTGTCCCTGAATGGCCCGCTAATATCAATTTTATCTGGGGCTGCCAACAATCCGACAGCTAGCAGATGAATTGAAAGACTTAATCGTTCGCTCTCATATAATATATTATTTTTCTTATTCGATCCCTGTGGAGCATGGAGGATCACTGCAACTGGTCCCATTGCAGGAAAACTGCACCAATCATTCAACCGAATTATTTTGTGTTGCGTTTTTTCATTTTGCTTAAAAATATGCATTTAAAGGTTAAATAACGAAATAAATAGAAGTCTGATCTGTAATAAGTAGATAACAAAACTGAAAACGTAGCATACCTGGTAAATATCCCGTTAGTAGTGAAATGTCAGCAATGTTGAACATAACGAGAACTAACAGAGTGGATCTATTCCACTCTGCACCATTATTATCAGTTATTCGAATTCATGGCTGATAATCTTCAACACTTCTACCGTCTGTTATTGTTAAGCATGACCAATCCGAATGCAAGAACATCGTCCCGACTTAGATAACGCACGATAAAGACACAGAAATGAGCAGTGTGTTATCATCCCATTCGGGCCTATTCGTGTATCGAAAGCCTTCTCAAGGACTACACAGCTAGAAGACGAGGGCGGCCATAGACTCTTCGTCTGCGTGCCAGGATTTTCGCATGTCTGGAATTGGCTGATGGCGAGCGCGTGAAGTTTCTAAAAATAGAGTCACGCGATACTTAGTGAGGCAGTGTTTTCCACTACTCACTAATATAAAATCCTAGAAATTAATGAATGTTTACAGTTGACATAATGTTAACGACCATAGCAAGTTATAACATATAAATGTTCGGAAAATTAGCGTCCTTACGTTAAACGCATTTTGTACGCCAAGCTATTGTTTACTTAGTAAAATTTAACCCCTGTACCCCAAACTTTCACACCGCCTTACCTTTTTTTTAAACATAACAAATATTAAGTATGTACCATTTGAATAAACAAAAAAACACACGCACAATGTTTAGAGTTACATTTACTAGACACAGTATTAAGGTCTTTGTCTTGTGTGGACTGACCTATACTGTATAATAGGGGAACAACACAAGTGATTGCGCCATTAATAGGCTGGACTGCCCATGGTAAACTTCCAGTGTTATGTGTTGCGGGTGGCACTAATGACCCGTCATCGAAGCATCATCTTTTGTGATGCCTAAATGTCATGGAGGATAGTGTGATTCGCTTGCATAGCTAGGCGGGTTATCGCTCGGAAGGTCCTGGGTTCGAGTCCTGGGTAAGCCACTCACGTCTGTTGTTTTTCTGTTGTCTAGTTTTCTACTTCTTTATTTCTTACGAGTGCTTGAAAACATACCTTTATGTTTGTCTAATATTTATTTACGAGTTACATTTACCCTATAGATATATATAATAATTACCAGGATGAATATTGCCATACACAAATACTGTCTAAAATTATAGATGCCAGTAAGTAACCCGCCAAAAATGACGCAGCCCGTTTTTATCTACTCAAATTTTACTCTTGTGACAGTCACTTTAAATATCCATAAACAGAGCTATTGAAATAATATTTTACTGAATTAAACCAATTGTGGGCTAATCAAACGAGCAAAATTCTTTCTCCTCACAGAACGTATGGGAAAATAACACGTTTACAAAGCCTAAATCCTATCAGCTGTAGTACTTGATTTCTTAAATTCCTATGAGGCTCCCAAGAAGTGAAGCACCATTCTTCAGTTCAAATCTCTGCCAAGAGTAATCTTGAGTGACAGGTAAATACCTTTGAAGACCCTTAGCAGATACTCTGAATTTTGGCCACTGTTGGACCATCACTGCAGAGCAAGGGGAGTAATCCTGTGACAGTCGCATAAATTGCTCTCTGTGTTTATATCCAAAATAGTATTATTTTTAGCAATATTGCATTCTGGAAGAATTAACAAATATGTTGCCCTTTGCAGAATAAAGATCACCAGAGGCGTACTAACATGGGGCAAGGGGTGCAGGCCATCCCGGGTGACAGCCAGGAGGGGATGCATTCGAGATAGTGAATTCATTCAGAACCCTCCAATCCCAAAGGAGCATAGGCCTTCAACAAACACATGCCAAGTCCTCTTGTCACGTGCCATTATCTCAAGTTCTTTCCACGTTCTCCTTATCATGTTCACCTCTGTTTCCAGCTCTCTTCTCCATGTGCTTCTTGGTCTACCTCTGCTTCTCTTGCCCTGGGGATTCCAGAACAAGGACTGCCTTGTAATGCTATCAACAGGTTTCCTCAGTGTGTGTCCTATCCATCGCCATCGTCTTCTTCTCATCTCTTGTTCCACTGGCACTTGTCTAGTTCTTGTCATCAGTTTCACGCTGGTAACCTTGTCATACCATTTTAATCCCTCTATTCTACGCAAGCACCCATTTATGAAAGTCTGTAGCTTTTTGGTAGTTGTCTTTGTTGTTCTCCATGTCTCAGAGCTATACAATAGGACTGACTTCACATTTGAGTTGAAGATTCTTATTTTCGTATTGGATCCGATTTCTCTTGATCTCCATATATTTCCCAATGCAATGAAAGCTCCTCTTGCTTTTTGTATTCTTATTTTGATATCACTGTCTGTCCCTCCAACTTTGTCTATATTGCTGCCAAGATATGTGTACGATTCTACATCTTGTATTGGTGCTTCTTCAAGTTCAACCCTGTTATCATTACCTGCATTTATTCTCATTATCTTTGTCTTTTCCCTGTGTATTTTCAGACCCAATTGCTGTGACCTCTCATCGAGTGTTTCAATTTGTCCTGCATCTGATTACGGTTATGGGACAGAAGAGCTAAGTCATCAGCAAAATCCAGATCATCCAACTGCTTAGTCAGAGTCCACTGGATTCCATTTCTGTTGTGTGTCGTCGATGTTCTCGTAACCCAGTCTATTGCTAGTAAGAAAAGAAATGGAGACAAGAGGCATCCCTGTCTCACTCCGGTTCTTATCCCAAACGGTTCTGTAAGCTGTCCTTCATGAAGAACTCTGCATGTCATGTCTTCATATGTTTTCTTTATTAAATTAATGATCTTCAGGGGAACTGTTACGGTAGATTAATTGGCATGGTCTGCTAGAGGTTAGCGGCATGCGATTTTAGGGGTTACAACGTGTAATGTAATGTAAAAGTATTATTAGTCTAGTGAACGCTGTGACGTTTCAGCGTTAGTAGTCACGCACGGTGACCAAGAGACGGGACCCTTTTCTAGACGACCGTCGAACCGAGAAGACGTGTCCTTGGAATGTTATATTGCCGGGCATGTATTGCCGCACAATTATATTGTATTAAATAATGGACATGGGTCAGTCCAATGTGATGATGAAGAAAGATGAAGTTACAGGTTAGTAATTGACTAAACCTTGTCAAGATGAATTAACAGTCCGTTATATTAGTGCCAGACGCATAATCTCACTGTCGGTCGTTGGAATTACCAACCACGCGTGCATACAGTTATGCTGTTCTGACTATTATGTTTTCAAGCTACGAGACAAAGGACTGATTTGTAAAGGAATAATATATGAAGTATGAACTGCAACTTATTATGTATAATTCTTCATGATGACCATGTGTGAACTGTTCGTGTATGGAAGTGATATAATAAATGTATGTGGACTCAAGGAATGACTTATCAAGTCTCTAACGTTGGAATTTGATTATATTATGAAGTTGACAAATATTCTATCCCACCTTCGCGTAATTTACCATCAACAGCACGATATCATAATTGACTGAGAAGACAAGGGATAAAAATGGAAGTAAACGTAAATAGAAGAGCCAGTATAAACAGTCTGAAACAATAATCATCAAGGACCCCCTTGTATCAACAAATGAGATAAATCCCCCAGTAACAGTGCAGTAACAGTGGTTGGCCATCGCGGGGACGAAAGAAGAAGGAAAAATTTTTCTTATTTACATGTGTTGCCAACTGTTTACGATTACAAGCAAGTCACATGATTTTCATAATACTACGTTGAACACATGACTACGAAATGCAAATCTGACGTTACTACATCATGCGTAGATGCAGCGCTTCGAAAAGAACAACCGTCAACTCATTCCAGTTTTGATTAATATTTGCTTAATCAAGAAGACCAGACAAGAGAATACTGTGATCAGCCAATCATGAGCAAACAGTACTAGGCACTAGTCTAGTCCGTTGATGAACTTGACATCGCCGGAGCCTTCTAAAGATAAGTTTAGACTTAGGACGATTGTCATTCATTAGCACAATACTGAGTCCATGTCTTTTTGCAGGCATGTCCTTTCTATTAATTATTCATCGATGTTATATCTGGTTTTTTTTTGTCCGTTGATGTTGTCCTTTATTCGTGGGTATGGATGGGTGGCGATTTGGAATGAATAACATGGCTCTGAGGATGCCGATATTCATTCTGAATGTTCCTTAAGGCCGTTAGTTAATTGCTTTTAACGAAGAACCCATCGACGACCTTCCGATGATTTTCGTTCGTTCGTAATTGCAATTAATTGACCTTGCATGTTAGATGTCCAGTCTAGTTATAATTGGCGTATTTTAGTGTATTTAGTTCCAATTTTTATTCATTTCTGTAATCATGTTTGTAATCTATCGTGTTTTTTCTGACCTTACTATCATTCAGTTTAATTTTTTTTTGTACAACCGTGAACGAGTCCATGTATACGTCACTAATTGTTGTGTACGCAGGTTAACTTTCTATTCAGTTCATTCTTATTCTCTCACTTCCGTTTTACACCACTTAGTTATTAATGCAGTTTTATTGTGAAAATGTCTTTGTTGTATGGTAATACTGTCCTGTAATCCTTGGTTAACACATTGTATTGTTTATTTTCATCTCATCCATTTATAATTTAATATTAATGCTATAATTTATTCATTAATAAGAGTTTATATAAATATGATTAAATTTTTATGAGTTTTAATGAGGAATTGGGGACTTTGCACCAATTTGCAGTGGTAGTCCAAGAAATGGGCAATGCACTTTATAGCTCATGATTATGGCATAATATATCATGATTAATTATTATAACTTTATAACATATTAAGACATATTAAATGTAAATTAGTACATTTTCTCAGTACTACATTGTGAACTTAATAACTATTAAGATTAAATAACCAAATTATTTAGGGATATAACACATAATTATTGAATACTAATATTAAGTGCATGATATAATTTCAGCACCTTATATAACTAACTATCATAACTATTTATGATAGATATTAGTGGGTATATATAATATTTTTACAAAATATTATAGATTTGTGGAACTTATACATAACAATACAGGAATATAGCAATTTCTTATATTGATTATTCATTCGTTGAGTAATTAAGATTATCGACATAGATTCCAGTGGTGATTACTAGACATAAGTAATTGAGTACTTAAATAAATTAACGTCAAGATGCTTAACTTAGACTATTTTATTAAAAATGGGAAGGACTTTAATTTGAAAGGATCAGAACTACGGGAATATGCGGAACAACAACTTGCAAAATATAAGGCAGAGATGGAAGAACTTGAAAGAAAAGAGGCTGAAAAGAAAGCTATTGCTAAGGAAGAAGAAGAAAGGTGGCAAGAGATGAAATCCTACGGATTGAAGAAGAGAATAAATTGAAACGACAGGAAATCATACTGCAGCAAGAAATGGAATTGCAACGGCTTAAATTGGAAACAGCAAAACTTAATTCGCAGGGTGCTGCAGCAAGCCAAAATGATAATGCTCAATCGGGATCTTCTTCCAACCGACTTAAGGGCAATTATTACTTTAAACTACCACCGTTCAAATTACACGTGGATGATTTATCATCGTGGCTGGCGCGCTTTGATGATATATGTAAGGTCAATAACCTTGACAAAACAGCATGGGCACTTAAACTCAGGGAATTTCTGGGTGGCGAACCTGCAAGTGCAGCACAAAATATTGATCCGACATTAGCCACAGACTATGAGGCCATTAAGACGTTGTTATTACGTCGTTTCCACTTGAACGAAGAGGCATGTAGATTACGTTTCAAAAGTTTGTTGCCAGATAATAATAAAGACTTCACAGGGTTTATTGCTAACATACGCAATACTTTTAACAGATGGGTTGAACTGGCAGGTGTCAACAAATCTTACGACAAGTTAGTCAATTTGTTATTGAGGGATAAAGTGTTATCTTCTGTCAGCCCACCATTCTTTGCTTATCTGCAAGAACGGAAACCAGAAACTATTGATGAGTTAGAAAAAATTTCTTTAAATTACTGCACCGCTCATCCAAATGCTAACATTTCTGGCTCGTTAATAAGAGAACCTCTACCTGTAGCCTCCAATATGGCATATCATAGTAATAACAAACCAAGAACACACAGTGTGGACAGAGGTAGGTTCAAAGGAAACTATGACATTAATTTTCATAAGGGGCGTAATAGTTATAACAATAACTTTAATAGAGGAAGACCACAAAACAGAAATTATTCACCTCAGTCCAGATACAACAGTAATCCACGTAACTCAAGTTATAATCAGTCATATAATTATAATAATGGTAACAAGTGGAACAATAGCGATAATTATAACTCGAGACATCGAGATAACAGTTACAATAGAGGACAACGAGATAATTCAAATGATTATTCTCGTCATCGGTCTCAGTCACGAAGACCATCACAGTTTGATCACAATGCAGGGGCGGCACTCACGGATGGTACGACCCCTAGTGTTTCTGATAATAATAATCAGTCACAATCTTCGTCTGCATGTTGTGCTGTTAACTTTAATGTGGCAAATAGTTGCCAAGATTGTAATACTATTTTTCAGAAGGCCAAAGAAACGGTGCTGAATTGTGGACACCTTCATACAGCAGTTGGTCTTTTAGCGAACGATGGCAAGGGCACCTTGATGTTCCATAGAGGATTAGTCAATGGTACGGTGGTCTCAGTTTTAAAAGACTCTGGATCACCAACCATTGGAGTTCGGCAGTCTCTGGTACATCCTAGCTGTGCAACAGGGGACTATGTCCGTTGCATGACCTTCGGGGGTACTATTGAGTACTACCCCACTGCCATAGTACATGTTAATACACCATTTTTTTCAGGTAATGTCAAGGTGTGCATGCTACAGAATCCATCAGCTGATCTTACATTATTACGCATACATGGGAGTAAAGATTGCACTCTTAAAGAAATTAATGATTGGGAGAAAAAAAATTTGCATTCTTTTAGCAACGCTAACGCTGTTGTTGCTATGGCTACACTTCGTGCCAACAACATGAATACATGTGGCACAGCAGTTTCCAACTTCACTCTGAGTACTATCCTGGAAATTGATGAAGATGATAGATCTATTGGACAACATACTAAGGATATAACTGATCCTAATAAAACTGTTACATATATACACAATCAAACATAAAATTTCATCATACATCAATCAAATAAATAGCGTGCACTGTTGCACGGCCTGAAAAAAACAAAGTAACAATTAAATTGGTAGACACTAGAAAAACCCCAATTCCATTCACTCCTCCTGTCACCCTGCTGGGGAACAATAATATGATTAGTGATTTAAAAAACTCTAATTATGTGGGGCTGTCAACTTTAGCCTCCACTCTCTAACACAAATAATATTTCTGTGGTCTCAGTCCTGTTGACTTCCTCACCGAACGTCTACACAACTTCAACATTGTTAGGCGATATGCGCTGCTAACTAACACCACTGGAAATGCTACAATAATAGACTTGGCTTACACCGATGACTCAGTGTCTATCCGTCAAAGGGATAATAAAACCGACCATGCTGGTCCTGTCTATTCTCCCTCCCTCTCTCTCTCTCTCTCTCTCTCTCTCTCCTGGTCTCAGTGTCTCTCTAACACTCGACTTCGGGTGATGCGGCGTCTTCGTTACGCTCTTCTCTCGTTACTTTCAGGACCCAGGTATGGTAACCCTGTCACCTGCTCCTGAATTCGGTGATGATGATGATGTTTGGGTATCAATCATGAGGTACTTGATTCACTGTAGAAACTTCTCTGCTGCTGAATAGCTTCTATAACTTTCCACTTTTAACCCGCTTCGGATTCAGAGGAAACCACAGCATTGATTTCTGGCTGTATACAATTACACCAGTCTCCCGGCCACGTGCCGTTGTCGGAGACTATAATAGCGAAGAGCTCTGGGTTTTTGTGATAAATAACCCCCGTTCCCGCTAAAGCATGGGCCCTTCACTGCAAGAGACCGTGGGTTATTTTTCTTTTGCTTCTGACGATAAATCGAGTCCTCTGACCCCTGAGATATGTCCTTTTGCCGTGGATAATTTGTATTGGCAAATTATGCTCCCCCACTGTTTGCCGTGACTCGCTGAAATTAAAAGGAAATGCGTCTAATGTACACCACTCTAACATCACGTATCTCTAACATATTGCTCCCATAATCTTTACAACTCAATACTTCACCCGCTAAGCACCACAAATCCATAAATAATTTCTATCCACGTGTCACTACAATCTCACTCCTTCTACTCCCCTTCTCTCGTTCTGCACAACGATACATAAAATATTTATACCCACGTGTCTTCTATCTCACTCTCCTTCTCTCCTCCCTTCCCTCAACTTAAATCTTCCAGGTAAGTAAACAAAGCCCCAGACACTGTCTGACGGGTTACGTGGCTGTTACGCATGGCTAACCACGTGTCCAAACATTTCAACTAGGGAACTCCTTTGTCCGAAATTCCCATTACACCTTGGGTTCCCGACTTAAGCCGCAATTTAAATTAAACCTGGTGCTTTAGGAATAATTTACTCCCCTAAGCCGTATAATTCACTGATAACATAAATCTGTACCCTCCGACTGCGTTTCTCACATTTAAGGCACAATAAAATTAACGTACACACAATTGATTTCCCAATAAAATTACATTGGTAAATACACAGGAATAAATGGTGGTATTACCCAACACTCTACAACTACAGAGCACCCGTGTATCTCATAACTTCCCACGCTCCTATCTACTGCCAAAAATCCTAGAAAGACTTATGCACACTAAAACGATAATAAAATTATTATATACCAATTACCGCTTTTCTTCCCCTCAATGGAGACGATAAATGCGTAGAAGCACGACAGGCAATTATTTTCTTAATAGAGAAAGATCCCCTCTAAACGATTCTATATATACACAGGGAACTACTCTTGTTGATCACCTACGCATCTGCTAAGTTATCCACTCGGGCCAATGGAAACATTTAGAGAAAAAAAAAACTAGCGACCTACGCCAATCAGATTTGAAAACAACGCGAAGACCGCGTGTCCAAAAATTGCGTCGTTTCGTGACGGCCGCGTGCGTGTCTGACTTGCGTCATACAGACGGGCATGAAATGGCGATTTTCGTAAACAACGAAAATCTACGTGATCGCGAAAAATCTATAAGAGAAGAACTGGCCGAGTGTAAAATAAACCTACCGACATAAAGGAACCCATTTAAATTCCTACACAAAAATACCAAACACGATATATATTCAAATGAGAAGAAACATGGCAAACACATATAGTTACAAAGAGAAGAAGAATGATGAAAATTCAAAATAGAACAACAGGATCGGGCCTGTTGAAGGACAGGATTACAGTGCAGCATCACATTCTCAAAGTGGCTATCTGGTCTGTACATGATCTGTTTTGTTGAAAACCTGCTTGTTCATCTCTCAGTTTCTTGTCTATGGGCTCTTTTAATCTTTCAAGTATAATCCTGTTTAATACTTTTCCTGGCACTGAAAGTAACATTATTCCTCTATAATTTGTGCACTCTTGTAAATTTCCCTTCTTAGGCAACTTAACCAGATATCCTTCCTTCAATTCTGCTGGGATCTCTTCCTTTTCCCAGACTTTACCAAGTAATTTAAATAACATCTCTGTAGCCGTATCGATATCTGCTTTGATGGCCTCTGCTGGAACGCCATCAGGTCCAGACGCTTTTCCATCTCTTAGAAGCTTTATGGCTTTCTTTATTTCTTCTTTCGTTGGTCTTTCACCGTTAATTTGTAGCTCTTCTTCTGCTGGCTGGATGTCCAGGGGGTTTTGTGGAGCTGGTCTATTTAGAAGGTCCTCAAAATATTCTGTCCACCTCTTCATTTGCTCTTGTATATTGCTGAGCAGTTTTCCATTCTTGTCTTTTATGAAGCAACTTGTTTGCTTGTATTTCCCCGTTAGCTTCTTTGTGCTGTTATACAGTTCTCTTATATTCCCTTTGGCTGCAGCATCTTCTGCCTCTCTTGCCAACTCCTCAATATACTTCCTCTTGTCTCTTTTGATACTTCTTTGTTTGCTTCTATGTACACTTCTTGAGCCTTGGCTTTGGAACTTCTGGTTTTACTTGTGTTTAAATCTGCTTTCTTGTTTTTCCAGTCTTTTATCTTATTGATGGTGTCTGTTGTTATCCATGCTTTTTGTTCTCGTTTCCTTTTCCCCAGTATTTCTTCTCATGTCTCATTCCATACCGTTTTGATTTGCTGCCAATAGTCTTCTGTATTCTCTACATCTTCCAGCTGTTGGAGCACTTGGAATTTGTTGGATATTGTGACCGCAAATTTGTCTCTTGTTTCTTGATTTCTTAGATGTCCTACATTAAATTGTTGTCTATAATTTTGCATTGTTGCATATCTCTTGAGTTTCATTTTTACTTTGGCTATCAGAAGGTGGTGATCTGATGCCACATCTGCTCCTCTATATACCTTTACATCCTGCAATGATGATCTAAACTTCTTGTTTATGCACATATGATCAATCTGATTTTCTGTTCTATGGTCTGGTGATATCCATGTTGCCTTGTGTATTCTCTTATGTGGAAACATGCTTCCTCCTATAGCCAGTTGATTTGAAGCACAGAAGTTTGAGAATAGTTCCCCATTTTCATTCATTATTCCTAGCCCCTGTTTTCCCATGACTTCTTCAAAGTCGGTGTTGACTGTACCTATCTTTGCATTCATGTCACCCATCAAAATTATGATGTCTCTTCTTTTTACTTTTTCCATAATTTCCTGTAGTCTAGTATAAAATGCTTCTTTCACCGACTCTTCTTTGTCATTAGTTGGTGCATAACATTGGATGACATTTACATTTATTTTCTTTTTGGCTGTTTTAAAAGAAGCTGTTATTATTCTGGATCCAACGGCTTCCCATTCAATGAGTGCTTTCTGCGCTTCTTTAGATAACATAAGAGCTACCCCTTCACTGTGGTGTTAACTTTCGTCTTCATGTCCTGAGGACAGCACCAGTTCACCCCCTTCCACTTTGTTTCACAGTCCCAGAACCTCGATTTTATATTCCCTCATCTCTGTTGCTACTTGTACCACTTTCCCTTGTTCGTTTAATGTCCGAACATTCCAGGTGCCAAATCTGGAAGTTCTAGAAGAAAGAAGGTTAGTCAGCAACACAGACTCCTTTCGGCTTTCTCTGTGTTGCATCATACGCCTCCCTGTGAGAGGACCTTCCCCTGTCTTGGATGGCTGTGTTTTATTTTCTTTAATTGACTTGTCCATGTTTGTTGAAGTTTTTTGTGGTTTAAATTGTTTACAGGATGGGGTAACCGGCCCCATGCCCAACCTTCCTTAGTCGCTTTCTACGACATGCTTGGCAGGGAACAGTGTTACTATTCTTTGCTCCCCTTTCGGGCCCCGGTAACACACGGGTGAGTTAAACACCAAGCAATGAGAAAAGTAAGAAAATAGATGTTATGTCTCCAATGATTGTAATGGCCCTGCGCTCACTGTGACTTATTTGTGACATAATATATTTATGGAGATTGAATTGTGTGTTGGAGTTCTTGTATTTCTACCTAGGCAGTGAGCTAGACGGAATGTGTATGACTGTTGCTTGATCTTCTACATACACCCTACCCGACACACCAGGTAGGTCTACCGCCACCTCCCAGTCATTTGCACAGACAAGAAGAGATGGTAAACTGCTGCCTGATTTACTCGGTTTGGGGTGTGCTGACTTTCCTGCTTTCAGAAAGTATGTATTTGCGGTGTTCGGCCTGACTTTACTATTCGCCTTCACCCTTGCCAGGTCTATTTAAACATACAGCTCATTTAGCACTTTGTTGTGATGACATGTGTATCGACCTTGCCCTAGTGACACTTTGCAAGCTGAGAGCACGTGCTCAAGTGTCTGCCTCTCATGGTACAGCGCGCACTGAGCTTTATCTGACTTTCCCCATCTTACAAGGTTTGCAGCCGATGGCAGGAGGTTATACATTGATCTGATAATGAAGCTGAGTCTAAGAGGTGCCATATGCCATATATCATTCCATATTAATGACCTTTGCAGAGCTTCTTTCCATGTAGTCCATTGGCCTTGTTGGGCCTGCTGCACTGCTTTTTGCATCCTCTTATCGTTCTCTTTTCTCATATCTCCTGAATTACCATGTCTCTGCGATCCCTGTTTGATGCCTTGGACCACCAGCTGATGTCACCATGGCCAAATCCCCGTCTATTCGTCTGTGTGTATCCAATTACCCCCCTCAGCTTGAGCGACTCTTTGGCAGCATCAACAGCTTCATCCACTTTCCACTTCCTTCCCGTTTTCAGTGTAGGCTGAATGGACTTAACCACGTCACCTGGTGACTCACGCAGCATCATTGCGAGCCTTGCCTTTCCTACTTTGAACTCTTTAACAACTGACTTGAGAGGAAGCACAAGCTTTGCCTCTTTGCAGTACAGTGCTACGTTTGACAGACCTGGTGGTACCCCTAGCCATTTCTTCATGAACTTGTTGACCTTCTGCTCTATAGCTTTCACTGTACTGGTGCTTATTTCATATATAAGCAGTGGCCACATAAATTATATACAAAATTCAATGCGCCGTGCCAGAACAACGCTCAGAGCGTGGATTTTAGTTTATCACGAATAAATCCTAAAAATCGTCCGTTTAATGCAGTTCGTATTTTAAAACTCGTAGAATGACTTCCACTACTATTTAAACAACTAATCTGCCTGTAGTTAAGCAGCACATGTGCGTGATTTGATGTTATTATCAGAATTGTTGTGTCGATTCGCTTGTTTGCGTTTTCCGTTGATGTTGCTAGAGAAATATGTCACGCTTTATATTTACATTTTCTAAGTCCCCTAAGCAAATAGTTGTCTCAAACTACTTTGAAACATTGCTGACATTGATGATGGTTGTTTGGTAGTCACAGTTCATTGTCAAAATACGGAATATGTGCAGAAAAGCTAGACACACTAGATTTAGTTGATGAGTGGGCGTAGTCATATTCTGGCCGACCAAAAAGCAACAAAACTAGACCTACCGTAACATCTAATCATTAGTTCTTGGTAGAAGATGAAGCTAGGGATACAATTAAAACATTAAACAAGAGTAAAAAAAGTTTTTATATGACGTTATTCTTCTTTATTTGTTTGAAAATTACGTAATGCATGATTGCATAATTTATTTTTTTCTTACAAGGGACCACATAAAAACTGGTGTGAATAACACTAAATGTACTAATTGTGGCCATAAGCATGTTTTTTTTAACTTTGTATATGGATTAACTTGACGTTTGAAGACTAAAAAGAAAGTTTTATTGTCTACAACAGTAATTTGTTTTGGTAAGATCGTATTCTACAGTTTACTTTTTAGTGTTTTTCAATTTTACATGCAAATTGTTTTGAGTATAATGAACACACTTGTGTTAATACTACCAAAGACGTTATATATTACAATTCTCTATCCATTTCCCTACAGTTTGGTATATAATAAGGACATGTTCACAGAAAAAGATTAACATAAAATTTACACTAAAAGTCAGTACACTTCACCGTTTAGAATTCTTCAAAAAAATAATTATGGCACAGGGTGGAAAATAATTATGGAGTTAAAGAGTTAACCACATCACCTGCTGACTCGCGCAGCATCATTGCGAGCCTTGCCTTTCCTACTTTGTACTCTTTAACAACTGACTTGAGAGGAAGCACAAGCTTTGACTCTTTGCAGTATAGTTCTACGTTTGACAGACCTGGTGGTACCCCTAGCCATTTCTTCATGAACTTGTTGACCTTCTGCTCTATAACTTTCACTGTACTGGTGCTTATTTCATTTATAAGCAGTGGTCACATAAATTATGGTATCAACATGAACTGGAGGCACCACAGTTTGAACTTTCCTAGGAGTCTCCTTTGGTCTATGATCTGTAGTCCACTGTCTGCCATTTCTATTATCTGTTGAACTGCCTTCGAATCTTTTAATGAGGCATCGTACACCCTGCCAAGACGTTTAACAGGTTCCTCAATGACAGTAGGGATTCTTTGGTTGGAAACAATGAACGTGACCTCAGCTGTCTTCCCTTTCATGACTGATTGGCTTGCTTTCCCTCTTCCATTGACAATCTGTCAACCTCTTCATTCCCGTGGATGTTGCAGTGAGAAGGCTTCATTGTATGTCAACTCTTTTGAATTCCTGACATAGTTTGTGGAGTGTTACTCTAAAGTCTTTCAGGTCGGCATCAGTTTCATTCTACATGGTTGTAATTACTGACAGCGCATCTAAGAAGATAACTACTTGTCTCTCCGAGCTTACTTCTGTCACTAGGACTTCTGCTGCAGTTTTTAAGGCCTCGGCCTGTGCTCTGAAGTTGCTTGGGAATTTTGTTGTCGCTGTAGCCGGGTTTAAAGCAAGGGGAATAAAAAGGGAAAAGGGAAGTAAAAACGTTTAAGAGTAGTTGATGACATAGTTCCCCTTTTTGTGAGCTGTCAGGGTCGGAGAGTACAAGGTGAGCGCATGGGTTCTAGGTGAGTTGTGTTCACCACGGGTTTCACGAATTACTGGGGGAGATAAGGGGGACAGGAAAATTCAGAGTGCGTGGTAGGCAGTTGACTTTTGGTCTTGATAGAGTATGTACCACAAGTAATCTCAGGTAGAGGTTTCTTGAGTGTGATAGCGGGGAATTGTGCCTGACGTGTAAATGCCCTGTAGTAACAGTGGTTCCCCAAGCAAACACCAGAGAGAGTGATCGCGATGAGATCAGAACAAGTAGGAGGTTCGACATTGTAATCCTAGCTTGTGATCAAGATTTAGAAGATTCGTGTGTCTGCCAGGTATGTGTATTATGAGTTATGGACGTTAGACCTGTAACGTAGCTAGTCTGAGCAGTATAGTCTTGGGACCAAAGTAACAACCCCAGAGAAGTCCGGTCAATCATGATATGATAATATCAAGCATGCAGATCACACATTTTGACGCATAGACGAAAGACAGAAGTCGTGATAATGAACTTTTGTAGTACAACCTTGTTTGAGATCTACACGTGTCTGTCTTTGCCATTACAACGTGTAAAAAGTATTGTACATTGACGGTGCAGGACATAAATGTTGAAAAGCCTACAAATATAGTCTACAGAGTATTGCTCCTTCATATTTGTGCAGTGTGAAAGGTCGAAATGTCAAAGTCAAGTCTATAAAATTAAGAAGCACAGTGATCGAACCTACTATACGATTACATGGTAGCACTGACTACCATTCTGACACCTTAGTGGTCACATTGCGACTGATAAGTTTGTGTGTGTGTGTGTGTGTGAGTTCCATTGCTAAAGTTCAGAGAAATTCCTCCACCCCCGTCTTCTGTTGCATTTGTTGCTTATCCGACAGTGTATGTATGGATCCAGGTGTTTCTTGTGTCTTCTTCTTTATTTAATCCTTTGCCGCCGACTGTCAAAGCAGTGAGTGGCCATCTTGGTGGCGTCTTGTAGGGCAGCATCAAACTGCTTCCACTTTGCTCGGTAGGCGGCCATCCTTCGTGCAGTGCCCCAGCTCTGGTTCATTCTTTGCATATCGGCCTCCGCAGTTCTCCGCCAAGTTGTTTTTGGTCGGCCTCTTTTTTGCTCTTCTTCAGGGGTCCATAGCATAGGTGTTCTTGTGACGGCATCAGGGTCTCTTCTGAGGACGTGGCCAGCCCAATTCTACCAGCTATGATATTGTGCATGTCCTCTTGGTTGCTCCGAGTAAACAGTTCTTGGTTGAGGATAGTTTTCGGCCAAAAGATTTGGATAATTATTCCTTGGGCAGACTGTGGAAAGAGGACAATTCTTACATTTCCTTTTCAGTTACTCTCCAGCATTCCGCACCATAGAGAACAACAGAAAGTACACAGCTCTCATGTAATCTTAATTTGGTGTTTGTGCTGTACTGAGAGAGAACTTCCAGCTGTTCTCGCTTTACTCATTCTGTTGTTGATGGTTTTGCCTGTTCATCCGTCTTGTGTTACTATGCATCCAATGTATGTAAATCTGTCTGTTCCCGCTTCTGGCTTATTATTGTTATTGCCTCAGGATTGCCCACACTGATTGTCATGACTTATGTGTTCTTTAGATTGATGTTCAGAACGACATGCTGGCTTTACTTATTCAGTCTATCTGTTTTTTCTTTGATGTTTTGATGTGAATGTGCGAGAAGTGAAATGTCATTTGCATATTCTAGATATTTCAGTGAAGAAAACGTTATCCATCTTATTCCTCTTGAACGGCCCTCTGTTGTATGGCGTATCACCCAGTTTTTGACTGTCAAAAATAAAGTCGTTGATAATGGGGCACCCCTGTCGTATTCCAATCTTCACCTTAAAAGTTAGGTTGCCCTGCCAAACACTACAAGTAAAGTTAGTATAGACGATTTTTATGATGGAAACAATGCAGCTGGAATTTCCAAAAGCCATCGGTATTTTCCAAAGGCTGTCCATGTTTATGCTTCAAAAGTCTTTTCAAAATCAACAAAGTTAATGTATAGCTGTCTCTGTAACTCTAAGCACTGCTCTCTATTGTTCCCGCGGATTATTGTTTTGTTAGCTTGTTCATTTCATTTATAGGTGTTAATTTCATTGCTCCACAAAATGATTCTCTCTACTTGATTTAGCATTTTTATGGGGTTTTTTTATTTATTGTTCTAGCAAAGCTCAGTTTTGAGGTAGTTGTCCAGGCTGACATTCCGTATTCCAGCGCAGGTCCAGACATTTCCTGCCTACAATGTTTTCAGTATTGGTGGTCAGCGCAGGCAGTTCCTGCTAGTGTTTTTTTTTTTTAATTTTAAACAAGAGCCATTCTCTGTCTAGTAACTCATGTGAATTAAAAGAACAAACAATTTAATTCAATAAATTTATCGTTTATAGAATATGTGATTCCTATTTACACACGTTATGATTCTCGCAGGTGCTACGTTCGTGCACTTTGCTGAGATCCTCCTTGTGTGATCTTCTTCTTCCTCGTTCGTCCTGAAAAGGACGGTGGTTGCGTTGTGTCTGTTTACGCCTAAGCTGTGATATCTGCACCTTTCGTTCGACACATCCGACTTCTGCACGGCATTTTTTAGGACCGGGTTTGCCTTCCCATTGCGATCCACACTCGCTCAGCCAGACTGCACTGCTGAAGACTGTTTCCAGGACCACCACGTGGAGGTGGAGTGCGGTCTTGACCAGCTCTGATTCGCTGGTCCTGACGCAGGCAGTCAAGCTATGAGTCGCTGACTGCATTCACTATTGCTGCATCTTCTAAGGGAGGAGATCGGAGCACTGATGGAGTTGTCCGTGTGCAATAAAGATAGTCCTTAAAACCAAACCAAACAAATCGTACAAACCCCAGACCTAAGGGTCTTTTATGTTTGGACATGCGCCCTAATATAACCGACTAGGTTGAACGGGAGTTCATGATTCTGTAAGTTTCTAAGAGCTGGTATTAGAAAACCGCGGATCGCCTATTAAAGTTAGACTATATTAGGTTAGAACATACCGGAGAGCTATATAAATAAAACCCGAAGCAAGCTCTAATACGAGATTTTCATTTAAAAAGAACATGTTACAAAGCATAAATATCGATTGCGAAAACATGCAAATAATAGAATGTTTTTTGGATCATGAAACAAAATTCAAAGCCAATCCATAAAAAAAAACACATTATAATGTACCACGTGACTTCTGCACTTCTTCAGTTCTCAACACTTCCGTTTTCCAGAAGCTGCCTTGATTCCATTCGTAAGTAACAATAAAGAATGAAAGAAAGAAAGAAACTGGTTTTATTTATAAATGTTTATCAACATACTTGAGTAATACAACTGACGGCCGATGGGAAGGACAGCGAACTGGAGTTTGCTATTTGTGGGGATTGACTATGATTACGTAAATGGTCTTAAAACTCTTATATAGGCCTATATAATTTAGGGGTTTGCACGGTTATGTACGACATAATAGTGAAAGCGAAGGTATATTCTTCTTAGATTCTTAACCACCGACCGTCAAAGCAGTCAGTGGCCATCACGCCTAGTGGCGTCTTGTAGGGCAACAACAAATTGATTCCACTTTGCTCGATCGGTGGCCATCCTTCGTACAGTGCCCCAACTCTGGTTCATTCGTTGCATCTCAGCCTCCACAGTCCTCCGCCAGGTTGTTTTTGGTCGGCCTCTCTTTCGTTTTCCTTCAGGGGTCCAAAGCATAGCTGTTCTTGTGATGGCATCGGGGTCTTTTCTGAGGACATGGCCAACCCAGCTCCAGCGTCTGCCAGCTATGATGGTGTGCATGTCCTCTTGCTTGCTACGAGTAAGCAGATCTTGGTTGGTGATGGTATTCGGCCAAAAGATGCACTGAATTTTTTTTAGGCATGTTGTGTGAAAACAGGACAATTTCGACACTTCCTTCTCTGTAACTCTCCAGCATTCCGCACCATAGAGAAGCACAGAGAGCACACAGCTCTGATATAATTTTAATTTTGTGCTTGTGCTGTATTGAGAGGACTTCCAGATGTTGTTTAGGCTAAGAAAAAGGCAGTTCTTGCTTTATTCATTCTGATTTTGATGTCTTTGCCTGCCCCGCCATCTGGTGTTACTATGCATTCTAGGTATGTGAAGGTGTCTGTCTGTACCAGTTGCTGATTCCTTACTGATATGGGCTCAGGGTTGCTCACATTGAGCGTCATGACCTCTGACTTCTTTAAATTGATGCTGAAGCCCACCTGCTGGCTAAACTTATTAAGTCTATCCGTTTTTTCCTGGATGTGTTGATGTGAATGTGCTAGTAGTGCAATGTCATCTGCATATTCCAGATCTTCCAATGTAGAAAATGTAGTCCATCTTATTCCTCTTGGACTGCCCTCTGTTGTCTGGCGCATCACCCAGTCTACGACTGTTAACAATAGAGTGGTTGATAAGGGGCATCCCTGTCATACTCCTGTCTTCACCTCAAAGGTTAGGTTGCTCTGCCCAACACTACATGTAAAGTTGGCATAGAGGCTTTTTATGATTGACACTATGCAGCTTGGAATGCCATAAGCCCTCAGTATTTTCCATAAACTGTCCCTACGTATGCTGTCAAAAGCCTTTTCAAAATCAACGAAATTAATGTACAGCTGTCTTTGCCATTCTGAGCACTGCTCTATAATGTTCCTGAGAGTGAATATATGATCCACACATCTTCTGTTCTTTCTAAATCCTGCTTGTTCTTTCCTCAGTTTGTAGTCTACTGCTTTTGAAATTCTCTGTATAATTATCCTGCCTAGTATTTTGCTGGGAACTGAGAGAAGAGTGATTCCTCTTCAATTATTGCAGTCTGCAAGATCTCCCTTCTTGGGCAATTTGAAAATTATTCCTTTGTTCCACTCTGATGGTGTTGTCCCTGTTTTCCAGACTTGTGCAAATAGTGGTTCTAATAGTTCTGCTGCTAGCTCAGGGTCTGTCTTAAATAGCTCTGCATTTAAGTTATCATGGCCAGGAGCTTTTCCGTTCTTTAACTCTTTGATTGCTGTGATGATTTCTTCTTTTCGTGGAGTGTCTGTATTTACATCTAGATCGTTTTCAGCCTCAGGAACATTCAATTGTGTCTCTGGTGGTTCCTTGTTCAGAGTTTCTCTGAAGTGCTCTGCCCATCTTGTTTCCTGTCCCTCTGAAATCTCATCACGACAGCAGAAGGTATATAGTTGGGACAATTTTTGATGGCATTGTGGGGGTGGGTACCGGTTAGGGTCCATGGGTGGCGGCACTGGTGGGTGGGGAGTGGGGGGGTGGGGGTTAGGTCTGTGTTTTCATTTCTTGACGACATTTTCTTGGGGTAGAGGGTGGTAGGAAGATGCCGGTAAATGGGAAGAATAGTCTACCATGGTTAGCCATTCTGCCCTTACGTTATTGGTGCGGACACGTGAGCGTATACGCGAGCGTATTACTTTGACACAGTGTAAAACACCCACTATTAAACTAAACAAATTTCAACTAAAATGAACGAAAAATGTCCATTTAACTTTCATCTTATAGGTTACAATTATGATACACAACAAATTCTTAATTCCATAATAAATCATGGTCACGAAATTAATGTTAACATACTGCCCTACATGCAAAACACACCACACAGAGTCACAATATGGCAGCATGCGGTAGACCGTTCTTCCCTTCAGTCAGGATGCCAGTAAGGGTTTGTGGGAGTGGGTATATTAGTGCGGAGTGAGGGGAGGTGTGGTTTGGTTTAGGACTGTGTCTTTATTTTCGTTGGAAAACATTTTTTAAATGTAGAGTGTAGTTAAGGGTTTGGTCGATAAATTATGTCATGTGTCTCTGTGTGGTGTGTTTGCATGTAACATACATTTCGTGAGCATGATTTATTGTGACATAAGGAATTTGAGGCGTTATATATCATAATTGTAACCTATAAGAAGTTGAAAGGGATAGTTTTTGTTCATTTTAGTTGAAGTTTGTTTTGTTTAATAGTGAGTGTTTTACAATGTGTTGAACAGATACGGTTACTTGTCCGTATAAATAGCATTCAGGAAAAATGGCAGACCTTGTTCCACTATTCTTCCCAGCTCACCAACTGACATTTGGCAAAAGAACAGTTTGGTGACCACAGCTGAGGTTCAAAGATATGTGCAAAAGAGACATAAAGAAACTGAACATAAATCTAGCAACATTGGAGGATTGTTACGTGTGATGTAACATGTTATGTCATGCTGATAACGCGAATGTAAAATGCGAACACTGCAACTGGAAATGACGTAGCCCAGTCCAATAAACATTCAATATTCTTTAATACTTCTTCTTCTTCTTCTTCGTTTGTCCTGAAAAGGACGTTGGTTGCGTTGTGTCTGTTTACGCCGGAGCTGTGATATCTGCGCCTTTTGACCGACACATCTGACTTCAGCACGGCATTTTTTGGGACCGGGTTTGCCTTCCCTCTTCGATCCCTACTCTCTTAGCCAGACTGCAGTGATGCAGCCTGTTTCCAGGACCACCACTTGGAGGTGGAGTAGGGTCTTGGTCAGCTCTGGTTCGCTGACCCTGACGCAAGCAGTCAAGCTATGGGTCGCTGACTGCATTCTCTATTGCTGCATCTTTGGGTCCCATTCTTTAATACGACACTTCACAATATGACATTGCTCCACAGTTTCCAGAATCAAATGATCATATGAGATTTCATATACACAGTCCTCTGTCTGTCCTAAAGACATGAATACTTAGGCAAACTAGCCGTCAGTAAAGTTCTGTGTCCACAAATAGACTTGTAGCCATTGTCGCGAATGTCGATGGAATAATATACGCTACCTTCATATAAATTGTTGCCACAAATCTCAGGCGTGCATTAAGATGCAGTCATCATAAAATCTTAGAATAAACTAGTGGACTTTAACACATATCAGGAGCGCACAAAACAACCTTCCACCTCGGCGGTCACCAGCCGATCAAGATTGACCGTTATCTCTCAGAAGCAGACCATCATAATTTATTTAAACTTATGTAACAATTAACAACAATGGTGCGGTTTAAAAATCGATGCGTTTTCGTGCCTCCTCATTTTACATGCAGCTATGCCTTCACGAGTGAATGCAAGCCTAAGTCCAAAATGAGGTGTAACAAGGATGAAGCGGGTTTAATGGTGCACGATGTTCCGTCTTCGTTGATATTATCCCAGTAAGTTGCCAGTGTCTTTAGGGTTAGATCTAGGATTTCTCGACCCCTTTTTGCTGCATCTCTGAATTTTTTTTAAGGCCACATCAAACAGATGGCCCACCATGCTTCATTTCAAACAGATGAAGCTGCCAATCTCCCCAAACAGTGATGCTTCCTACCTCAAATAGGATGAATAGAAGCTCTAACAACAAGCAGAAGAGAAAAAAACATACCGAACATAATACCAGGAAAATAAGCAGCTAATGTCTATCACCTGAGGGGCATATTTCCATAATCAGTTATGACTGAAGAGACTGGTACTACGACTACTATTACTACTACTCCTATTTGAGGAACATACAAGTCCTCTTCTAGTACCATGCTCACTAATGTAGCCAATCATATCTCTCTACAAGTTCCTATCTCCAGCACTCTTTATCATTTGTCTTGCTGGCTTCGTTCCATGTCACAATTTTAGTGTCCAGTAACATTTCTCTGTGTTGTTGTTTTTTTTTCTGCAGTCTTTCGTGTCACAATATTTTCCTGATTTCCCCTTTTCATGACACTTCCGTAGCAGGTAGATTGGAGTGAAATTGGGCAACATGGTCATTGTGGCCATCTCTGCCCAAATGTCTATCTATCTGAAGAGCAATTATGTCATTCACATCACACAGCCTTCAATAAGACTTTAGAGGCACAGTATCCCTTATTACTGCAGCTCTAAATTGTTATCTAAGCTATATGGATGGGGCCGACTTAATTATATGCCGCATCAATACATATTTGGGTGAGGTGGGCGTAACTGTCTTTTTCCGTTCTTGAGGTGATCACTTGCACAAGACAGTAAACATCATGTTGTTAGGTGTATGGTACTTGTAAGATGATGTGCTGAGTGTGGGTGCGAATGA
Source organism: Oreohelix idahoensis (assembly GCA_024509875.1). NCBI lineage: Eukaryota > Metazoa > Mollusca > Gastropoda > Stylommatophora > Oreohelicidae > Oreohelix > Oreohelix idahoensis. The sequence continues at coordinate 421,825 of JAMPIV010016003.1, read as the reverse complement.
AGGCGTGAATGTGTTTAGGCTCGTATCTGTTGTGTAATGCAACCCATACACTCACATGCAGTAGTCAAAGATGCTTGGACACTGCAGGCAAAAACATTTATTGACGATAACACACATAGTAGCATCAACAGGAACAGTCAGTGTAAACAAGGTCATGCTGACCGGAAATCGTTAGGTATACATCAGGCATTCAAAAAGGCTGGTAAACATTCCAATATTCGTTCATGGTCAATAGTAATGTTATTCGATGACAGTTCGTAATGCCGCTTTGGTATCTCTGACTAAACGAGTCAGATACCTTAATCACTTTGACATACTGGTACAACTTGGCATTCCCCGCCAATTGCACATTATCAGGCTGTAATATATTAGCCTTAACACAGGCCTCGTTATGGCGTCATCTGTGTACTTCTTCTAAGCAGGTTAACATCAACCCTGCAGTAATGCTTATGTAGACATAAATATATACCGCCAATCTGTGGTTCCCACAATATAACTTTGTCACTGGACTTCTGTTCGTTTAAAGACAAATAGTCTTACATAGCTATCTTGAGCATAATGTATAAGTTCTGCATACAGGATCGGTGAGCTGTCCTCACAGAAGGTACTTCTTTAACAAATTCTGCCACCGAAAGCATAGTAATGAAAAAGGTCGGTGTTACCTTGCAACGAATCCTCAGAACATAATAACAACACTGTCGTCCTTCCTGACGCACAGAGAATCAATGGGGAAAACTGCCAACGCAGTCACTTCGAAGATTTTCCTCCCCGATAATGGACATACACGTCTTCAGAAGCCAGGACTTCACAACTCAACAAGACGGAAGTCTAATTTCGCGCTCTCCACTGCGCATCGCATATACCCCAGAACTGTATTACCTTTGACCCAAAAGGTCAAACATGATGAACGAACAAACAAGGGCCATCAGAAAATGACAGCAACATATTACTCATCCCCCCCCCCCCCCCCCCATAAGAAAAAAAAATATTTTAAAAAAAAAAAAATATCCATGAGCAAGATAGCAAACAAACAATCTCAGGAGGTACCAATTCAGGTAAATAAACTTAAGTTGCTGGCAATACCAGTCATAAGAGAAAATATCAAACATACCATTAAAGAAACTTACTATAATTATAGCATTATAAATACAAATATCATGAATTACAATGCTATATTAGCAACATATCACTAATGGATGGACAAAATCAAATTTGTTAAATTCTTTATACATCATCCAAATAGTAAAACATTTGTATTACAATATATTAGGATATTAAGGACAGACCTAAGTCTGAAAGTGTATCAGGAAAACTAGGACACAAGATTTAATTGGAATCATGTAGGCATCTAGACAATATGTCCGCCATCACATTATCCGAACCACGGATAGCTCGCACCGTGAAATGGAAAGGCTGAAGAGCAATAGCATAACGAGTAGATCTCGAGCTCTTCAAATCCTTGCTTTGCATAGCCGTAAGAGCTTTTTGGTCGGTTTCCATAAAGAAATGCGCGCCCAGAAGGAACCTTTGTAGCTTAAGAATGGACCAAACCATAGCCAACAATTCACGGTCTAAAACCGAGTAATTCCTTTCTACCGCATTCAGCTTCCTAGAAATATACATTACAGGATGCAGAGTTCCTGAATACTCCTGCATTAGTGCCGCTCCAATCCCAGTGGAAGAGGCATCACTACGAAGAACAAAAGTCATCAATCGTTGGTAGTCTTAAGATAGGATGAGATGAGAACAAATTCTTAACCTGATCCAATGAAGATTGGCATTCTTGGGACCAACACACCATATTAGGAGAACCTTTTTTCAATAACGATGAAAGTGGTGCCATAATGGAGGACAGATTCTCAATGAATCTTCCATAGAATTGTATTAATCCCAAGAGACTACGTACTTGCTTTTTTGTCTTCGGAACCGAGATATTTAATATCTTCGAAATGTTTTGGTCCTCTGTCTTCAACAGACCATGACCAACCCGATGACCTAGGAAAGAAATTTCACTAAACCCAACAAAAGCTTTAGAGGGTTTTGCAGTCAAACTATGCTCACGTAAAGTAGATAGCAATTCCTTTAGACCCAAATAGTGTTCTTCCCAAGTATCGCTGAAAAGACAGATGTCGTCTAAATATGCGATGACATCTGCACGATCTGATAGAATTCGTCGCATCATGCGCACGAAAGTCGCTGGGGCGTTCATAAGCCCGAAAGGCATAAAATTCCACTGAAACAAACCCCTAGGTGTTGAAAAAGCAGTGAGAGGTTTGGCGTGTTCCGTCAAAGGGACTTGCCAATAACCTTTCAACAAGTCTAGTTTAGTAAAGAATCTAGCTTTAGAAAGTCTAATAAGTAGATCATCTAATAAAGGCATAGGTTCAGCATCGAACTTCGTAACTTGATTTAATTTGCGATAGTCAACGCAAAGACGTATGTTATTGTCTTTCTTTCGAACAATAACTATCGACGAAGAATAAGCTGAAGTGGATGGTTCAATTATTTGCAGTTGAATCATTTCATCCAATTCTTTCTCGACTTGTGCTTGAAAATAAATAGGTATTGGGTATGGTCTTACTCTGATCGGATTACGATCAGTAAGTATGATGTCATGTTCTATGACATCTGTGTGTCCAGGAATGTCGGTAAGGACATCCTGATATGATTGTAGCGTAGAGGATACTTGACGTTGCTCCTCAAAAGACAAATTCGAAGAAACAGTAACGTTTTTCCATGATTCCGTAGAATTAAGTGGAATCGCAGGAAGAGGTAAGTTAACGTCAGAAAAAATAGTTTCCTCATCCTGTATAACAGACAGGGATGAGATATGACCATGTTGGACTGGAGAGTCGTCCGTCGCCTGGAAAATAGGCTGCAAATAGTCTGGACGTTCAATAAACTCTGTAAGCATATTTATATGGAAGGTTTTATGCCTTCCATCCACATCGACAATATAGTCGACATCTGAAATTTTCGAGACTATAGTGTATGGACCTTTCCATGAAATGAGAAGTCTGTTCTCTCTTGAGGGAAGTAAGACAAATGTTTTGTCTCCAGGACAAAGTTGACGTAGGCGTCTTTTCTTGTTAGCAAATCGCCTAGCCTTTTCTTTCGCAAATTCGGAAGATGAAGTTGCTAATCTGCACGATTCGATAATTTTCTCCCTAAGAGCAATGACATATTCATATGACGATTGTGTATCATCGTCAATATTATCGGAAGTTATCAAATCGTGTAACAAGGACATTGGACCGCGCGGTTGCGCGCCAAAGACAAGTTCGAAAGGAGAAAACCCTGTATGCTCGTTGGGAACCTCTCTATAGGCAAAGAGAGCTGCAGGTAGGACCCTGTCCCAATCATCAGGATGATACTCCGTTATCTTGCCAAGTAAGTTCTTTAGTGTCCTATTAAGACGTTCAACCAATCCATTGGACATTGGATGATAAATACTACTGAGAGACCTTTTAATGTCTAGCGTAGCCATTACCTGAGACATAATGTCCGAAATTAACTGAGTGCCGTGGTCCGACAGTATTTCTCTGGGGAATCCCAGACAAGAAAATATGAGCTAAAGAGCATCAGCGATATCGACAGTTGATATGCTCTTCAGAGGAATAGCCTCTGGCCAATGCGTGCACATGTCAACGCAAGTGAGGATAAATTGGTGTCCTCTGGCTGACTTAATCTTAAACGGGCCAATAATGTCTATAGCCATTTTCTGAAACGGCCAAATCGGAATATCTGCAGCCTGAATAGGTGCAGCATGTCTTGGACCTCTAGACTTGACCTCTTGACAAATTTTACAAGACCGGCAATAAATTCGTATGTCTTTATTAACAAATGGCCAAAAGAAAGACGCAAGGACTCTAGTTTTAGTTCTGGAAAAACCCATGTGTCCAGCACACTGAGAATCGTGTGCATGCTGAAGAATTAAGGCTCTCATACACTTAGGCACAAGAATTTGCGAGTGCATAGACTTGTCCGAGTGTTGTACCATTCGTACCAATATACCATTCTTCATAGTGATATACAATTTGTGATTCGTATTTTGATTGGGATCCCCTTTCTTTGCGAGAAGGAAGAATTTCTTCAAAGAAGGATCCTCTTCTTGACGTTTAACAAACGAGTCATGGGAAATCACCAAGTGCTCGTCTTGGCTATCAACTCCATTACTATCATCAGATGAAGTTGGGGATTAAGAGCTTGAGCTCTTGTCACCACTGCATTGACCGTTTGAATGTTTTGTTCTTCCCAAATAGAAATTTGTTGCGGGGTGCATTCCTTAACCCCATGAATACGACCGATTATAAGATCCGCAATAGGATTAGGAAGAAGACATGCATGGACATCTCCTGTAAAGAAGGGAGTGTCAATCCTAATGACAGCAGTAGGATAACTTTCCATGGTACCACCAAATGTAACACATTTGATCGCTTTTCCAGTGGCACAGCAAGGATCTATCAGAGACTCCCTAACCCCGACGGTAGTACATCCCGAATCGAAAAGTACTGAGACCCGCCTATCATTCACTAAACCGTTATGCAAGATGAGAGATCCTCTCCCATCATGCGCAACTGTAGCAGGTAGAGCAGGAAGAAGGTGACCACAACTTAAATAGATACAGACGATGGATCGAACAATGTTGAGCATTGGGGGCATTCAGTTGCTCTCCCAAAATCGAAAGCACAACCAGTGATAGCCTTAGAGTTACCACTATCATTTACTTGATTACAGGCTCCATCAAATTCTTGTTGTGCAGAGTTTGCCTGTTGGAAAGCTTTTCTTTTGTTATATCTAGGTCTACCGCGATTATCATTTCCCCTGTAATTGTTATCATATTGTCTATTGTAATTATCATTCCGGTTTGAATCCCGGTTTGTATATTCACCATCGTCATATTCTTGACGTCGAGAATGGTTATCCCGAGAAGAAAAGCTTGGGTAGTTTTTATTGTGATAACCTTTGCGAAAGTGTCTATAATTATTACCACCAAAATTACGAGAACTACCATCTCGTCTCCAGTTCTTAGAAGAAGAACCATCATATGTTGGATTACTCTGCTTATGAGTGTAATTCTGATTACTTTTCCTATTCCAGTTTTGTTGAGCACCCTGAAATTTCTTATAGAAATTAGAGCCATATGGTGCGGCCGAAGCAACTGGCAACCCTTCTTTCACTTTAGAATTGCTAACTGTAGCATGGGGATGTGCGGTGGCGTACTGGCAACAGTATTCCTCCATGTCTTTTAAGTTTTTGGGTTTACGCTCATGAAGAAATGCAAGGAAAGAATCATTAACCGATGACAAAACCTTATCTCGAAGTAATAAGTCCATTAGGCCTTCATATGTTTTCTCAGTCTGAGACAACTCAACCCATCGTGTAAATGTACGACGTATTTTTGTAACAAACTCAGAGAAATCTATTCCATTTTCTGGCAACATTGTCCTAAAACGAAGACGATAATCTTCTTCTTTTAGTAGATATTTTTTTAGCAGTGCTGCTCTGACAACATCATAATTAGTCCTGTCATGTTCCTCTATTGTCATAAGAGTAGTCACTGTGTCACCTGTAAAAAATTCCATCAGTTGTTCGACATATTTTTCTTTTTTTACCTTATGCGCATCGCATAAAAATTGGAATCTATCTAGATAATCCGCTACGTCATCCTTTAAAGGATTGAAATGAGGTAATTTAATCCTACTAACAAACTCCTTTGTCGTACTCGAAGTTGTTTGCTGAGCACCCGTACTCGCCACTTTCAATTTCTCTAACTCCAAAGTTGCAAGTCTTTCCTCAAGTTCCATTTTCTGTTTTCTTTCCTCATGTTCCATTTTTGCTTTTCTCTCTTCAGCCTCAGCTTGAAGTTTTCTCTCCTCAGCAGCAGCTTGAAGTTTTCTCTCCTCCATTTCCATCTGGAATTTTCTTTCATCAGCTTGAGCTTTTCTCTCCTCAGCAGCAGCTTGAGCTTTTCTCTCCTCAGCAGCAGCTTTTCTCTCCTCAGCAGCAGCTTGAGCTTTTCTCTCCTCAGCAGCAGCTTGAGCTTTTCTCTCCTCAGCAGCAGCTTGAGCTTTTCTCTCCTCAGCCTCTCTTTGATACCTTTTTTCTTCAAGTTTTAATCTTCTATTCTCAGCTTCTAGCTTCTTTAGTTCAGCTTCTGCTTTCAATTTAATTTCCTCTTTTTGTTTCTTTTCTTCTGACTTTAATGCAATGGCAAATTGAGCAGATGAATATTCTTCCAATTCTTTCTAGACTTACCAAGGGTTAACCCTTGCTGGATGAAGAAATCCAATGAAGACATTCTGTCTAATGAGATCAGTAACCTGAAAAAATTTAATAAATTACCTTATCCCACTTCAATGGGAGACAAGTCTGTAATATTAGACTTGTATACTCACTTCACTTTATTTCACTCTCTTAGTCTTAGTCAAAGACCTTGTATGGTTATCTTGTTTATAATATAACAAGTAATCACTTAAGTGCCTGTGGAAAATAATACCTTCATATCCCAATCACTGTGGGCACAAGTCTTTTTTATAAAGAACTTTCATATGTATTCCACCTTGTCTCAATCTTTGGACAACAAGTCTTTTAACAAAGAACTTGTATAAATATCTTATATAATAATATTTTATTAACAATCTCTATGAAGAGTGTACCTTATTAATAATAATAATAATACATGACCAAGTATATGTATGTAGACTGTGTTTGACAATAATGTAGTACAATCATAAATACAAAGACAAAGATACAGAACAATGACCGAAAACGTTCGCGGAAGTCAAATAAACAATACAGCAAAAAGTAAAGAAAATGTTGCACAAATGTGTACTGATGACCGCGAAAAGTAAACAAGACAAATAGCAACACTGTTATAAACAAAAAGGTGTAAAGAAATAAACGGAAGGAAGGAGAGAAGAACAGATACAAACAAAACAAATCGAAAATCAAAGAATAAAAAAATAACGAAAACAACACTAACTCATGTCATCACAGCTAAACGTAAACAGCAACAATTGTCGCTAGCAAGTTCCAATTAAGGAAATTTGCAGTCCCCAACGACACGCTCTCAATAGATAACCTCTATTACGTGGTATTTATCTAAAGGAGTCACCTTACCCAACCAGCCCGCTGAAAAACACAAGAAAAATACACAACAATAGTACAATTAACATAAATATATATATAACAATCAATTCAATGTGTTGCAAAATAAAGCTTAGTCACACATGGTGTTACAGTAACTATCTTGCTCCTTGCGAACACAGAAACAAAATGTCAAGCGCGCACTGAATGTCAGAACCACTGTAGCATGAAGTGGTCTTCACGAACATAAAGTTACTATGACCTTCTTGAAACTTGAGTCTCGCACATAGAATGTTGACAATTTATTCGTACTGTTTACAAACACTTGACCTCAAAACATGTAACTTGAACGCTCGTACGTTGAAAAGTCTGTTGACTGAAGCAAGCAAACGACCAGCGGTACTGTTTACAAAAAGGGACTTGACTTGCAGTTGTGGTCCACGTAGCAAATGCCTCGATGCTAACTCCAGTACTTGTCATGTTGTGGTTCATGTAGCATTATAACATAAATGCTTATACTGTTTATCTGGGTCAACAGTTGATGACCTATTTCTGTCCTGTGTAGCCAAAACTTGAAAGTGTAGAGTATGTGTGTTATTCTCTTTTTCTGTCCATCTTGTTTCTCAAAACATGTAGCAAAAGAGCCCACGGAACTGGTCCACCAGAAATGTAACTGTCTTTTTTCGTTCTTGAGGTGATCACTTGCACAAGACAGTAAACATCATGTTGTTAGGTGTGTGGTACTTGTAAGATGATGTGCTGAGTGTGGGTGCGAATGAAGGCGTGAATGTGTTTAGGCTCGTATCTGTTTTGTAATGCAACCCATACACTCACATGCAGTAGTCAAAGATGCTTGGACACTGCAGGCAAAAACATTTATTGGCGATAACACACATAGTAGCATCAACAGGAACAGTCAGTGTAAACAAGGTCATGCTGACCGGAAATCGTTAGGTATACATCATGCATTCAAAAAGGCTGGTAAACATTCCAATATTCGTTCATGGTCAATAGTAATGTTATTCGATGACAGTTCGTAATGCCGCTTTGGTATCTCTGACTAAACGAGTCAGATACCTTAATCACTTTGACATACTGGTACAACTTGGCGTTCCCCACCAATTGCACATTATCAGGCTGTAATATATTAGCCTTAACACAGGCCTCGTTATGGCGTCATCTGTGTACTTCTTCTAAGCAGTTTAACATCAACCCTGCAGTAATGCTTATGTAGACATAAATATATACCGCCAATCTGCGGTTCACACAATATAACTTCGTCACTGGACTTCTGTTCGTTTAAAGACAAATAGTCTTACATAGCTATCTTGAGCATAATGTATAAGTTCTGCATACAGGATCGGTGAGCTGTCCTCACAGAAGATACTTCTTTAACAAATTCTGCCACCGAAAGCATAGTAATGAAAAAGGTCGGTGTTACCTTGCAACGAATCCTCAGAACATAATAACAACACTGACGTCCTTCCTGACGCACAGAGAATCAATGGGGAAAACTGCCAACGCAGTCACTTCGAAGATTTTCCTCCCCGATAATGGACATACACGTCCTCAGAAGCCAGGACTTCACAACTCAGCAAGACAGAAGTCTAATTTCGCGCTCTCCACTGCGCATCGCATATAGCCCAGAACTGTATTACCTTTGACCCAAAAGGTCAAACACAATGAACGAACAAACAAGGGAGATAACCCCTAACCAACCTGTTACAGCAAAGTCAAGACATAGTTACTAAACTTTGACCAGGGTGAAAAAACCTACAACCAATAGATCGATGTTTGAAACTCCATCAAAAATGACAGCAACAGTGGGCTAGATTTTCCATCAGCAAGATTGTTTTTGTCTTCAGATATCACTTCTGATGCATCATTACAATTACCATGCTAGTGTGCACATTAAGGGTCATGAAAGTGGACCAATATCTCCTTCACAAATAAAAATGTAACAACGTCCGACAAACAATCAGGGCGAATATTACACACAACTTTGCACTTTGCTGGTAATGTTATCTTATTGTCAGTTCTGTACTTATTGGAATATTAATATATTGAAAGACTACTCAAGTTTGTTATTGCTTGTTCCCATAGAAGAGAGGCCAGCAGTGCCCTCCAAATTAATACATCAGTCAGTGGTCTCACAAGTGGATGTGAGTATAATGATCTGCAAAAACGAACTGCTACATTGAGTATGATCCAAGAAAGCTATCCCGATCAATCATGGATACATGCCTATACAGATGGATCAGCAACTAATGCTGTTAGGAATGGAGGTGCCGGTATCTTTATCTCATATCCTGACAACCACTATGAGACTAGGCACATTCCCACTGGTAAATTCTGTTCCAACTATACAGCTGAGGTTCAAGCTCTAGAGCAAGCTGCAAATATGATTTATAACACCAACTCTGACTGCCACCAGGTAGTCATCCTCACAGATGCACTGTCTGTCCCTGCAAGCTCTCAAGGGTGGTAAACTCCCGCATCTGAGAAATGAACTAAACAAGGTAGCTGCCAAAAAGAGAACCATACTTCAGTGGGTACCATCTCATTGTGGTGTACCCGGAAATGAAAAGGCAGATAAACTTGCAAAAAAGGGAGGAGAATGTGAGCAAGAAGATAATGAAGTCACATACTTTGAGAAAAAGAGAGCTATCCAGACTATCAGAAGAGAACAGAACCAACCCAAAGACGACTATCACACTCTCGACCGGCAGGGACAGATAACTATTTTTCGACTCAGGACAGGGCATAACAAACTGAATAAACACATGCACAAGCTACGATTGTCTGCTTCACCACTGTGCACATGTGGATTAAACGAACAAACTGCTGAGCATGTTCTACAGGACTGTCCTCTGTATGACCAGTTAAGAAAGATATACTGGCCCAATGACTCAACACTAAACTCAAAGCTATATGGAGTTAAAGAGGAACTTCAAACAACAGTCGAATTCATCATGAGAACTCATCTGACGGTGTAATCATCAAAGATGCGATCGCAAGAAGAAGAAGAAGAAGTTATTGCTTGTACTGTTTTCAGACATGGTAAAAGTAGCAATAGTGGTAATCATGCCTTAGACAATATGTGTCCATAGTCAGCATGCCATCCTTCTCTCGCTCTCTATTTCCTGGTTAGGAGACACCACTATCTATTTTTCATACTGTGTACAGGAGCATAACCAGAAGCTCTAAAGCTAAGCCTCACAAAGTGTACATTGATGCAAAGAAGGAAGAAGAAACATCAAAAGAGACAAGAGAAAATATATGGAGGAATTAGCAAGAGAAGCAGAAGAAGCTTCAGCCAAAGGAAATATGACCACCTGGTGCAACAAGTAAGAAAGCTAGTAGGAAGATATAAGCAAGCAAATGACCTTATCAAAGAAAAAAAATGGAAAATTGAATAGCACTATAAAAGACCAAAAGAAGTGATGGACAGAACATTTTGAGGAGCTTCTCAGTAGATACACCTCTACACCTCACGGTAGGAGGGGAACGACTAAGTAAGTAAGTTCTCAGTAGATTAGCTCCACCAAACTCCCCCCCCCCCTCCCTCCCTCTCATACACCCAGCCAGCAGAAGAGGAGCTACAAATCAATTGTGATTGACCAAATAGGGAAGTAGTAAACAAGCCATAAAGCTTCCAAAAGTTGGAAAAGCAGCTAGTCCAGATATAATTCCAGCAGAGGCTATCAAAGCATTTACTGACACCTACAGAGATATACAAACTACTTGGGAAAGTCTGGGAGAGAGAAGAAAAACCATCTGAATGGAAGGAAGGTTATCTGGTCAAGTTGCAGAAGAATGGAAATTTACAAGAGCGTACAAATTCCAGAGGAATAATGTTCTATTGGTGCTCGGAAAAATATTAAACAGGATCATTCTTGAGCTCTTGAGAGTTTTAAAGAGACCATAGACATACAACTGATAAATGAACAAGCAGGTTTTCAACAAAACAGACCCTGCACATTGAGAATATAGTCTAGAATTTAACTCACTTCTGTACATCAAGTTTGTGGGTTATGAAAAGCATTAGCCAGTATAGACACAGAATAACTTTGGAAATGGATGACACATAATGGAGTCCCCAGAAGATCACTAACTTAATAAAGAAAACTTATGAAGACATGAAATTCATAGGTCATCATGAAGGACAACTTACAAAACAGTTTAGGATAAAAACTGGAGTGCAACATTGATGCCTCTTGTCTCCATTGTCTTCTCTTACTAGCACTAAACTGCTGTGGCCACTGCTTATATATGAAATAAGCATGAGTACAGTGGAAGCTATAGAGCAGAAGGTCAACAAGTTCATGAGGAAATGTCTAGGGGTACCACCAGGTCTGTCAAACATAGCACTGTACTGCAAAAAGTCAAAACTTGTGCTTCCTTTCAAATCAGTTGTTGAAGAGTACAAAGTGGAAAAGGCAAGACTCACAATGATGCTGCGCAAGTCAGCAGATGACGTGGTTAAGTCCACTCAGGCCACACTGAAAACTGGAAGGAAGTGGAAGATGCTGTTGATGCTGCCCAAGAGTCACTCAGTCTAAGGGAGGTAATCAGATACACACAGACATGGAGACATCCGCTGGTGGTCTAAGGCATCAAACGGGGAGCGCAGAGACGTGGTAGTTCAGGAGATAGAGGAGCTGAGAATGATAAGAGGTTGCAAAAAGCTGGCTGCGACAATAGACCCGGCAAGGATGAAGACGAATAGCAAAGTCCGGCCGAGCATCGCAAATACATACATTCTGAGAGCAGGGAAGTCAGCACACCCCAAACTGAGTAAGTCAGGTAGCAGTTTACCATCTCTGCTTGATTGTGCAAATGACTAGAAGATGGCGGTAGACCTAGCCGGACGAGGGGCATATCCAGAGAGTATAAGAAAATCTCGAAGATGGTCGGATATAGTGCTGCATTCTTCATTACATCACGTTATATTGATTGAACTGACCGTGCCATTTGAATCCAGATTGGATGAGCAACATTCGTTCAAAGCGACAAAGTATAGTGATCTGGTCGCAGATCTGAGACATGATGGGTTCACTGCAAGGATCATGGCTCTTGAGGTGGGTGCAAGAGAGCTCGTGGCTGCATCAGTGTATGATTTATTGAAACTGTTGGGACAGTCGAGAACAAGGGCACTGAAGAGGCTTAGTGAAACTGTGGAAAAGGCATCATGCTGGCTGTGGAACAACCGCAATGGGCTATGGAACTCGGGACAGTAAAATCTAGCCTGACCTGCGGTATAGAAAACACCCTGATATTGAAATTTTTCTGTCCGCAATACACAGAGCTTTTCGTTGCATTGGTGAAATGACGGCGGCTCTACAGGTAACCCGCGATGTATTATATATGGTGTCGGTGCAATCAGAGTTCAGTTGCCAGCTCGTAATGGCTTCTTGCAGGTGTGGCAGTGGTGTGCTGCGGACAACCACAATAATTTGTCTTCACTTTGTTACTTTCACAATTGCCTCCGGCTGGTGGAATTGTGAATTTTAAAGCTGCTACCAAGCTGGTTCATTTTCTACACAAGACAACAGGAGGCTGAGACACTTGGGAGTCATGACTCAGGTGGGCCTGCCCCCCCCCCCCCCCCTTATAGTGTAAAGGAGAATAAAGGGCCGAAACACTTGTTCGATTGGCGGACTTCTTCTGATGATCAGATTGTCTCCTGTTGTATCACTGTATAGAGTTTCCTATCATCAGTAGTTTTGGTTTGAAACACTGACATCACACAACATATGTGGGATCGCACTAAACAGGAAAAAGGTTATGATAATGCAAATAATTGCAAGAAATAATAACAAGGCTGAACATGAAGAAACACTACTACACTATGTAGAATAATACACACATCATGGCAGGAATATAGCCAGAGGGACAGACAATGACATCACAATAAAAATATGAAAAAAGCAAGAGGAGATTTCATTGCATTGGGAAACATTTGGAAATCAAGTCCAACACAAATAATAAAATATCTTCAACTGAAATGTCAAGTCTGTCCTATTGTATGGCTGTGAAACATGAAGAACAACGTAAACAACAACAAAGAAATTGTTGACATTCATAAATGGGTACTTGCGTAGAATAGAAGGATTGTAGTACAGGTGCATAACCCAGAATCCAAACATCTGTAAACCAAAATATTCTGAAAATCTGAAGTTTTTTTGGCCAATTTTTGGGCTAATTTAAGCAACTTTTGGTTTCCAAAAAAAAAATTGTATTTTTTAAACTGGTATGCAAAGAACTGAAAACACGCAGTCTTCAGAGTGAAACAAATTTTTAAAGTGTGGTTAGTTCTCTCTCGTCACTCCTTTCAGCCACGTGTGGACATATTTACAGGTATGTGAGGAACTGACCTCGCGCAATGTTCAGTTTATCACGTTTCCAGCCCATGACATGCAGGCTCAGTACAGTATATGCTGACGTAATCGCTACTGCGTGATACAAATGTTCAAACATAGCATGGTCAGTTGTGTTCTGGCACTACTACCAGCCACATGTGTGTATACTTCTATGCTTTTTTGTGATTGAGTTGGATATTTGTGTGCTGATTTAGAGTTGGATATTTGTGTGCTAATTTAGTGATTTAGAGTTTGATATTTGTGTGCTAATTTAGTGATTTAGAGTTGGATATTTGAGTGCTAATTTTGTGATTTAGAATTGGATATTTGTGTGCTAATTTAGTGATTTAGAGTTGGATATTTGTGTGCTAATTTAGTGATTTAAAGTTGGATATTTGTGTGCTAATTTAGTGATTTAGAGTTGGATATTTATGTACTAATTTTGTGATTTAGAGTTTAATTTCATTGTGAAAATGTCAAAAAGAGCTGCATATACTCCTGTGGATAACAGTGGGAATAAGAAAAGGAAACGTGTCGTTATCGATGATAGTGATTCAGCCAAACAAATTGCTACCACCACATGAGCATGTGGGCTTTGTTGCAATGGTCCTACAAGTAGGCCGGCTGTAATGGTGACTCCATGTACGTAAGGAACAATAAGGAATATGAATCGGGATGATTCAGATACCAGACATGTAAGTGGTGACAACATCAGACATGTAAGTGGTGACAACAACAGACATGTAAGTGGTGACAACACCAGACATGTAAGTGGTGACAACACCAGACATGTAAGTGGTGACAACACCAGACATGTAAGTGGTGACGACACCAGACATGTAAGTGGTGACGACACCAGACATGTAAGTGGTGACAAAGTGTGATGTGAATGGGGCTAGCAGTCCCATCAAGTAAAACAGATTGCTACAGACATCATTGTTGCAAGAGTACATGCATGCTTTGGTGCAGGCGCACTACATAGGAGACCAGCTGTAGTGGTGTCTCCATACCCTATAGCAGCAGTTGGCATCACAAGAACTGTCTGCAGAGTCTACTTTAGAAACACCAAAAAACAGTCTGTTTTAAAATGAACAGTTTTAAAATGTCTCCTAACATTATCTTTCTTGATAAAAGTGATGATGGCTGCCTTGCACAGCAAACACACATTTCTATTTCACTTCAGTAAAGAAAAAAGATAGCCATTCTCCCATTCATGATGAAACTGTTAGGCTTCTTTGCTTTTTGTTTGCACTCATTGCGGTTTTTTTTTTTTTTTTTCTGTACACCTGCTAATACTCGAGGCATAATCTCAGGTTAATATGTCTAACCTGAGACTGATTTTACGTGAGTATCCCTTTTTCCCTGTACACTGACAGGTGTCCTCTTGCCATTCAGGCAGATACTCACCGATTTCGGAGGTACCTATTAGAGCTGGGTTGGCTCAGGAGCCGTTCACCGTTCAGGTTATTCCAGTCCCTGGTCAAAGGCACTCCTTCAGATGTCTTCACCAGGGCTCAAATTATTCCAGTCCAAGTCCTGATCGAAGACACTCTTTCAAATGTCCTTGCCAGGGCTCAAACCTAGATCACCTGATCGCCAGCGCAGTGTGGTAACCATTACACTAGTGCGGCTCCCACTCATTATGGTAAACCTTCATACACAAATGTAACTTACAATTTTACACACTAGCATACATATCATACACATCACAGAACAAAATAACCTAGATCATGAGATGAGTGCAACACAGAAAACAGGAAGAGTGAAAATGTGCGTGAAATATTGTCAAGATAAAGGCACCCTCATACAAAAATGCTCAGGTTACTTGTAAGTCCAAACAGAGCAACTTTTATTTCTGTTGGTTCATCAGCTTCCTGCAGTTTCATCAACAGAGCGGTGGTAATATCAAACTAAATAATATTTTACTGAATGTTAAACTTTGCTTCAATGAAAAGATTGCACTCCTATCTTAAGTAGCTCACATCATGATCATCGTTCCTTTTCATTCCCAGTGGAACATAGGGCAGAAACAGTTGCTCTCCATCGATTTCTATTCTGGGCTGTCTTTTTCAGCTGTGCCCAAGTCATTTCAATTTCCCTAGCCTCCTCTTCAACAGTTCTTCTCCAAGTTCTCTTTGGCCTCCCCACTCTTCTTTTCACCTGTGGGTTCCAGTCAAGGGCAGTTCTGGCTGTGCCTAAAGTAGCTTACAAATAAAGTGAATTTTAGTATGCTGACTTGTGGGTTTAAACGACCTTTAACCTACAGATTACATGCCAGCAGGAGATAGATAGTCAATAAACAACCTTAGATTTGCAGATGATACCGTGTTGTTAGCTGAAAGTGAACAGGATTTACAAGAACTAGTGAAGCAAGGGAACAGTATAAGTCATGAATATGGACTCGACATTAATATTGAGAAAACAAAAACTATGATAAAATTAGCAAAACGGACGATAAGCCCACATTAAAGATAAGCATAAATGGGGACATCCTGGAACAAGTCAAGAGCTACTCATATCTTGGTCATATAATAACAGAAGATGGCAGATGTGAAACAGAAATCAAGAAGAGAATAGCAAAGGCCAAAGCTACATTCAACAACATGAAACATATACTGACATCTAAACAGTAATCTCACAAATTAAAACTGAGAATCTTAAATGTTAAATATATTCTGCACTACTGTATGGTGTAGAAACCTGGACAGTGAATAAGCAATTGGAAGAACGAATTGAGACTTTTGATATGTGGGTGTATAGAAGAATGGGGCGCATCTCATGGACAGAGAAGAAAACAAATAAGGTGGTCCTAGAAAATCTAGATATGAAAAGAGAACTAATGAGGGAGATCAAAGTTCCATCCATACCCTTTAGCTCTCCAAGGAGCATAGGCCTTCAACAAACACATCCGCTCAAGTTCTTTCCATGTTTTCCTCATCATTTTCACCTCTGTTTCCAGCTCTCCTCTCCATGTGACCCCCAGTCCACCTCTACCTCTCTTTCCCTGCGGACTCCGGAACAAGGACTGCCTTGTAATGCCATCAACAGGTTTCCTCATTGTGTGTCCCATCCATCACCAGCGTCCTCTCCTCAACTCCCGTTCCGCCGGCACTCGTCCGGCCCCCGTCATCAACTCCACACCCGCGACCCTGTCACACTACCTCAGTCCCTCCACTCCACGCAAGCACCCGTTCACAAAAGTCTGTAGCCCCCTGGTTGTTGCCCCTGCAGCTCTCCATGTCCCAGAGCCACACAACAGGACCGACTTCACACCCGAGCCAAAGACTCATCTCTGAGATCAAAGTTAGGCAGCTAAAATACTTTGGCCACACAAAAAGGCTTAACACCTTGCAGAAGACCATAATAGAAGGCAGAGTTAAAGGCAAACAAGCAAGGGGAAGACATCACTATAAGTGGGAAGATAACATCAAGAGATGGACGGGAAAGAGTCTATCAGAGTGCACCACCAAGACAAGAGACAGAAGACGTTAGAGATCCATTACAGCCAACCTTCGTTGTGGAGATGACAGCTGATGATGATGAGGAGATAGTAATCAGAAATTTTCTCAACTTAAACATTCTTTCTTTTCTTTCCCTCCTTCACCTAGAGATCTATCAAATCATCCACTGTGATCTACCGGTACATCGGGATCAACCAGCTGCTGACCTCTGCTCTACAGGGAGCATAAAGGGAAATGTGTTGCAAGTGTAAATAAGATACTAAGACCACCTATGTAATATCGGCTACCAAAAGGAGAGCAAAGAAAATCAATACTGCAACCTACCATGCATGTCATAAGAAGTGGCTAAAGAGGATTGGGCATGGGACCAGCTACCTCATCATGTAGTAATTATAAGCCACAAAAAAAAAAAAAAAAACTTCAAGAAAACAAGTCAACGCAGGACAATAATTCAGTTCAGCCATCCAAGAGACAGACAGTGATATCAAAATAAGAATACAAAAAGCAAGAGGAGCTTTCATTGCATTGGGAAATATATGGAGATCAAGAGAAATCGGATCCAACACGAAAATAAGAATCTTCAACTCAAATGTGAAGTCAGTCCTATTGTATGGCTCTGAGACATGGAGAACAACAAAGACAACAACCGAAAAGCTACAGACTTTCATAAATGGGTGCTTGCGTAGAATAGATGGATTAAAATGGTATGACAAGGTTACCAACGTGGAACTGAGGACAAGTGCCAGTGGAACAAGAGATGAGAAGAAGACGATGGCGATGGATAGGCCACACACTGAGGAAACTTGTTGATAGCATTACAAGGCAGTCCTTGTTCTGGAACCCCAGGGCAAGAGAGGCAGAGGTAGACCAAGAAGCACATGGAGAAGAGAGCTGGAAACAGAGGTGAAAATGATAAGGAGAACGTGGAAAGAACTTGAGATGATGGTACGTGACAGGAGGACTTGGCATGTGTTTGTTGAAGGCCTATGCTCCTTTGGAAGTGGAGGGTTATGAATGAATGAATGAATAGAAGAAGGTACTCCAGTAAGGAGGCACATGATGCAACACAGAAAAAGCTGAAAGGAGTCTGTTTTGCCGATTTAACCAATTTTTCTTCAAAGAAAATCACCAGAATTGGCACTTGGAATGTTCATACATCAAACAAACAATGGAAAAACTGCACAGGTGGCAGCAGAAATGTGAAATTACAAGATTGAGAACTGGAGCCAGAAATGTAAATGATGAGGAAGGCATGGAAAGATCTTTAGCTGATAGCACATGGCAGGAGGGCTTGGCATGTGTTTGTTGAAGGCATGTGTTCCTTAAGGAGCTAAGAGTATTGATTGAAGATCTTAAATCAGCCACGTCTTGTTGATACAAATTAAGATATTAAATGACTTGCTTCCACAGGTTGTAAACTTCCATGATCAGCCGACCGAGTGCAATGAAATTTTCAATAGAGAAAGCTTTAGCTTCTGGTGGAAGGTTGGGTTTGATCACTCATGCAGGACGATGTGGAAACACAACTTTGGAGACACCGTTGTGTACTCTCTTTACCAAAGGAGGTGAGAACACATAATGTACCAGTGATCACTTGCTAATGTCAAATGTTTGATCTCTGTGTACAAGTAATAACACTTACTTACTTACTTACTTACTTACTTACTTACTTACTTACTTACTTAGTTGTTTCTCTTCTATCCTGGGTGTAGAGGTTTGCCAGAGAGAGTGCCATACTATTCTGTTGGATGTCTTCCTCCTGGCCTGGTTACAACCTAGTTCTCAGTCCTTCAGAGATTATCTCATAATAATAGTAATATGAAACTATACAGTACCTTGTCGCATGTAGTTCCAGGGGGTCTCTGAAGAGACAAAGAGAGGCATGTTGTACACGGTGACTAATTAGAGGTCTGTCCATAGGGCTGCAGCCTCATCATGTAAAAAAAAATTGCTATAAATATCACTGCTGGAAGAGTGTAGGGCTGCTTGCTGCCAGGCAACCAGCTGCAGTGACAGCTGCATGTTCCATAAGGAGCACACAGGAAAATGATGATGGTACAGAGCAGTACAGCAGCTTCATCAGAAGCCTCAGATAAGTGTTTCTATCCTACTATCTTGAGAGACTGCATGGGGTTGGCAACCTCTTCATGTAAGACAAATTGCCACAGAACCACCGCTGCCGGAGCATCTGAATGGTTGGTACAGGCTTCCTGAAAGGGGACCAGCTGTGATGGTGGCTCCATGATCCTTAAGGAGAAGAAAGGAAGTTGATGATGATGATCTTGACACTCTTGAGGGAGGGGTTATCTTGGGTCATGACCCCTTAGTGTCATCCTGCTGTTTTTTTTTTTTTCATGCACTAGGAATTGAACCATTTTCACCTTATTTGCATTTGCCAAACGTGTTGACTCCTGGTTTAATCTATTCTGCCAACCTGAGGGAGGTAGTCATAAATATGAAGATTTTGTTTCATGTAAACTTTATTCATTTTCTTCTGTGCTCCTTACAAAGCATAAAGCCACCACTGCAGCTAGCCCCCCATGCAGGTAGCCTGCACCAAGCATTCATATACTCTTGCAGCAGTGGATTCTGTGGCAGGTTATTTTATATGATGAAGCTGCCAGCCTCATGCACGACTTGACATTAGTCACCTCGTACGGGATACGTGAGTGCACAGTCAGTCTATTCTTTCTCTGTCTCGTCAGAGACCCCCGTAAACTACACAAGGCAATATAAAACATGAACCTACTGAACAAAGTGGAAGTAGTTTGTTGCTGCCCTACAAGATGCCACCAGACGTGATGGCCACTGACTGCTTTGACAGTCGGTAGCTAAGGATCAAAGAAGAAGAAACTTACTGTTGAGGATTTAGCTGCCCATTGTGGTTGTTCCACAGCCATCATAAGGTCTCTGCAGCAGTTTTACAGAGTCTTTAAAGTGCCTTGCGCTTGGCTGTCCCTTTAGGCCCAGTTGTTTCAGTAGATCATTATACTGAGGTAGCTAGAGGGCCTCTTGCGACTACTTCCACAGCTGTGACTGTAGAATACTGAATTTAGTTTGGAGTTTTATATGTTGATTTGGAAATCATTTGACATTATGATGGTTTGGCCATATCTGCAGAACAGGAGATGATCGGCTACCACGACAAATATGGGAAACCAAGAGCCAGGGATCCAGACCTCCAGGACGACCCAGAGTTTCCTGGGAGGACAACATTAGACAATCTCTGAAGTTCTGAGGACTAGATTGGAACCAGGTCATAAGGAAGACAGCCGATAGGATAATAAGGCCCTCTCTCTGGCAAACCTCTACACCCTAGGGTAGAAAAAGAATGGCTAAATATGTAGTAAGTAAGATTTGGTAATGTCTTTCTATGCAAAAAAAAAATATCAAAAATTAGTGTCTATATATTTGGCTGATTTTTCTTTTATTATTGTTTTTCTTAAATATCAAATGTAGGCAGTTCTCCTCATTTGAGTATGGACATGTTAAAGAAAATATCACTAGTTCCAGATGTGGCGACCATGAGTCTGGGATCACTGTAAGTATTTGTTGTGGCAGTTATATAGTAGTAGGCAAAGCAAGTGGCAGACTGGCTTGAGTGCTTGCTTCTTGAGGCAGAGGGGCAGGGTATAAAGCCAGGTCAGATCACACTCTAGTTTACCCAGCTGTAAAAATGGGTACCTGACTGCTCTGTAGTTGGGCATGGCAAAGGCATTGAGAAAGCAAATCCGTCATCCCACCTCTTAAAGCTGAGACCTATTAAAGTGGTCTCTTAACACTTGACGCCCCTATGTCGGTACCTGCTATAGGACACCTTTATCTTTTATGGCAAAGTCAGATTTCTTTTAAATACATTTTACCATTAAGCGTATTAGGTAGATGTACTTCATTTTAAGGGGCTAAGAGGTATGGCATCCGCCTCTAATACTAAAGGTGCCGGGTTCGATTCCCAGTAGAGCCTAGTGGCGTCTTGTAGGGCAACAACAAATTGATTCCACTTTGCTCGGTCGGTGGCCATCCTTCGTACAGTGCCCCAACTCTGGTTTATTCTTTGCATCTCAGCCTCCACAGTCCTCCGCCAGGTTGTTTTTGGTCGGCCTCTTTTTCGTTTTCCTTCAGGGGTCCAAAGCATAGCTGTTCTTGTGATGGCATCGGGGTCTCTTCTGAGGACATGACCAACCCAGTTCCAGCGTCTGCCAGCTATGATGGTGCGCATGTCCTCTTGCTTGCTACGAGTAAGCAGATCTTGGTTAGTGATGGTATTCGGCCAAAAGATTCGGTGAATTTTTCTTAGGCATGTTGTGTGAAAAGAGGACAATTTCGACATTTTCTTCTCTGTAACTCTCCAGCATTCCGCACCATAGAGAAGCACAGAGAGCACACAGCTCTGATATAATCTTAATTTTGTGCTTGTGCTGTATTGGGAGGACTTCCAGATGTTGTTTAGGCTAAAGAAGGCTGTTCTTGCCTTATTCATTCTGATGTTGATGTCTTTGCCTGCCCCGCCGTCTGGTGTTACTATGCTTCCTAGGTATGTGAAGGTATCTGTCTGTACCAATTTCTTATTCCTTACTGATATGGGCTCAGGGTTGCTCACATTGAGCGTCATGACCTCAGACTTCTTTAAATTGATGTTCAAGCCCACCTGCTGGCTGAACTTATTAAGTCTATCCGTTTTTTCCTGGATGTGTTGATGTGAATGTGCTAGCAGTGCAATGTCATCTGCATATTCCAGATCTTCCAATGTAGAAAATGTTGTCCATCTTATTCCTCTTGGACTGCCCTCTGTTGTCTGGCGCATCACCCAGTCTATGACTGTTAAAAATAGAGTGGTTGATAAGGGGCATCCCTGTCGTACTCCTGTCTTCACCTCAAAGGTTAGGTTGCTCTGCCCAACACTGCATGTAAAGTTTGCATAGAGGCTTTTTATGATTGACACTATGCAGCTTGGAATTCCATAAGCCCTCAGTATTTTCCATAAACTGTCCCTATGTATGCTGTCAAAGGCCTTTTCCAAATCAACAAAATTAATGTAAAGCTGTCTTTGCCATTCTGAGCACTGCTCTATAATGTTCCTGAGAGTGAATATATGATCTACACATCTCCTGTTCTTTCTAAATCCTGCTTGTTCTTTCCTCAGTTTGTGATCTACTGCCTTTGAAATTCTCTGTATAATTATCCTGCCTAGTATTTTGCTGGGAACTGAGAGAAGAGTGATTCCTCTCCAATTATTGCAGTCTGCAAGATCTCCCTTCTTGGGCAATTTGACAATTATTCCTTTGTTCCACTCCGTTGGTGTTGTCCCCGTTTTCCAGACTTGTGCAAATAGTGGTTCTAATAGTTCTGCTGCTAGCTCAGGGTCTGTCTTAAATAGCTCTGCATACTGGAAAAATGTGTAAGAGTAGAACTTTCCTAGTACATATTACCGTTATAATCATCAACATCTTCATCATTTTCTTTTCTGCTCCCAATGAAGTATGGAACCATCGCTGCAGCTGGTCCCCCCTTACAGGAAGCCAGCACAAAGCACTCACATACTCTTGGAGCTGGGGTTTCTGAAGCAGTTTGTTTGACATAATGAGGTTGCCAAACTCATGCACAACCTCATATTAGTTCCATTGTATGACATGCCTGACGGAGTAGTGCTTCCTACTCTTCTTGTGTCTCATTAGAGACCCCTGGCTGGGTACTACACAGTGATTCTGTTATAGTGACATTAGAGACCCCTGGTTACTACACAGTGATTCTGTTATAGTGACATTAGAGACTCCTGGGTACTACACA
The DNA here is from genome assembly GCA_024509875.1 of Oreohelix idahoensis. Lineage (NCBI taxonomy): Eukaryota > Metazoa > Mollusca > Gastropoda > Stylommatophora > Oreohelicidae > Oreohelix > Oreohelix idahoensis. Next base: position 399,126 of record JAMPIV010016003.1, on the reverse strand, counting down.
GTGATTCTGTTATAGTGACATTAGAGACCCCTAGGTACTACACAGTGATTCTGTTATAGTGACATTAGAGACTCCTGGGTACTACACAGTGATTCTGTTATAGTGACATTAGAGACCCCTGGGTACTACACAGTGATTCTGTTATAGTGACATTAGAGACCCCTGGGTACTACACAGTGATTCTGTTATAGTGACATTAGAGACCCCTAGGTACTACACAGTGATTCTGTTATAGTGACATTAGAGACCCCTGGGTACTACACAGTGATTCTGTTATAGTGACATTATAAAAAACAACTTGCAGACAGAAATAAAATGAGTAATGTATTTAATTCTCTTTGGTTTTTTTTACCTCCCAGAGCAGACTATCATGAGAGTGTTGCAGAATTTGGGAAAGGTCTTGGAGAATTCACAGCAATGAAGGTATGTATGTCCTCCATTCCTCTTTTTTTTTCTTCTATCTGCTTTGGCATCTAACTTAAGTTTCATCTACTGTCTGCTTAAGTCCCAGGTGTAGAAACAGATGCAAGAAATTGAGTGATTGTCTTAGTGTATGATCTACTGAAACAGTTGAGTCTGACGGGACAGTAGAGAACAAAGGCACTTAAAAGACTCAGTAAAGCTGTAGAAGAGACATAAGGCTGGCTGTGGGACACCTGCATTGAGCTGTGGAATTCAGGACAGTAAATTTATATACAATAAAATTGTTATTTTCACAATTGTTGAAATGTTGGCAGAATGGATGAAACCATGAGTGAATTTGGAAGTCATAACCAAGGTGGAATGGGTTCAATTCCCAGCACTGGCAAGAAAAAAAATACAGTAGAAGGATGACACTTTGAAGGCATGACCAGGTCTCCTGTACCCCCTCTTATTTTATAGGTATGCGTCAAATGTTTTATCACACACATGATAAGAATGCATCACCCATTTCATTAGTTCATTTGTAGTTTGATCAGATGTCTAGTTTGTGTCATCAGCACTTCATTCTGCCAGATTTTTTGACTTACTGTTCATTCCACCAGAAACTTCGTGGGTCTGTTAGAAGGTCAGGATGGAATATGACAACTGCTGCTTTAGGCATGTCATACAAGGCAAACAGAGGGGCTTGTGTATGGGGCTGGAAACAGCATTATTTAAAACATTAGCTACAGAAACTCAACTGCAAGACCACAGCTTTAACAGTGACTGCATGGACCAGTGAATAAAGGAAAAAGAAAGCACCTCGGGTATCATGTCAGCACTTAATGACTACACGATATCTGAACTGTTCAGGATCTCATAATGATAAGAAGTTCTATACAGAGCAATGCAAAAAAGAGGCAGTCTTATCACCAGAAGTAGTCCCTTCCCCATCAGATCTCCTTTACTCTCTAGACAGGTGGGCCCACTTGTCACTTTCTTGTTGATTTGTTCACCTCTGCTGGAAATTGAGCCCACTTCACCTTGGTTACAGTTGTCATCATCTCATAATTATTATCATTTAAAAAAAAAAAAAGTAGTATCTCCATCTTAATTTTCTATTTCACTCCTTTTGAAGCATGAAGCTACAGCTCCAGTTGCTCACTGTGCAGGAAGCTACAGCTCCAGTTGCTCACTGTGCAGGAAGCTACAGCTCCAGTTGCTCACTGTGCAGGAAGCTACAACTCCAGTTGCTCACTGTGCAGGAAGCTACAGCTCCAGTTGCTCACTGTGCAGGAAGCTACAACTCCAGTTGCTCACTGTGCAGGAAGTGACAGCTCCAGTTGCTCACTGTGCAGGAAGCTACAGCTCCAGTTGCTCACTGTGCAGGAAGCTACAGCTCCAGTTGCTCACTGTGTAGGAAGCTACAACTACAGTTGCTCACTGTGTAGGAAGCTACAACTCCAGTTGCTCACTGTGTAGGAAGCTACAGCTACAGTTGCTCACTGTGTAGGAAGCTACAGCTCCAGTTGCTCACTGTGCAGGAAGCTACAGCTCCAGTTGCTCACTGTGTAGGAAGCCCTCTATAAGCATTAACATGCTCTTGTTATGGTGGTTCCTGTAGCAGTATGTCTTACATGATGAGGTTGCCAACACCCATGCACAATCTCATATTAGTGGCCTTGTATGTCATACCTGAGGTAGTAGTAGGCCTTGTATGGCATACCTGAGGTAGTAGTAGGCCTTGTATGGCATACCTGAGGTAGAAGTAGGCCTTGTATGGCATACCTGAGGTAGTAGTAGGCCTTGTATGTCATACCTGAGGTAGTAGTAGGCCTTGTATGTCATACCTGAGGTAGTAGTAGGCCTTGTATGGCATACCTGAGGTAGTAGTAGGCCTTGTATGTCATACCTGAGGTAGTAGTAGGCCTTGTATGGCATACCTGAGGTAGTAGTAGGCCTTGTATGTCATACCTGAGGTAGTAGTAGGCCTTGTATGGCATACCTGAGGTAGTAGTAGGCCTTGTGTGGCATACCTGAGGTAGTAGTAGGCCTTGTATGGCATACCTGAGGTAGTAGTAGGCCTTGTATGGCATACCTGAGGTAGTAGTAGGCCTTGTATGGCATACCTGAGGTAGTAGTAGGCCTTGTATGTCATACCTGAGGTAGTAATAGGCCTTGTGTGGCATACCTGAGGTAGTAGTAGGCCTTGTATGTCATACCTGAGGTAGTAGTAGGCCTTGTATGTCATACCTGAGGTAGTAGTAGGCCTTGTGTGGCATACCTGAGGTAGTAGTAGGCCTTGTGTGGCATACCTGAGGTAGTAGTAGGCCTTGTATGGCATACCTGAGGTAGTAGTAGGCCTTGTATGGCATACCTGAGGTAGTAGTAGGCCTTGTATGGCATACCTGAGGTAGTAGTAGGCCTTGTATGTCATACCTGAGGTAGTAATAGGCCTTGTGTGGCATACCTGAGGTAGTAGTGGGCCTTGTATGGCATACCTGAGGTAGTAGTGGGCCTTGTATGGCATACCTGAGGTAGTAGTAGGCCTTGTATGGCATACCTGAGGTAGTAGTAGGCCTTGTATGGCATACCTGAGGTAGTAGTGGGCCTTGTATTGCATACCTGAGGTAGTAGTAGGTCTATTCTTTCTGTGTCTCACCAGCGACCCCCGGGAAGTACATGGGCCAAAAATGGTGTAGAAGTTAGATTTATGAACGAAGGACACAACAGAAGCATGGGATGTTTTGGAATCACTTTTCTTTATCCATAAGTTCAGGGGCAGGAAAACAATGACAAGAAATTTAAAAAAAATAAAAATTTAATCCCATTGCAGATACTGCTGTAGGAGATTGAAGTGTTAGAGATTTCACTTATAAACTAGGTCTCAGCTTTTATAAGGTGGTGTGACCAGTTCCTTCCTCACTGCCTTTGCTTTCCTAAGTCAGTGCAGATTCCAGCACCCATTTTTACATCTGGGTAGACTGAAGTGTGATGTGACCTGGCTTTGAAACAGATATCTTTTCCTTTAGAAGTGAACCCTCTAACAACTTGGCTACTCAAATATTCACAAGAAATCTTTAAAGGTACTATGGCTGATGAAATGTTAATGCAAAACTTCCGATGTGTCTATTGTGCTGCTTCTGTCATACAACTGACGTCTACACCACTATTAGAGTACAATGGCTTTTGTGTTTGGATATACGTGGTAACATAATTGATGTGTTTAGGATGACAGGTGTGCCTTGTGACATCAGGTAAAACTCTTAAGGAAAAATATTTTGCCTTCTGTAATCAATTTTATCAGAATAACAATACAAAATACAAGAGAAGCCTTCACTGTATTAAAAAATTTATGGAGATCAAAAGAAGTTCAACACAGAATTAAGAATCTTCAAATCAAATGTCAGGTCAACTCCATTGTATGCTTCTGAAACATGTAGAACAATAAACAAACCAACAACCAAGAACTTACAGATGTGGGTGCTTGCGAAAGATTGAAATGGTATGACAAGATTACCTATGTGGAACTGATGACAAGAACCATAGAAGTGTCATTGGAACAAGAAGATGCTGGCGATGAATAGAGGAAACGTAAAGGAAACCTGTTGTTAGCATTACAAGACAGTCCTTGTTCTGGAGTCCCCATGGTAAGAGAGGTAGAGAGAGACCAAACAACACATGGAGAAGAGAACTGGAGACAGACATGGAAAGACCTTGAGCTGATGGCACAGTACAGGAAGACAGCATAAGTTTGTTGAAGCCCTATGCTCCTTGGGGAGCTGAAGTATGATGAATGAATAAATAATTTTCCTGCAACCCTTCTTTTTAAATACTGACATCATGTGACTTGAATGTGTCGTGTCGTGTCGTGTCTACAGAACAAGCTCATATTTACTACCCTCCATGATGCTAGTCTTGCTGTGGCTACAGGCAAAAATGACAAGTCAGGAGTTGCTGTGTGGGGTAAAGGTGGGAAAATTAAGGTCAGTGGGCTCATTATCATTGTTTTCATCATCATCATCACCACAATCATTATTTAATAGAGTAAGTGTAGAATACATATCATGTGAAACATCAAAGGAGACATGAGGAAATATATTGAGGAGTTAGCAAGGGAAGCAGAGGAAGCTGCAGTCAAAGGAAATATCAAGGACTTGTACAACAACACAAAGAAGCTAACAGAGAAATACAAGCAAGCTAATTGCCTAATCAGAGTCAAGAATGGATGATTGCTTAGTAATATACAAGAGCAAATGAAGAGGTGGACAGAACATTTTGAGGAACGTCTCAATAGACCAGCACTACAAAATCCCCCAGACATCCAGCCAGCAGAAGAGGGACTACAAATCAGCTGTGAAAGACCAACCAAGGAAGAAATAAAGAAAGCCATAAAGCTTCTGAAAGATGGAAAAGCAGCTGGTCCAGATGGCATTCCAGCAAAGGCCATCACAAGATATTGATACCTGCAGAGATATTATACAAACTACTTGGCAAAGTCTAGGAGAGAGAAGAAATACCAGCAGAATGTAAGGAAGGATATCTGGTCAAGTTGCCTAAGAAGGGACATTTCACAAATTACAGAGGAATAATGTTACTATCAGAGCCAGGAAAAATATTAAACAGGACCATCCTTGAGAGATTTAAAAAAGCCATAGACAACTGAGAGATGAACAAGCAAGTTTTAGGCAACACCAGATTGACACATTGAGAATAATAGTGGAACAAAGCTTGGAATCCCAACGGGCTGATCACCCGTTTGCCAGTCACTTTGATTACGGAAACAACATCAAACGGATTGATTTGTCGTTGCCCTAAAGACGCCATTAGGCGTGATGGGAACAACGGCAAAGAAAATCTATTCGCTGTTGCCCTTAAGACGCCACTAGGCGTAATGGCCACTGACTGCTTTGCCGGTCGTTGGCCAAGGACGGAAGAAGAAGAAGAAAGCTTGGAATGGAATTCACCACTACATAGGATTTGTGAACTATGGAAAGGCATTTAGTGTAGACAGAGAATCACTTTGGAAATTGATGAGGCATTATGGAGTTCCGAAGAAGATCATTAACTTAATAAATAAAACATATGAATACATTGACATGTAGAGTTCTTTATAAAAGGCATTCTTACAGAACCGATTGAAATAAGAACTGGAGTGCGACATGGATGCCTTTGTCTCCATTTCTGTTCTTACTAGCTATAGATTAGATTATGAAAAAATTAAATGCACCCAACAGAAATGGAATCCAGTGGACTCTGACAAAACAGCTTGATGATCTAGATTTTGCCAACGGCCTGGTTCTCCTGTCCATAACCATAATCAGATGCAAGGCAACATGAAAATACTTGATGACAGGTCACAACAAATGGGTCTGAAAATACATAGGGAGGAAACAAAGATCATGAGAATAAACGCTGGAAACTATAACAATATTGCACTTGAAGAAACACCGCTACAAGTGATATCCCAACTAACATAATTACTGATGTATGTCACGTCGGTCGGTCTCACTCAAAATAGTAACTCGCGCCAGAAAAAAAAGTGCGCAACGCATGGTGTACAATTTGCGCGGTGTGTCTGTTATATAAAACAAATACTTTGGTTTTTTTTTTTTTTTTTCACGAAATTAGTAGCTTTTGACAAAGAAAAAGTGCGTAAAAATTGGTGTGCATGAGCCCTCACCCGATGTACAAATCATGAAAACTTGAAAGTTTTTGTTAAAACCACTTATTATCAGGGAACACTCTTTGAAAACAATCCACGCACTTTCACACAAAATGTTTTCATCAAAGAACTTTTAAATTGAAGCTAAAATAACATAATTCTCACTGTGTGTATGTTGGTCACAGCTGAGGAATGCAACTGTGTTGAAAAATTGTATTGTTTCTATTTTATATACTCTCCCAAAAATAGTTACAATCAACAAAGAAAAGCGTGCAAATGATGGTGTTCATGAACAGTTTGATTACACTGTATAATGGAAAGAAACCAAAAACATTCTAAGAATGTACTTCTATCTGCTCATCCGGGAACGGAAACAGCACACTATAATTAAATACCTGTCAAGTTTGACGGGTTATTGCTAGTCTAAATAAGAAAACAAAAGGTTAGAGGAGCTTTCATTGCATTGGGAAATATTTGGTGATCAAAAGAAATCAGGTCCAACACAAAAATGGGTACTTGCGTAGATTAAGAAGGAGGGAAGTGGTATAACTAGATCACCAACGTGGAACTGATGACAAGAACCAGACAAGTGCCAGTGGAACAATAGATGAGAAGAAGATGCTGGAGATGGATAGGACACACATTGTGGAAACCCTTTGATAGCATTACCGGGCAGTCCTTGTTCTGGAATCTCTTAGGGACACACGAAGAAGAGAACTGGAGATAGACCTTGAGCTGATGACACAAGATGAGCAAGGTTTGGCACATGTTTATTGAAGGCTTAAGCTCCTTGGGGAGTTGTAGGGGCAGGGGGGGGGGGGAGATGATGATGATCATTTATTCCCCGTTTGCTCCACATGTCGCATGGAGCCACCGCTACAGTTAGTTCCCTTATTGGAAGCTCGCACCAAAACATTCCCATGCTAATGCAGTAATGGTTTCTGTAGCATTTTATGGTGAGGTTTCAAGCCCCATGCACAATCAATATCCTTTAGCTCCCCAAGGAGCATAGGCCTTCAACAAACACATGCCAAGTCTTCCTGTCCTGTGCCATCTGCTCAAGTTCTTTCCATGTTTTCCTCATCATTTTCACCTCTGTATCCAGTTCTCTTCTCCATGCGTTTTCTAGTCTACCTCTGCCTCTCTTTCCCTGTGGATTCCAGAACAAGGACTGCCTTATAATTCTATCAACAGGTTTGCTCAATGTGTGTCCTATCCATCGCCAGCGTTTTTTTCTCAACTCTTGTTCCACTGACACTTGTCTGGTTCTTGTCATCAATTCCACATTTGTGACTTTGTCATACCATTTCAGTCCTTCTATTCTACGCAAGCATCTCTTTATAAAAGTCTGTAGCTTTTTGGTTGTTGTTTTTGTTGTTCTCCATGTCTCAGAGCCATACAATAGGACTGACTTGACATTTGAGTTGAAGATTCTTATTTTCGTGTTGAACTTGATTTCTCTTGTTTTCCATGTTTCCCAATGCAATGAAAGCTCCTCTTGCTTTGTGTATTCTGATTTTGCTATCATTGTCTGTCCCTCCAAATTTGTCTATATTACTGCCAAGATAAGGAGTCGTGGTAGCACAGTAGTTAGTGCACTGGCTTCCTAGCTCGGTGGTCTATGGTTCAATCCCCAGTTGAGGTGGGAATTTTTAAACTGCAAACGGCTCCGGGTCGACCCAGCCTCATAAATTGGGTACCAGAGCAACTCTGGGAAGGTTAAGGCGGCCGGCATGATGCTGACCACATCACCCCTAGTATGCCTATGGTCAAGAAAATATGGACCTTACACCATATTCCCAATATGCCTCAATGGGCGTGTAACTGGATCCTTTTTTCCTTTACTGCCAAGATATGTGTACAATTCTACATCCTTTAGTGGTCTTTCTTCAAGTTCTTATCATTTCTTGCATTTATTCTCATAATCTTTGTCTTTTCGCTATATATTTTCAGACCCACTTATTGTGACCTCTCATGGAGAATTTTCATTTTCTCTTGCATCTGATTATGGGACAGAAGAGCCAAGTCATCTGCAAAATCCAGATCATCAAGCTGTTTAGTCAGATTCCACTGGATTCCATTTCTGTTGTGTGATGTCAATGTTTTTTTAACCCAATCTATTGCTAGTAAGAAAAGAAATGGAGACAAGAGGCATCCCTGTCTCACTCCCGTTTCTGTAGCAGTTTATTTTACATGATGAGGCTTCCTGCCCCATGCACAAGCTCATGTTAGTCAACTTTTATGACATGCCTGAAGGAGCAGTCACCCTATTCTGTCCTTGTCTCCATGGAGACCCATGGGAAGTACGTGGGAACAATTGAAATCATCATTATTTATGCACCTTACAGAGCACAGAGCCACCAATGGTGCTGGTCCCCTGGCAGGAAGCTTGTACCAATCAATGACATGCTCTCACAGTGGGTGCTTTCCTGTCTTGCTGAATCTTTATTTAGTCTGTTGAAGTATCTAGGCATAGTTACATTAGTGGAGGTTGACCAGCACTAAAATTAATATTTGTTTGACCCTTGTAGCTGGACATGACCCTGTTTGTGAAAGTGCAGGAAGCTTGTACCAATCAATGACATGCTCTCACAGTGGGTGCTTTCCTGTCTTGCTGAATCTTTATTTAGTCCGTTGAAGTATCTCACGGCTGTTTGTTCCCTATACCAGAGCGCTCTTTTAGTTTCGGTGACCGGAATTCTGTCACCGGGTATAAAATTTTCGTGTGCACCGTAAAAGACTATTTAAGTTTTTGGCGGGGAAAATCAGCTGATGTGTGTGTAAAATCAGTAAAATATAAATCATTACACACTCGTTCTGGATAAACACAGCGCTAAAATTCTTTTGTGTACTATAACTTTGTTCTCTGCTCTATTTTTGATTGCATTTTTATTTGTTTGAAATTAGTTTTGACGGAGTTACAGACTTTTGAAAACAGTGTCATCATTTGAGGAAATTCATAAAATAAGTAATCTTTTTATTAATTTAATATCTAAAAATCGGCCCATTTGTTTGAGTTTATAATTATAAAGACTTCTCGAAGGGAAGCTAACGATTATTTCCACATACTATTTTTTTTGGTTTCATATCTTGAGAATGTGTGGTAGTCAGTTTTGTGAGTTTGGCATTACAAGAACAAGCATATTGTCACCAGATTTTATAACATTTAAATCACTGTAAACGCATTCCTGATACTCACAAATCTTAAATAAGGTTGTAAAAAAATAACTTTTTGTAAAGCACCATCTGTTTTTGCATTTTCATTCATTTATAATGATATTTAGCTACGTATATAAGCGTCAGAAAACATGTAAAGCTATAGATAGATTACTTCCACATACTTTGATCTATCTTTCAAGTCTTGTTAATCTTGTATTTATAATATGAATTTTTTTTTAAATTGTGGCGGTTTTTATTTCTAGTTGTGGCGGTACGCCTCTTCTTGTTGTGGCGTAAGGGCCCAATGGTTTTCTCGTTGCAAGGTTGGGTGTTATGTTATTGCAGGGAGAGTTAGTCAATCATGATCGTTATAGAGCATCGTGCTGATAGATGGTTAGTTTCGCAAGTGGTGGTGTAAAGCTTTGTATCCATTATACTGACGGTTGAACTTCTGATATTCAATAATGGGATAAGTCCTTTATGAGTCCACATGTATTTATTACATAGAAGATTATAGACAATATTTCAAACAATGGTTGTCATGAAGCATAAATATATATAAAGTTCTGTTCCTTCCTTGAATTATGATTTATCTTCAATTCAGTCCTTGTCAAATAACAAATAGACAGAACGACATAACTGTATGCACGCGTGGCTGGTGATCCCAGCGACCGACAGTGAGATTATGCGTTCGTCAATAATTATAAATCTATCTCGACTTAGGTTTAGTCACTTACTAACCTGTAGCATTCTTCTCCAAATCATAACATTGGACTGACCCATGTCCATCATTAATTATAATACAATCTGTGTGGCACTCCATGCCCGACACTGCATGAATACAAGGACACGTCTTATCCGTTCGACGGTCATACAAGAAAGGGGTGTGGTAACCTAGTCACGGTGCGTGACATACCAACGCACACACGTCATAATCAATCGTGTGTATCGCGTACACTAAACTAACAATTATTTACATTATATTAAACGTGGTCACCTCTTAATCTTATGCTGCTAACCTCTAGCAGACCATGCCAATAAAATACCGTAACAATTCTCCATTAATGTTCTTTGGTAGACAATCCTGTGCACACGACGGCTGCCAAAGAATTCTAAGTAACTGTTTGTACATCTTCTTTCATTCACAGATAAAGCATTCTACATCCTGGTGTTAGACTTGATAGTCCCAAATATTCCTTTATCTTTATACATACACAAGTAAACTATACTACATAACAACAAAATGGAACATACTGTTTTGCATCATATGAATTGTGCCAGTGCACTGTGCAGAGCCTGTGGCAAGAGAGCATTAACTTCCAAAACAACACATTCAATTCAGAAAGCACTGAACTGTTCTAATTACGTTAATGATCTGTTCTTTGTGTTTGGAATTAACGTATCAGATGATAAACCCACACAGCATTCGACTATATTTTGTAAGAAGTGTTACTTACGAATACAAAACTCAAAAAAGGAGGCATAATGAGAAGTGTCTTGAAACAGCCAAGTTACTATCGGAAAACAGTCAGCACATCTGGAAAGACTATGACCATAATTTAACTATAAGTGAATGTCAACTGTGCAATTATGTTGCAGAGACATCTTTTGGTGTTTTAAAAACAAAAAGCTGCTCTATCCCCTGTGATGTTCTTTCTGACCCCTCCATGTCTAGTCAGTCATTTAGCTGTAGTCAGTCAGTTAGTTGTAGTCAGTCAATTAGCTGCAGTCAGTTAGTTGTAGTCAGTCAGTTAGCTGTAGTCAGTCAGTTAGCTGTAGTTAGGATAGCTCTGTACAGTAGGAGGTTGATGTGCCTGCCCACATTAGTGATGGTATTGTTCAACTGGAGGTTGATGTGTCAGCTCACATTAAAGGCGATACCATTATTCATTTGGAGGTGGATAACACTACTCACCCTAGCATGCCAGTTTTTGTTGCCACATCTACACCTACCAAGTCAGTTATACATACGACAAGTACATCCACCTCGCCTGTCTTCAAAAGCGACATCACAGTACAACAGTTACTTGCTAAGCCACCTTCACAACCACTAACACACAAGGAAGAAACCCTATTCACATCCATTGTTAGAAAAAAACTAGAAACAGCAAAGAAATAATATCATAAAATGCAAATCCAGAGGACAGCCTATTGTACTACAAAAACTAATTAAACATAGAAGAGAAACATCAGTCACCAGAACGCCAACAAAACGTAAGCGATCTCAATTTCACCACATTGTTAGGAAACATATTGTTGAAACATCAACTGACTCACTAGACCTGCAGCAGGCACATGAGAGGAGAATTTATACATTCCACTATTTCCAAAATTGAAAGACGCCCCAGCGGTATTAAAAATATAACTTCACAATTAAAATTTATAATGGAAATTCATTTGTTACAAATTTCTCCATCTGTGAATGTACAGATTCCTCTTATTAAAAAAAGGAAGTGTGAATGATAATTGAGCGAAATTTTGGGGCTAGAGCAAATTATGGCAGTTGTTTTGCGTGAGAGTGACAGAATTAACAGAGTGTGGAAATCATTTAATAGATGTATTTATAAAATGCACCTATTTATCTATTAAATTGAACATTTCGTTTTACTCATGACCATACTCGTTTTTACATGACCATCGTAATGTATGATTGAGAGATAATTGTTAGCTCTCATGTTTTGGGGACAATTTGGTGTGTTATTTTAAGGTAATAAATGTGGACTTGCAATTTAATGTTTCAATAATTAATGTTTGACGCATGAAACCAAAACAAAACTTTGATATCCATTTTCTGCAGGTTTTCTACTTTTGATTTCTGTAATTTGTTATGCATGTTGAATGTGACCGTTTTTGTCTAAATTGCATTAGAAACAAACCATAACAAAATATAAAAAAAACGTAAATTTTAAACTATTTCAGACTATTATATCTTCTGTTCTAATTGTGATAAAATGTTTCTTCTTGTTCTAAAATTTACTCTAACATTTCTAGTCTAGCTTTACGCAAAATTAAAGCCGGTCTTTATAATAATAAAGTAGCCTAAAAACATTAATTAAGCCCTATCAAAAGTAAAATCCCAACAACGGGCTGATCACCCGTTTGCCAGTCAATTCGATTACGGAAACAACAGCAAATGGGTTGATTTGCCTTTGCCCTAAAGACGCCACTAGGCGTGATGGGAAACAATGGCAAAGAAAACCTATCTGCTGTTGCCCTAAGACGCCACTAGGCGTAATGGCCACTGACTGCTTTGACGGTCGGTGGCTAAGGACGGAAGAAGAAGAAGAAGAAAAGTAAAATCCGCCACCTTTTTTTCCAGTTAGGAAGTTACCACGTGACCTCTGTCACGATAGCTATAAATAGCGCGGTCAGGGGAAACAACTAAAAGATCGCTGGCAAACAGCCATGATCTAGGCATAGTTACATTAGTGGAGGTTGACCAGCACTAAAATTAATATTTGTTTGACCCTTGTAGCTGGACACGACCCTGTTTGTGAAAGTGCAGGAAGCTTGTACCAATCAATGACATGCTCTCACAGTGGGTGCTTTCCTGTCTTGCTGAATCTTTATTTAGTCAGTTGAAGTATCTAGGCATAGTTACATTAGTGGAGGTTGAGCAGCACTAACATTAATATTTGTTTGACCCTTGTAGCTGGACACGACCCTGTTTGTGAAAGTGCAGGAAGCATTCCAGCCTGATTTGTTTCAAGCCATGAGTGATGGAGACACAGACAGGGAGTGTGGTCGCAAACGTCTGCAGAAATCTGTTGACAGGACCTTGGACTTTTTGGATGAAATTGTTGACAAGATCCACAGCAGTCAGGTACAGTTGCTTCAGTGTTTTTTATTCCTGTACTTTATGGAGATTATCTAGAGCACTTGCTTCATGCAGTAGAGTCACTAGATTCCAGATTTGAAACCTGGTAGCGGCATACCTCTGTCTTCTTCTTCTGAGATCCTTAACCACCGACCGTCAAAGCAGTTAGTGGCCATCACGCCTAGTGGCGTCTTGTAGGGCAACAACAAATTGATTCCACTTTGCTCGGTCAGTGGCCACCCTTCGTACAGTGCCCCAACTCTGGTTCATTCTTTGCATCTCAGCCTCCACAGTCCTCCGCCAAGTTGTTTTTGGTCGGCCTCTCTTTCGTTTTCCTTCAGGGGTCCAAAGCATAGCTGTTCTTGTGATGGCATCGGGGTCTCTTCTGAGGACATGACCAGCCCAGCTCCAGCGTCTGCCAGCTATGATGGTGTGCATGTCCTCTTGCTTGCTACGAGTAAGCAGATCTTGGTTGGTGATGGTATTCGGCCAAAAGATTCGGTGAATTTTTTTTTAGGCATGTTGTGTGAAAAGAGGACAATTTCGACATTTCCTTCTCTGTAACTCTCCAGCATTCCGCACCATAGAGAAGCACAGAAAGCACACAGCTCTGATATAATCTTAATTTTGTGCTTGTGCTGTATTGGGAGGACTTCCAGATGTTGTTTAGGCTAAAGAAGGCTGTTCTTGCCTTATTCATTCTGATGCTGATGTCTTTACCTGCTCCACCGTCTAGTGTTACTATGCTTCCTAGGTATGTGAAGGTATCTGTCTGTACCAGTTGCTGATTCCTTACTGATATGGGCTCAGGGCTGCTCACATTGAGCGTCATGACCTCAGACTTCTTTAAATTGATGTTCAAGCCCACCTGCTGGCTAAACTTATTAAGTCTATCCGTTTTTTCCTGGATGTGTTGATGTGAATGTGCTAGTAGTGCAATGTCATCTGCATATTCCAGATCTTCCAATGTAGAAAATGTAGTCCATCTTATTCCTCTTGGACTGCCCTGTGTTGTCTGGCGCATCACCCAGTCTATGACTGTTAAAAATAGAGTGGTTGATAAGCGGCATCCCTGTTGTACTCCTGTCTTCACCTCGAAGGTTAGGTTGCTCTGCCCAACACTACACCTAAAGTTGGCATACAATACCTCTGTCTGCCAGGCTGTAAATGGGAACCATACTCTGCTCATGAGCATCAGATTGACAGAGTGGCTAGAACGCTGGTCTCTTGCGGCAAAGGTGCTGGGTTTGATTCATGGTATCCCAGCTGTAAATTGGTACCTGACTTTGCTCTTGAGTTAGAGAAGGGAAAAGGCAGCACATGTAGGAACTGGTCATCCCACCTCTTGACGCTGAACCTAGTATGTGAAGTCTCTAACACTTCATCCCCTTCGGCAGTATCTGCTATAGAATGACCTTGACCTTGACCATTTTTACTCTGCTCTTGAGTTAGGTAACGCAAAGATAACAAGAAAATGAACTGGTCCACCCTACCTCATAAAGCTGGACCTGGTATTGTGACATCTCTTACACTTCACTCCCTTAAAGCGGTTTCTGCTGTGGGACTGTCTTTACCCATAGAGATCATGTGATCTTACCCAGATTCCTTCCTGGCTCTGAGATAGAAAACCCTTCCGTACAGAATAAAGCCCATGTATGACATTATGAAAATAAAATATCTTATTTCTCTTTCTTATATAATCTTTTTTGCCCCATATCTTCTCTTGTGTTGGATGTATCTGCAGCAGTTTGTATTATATGATTAAGTTGTCAGCCGTAAGCACAACCTTATATTAGGGACCACTTATGACCGTCATGATAGAACAGAGGACATATTCTTTCTTTGTCCTCTAAGAACATTTGGTTCGGTGGTCTTGGATTTGGCTCCAGGGTTTATTTTTGTATTAGGCTGTAGTTCAGGGAGTGGCAGAGTGGCTTGCTTGTTGAGTTAAAAGGGATTGGGTTTGAAACCAGGTTGTGTCACACTCCAGTCTACCCAGCTATAAAAATAGGTACCTGACTCAGCTGGGGAAAGCAAAGGCAGCAAGGAAGAGTGCTGGTCACCCCATCTCATAAAGCTGAGGCCTAGTATAGGTGAAATCTCTTCAGATCCCTATGGCAATCAAGAACTGTAAAATATTGTGAAATTTAAATCATCTCCTTCTTTCATTCCTCACTGCAGATCCCTCCCTCTCCCCTGAGGTAACCAACATCAGAGCACACACTCGTGCTGCGGTGTTTTCTGTAGCCATTTGTTTTATAAGATGAGGTTACCATTCCCATGCACACCTTAATATAAGTCAACTGTTGTGATTCCATGTAGTTCCAGGGGGTCTCTGAGGAGACCAAGAAAGAATATGGCTACTTTGATTTACCACAATAACTATGTCAGAACTTTCCAGAACAAAATTCTCGCTCACAAACAAATCTCAGTCACTAAATTCACGTGGAAAATATAGCTTACGTCCGTCAAATAAAGGTTTCAAACTCATGTCTCTATTTTTGTCCGTCTATGTTATTATTAAGTTATTTACCATAAATCAGAATCCAGCCAAATAACATTACTAATTTAACAATAGCCGGGAGGAAAAGAATTGCTCCAGAAACATGCATTTTTATGTCAGCTTATTGTTATTGTTCAACAGAACCAACATCATTACACTCCAGACAAACCCATAGGTGCTCAGTCTCCCTCAGTATATTTTGAAGAGTGGGAATGCTAACTTTTCCTGTAGCTCACTGGTTTTATAAACAATGGATGCATCCTTTCATACATCCATCTCTGCTAGTCTGACATCCTCTCAAACGTCCATCTCTGCTAGCCTGACATCCTCTCAAACGTCCATCTCTGCTAGCCTGACATCCTCTCATACGTCCATCTGTGCTAGCCTGACATCCTCTGATACGTCCATCTCTGCTAGCCTTACATCCTCTCATACGTCCATCTCTGCTAGCCTTACATCCTCTCATACGTCCATCTCTGCTAGCCTGACATCCTCTCATACCTCCATCTCTGCTAGCCTGACATCCTCTCATACGTCCATCTCTGCTAGCCTTACATCCTCTCATACGTCCATCTCTGCTAGCCTGACATCCTCTCATACGTCCATCTCTGCTAGCCTGACATCCTCTCATACGTCCATCTCTGCTAGCCTGACATCCTCTCATATGTCCATCTGTGCTAGCCTGACATCCTCTCATACGTCCATCTCTGCTAGCCTGACATCCTCTCATACATCAATCTCTGCTAGCCTGACATCCTCTCATACGTCCATCTCTGCTAACCTGACATCCTCTCATACGTCCATCTCTGCTAGCCTGACATCCTCTCATACGTCCATCTCTGCTAACCTGACATCCTCTCATACGTCCATCTCTGCTAGCCTGACATCCTCTCATACATCCATCTCTGCTAGCCTTACATCCTCTCATACGTCCATCTCTGCTAGCTTTACATCCTCTCATATGTCCATCTCTGCTAGCCTGACATCCTCTCATACGTCCATCTCTGCTAGTCTGACATCCTCTCATATGTCCATCTCTGCTAGCCTTACATCCTCTCATACGTCCATCTGTGCTAGCCTTACATCCTCATACGTCCATCTCTGCTAGCCTGACATCCTCTCAAATGTCCATCTCTGCTAACCTGACATCCTCTCATACGTCCATCTGTGCTAGCCTTACATCCTCTCATACGTCCATCTGTGCTAGCCTGACATCCTCTCATATGTCCATCTCTGCTAGCCTTACATCCTCTCATACGTCCATCTCTGCTAGCCTGACATCCTCTCATATGTCCATCTCTGCTAGCCTGACATTCTCTCATATGTCCATCTCTGCTAGACTGACATCCTCTCATACGTCCATCTCTGCTAGCCTGACATCCGCTCACACATCCATCTGTGCTAGCCTGACATCCTCTCATACGTCCATCTCTGCTAGCCTGACATCCTCTCATACGTCCATCTCTGCTAGCCTGACATCCTCTCATACGTCCATCTCTGCTAACCTGACATCCTCTCATACGTCCATCTCTGCTAACCTGACATCCTCTCATACGTCCATCTCGGCTAACCTGACATCCTCTCATACATCCATCTCTGCTAACCTGACATCCTCTCATACGTCCATCTCTGCTAGCCTTACATCCTCTCATACGTCCATCTCTGCTAGCCTTACATCCTCTCATACGTCCATCTGTGCTAGCCTGACATCCTCTCATATGTCCATCTGTGCTAGCCTGACATCCTCTCATATGTCCATCTGTGCTAGCCTGACATCCTCTCATACGTCAAACTCTGCTATCCTTACATCCTCTCATATGTCCATCTCTGCTAGCCTGACATCCTCTCATACATCCATCTCTGCTAGCCTGACATCCTCTCATACGTCCATCTCTGCTAGCCTGACATCCTCTCATATGTCCATCTCTGCTAACCTGACATCCTCTCATATGTCCATCTCTGCTAACCTGACATCCTCTCATAAGTCCATCTGTGCTAGCCTTACATCCTCTCATACGTCCATCTCTGCTAGCCTGACATCCTCTCAAATATCCATCTCTGCTAACCTGACATCCTCTCATACGTCCATCTGTGCTAGCCTTACATCCTCTCATATGTCCATCTGTGCTAGCCTGACATCCTCTCATACGTCCATCTCTGCTAGCCTGACATCCTCTCATACATCCATCTCTGCTAGCCTGACATCCTCTCATACGTCCATCTGTGCTAGCCTGACATCCTCTCATATGTCCATCTCTGCTAGCCTGACATCCTCTCATATGTCCATCTCTGCTAGCCTGACATCCTCTCATACGTCCATCTCTGCTAGCCTGACATCCTCTCATACGTCCATCTCTGCTAACCTGACATCCTCTCATACGTCCATCTCTGCTAACCTGACATCCTCTCATACGTCCATCTCTGCTAGCCTTACATCCTCTCATACGTCCATCTCTGCTAGCTTTACATCCTCTCATACGTCCATCTCTGCTAGCCTGACATCCTCTCATACGTCCATCTCTGCTAGCCTTACATCCTCTCATACATCCATCTCTGCTAGCCTGACATCCTCTCATACGTCCATCTCTGCTAGCCTGACATCCTCTCATACGTCCATCTGTGCTAGCCTTACATCCTCTCATACGTCCATCTCTGCTAGCCTGACATCCTCTCATACGTCCATCTCTGCTAGCCTGACATCCTCTCATACGTCCATCTCTGCTAGCCTGACATCCTCTCATACGTCCATCTCTGCTAGCCTGACATCCTCTCATACGTCCATCTCTGCTAGCCTTACATCAATAATAATGAGGCCAACAACTGTGATGGTTCTGTGCTCTGTAAGGAGTGAAAGAAGAGATAAATGAATGAAATAGCTGAAGTCCTACTCCTCCTTTGTCTCCTTAGAGACCCCCAGGAGCTACACAGGGTATTTTTTAATTTAGGGGTAATCTAATTTTATTGTAATTGTATGTGAAGTTTTATGAATTTTATGTAGGTGCTTAGCAAATCAAGCTTAATTGGAGCTGTGGAAGGTGGCTTCAGCGAGGCCGAGAGAATGCGCTCTGCCAAAGAAACAGCTTCACGACCTGTACATGGTAGGCTATCTTTGTTGTTTTTTTGTGATTGTTTGAAATGTTTTAGTCACATTCTTCAACACTGTGATTGTTTGAAATGTTTTAGTCACATTCTTCAACACTGTGATTGTTTGACATGTTTTAGTTACATTCTTCAACACTGTGATTGTTTGACATGTTTTAGTCACATTCTAAAGGAAGCCTGCATCAAATATTCTCTTGCAGCGATGGTTATTATATATAATTGTTTCTTAAGCTATATTCCGGAGACCCCTTGAGGGTCTGTGAATGTATTCTTGGGGGTGTGTACATAACCTAACATTTTAAATAGTATGTTTTTATGTACATTTATTTTCTAAGAAAGGGTCCATAGTCTTCATTGGACAATCAAATAGGTCCATGGCCTTCATCTGGAAATCAAAGGGGTCTGTAGTCTTTATTGGACAATCAAAGGGGTTCATAGCCTTCATTTGACAATCACAGGGGTCCATAGCCTTTATTGGAATATCAAAGAGGTCCATAGCCATCATTGGACAATCAAAGGGATCCATAGCTTTCATCAGACAATCAAAGAGGTCCATGCCTTCATCAAACAATCAAAGGGGTCCATGCCTTCATCAGACAATCAAAGAGGTCCATAGCCTTCATCAGACAATCAAAGGGGTCCATAGCTTTCATCAGACAATCAAAGAGGTCCATAACCTTCACAGACAATCAAAGAGGTCCATAACCTTCATCAGACAATCAAAGGGGTCCATAGCTTTCATCAGACAATCAAAGAGGTCCATAGCCTTCATCAGACAATCAAAGGGGTCCATAGCTTTCATCAGACAATCAAAGGGGTCCATGCCTTCATCAGACAATCAAAGAGGTCCATAGCCTTCATCAAACAATCAAAGGGGTCCATAGCTTTCATCAGACAATCAAAGGGGTCCATAGCCTTCATCAGACAATCAAAGGGGTCCATAGCTTTCACCAGACAATCAAAGGGGTCCATAGCTTTCATCAGACAATCAAAGAGGTCCATAGCCTTCATCAGACAATCAAAGGGGTCCATAGCTTTCACCAGACAATCAAAGGGGTCCATAGCTTTCATCAGACAAAGAGGTCCATGACACAGAAAAGGTTAAGAAATCTGCTTTGACATGGTGAGGTTGTCAGCCCCATTCATAACCTCATATTTAGATATTTTATATAATATGCCAGTGGGAACATTAGTCCTATTATATCTGTGCATCCTCAGAGACTCCAGCAACTATACAGGGCATTGTAAATGCAGTAAACTATTTCCTGTGATTCAGAAACATAGAGGACAACAGAAATATCAACAAAGAAGTAAAAATGTTTTATAAAGGGGCTCTTGAAGAGACCAGACAGAAAGCATGGTATAATAGAATCACCAATGGGGAACTGAAGGAAGAAAAACAAACAAGTAGATTTAATCAATACATTGTAACAGAATTTATTTCCACAATAGGGAGCCGCGCTAGCGTAGTGGTTACAACACCGCTCTGGCGACCGGGTGATACAGGATCAAACCCGGGCGACGGCATTTGGGGATTTTTCGTCGACCGGGATTTGGACTGGATTAACTCGAGACCTGGCGAGGACATTTGAAGGAGTGTCGTCGACCAGGGACTGGCGGCTCCTGAGCCGACCCAGCTGCAATGGGTACCTCCGAAATCGGCGAGTATTTGCCTGAATGGCGAGGGACACCTGTCTCTGTACAAGAAATAAAGGGATACTCACGTGAAATCAATGTCAGGTTAGACATAAAATAATAACCTGAGATTTCGCCTCGAGTATTAGCGGGCGAACGCAAAAAAAAAAAAAAAAAAAAAAAAAAAAAAAAAAAAAAAAAAATTTCCACAATACATTGTAACAAGATTTCACCAAAACATGTAACATAATTTGTTTCACCAAAATGTTGTAACAAGATTTCACCAAAACATGTAACAGAATTTATTTCACCAATACATTGTAACAAGATTTCACCAGTACATGTAACAAGATTTCACCAATACATTGTCACAAGATTTCACCAATACATTGTAACAGGATTTCACTGAAACATTGTAACAAGATTTCACCAATACTTTGTAAAAAAGATTTCACCAATACTATGGCACAAGATTTCACCAATACATTGTAACAAGATTTCACCAATACATTGTAACAGGATTTCACCAATACTATGTAAAAAAGATTTCATTAATAACTTGTAACAGGGTTTCTTATAGAGGGTTTCGAGAAGGGCAGCAGTGGAAAGGACCTGTTTGGCTATGATGACTTTGCTGAAGTTCTGTCTAAAACAATAGTAAGTCTGTTTTTCTCTGTTAACATTGCTATGGTCTTCATCAAGTACCATTCCAACTGGCATAGATGATCATGTCTCTCCACAACCTCCTATTTCCAGTGCTGATTATCAATTCAGCTGTTAACTTCCTTTCCATGTCATGATGTCAAACTGTCCAATATCTCCTCTCTGTACAATTCTGTATCTATCTGTTTTTCCCTTCCATCTTTCCTGTTATCCCAATATTTTCCATCTTTCCTGTTATCCCAATATTTTCCATCTTTCCTGTTATCCCAATATTTTCCATCTTTCCTGTTATCCCAATATTTTCCATCTTTCCTGTTATCCCAATATTTTCCATCTTTCCTGTTATCCCAATATTTTCCATCTTTCCTGTTATCCCAATATTTTCCATCTTTCCTGTTTATAAAACATGTCCACAGACTGGATTGCTGTCCTAAGGTGAGTAATAAGTTTCTGTTGTGCATTGGCTTCTTTCAGGGCATCCTCTTTTTTAGCTGAGTATGGTCTCTCGTGGCACAGGTGCCGGTTTCAAATCATGGTACCGACACACTGCAGTCTACCTAGCTGTAAATGGGTATCTGACTGTTAGGGAAGGAAAAGGCAGCAAGAAAGGGAACTGCTTACTCCACCTCTTGATGCTGGACCTAGTATGGTGCAGTCTAACACTTCACTCCCCTACGGCAGTATCTGCTGCGGGGGGGGGGGGGGCTACCTTTATGGTATTTTTAACATTCTTCTGTAAAACCACATCTCTGTGGCCTCTATGGATGTTCCTGCTTGTTTACTAATTGTCCATGACTCACTTCCATATATCAGGATTGGTTCTATAACAAACTCTTTCATACTTCCTTTGACAAAGAATGGTTGCATAAAGTAATTGTTATGTTATTGAAACCTGCCTTTACCAATGCCCAAAAGAAGTTTATTACTCACATTAGAAGGAAGAAGTCCACTTTTTTCAGTTACCGTAACAATATATATAAAATCCCAGCTTTTTCTGTCACTAACGCTAAGGGATGCAACTTTGGTTGAAAGATAGACATTAATTGTATTGTTTCCCTTATATGTACTCCCAAAAATAGTAACACTCGACAAAGAAAAGTGCGCAAATGAGGGTGTGCACAAAAATATTTATAGAATGTGTGATCCTGTATACACACATATGGATCCTCGCTGCTGCTACGTAGTTCGTGTACTGTGGTGATGCACAGTGGTTTAAAAAAAAATACTTTTGAATAAATAAAATTGCCATTTGGTGTTGGTGCTTTTGAATGTAATTCCCGTCTTATGACGGGCTTTTACACTAGTGTTATGAGAAGAAGACAGCTGGAGTATATTATGACAACAGGAAAGATATAAGGAAAAAGAGGATGACACAGAAATAAGATACAGAACAGTTTGATATCATGCCATGGAACAAAGTCAACAAAACTATTGGTAAACAGCACTGGAGACATGAAGTTGCGGAGATCGCCTGTACCACCAGACATGTACTTGAAGAAGCTTTTGCCTGGGCTATTCTCCTCTTCATCTCTAAGATGTATCTTCCATCCAATTTTATCTGTGTGCCATGATATCATTATCTATGTAATGTTAATATATTAATATGTTTGAAGTCGATAATATGGAACTGATGACAAGAACCTGACAAGTGCCAGCGGAACAAGAGATGAGAAGAAAAAGGTTGGGAATCCTTGCCATAGAGCATGTCACCACCACTGCTACTGGTCTACTTGCAGAAAGCCTGCACCACATCATGCACATGCCTGTTTACAGTTGTAGTTTCTGTAGAAATGTATTTGACATAATAAAGTTGCCAGCCCATTGCACTACCTTATGTTTTTTTTTTTTTTTTTCTATAACCAGCGGCACTCGAGCTTTCCAGCTCTTTCGGCCCAATGACATGTCATTGCGAGGCTGGGGGGTCAGTGGACTTTCCTTCCAACCCGGTCAGGAGCTTCGCTCCTTCCCATCCACACGGGATTTATGTGCAGGAGCCGTTCAGGTTATTCAGTCAAATTTCCGGTCGTAAACATTTCTTCAAACGCCGACGGCCGGGTTTGAACCATGAACACCTGGTCGCCAGTACAACGTCGTAGCCATTACACCAGCGCGGCTCCCACTACCTTATGTTAGTTGCCTCTTACCCCATGCTAAAGGGGGGGAGTTTTTTTAATTCTTTCTTTATCTTTATTATAGACATCCCCAGGGGACTACACAGGGCTCATTATTAGAGATACTGAGTGAATGTCTAACTGTTTTACAGAATTATTGTCATTCAATACCCTTTAGCTCCCCAAGCAACTATACAGCTGAGGTTCAAGCTCTAGAGCAAGCTGCAAATATGATTTATAACACCAACTCTGACTGCCACCAGGTAGTCATCCTCACAGATGCACTGTCTGTCCTGCAAGCTCTCAAGGGTGGTAAACTCCCGCATCTGAGAAATGAACTAAACAAGGTAGCTGCCAAAAAGAGAACCATACTTCAGTGGGTACCATCTCATTGTGGTGTACCCGGAAATGAAAAGGCAGATAAACTTGCAAAAAAGGGAGGAGAATGTGAACAAGAAGATAATGAAGTCACATACTTTGAGAAAAAGAGAGCTATCCAGACTATCAGAAGAGAACAGAACCAACCCAACGACGACTACCACACTCTTGACCGGCAGGGACAGATAACTATTTTTCGCCTCAGGACAGGGCATAACAAACTGAATAAACACATGCACAAGCTACGATTGTCTGCTTCACCACTGTGCACATGTGGATTAAACGAACAAACTGCTGAGCATGTTCTACAGGACTGTCCTCTGTATGACCAGTTAAGAAAGATATACTGGCCCAATGACTCAACACTAAACTCAAAGCTATATGGAGCTAAAGAGGAACTTCAAACAACAGTCGAATTCATCACGAGAACTCGTCTGACGGTGTAAACATCAAAGATGCGATCGCAAGAAGAAGAAGCTCCCCAAGGAGCATAGGCCTTCAACAAACACATGTCAAGTCTTCCTGTCCTGTGCCATCATCTCAAGTTCTTTCCACGTTTTCCTCATAATTTTCACTTCTGTCTCCAGTTCTTTTCTCCATGTGTTTGTTCATCTACCTCTGGTTCTCCTTACCCTATATGTAATGAATGAATATTTCCCCAGGAATGCTTACCCAAAGACAAGCCACGTATAATGGAAACTGTATGGTCTCCCCTGCAAGTGATTAAGGCATTCAGGCTTGGCATTGATGTATTCTCCAGCGCGTATCCTTTGACACGTCACCACGATCATTGTTTTTAAATTTACCAGACCTGAAAATCAGTTGTTTTAATTTGGTTTTTAAAAAAAATTATATTCTTGAAAGTAACTAACCAACGTAAACCTAATTTTGTGATGATACATAACATTTATGTTATTTTTCAAATTTCACGCCTGGTGGTGCAAGTGAATTAATTCTGTTGTTGAATTCTTGCCGCCATGATGTCAAACTGTCCACTATCTTATCTCTTTTTTTCTTCAATCTTTCCTGTTGTCATAATATATTCTAGCTTTCCTGTTGTCATAACATGCCCAAGGAATGTCAGCTGCTTCATTCTAATGTGAGTAATGAACTTCCATTGAGCATTGGCTTCATTCATCCTCATTAATCTTTTGTAGCTGTACATGGTAGCCTATTCTTTAACATTCTTCTGTAAAACCACATGTCTGTGGTCTCCATGGCAACTCCTGTTTGTTTACCGTTTCTCCTGTACTTCTTCCATATATCAGGATTGGTTTTATGTAACACTGAAAAACTCTTATTTCCATTGACAAAAAATTGTTGCATAAAATAACGTTTACAGGCCTGTGTCCTTTTGGCCGAAATCCTCGAGGATAACTTTGTTGCAGAAACTGGATTTTTTTGGTTTTCAGATGTCGGCTAAATTGCATTTAAAAAGTAGCCTAAGTCGCCCAGAGTGTGTTAGAAAATAGCCCAAAGCGTGTTAGGAAATAGCCCGGTTGCCCAAAATGTGTTAGGAAATAGCCAAAGTCGCTCAAATAAACACCCAAATTATGTTAAAAATATAGCTCAAAGTCGCCCACAGAAACTCTTAGATGTTCAGAATATTTCGTTTTTCAGATAAAAGAATATAGACCTGTATTTGATGAAATGCTGCTTGTGTCAATGTGATTCTACTTTTCTCCTTCGAGATGCATCTTCCATCTGATGTAAGTTAAAAATTTTATGATTAAGCATTTAAAAAAGTTATGTCTTGAATTATTACTATCAAATTTCCTTAGCTGTTATTTAGGTACCCACATGTGCTGACAGAGAAAGGTTATGCTTTAGTGGCTGACTACACACTTCCCCCTAATTCTCCAGCTGCTAGGCTGGAGGTGCAGGGTTCAAACCACCAACCAGAAGGCCAGGCTTTTCGCATAGATCTGAACAATAAACAGTAAGTGGAGCTCAGATATTGTGAAGTACAGTAGTTGTTAAAAAAAAGTGTGACTTTGAAAGGTGATACAGGTCGGTAACCCAGAATCTGAAAATCAGAAGTTTTCTCACTAGACTTTCGGGTAACTTGGGGGCTACTTTGGGCAAAATCCTAAAACCAAAAAAATACGAAAACCGAAACACACCTGTCCCTGAGCATTTCTGATTATGGGTTACCAACCTGTACATCTTTACTATTGTAACTGACTGTTAATGGAAAGATGTTTTTCGTTTTCAGTAGTGTGACCTGTTGTTTATATTGGTGTCATCATTTTACAAATCCTGTGTGGTTTCCAGGGGTTTCTGAGAGGTGAAGAAAGAACATGACGACTGCTTCCACAAATATGTTGCAGAAGTCAAGTATACAGACAGATGATGTTTACAGACAAAAGCTGTTTAAATTTGTCTTCACACAAAGATGATGTTTGAAGTTGTAGATAGACAGAGAGGACACTTACATTGTCTACAGAAGGAAATGATATTTAATGTTGTCTATAGACAGTCATTATAGCATAGAACAGATGTCTACAGAAGGAAATGATATTTAATGTTGTCTATGGACAGTCACAGAAGGATTGAAGTGGTATGACAAGATCTTCAGCGTAGAACTTAGACAAGTGCCAGTGGAACAAGAGATGAGAAGACGCTGGCGATGGATAGAACATACATTGAGGAGTTCTGTTGATAGCATTACCAGGCAGTCCTTGTTCTGGAACACATACACACAACCCCCTCCTCGCCCTTCCCCCAGGGTAATAGAGGCAGAGGTAGATTAAGAGAAGAGAGCTGGATACAGAAATAAAAATAATGAGGAAGACATGGAAAGCTGATGGCATGGGACAGGAAGATGGCATATGTTTGAAGAAGGCCTATGCTCCTTGGGGAGCTAAAAGATATTGACTGATTAACAGTCACAGATAAAAGTGTTAAGATTGATTACCAGTCACAGATAAAAGTGTTAAGATTGATTAAGTCACAGATAAAAGTGTTAAGATTGATTAACAGTCAAAGATAAAAATGTTAAGATTGATTAACAGTCACAGATAAAAACATTAAGATTGATTAAGTCACAGATAAAAGTGTTAAGATTAACAGTCACAGATAAAAATGTTAAGACTGATTAACAGTCACAGATAAAAATGTTAAGACTGATTAATAGTCACAGATAAAAATGTTAAGACTGATTAACAGTCACAGATAAAAATGTTAAGATTGATTAACAGTCACAGATAAAAAAAATGTTAAGATTGATTAACAGTCACAGATAAAAATGTTAAGATTGATTAACAGTCACAGATAAAAAAAAAATGTTAAGATTGATTAACAGTCACAGATAAAAATGTTAAGGCTGATTAATAGTCACGGATAAAAATGTTAAGACTGATTAATAGTCACAGATAAAAAATGTTAAGACTGATTAATAGTCACAGATAAAAATGTTAAGACTGATTAATAGTCACAGATAAAAATGTTAAGACTGATTAACAGTCACAGATAAAAATGTTAAGATTGATTAACAGTCACAGATAAAAAAAATATGTTAAGATTGATTAACAGTCACAGATAAAAATGTTAAGATTGATTAACAGTCACAGATTAAAAAAAAATGTTAAGATTGATTAACAGTCACAGATAAAAATGTTAAGGCTGATTAATAGTCATGGATAAAAATGTTAAGACTGATTAATAGTCACAGATAAAAATGTTAAGACTGATTAACTCTTAGTATACGAGCGGCCTTCTAGAGAGGCCGATGATCGATCCCCGTCAATAGCGAAAATTTATAGCTGAATGCATGTTTAAAACCACTGAACAATTTAGTTACGTGCATGATATAGGGGTTTCATTTCTTCACATTTTGATGTATCACACTTATGTTATCTTTATAAATAAATTATTTATTGCAAAATCTGTAATGGTAGTCATGAAAGGCCGCTCGTATACTAAGAGTTAATAGTCACAGATAAAAAATGTTAAGACTGATTAATAGTCACAGATAAAAATGTTAAGACTGATTAATAGTCACAGATAAAAATGTTAAGACTGATTAACAGTCACAGATAAAAATGTTAAGACTGATTAACAGTCCACAGATTTAAAATGTTAAGACTGATTAACAGTCACAGATAAAAATGTTAAGACTGATTAACAGTCCACAGATTTAAAATGTTAAGACTGATTAACAGTCACAGATTAAAAATGTTAAGATTGATTAACAGTCACAGATAAAAATGTTAAGATTGATTAACAGTCACAGATAAAAATGTTAACTGAGTCATTGTAAAATACATCCACAGACATTTTGAAGATTTCCATCCTGTGTTAGAAAACTGTCCTTGTTATACATGTGTAAACTTTACACGGTCGTACATTCATCATCTGCTCAACACATCAGAACTCTTGGCATACGTTCTACTCACCATGTAAGTTCATCATAATATGCTCATATTAAAAATAGTGTCTGCAGTATTTACTTGACAATCATTTTTACACTTTATTGGATTTATTGAATGCAGATGTATAGGACTTATGTTAAAAACATCTGGTTATACATATGTATTTTTTTTTTTAAATCCTTTTCTCCCATATAAAGGAAATAGAAGGTTAGAATGAATAGATTTACAACATAAGATATGGGAGAAAGGAATATGAGAATGAATGGATTTACAGTACAATATATGGGAGAAAGCAAGGTGTGCATTATTAGGCAGGCCTGTATGCCCAATTTTGAATTATTTAAAACACAGTGATCACGTCTTCACCCTGCCAATTTCTCAGTTTCTGAACTCTAGACTTTCTTCCACTTTTGTTATAGTGTAATCTTCCATGTGTTTTCTTGGTCTCCCCCTTATTTTCATTGTTTGCTGGTTTCATAAAATTATTAAAATGTTTGATGAGTTATTCTGTAAGTTAGTTTTCTTCATGAATATCAAATCATCTCAATTTACTAATCTTTTACTGAGTGGACTCTTGATAAAATATGTTTGTTCTAAAAATCAGTTTTGTTTTTCCCCACAGACATAATTTCCATCAGTACTTTGACTTCTTTCACCACCTAAGGAAGGCAGTACTGGGGGACAAACTGGACGAGTTAGAGAAGAGTTTGGTGCAACAAAATGGCAGTGCTGACGTCCAATGATCTGATATTGTTTATTTGCTAAGTGTTTTTACCTGTGTTGATTTGTTGTTTTAATGGAAAATAAGATGAAGCCCCTGCCTGGATGTACCAGTGTCCATGTGTTATGAATGAGATAGAGTAAAACAGAATGAGAGAAGGATTTATTGTTGGTAAAAGAGGGCATTCCTCATTTTTGCTTTTTGTACAGCATGCAGCCACCACTTTAGCTGATCTCCGGGCAGGTAGCCTGCAGCAATGCATTTTCATAAGCCTTTGCTTCAAAGATGCCCAACATATGAGGAACAGAGAAAGAACATGTGGCCATCACCAGTACCATTCCCGGAAAAGCTCTATGGAGATATCAATAGCCCCAAGCTGACTACTGCTTTCTTTGAATATATTCAAGTTGACGTCTGAGAGTGTATGAAGAAGAATATGCCCCTTACAGTCAGTAGTTTCTACCAAAGTGATATGGGTTCATTTTCGATACAAGACAACAGGAGGCTGAGATGGGAGTCACGACCCAATTGCCCCCCCCCCCCCAAGAGTGTAAAAGGACTGAAACACTTGATCGATGGGGGAAACTTCTTATGATCAGATTGCCTCCTGTTGTAAAGCTTGTCAGATTACATAGACATGATTTTTAACACGAATGTGTTCAGATTTGTGTGTGTGTGTGTGTGTAAGGCATGAAATACTTTGTATTTAACAGTAACCTTGGGGGGGGGGGGGAGGTTCTGGTAAAACTGATGACAAAGACCACTGGAACAAGAGATGAGAAGACTATGCTGGGGATGGATAGGACAAACTTTGAGAAAACCTGTTGATAGCACTACAAGTTAGTTCTTCTTCTGAAATCGCCAGGGTAAGAGAAATAAGAGACGGAAAAGAAAGTGATAAAATATTGACAGAGAAAGACCTAGAACTGATGGCACAGGACAGGTCTTGGCATGAGATTGCTGAAGGCCCATGCTCACTGTGTAATTCTCAAATTATTTAAAAACCAATTCCCAAATTATTTAACCCTTTCAGCACCAGTATGACGTACGCCGTACGGCATAAATCTTTACAATATTTGTCGCTATGCCGTACGCCATACGTCACGGAAGTAGCGCGATTTCTCGTTCCAATTCACCTATATGACGTACGCCGCACGTCATATTTTAAAAGCACCAGAACTCTTCTGTTTACAAACGTATCGGCAATTGCTGGGCATAATCGGATTCAGCATTGAAAAATCTGGCCACTAAGCTTGAAACGAACAAAATATTTTACTGCTAGCGAATACAGTAGAACTGATAATAGCGATTTTACAAAAGCGAAAGTTCACAAACATGGACGCTGCCGAACCATAAACATCTGGTGTAAAAACAGCACGAAAATTCTTGTTTGAGTTGAATTTATTCAACTTGAATGATTCTGACGATTCTTTTTAGTGAGATTCTGGTCATTTTTACCTTTAGTGCCGTCGAGTATGTATAATATGTGTATTTTCGTACCATTTAGAGTTAGGGTTAGGTTTACACTAAACCTAATCCTAACTCAGTACATGTATTATACATACTCGACGGCACTAAAGGTAAAGATTACCCAGATTCAGAGTATGTGTAGTCTAGTTCAGAATCAGACTGATGTAGATTTAGATTTGGAGCAGAGTGATAGTGAACGGCTTGCTAAAACGAGGAAAGTGAATGACAGTGAAAGGCTTGCTAAAACGAGGAAATTGATTGATAGTGTTAGTAGTAACATTCGATCTAGATCTAGTTCACTCAGTTTAGATCAAAATAATTCATCAGTGAAAGGAAAGGCAGTGAAAACAAGATCTGCACCTAAACAAGGGAAGAAAATGTCGAGATCTAGACCTTGGAATAAAAAAATGAAAAAAAAATTGATGAGGAAGAACGTCACCTAACAGACCCTGGTAACCAGAGGCAGGGGAAGAAAATAATGTACATGCAAACGTAAGTCATGAATGGAGACAAGAGAACCATGCTGCCCCAGCCTGAGTTTACAGCACAGTCTGGTCTACTCTTTGATCATACTGATTGTGAATGCCATGATTTCATGAATGAGTTTACAGCACAGTCTGGTCTACTCTTTGATCATACTGATTGTGAATGTCATGATTTCATGAATGAGTTTATAGCAGTCTGGTCTACTCTTTGATCATACTGATTGTGAATGTCATGATTTCATGAATGAGTTTCTGAATGAAAACTTTTAGATACTAACAGTGAATGAGACAAACAGCAAGCCAGGTTTGTGCCTTGGGGAATGCTTTGAAACTTACCACACTCAGCCCAACCTGTAACTGTAAAAATGTAAGCAAACTCAAGAAAACAAGTGCCAGCAGTGTTTCCACGTTCTTTTATCATAATAAAATGAAAACAACAAAGCTTTTGTGGCTCATACAAATAATTTTTGTTTATTTTTCTCTCAATTTTCATTTATGTACGTACCCTGTGACCTTGACCTAAACTTATGTTGGCCTTGATTAGCATATTCTGAAACTTTGTTTTATGCTCTTTCATAATATATATACTTTTAATGGGTTTCCTTTTACGATAAACTGTTTACAGTCAAATTAAAAATATGACCCCTAAAATTACAATTATCCTGTCGTCCAGGGGAACGAACTAAGCTGGAAATGGTGTTGTCATTTGGAATGAAAAACCCGCGGTGGCGAAGGGGTTAAAACACCAATTCCCAAATTATTTAAAACAATAATTCCCACAATATTTAAAACACCAGTTTCTCAAATTATTTAAAACACTAATTTCTCAAATTATTTAAAACAATAATTCCCAAAATATTTAAAACACCAATTCCCAAATTATTTAAAACACAAACTTCTCAAATTATTTAAAACACCAATTTCTCAAATTATTTAAAACAATTCCCACAATATTTAAAACACCAGTTCCCAAATTATTTAAAACAATCATTCCCAAAATATTTAAAACACCAATTCCCAAATTATTTAAAACACCAATTTCTCAAATTATTTAAAACACCAATTTCTCAAATTATTTAAAACACCAACTTCTCAAATTATTTAAAACACCAACTTCTCAAATTATTTAAAACACCAATTTCTCAAATTATTTAAAACAATTCCCAAAATATTTAAAACACCAATTTCTCAAAAATATTTAAAAACACCAATTTCTCAAATTATTTAAAACACCAACTTCTCAAAATATTTAAAACACCAATTTCTCAAATTAGTTAAAACAATGATTTTCAAAATATTTAAAACACCAATTCCCAAAATATTTAAAACACCAATTTCTCAAATTATTTAAAACAATCATTCCCAAAATATTTAAAACACCAGTTTCTCAAATTAGTTAAAACAGTGATTCCCAAAACATTTAAAACACCAATTTCTCAAATTATTTAAAACACCAATTTCTCAAATTATTTAAAACAATTCCCACAATATTTAAAACACCAATTCCCAAAATATTTAAAACACCAATTTCTCAAATTATTTAAACAACAATTTCCAGATTATTTAACCCTTTACTGATGTTATGATTAAAATTCATAACAATTATGTCGGTATAATAGTTGGCTCAACAGGGCTCCTTTTCTGATAATTTTATTCACTTACTTATTAATAAAGGAAGTGACGTCAAGCCGATATGGTGTAGAGGCAGACGTGAACATTTTGAAGCAGAAGTGAGGTGATCGTCTGCAAAAAGAGATGCAGCTTGTGTTTGAATGTGAGCAGACGTATGTGTAGTGAGCTCCTGCAGTCAACTGTGTTTTTCCTGCATCATTCTGTCACCAGGACATCAATATACTTAGTTGAGGTGTCCCTGGTTTATTCCATTCAGGAAATATATATATAGTCATGAAGATGTCAAATGAAAATAAAGTTTGTGCGATTGCCATTGTGTTTGATAGTGAACGGACTGGACGACTGCCTAGCACTGCATTTGCCATTGGGCCTATGTTCTATTATCATGGAGCTTTGTGTCCAGTATACTAAACTACGCAGACTGCAACAACTGGAGAGGAATTACCCTCCTCTCAGTTCCCAGCAAAATACTAGGCAGGATAATCATCCAGAGAATTTCAAACTGAGGAAAGAACAAGCGGGCTTCAGAAAGAACAGAAGATGTGCAGATCATATATTTGCCCTCAGGAACATTATAGAGCAGTGCTCAGAATGGCAGAGACAGCTGTACATTAACTTTGTTGATTTTGAAAAGGCTTTCGACAGCATACACAGGGACAGCCTATGGAAAATTCTGAGGGCTTATGGAATTCCCAGCCACATTGTTTTCATCATAAAAAGCCTCTTTTCTAACTTTACGTGCAGTGTTGGATCGAGTAATATAACTTTCGAAGTGAAAACAGGAGTACGACAGGGATGCCTCTTATCAACAACATTATTTCTGTGTCATAGATTGGGTGATGCGCCAGACAACAGAGGGCAGTCCAAGAGGAATTAGATGGACAACGTTTTCTACACTGGAAGATTTGGAATATGCAGATGACATTGCACTACTCGCGCATTCACATCAACACATTCAAGACAAAACCGATAGACTGAATAAGTATGGCCAGCAGGTTGGCCTGAACATCAATTTGAAGAAGACAGAGGTCATGACACTAAATGTGGGCAATCCTGAGCCAATAACAGTAAGGAACCAGAAGTTAGAACAGACAGACACATTTACTTACCTAGGAAGCATAGTAACACCTGATGGCGGAACAAGCAAGGACATAAAGCGAGAACAGCCTTTGCTGTTCTCAACAACATTTGGAAGTCTTCCCAGTACAGCACAAACACCAAATTAAGACTCTTTCTGTGCCTATGGTGCGGAATGTTGGAGAGTAACAGAAAAGGAAATGTCGAAACTGTCCTCCTTCCACACAATCTGCCTAAGGAAAATTCTCCGAATCTTTTGGCCAAACACCATCAGCAACCAAGAACCACTTATTCGGAGTAACCAGGAGGACATGCACACAATCATAGCTGGCAGACGCTGGAGTTGGGTTGGCCACGTCCTCAGAAGGGACCCTGATACCATCACAAGAACAGCTATGCTATGGACCCCCGAGGGAAAGCAAAAGAGAGGCCGACCAAAAACAACTTGGCGGAGAACTGTGGAAGCTGAGATGCAAAGAATGAACCAGAGTTGAGGCACTGTACGAAGGATGGCCACCGACCGAGCAAAGTGGAATCAATTTGTTGCTGCCCTACAAGACGCCCCCAGGCGTGATGGCCGCTGACTGCTTTGACGGTTGGTGGTTATGGATCAAAGAAGAAGATACTAAACTACGTATTGTAAATTGTGAAGGTCTACTTTGGCCACGGAGACCTTCTCCGGAACTTTATATAATACGACTTGCATCAACCGCCCAGCCCAGTTTACTACATCTTTATCTTAACGCCCAAGGCAAGGAGAGCAATTCCACTATCTAACACAGTGACCGTCTTTAAAAATTAATTAAAATCAAACAAACTGAGTTAAAATTACGTTTATTAATTTTAAATACACATAACTGAATCATGTACCATCTGCCGTATTGTTAATAATAATAAAAACTGAAGTAATCATGAGATGCAGCATCTAGATCTAGAGTGCGTTTAGGTACAAAGTTTCCTACTAAGACACAAAATTCAACTGAAGTGCGCTTTGTTGACACGTCTATTTCGTTAGATCTGTCATCAGTATCATTACTACTGTCACTAGATTGAATTTCGTCACTGCCGCAAATCTAAATCGGGTTCGTATTCAATATCTACATCTGATTCAGCAGCAGCATGATCGTTTCAATAAAAAAAAACAATGTCATCTCTCGGTTTCTGAAGCAAAAATTCCACCGCCCGTAATGCTATGGCTGTAAAAAATTTAAAAAAAAATCCAAATATTGATCGATTTCGAAAATAATTTAGGAAAACGCTTGTCGAAAATCGCTTATAGTGAGATCTCGTTGCACTATAGCAACGAATGACAACGTTTTGCAGGCGGTTTTGGTCGGTACCTTAGACTTTTTTTGGCGCGGGCGCTTTTTGCCGTTTAAATTCTCAAATTATTTAAAACACCAACTCTCAAATTATACCCATATTAAAGGAAACTTAAGCAAGATTTTCTGTCTCATTTCTTGACACCAAAACATCTTTGCATGCTTAACAATACAGGTCCATAACCTCTTACTTGAACACTCGAAAATGGAAAATTAAACCGATAATCCAACATTTTTTGGGGCTACTTTTCTATCGAGCGTTCGATTTACATTTACAGAGTGGTCAGAGCGCTGGTCACTTGCAGCTAAGGTGTCGGGTTCAATTCCCGGTATCATCACGCTCCAGTTTATCCAGCTGTAAATGGGTACCTGACTTTGCTCTTCAGTTAGGGAAGGAAATGGCAGCAAGGAAGAGAACTGGTCACCACACCTCTTCATGCTGGACCTAGTATAGTGAAGTCTCTAACACTCATTCCCCTATGGCAGTATCTGCTATGGGACTACCTTGACCTTTTCTATTATGATTTGAGCAATATCCGAAAATTAAACAATCCCGGCTTGCGTAAGACACAATTCCACAAGTACTTTTGATAAGAGGTAACTGACTTGAATATTATGAAGAAAAAAAAAACACAAGAAACAAAATTGGATTTTCATTAAAACAAAAAAAGTTATGATATTGCTTTTGTATAGTAAATCTAATGGTGGTAATGAGCCGGGCATGCTCGTCTGTTCGCGGGGAGCAAAAGTGTTAGGACTTCGATGCCTTCAGGGAAGTACCTAGGTTTAATTTTTATATTTATTTAGGTTCTTATGTGTCCTATCTAGCCTTCACTTTCTTTCCTTTCCCTGACGAAGGCCTTGTGGCCGTAACATTGGCTATTTTCTTTGTCTTTTGTCCTCGTAAGACGAATCACCTTTTTTCGATTTTTTGTCACACCCATCCATTGGTAATGAACAAGTATATGAAATAAAAAATGTTTGAACATCTTTGGTACAGACGTATGACCACAGCGTGTCTCTGATAAAAATATACAGTGATTGGAAAGTCACATTCTATTTTAAAACTGTTATTTCTTCACGCCTATCAAACTAATTTACATAAAACAAACGTCAAGATAAAGAGAATTGACTGCCATGTCATATTAACATTATAGTTAAAACATGAGATCCGGCTTGTTCAGCTCACATTTTCACAAGGTAGAAATATTTGCTGTCTATAGTAATGTCCCTTTATTGGCAATTTTATGTTATTTTATTTTAAACAAAAATAAACTTGTTAGTCAACTGGCAGTTACTGCCCCTTGTTGTGACGTACTTTATGTATATCTAATATATAAAAGTGAGGATATAAAAATTAATAAATAGATTGTGTCTTTTAATCTTACTTTAGACATTCCTCTCCTACCTGGGAGGGCAGAGGTTTGCCAGAGAGAGTGTCATACTATCCTGTCTGCCTTCTGGCCTGGTTGCAGTCCAGTCCTCAGTGATTGTCTTACTCTTATGTTGTTCTCCCAGTTAAATCTGGGTTGTGCTGAATCTTGGTTTCCCATATTTGTTGTGGGACTTTTCAATCTCCCTGTATAACAATATTTTAAGTCTCCAGGGAAAAGCTGGTCTTTTGTTGTTGTTTAACTAGGCCTGCTGAGCTTCTCGTTCTTTTGCAGCAAACTCCACTCTGAAGACCTAGGCTTTTCTGTCCCTTCGAAACATGTTGAGTTGGAGCCAGGAGCTCTAGTTTCTCTAGCTTGGCTTTCACTTAAAAAGATCATCACATCTGGTCCCAAGCTAGGAGGAAGAAGTGCGTGGCCAACTGGGCTGTCCCAAGGAATTGTCACGTCCTACACAGAGCCACTTCTCAGCTCCCCTGCCTATCATGTGTCCACAGTGAGATCATCCTGCATGCAGCCAACCAGGTAGAAGCCAGAATTATGTCTGGGGCTCACGTGACTCCTCCAAGCTTAATGTGCAATGGATGGGTGTGAAAAAAAATCAAAAAAAAGGTGATTCGTCTTACGAGGACAAAAGACAAAAAAAAAAAAATCAATGGCAATGCTGGGTTCTCAATATGTTTCACCACAGGAGGAATCCCTGAAAAACTGGTCTAATAAATTCATTTAGGAAAACGAAAGTCCATTATCTCCATTCTAGCAATGACAATATACAACAATATAGTCAGTCTATGTTGTGTGATTCACTCAAAAAGGGCCGACTTGTAATCTGAAGTACCACTTTTACATAACATAACTGAAGCTATCAACTAGACCATGACGATCCACATATATTTAATGATAATGTGTTGTAACTAACAATAATTTACCTCAAAGTACTACAGGCCACATTTAAAGGTAAGAAATGTCCTGTCCGTTATTTCATGGTCTTTGCCAATGGGACCATACCATCTGATACTGTCAGGTACAAATTAGTCTATTGATTCAGTTTATAATGATTCGTGTCAAAATCCAACATTGACACAATGGTTTGGAGAGCATACAGAAGACACCTTGTCTTCCTACAGCCCGGCTAATGTCTCTCCCTCTAACGACACACTCATCCCCTGACATCATTCGCTTCATGACGCATCTAACTTATTTCGCAAAAACTGCGCAATGACAACTGAAGTAACACCCTATCTGGTAAATTCAAATCTTTCAATCATTGTGCACAGCTCTCAACAATGTGCATAATTTCTATTCTAGCAGTGACAATATACAAAAACAAGCGCTATCTTTTTGTGAAACACAAAACTAAAAAAAAAAACACCATTTATAAAGATAAATGCTCATTATTTCTATTTTATCAGTGACAATATACAACAAAAGAGCTAACATAATATATGAAACACTAAATTAAATGATTCCCAAATAGTGTGGCCGGAAGATTCAAAGACAGTCAGGCCATAAATCGAGGATTCCTCAGCAAGAGAGAGGTTGTTAAGAAAACGAAGATGGCTGTATACCGCTCCACCTATGTCCCAGTCTTGACATATGGATGCGAGTCATGGGCAATGACTACAACCCATAAAAGCCAGATCCAAACCTCAAGCAATGATTAAAAGTATCCAGAATTTATAATGCAGTCCAGAGATCACATGGTGAAAAGAATTAATATTTTAGACAAATATAATGTTTAACCACTGGTTTGGACAAATATAATGTTTAACCACTGGTTTAGACAAATGCATCAATTTCAGATTTGATGCAGTAGTATTCAAATTCACAAAATACAACAGTAAATTAATGGTTTATAAGGCGAGAGAATAGATAGTGCACAATGGGCTAATCACGTGTTTGTCAAACATTTTGATTACATGTTTTGCCCAGGAGCCTTGTGCTCTTTGGGTCACCTCTACACTTTGTTTTACTGGGGGGGTAGATGAGGTTTCGATTATGAGATGAGATGAGAATAGATAGTTCAAGTTGTGTAACTACTGTTCTTCAGAACGCTGGCAAGTAACAGAAAAGAAAATACTCAAAGTATCATCCTTCCCACAAAACCTGCCTAATTAGATAATATTTTGGCCAAATACCACCACCAACCAAGAACTGCTTACTCAGAGCTATGAAAAAGACATACCTCTCACCATAAACAAGCAGATGCTGGAACTAGGTTGGCCATGTCCTCGGAAGAGACCTGAACATCACCACAAGAGCCACCATGCTGGAGACCACCACAGGAAGGCAGAAGACAGGCTGACCAAAAACAACTTATGCAGAGTTCGAGATGATAAGCCTAAATCTGTGTTGGGACAAGCATAAATCTGTGTTGGGACACCACAAGATGGATAGTCACTGACCAAGCAAAGTGGAGAGAGGTTGTTGCTGCCCTACAAGACACGACTAGGCATGATGACCTCTGACTGCTTCTGTCAGCAGCTAAGGATCCATGAAGAATTCACAGCTCAGATATTTAATCTTCCACAGCTACAATGTGTGCAGGTATTTATAATTTTTTTATGCAGCTGGGTTCATCGGGGTGAGAATAAAATGCTGGCACTGCACAGGAGACACAATGAGGAAACTTAATGATAGCATTACTAGGTAGTCCTTGTTTTGAAATCCCCAGGGTATGAGAAAATGAGGAAGACCCAGAAACGAACAAACAAACTTTATTTTCAAAGGGTTTAGAATTAGTGCGCAGGCCCGTCTAACATTCTGCCCATCCATTCTCACTTATCTTCCATACGATACCCTTTCATTCCCATGTTACTTTAAGCATTAAATCAAAGGCATAAAACATTATAAAGGTTATATAACAGAATACAATGACATTACACAATCATAATCAAAATAAAGTATTTTTTTTAAGCAAACAACAACGTAATGAAAAAAGAAAACCAAACAAATCCAAGCCATCTATACATTAAATCAGACAATAATTCGAGTATGATCACACTAGGGTAGTATAGAATCAGAACTAAAATATTTGAAAGTCTGCTATTGAGTGAGTAGGAACTCTTGTGTTTTTCTTGGCTCTCCCTAAATCAAGAGAAGAATCAGATAGAGAACGAACATACAAACTTTATCTTCAACTGGTTTAGAATTGGGCACGCAGGCCTGTCTAACATTCTGCCCATCCTTTCTCTCGTCTCCCATACTGAATTCATTTATCCTACACATGCATTTTCAATATTATTTAAAAAAATTAATAAAAAGTAAACAAAATCAATGCAATAAAACAAAGTAAAATCCCAGCATTGTAAAAGTATAACATTTACAGGACTTTATCATAATCAATAATGAACAGGGCAGAATAATCCTTAAAAATTACACAACATTAGAACATGATTTGGGAACATAACTAAATTAGGGTGGCATATAAATTGCACTCATGATTTATTTGAAAAGTCTGTGATTGTATGAATATGGACTAAGCATGATTTTTAGGCCGTGTGGAAGATTGTTCCACAGATGAGCAGCAGAAAATGCTAAACTTTTCTTGAATAAGTCAAGCCTTGGCTTGGGCACCTGTAATATGTTTAAGCGTTGGCTGTGTCTTCCGCTGTATAAACAAATAAGAGAAGACAATTGGAGACAGACGTATAAGGAATAAAAAAGACATAGAATAACCTTGAAGTGATGGCACAGAACAGGAAGGCTTCGCATGAATTAGTTGAAAGCCTATACTCCTAAGGGAGATGAAAGTACATGATGAACACAATGCATAGTTCATGTTATTCAAAATTTACATTACTCCGAGCTAAGATTATTCAACTTTCTTTTTCTTGGCTGGAGAACCAGACTTGAGCCAGTTCATCAACATGTTGCTCTCTTTCGGATTGCTGGCAAGAGAAAAAAAAAAAGTTAAAAGGGGGAGTAATCAAACAGTCTCAAACTTTATACAAGGAATCTCTACTTTTATCTGTGAAAAATTCAGCCTGCAGTTAAGTAATCTCTATTAGTAGTAGTCTCCTTCAGTCATAACTAACTATGGGATGATCTTGTACCCTTAAGCTGCTTTTTTTTTCTTGGTGTTCATTTCGGTGCACTATTTTCTTCTCTGCTTGTTGTAAGAGCTTATTTTTGCCTAATATGAGGTGGCGCTGTAGGAAGTATCTCCACTTGGTACGACTGGCAGCTTCATACTCCCAGGTTGCTGGATTTATGTCCAGTGCCTTCAGGTCTCTCTTCGACACATCTTGGAACCTCATCTGCAGTCTCCCGCCTGTTCTTTTGCCACCTGCCAGTAGAAAATATCTTTAGGTATGTGACAATCTTCCATGCGGCAGCCCCGGCCATGCAAGCATAATCTGTGCAGTGTAAGCAGTGTATACATGCTTTGAAGGCCAGAGCACGAGAGCACCTTGACATGTGTCACTTTGTCCTTCCACAGAATACGCAGGATGTGGCAAAGTTATACATGTGTATATGTATCTCTATGCTATGAACTTTTCTAACGAGACCTTTGATATCATCTTGAACGGGGAAAAACTACAGAAAGTTGAAAGTTTCAATTATTTAGGCAGTAAAATGACTCAGGATGGTGACACAACAAGAGAAATCCATACTAGAATTGCTTTGGCAGCTAGCGCCTTCAATAGATTATCTAACATTTGGAAATTACGATCATTGAATATACATACCAAGCTTCGTCTGTTTAATTCAAATGTTATCTCAGTGTTAACATACGGCTGTGAGAGTTGGAAAATAACAAAATCATTGGAGAACAAGCTGAATACATTCGAGAACAAATGTCTTAGAAAACTCATGAACATCAGTTGGAAAGAATTCAAGACTAATCGACAAATAAGAGAAGACTCTAGGCAGAAATATGTCTCCGACTATATAAGGAAAAGACGATGGTCATATATCGGTCATGTCCTACGAATGCAAAACAACAGAATACCACTACAGGCGCTCACTTGGGTTCCTGAGGGTAAGCGGAAAAAAGGAAGACCAAAAGAAACACTCAGAAGAACAATAATAAGAGAAGGAAGAACGTTGGGCCTAAATAATGTGCAAGAGCTAAGAGGAGTGGCGTCACAACGAACAACCTGGAGAGCACTGGTTTCTGCCTTATGCGCCGTGTTTGGTGCTTAAAGAATTTATTATTATTATTATTATATGTATCTCTCTCTCATATAAAGAAAAGAAAACCTAGGAATGAAAAGACAGCTAATGAAGATCAAAGCTAAAATATTTTGGCCATGTAAAAAGACATAACATTATACTGAAGACCATAATAGAAGACAGGGCTATTAGTAAGAAGATAAACATCAAGAGATGGACAGCAAACAATCTATCAGAGTGCACCATCAAGACAAGAGAAGAAGACATTGGGGATCTGCTGCAGCCTTCGATGTGAAGATGGCAGCTGATGATCATGATATCTACACACACATACACATATGATTCACTTATTGTAGGTGTTGTCACGTACTGGCCTTCAAAGCACGTATACACTGGCTTGGCCATATCCTCCGCACAGAAGGTGGTCGCACCCCGAAAGATATCCTCTATGGACAATCGGCAAATTGCAAAAGAACAGTTGAGCGACCGCAGATGAGGTTCAAAGATTTGTGCAAGAGAGACATGAGGGCACTGGACATAAATCCAACAACTTGGGAGGAGGAATCTGCCAATTGCACCAAGTGTCGATGCTCTCTATGGCGCCACCTCAGATTGAACGGAAAAAAAGCTCTCACGGCATGCAGGAAAGAGGAGAAAACGTCAAAAGGAACACCAGGAAAATAAGCAGCGGTGGGCTGTCATCTCAGGGGTATATTCCCATAGTCAGTTACAGTGGCGGTTCCAAGGGGTTGTCATTGGGGGTGCTGCACTGTTCATTCATTTCAAATACTAAACATAATAGTCACAAATTGTGACCACCATGTGAAATATCAACCCAGACACAAATGATTAGTGTCTTATCTCATCTAAAATCTGTCAAGAAGTTCTGAAAAGTTATTTTAAAAGTTTACAGCAACTAGGAGTAATCATTGGCAGTCGTAGCAGCTTCCCGAGTCTCAAATCGGTTACACAGACTTGTATGCACTATTTCTCGTGTTTAAAATTTTCATTGTAACTTCCCTTTAATTAGAGATAATTTACACGAGCTGCGATCCGTTACAGCTCATGATAAAAAATTCAAACCAATCGTAATTCGTCTCTAGCTGTGTGTATGACAAGCATTCGCTTATAAGAGGTCAAGGTCACTTGAGCTGACATCGTTCGCAGCACATACGGTGTTAGATAATTTTTTTATTTAACCCCTCCGGTGTAACCTCAATTTTTTGGTCTGTCCGTATTATGTATTATAATGTAGTAGAGACAGCAGTATGCAGTCCTTTTCTTTGGGAGTGCTGCAGCTCTACAGCTCATTAAAGAAAGCCGCCACTGGTCAGTTATGAATGAAGGGGCTATTATTATTATTATTACAACATTGGAAGCAGGAATTTGTTTTTTACTTTTCACCTCCCCAAGGAGCTTAGACCTGCAACAAATGTATGCCAAGTCCTCTTGCCTTGTGTCATCATCTCCAGGCTGTGAGGACAACATTAGACAATCTTTCAAGGACCGAGGACTAGAATGGAACCAAGCCAGGAGGAAGATAGCCAATAGAATAGTATAGCGCTCTCTCTTACAAACCTCTACACCTCACGGTAGAAGAGGAACAACTAAGTAAGTACTCGAGGTCAAATATTTGTATTTGATGACTTGAGGCCAAATATTTCTATTTGGTGACTCAAGAGACCAAATATTCCCATTGGGCGAGCTTGTAAAATATAGTATCTGGTACAGCTCTAATTATAAACCGGGAGGTAAAAAATCTTACCCAAGTTCCACCGGCTTGATGCAGTTTGCGGACGTGTTCAGAGCATTTTTCACAACCATCGATACTGGATGATACAGCAAACCATTCTGTGGCTTTATGAGGGAAGATAGCTGCTTCTAAAGGAAAAAGGACAACATATGTCAGTGCAGTCATCATTTTCATCTGTTTTCTTATTCACTATCAATTAATCACAGTAACTAAAAAAATGTTGTCATAATCATATTGATACTGTTGTCATAATCATACACCACTGGTGTAAGACA
The DNA here is from genome assembly GCA_024509875.1 of Oreohelix idahoensis. NCBI lineage: Eukaryota > Metazoa > Mollusca > Gastropoda > Stylommatophora > Oreohelicidae > Oreohelix > Oreohelix idahoensis. The sequence continues at coordinate 356,074 of JAMPIV010016003.1, read as the reverse complement.
AGGTGATATCCTATCACCTTACCTCTTCATACTCCTTATGGACGATGTCATCAAGGCATGTAAGGAGAGAACAAGAAAGTATTCAGTGGGGTACTGGAAGATGAGACAGGTCTATATTTCGGAGCTGGCATTTGCTGATGATGTTGCCCTGATTGCTAAATCAGAGGCACATCTCCAATCCAACCTGCAAGTCTGGAAGGAAGAGCTGGAGAAGAGAGGGATGGTCATAAGCAGCTCTAAAACAAAATCCATGGTGATATCACGAGAAGAAAGAAAACATCAGATTAAGTTGGGAGAAACAGGTCCTGGAGCAGGTCGACCACTTTAAATATCTCGGAGCTATTATAGACCGAAAGGGAGGCATCAAAGAAGAGTTGGCCACTCGAAAAGCAGCGGCTGGGAGACGTTTTCAGGCCATAAATCGTGGATTCCTCAGCAAGAAAGAGGTTGGTAAGAAAACGAAGATGGCTGTATACCGCTCCACCTATGTCCCAGTCTTGACATATGGATGCGAGTCGTGGGCAATGACTACAACCCACAAAAGCCAGATCCAAACCTCAGAAATGAGGTATCTGAGGAAAGTGGTTGAAGTAACAAGAAGAGACATGGTCCGCAACCAGACGATCCGTCAAGGCCTAAAATCCCATCCGCTGCAGACCCAAATAGAACAGTCCCAACTAAGATGGTTTGGCCATGTCTGCAGAATGGGAGAAGATCGGCTACCACGACAAGCATGGGAAACAAAGAGCCAGGGATCCAGACCTCCAGGACGACCCAGAGTCCGCTGGGAGGACAACATTAGACAATCTTTGAAGGACCGAGGACTAGAATGGAACCAGGCCAGGAAGAAGACAGCTGATAGAATGGTCTGGCGCTCTCTCTTCCAAACCTCTACACCTCACGGTAGAAGGGGAACGACTAAGTAAGTAAGTAAGTAAGTCATAATCATATTGATATTGTTGCCATAATCATATTGATAATGCCATAATCATATTGATACTGTTGCCATAATCATATTGATATTGTTGTCATAATCATATTGATACTGTTGTCATAATCATATTGATACCGTTGCCATAATCATACTGATACTGTTGCCATAATCATATTGATACTGTCATAATCATATTGATACTGTTGTCATAATCATATTGATACTGTCATAATCATATTGATACTGTCATAATCATATTAATACTGTTGTCATAATCATATTGATACTGTTGTAATCATATTAATACTGTTGTCATAATCATATTGATACTGTTGTCATAATCATATTGATACTGTCATAATCATATTGATACTGTTGTCATAATCATATTGATACTGTCATAATCATATTGATACTGTTGTCATAATCATATTGATACTGTCATAATCATATTGATACTGTTGTCATAATCATATTGATACTGTCATAATCATATTGATACTGTCATAATCATATTGATACTGTCATAATCATATTGATACTTTCATAATCATCATCACCCTTCAGCTCCCCAAGGAGCATAGGCCTTCAACAAACTTATGACAAGTCTTACTGTCCCGTGCCATCAGCTCAAGGTCTTTCTGTCTTCTTTATCCCCTTCATGATTATCTCCAGTTCTCTTTTCCGTATGTTCCTTCGTCTCCCTCTACCTCTCTTACCCTGTGGATTCCAGAACAAGGACTGCCTTGTAATGCTATCAACAGGTTTCCTCAATGTGTGTCATATCCATCGACAGTGCCTTCTTCTCCTCATCTCTTCTTCCCATTAGCACATGAGGTTCTTGTCACTAGTTCCACATCAGATACTGCAGTAGGGTAGTGAATTGTCAGAGACTTCACTATATAAGATCTCAGCAGTATGAGGTGGGGGTGACCCGTTCCTTTCATCGCTGCGTTTCCTGTCCTTAACTCCAGAGCTGAATAAGGTACATTTACACATTGTTAGACTGGAGCATGAAGTTATAAGGTTTTGAACCCAGTAACTTGCCCCCAAGAAGCAAACTCTAACCACTCAGCCTCACTATAATTACCAACTGAAAAATACATCTGGCTTACTTATCGTTCTTGTTTCACTAGTAGTAGCCTCCCTTCAGTCATAACTGACTATGGAGATAATGCGCCTTTGTGGTGATAGCATTCAGCTTTTTTTTTGGTTTGCATGCTGTTTCTTTTGGCATGTTCTTTCTCTCTTCTGCTTGTTTAAGAGCTTCTTTTTGCCCAGAATGAGACAGCACTGTAGGAAGCATCACCACTTGGTGTGATTGGCAGCTGCATCCTCCCAAGCTGCTGGATTTATTGCCCAGTGCTTTAAAGTCTTTCTTGCACTCATCTTGGAACCTCAACTGTGGTCGCCAAACTGTTCTTTTATCTTTGGGGATGTGAAGTAAGAAAGAGAGTTCTTTAGTGTTGTATAGAAACAATCTCTATGGTAAATTACTTGAATGTGAAAAGATAGTTGCAAGACAAGCAATGAGCCACCTCTAAAATGCACACATCGTTCCTGATACCCTGGGTAGCTATAGGACTATGAAAACAACATGGGGTAACAGTGGAACGTTTGCGTACGAGGGATTCCAGAGAAAAGAGAAACGGTGGCTGTCGCAATTGACCTAGAGGATGCTTATTCTTCTTCAGACTTCCACATTTATGACTAATAAAGGCAGTAGTCAACTCAAGGTTCCCGACATCTCCAAACAGTTTTTCGTTGACAGAAGTGGGTTGTTGACATATGCTACTCCATTCATTACTGTAGGTTGGGCAGTACTGCAGCAGGTGTTCAACTGTCATCGGGCTGGTACCGCAGGTGCTGAGATCTGTTGCACCAATTTTGTATTTGTGGTATAGATGGTATCTCAATCTGTTGTGTCCAGTGCGTAGCCGAAAAATGATGACCTATTCTTTCCTGGATAGTTGATGATATGCATCATTTTTCAAATGGCCCAGGTGCTCTCTTTCCCATTTGGACTTGAATGTAGCTTTTATAGAAGTCTTTGCATTGCGTAAGTTGTCTCTATATCATTTTGTTGTAAGAGGATGCTTATAACAGTGTGGACTTTGCAACCCTAATAGACTGTATAATGGCATGTGGGGAAACCCTTGGATAACAAGGTGGATAGCAGCTGCCTTAATGGAGAGATCAGTCGCATTTCGCTTGAGAACATGGACATCAGAACCTATGCACATTTGTCTGGGACTACCCCAGGGTTCTCCACTATCACCAGTGCTGTTTAACATCTACACAGCAAAAATAGCAACCGTGCAACCAACAGGACTGGGATGAACATTAACCTTCGCAGATGACATACTCATGTGCCGAACTGGCTCAGACAGACAGGAAATGGTCCAAGACATACAAGAGTCATTACAGGCGGTTTCTAAATGGTGTGAGGAAAGCGGATCAAAGGTCAATCCCAACAAGGCCTGTGTGATGTGGTGCTCTTTGAACAACTCCACAGTGAAAGCAGACCTTCCAGACATCGCTTTCAATGGGCAGAACATTGACAGGCAAGACAGGCTGAAGTATCTGGGAGTAACGTTTGATCGTGGGCTATCATTAAAGTATCATGTCGAACTGATCACACAGAAGTGCACGCGAAGACTGGCAGCCTTAAAAACAAAGCCGGCTGAGAGCTTGGCACAGAGACTGTTGTTTCTCCTGTATCATCAGCTCGTGATTTCAGTAATCGAGTACAGGCTAGGAATACTCATGCTGTCAGTGCCACAATGTGAACGACTGGAACGCATTCAAAATGAAGGTATGCGACTAGTTTTGGGCTATACGCGTGATACCCCATTGTGACAATGAGATACATGCTTGGATTGCTGTCGATTAGATCCAGATATGCGATGGCCCAGGCAAAAGCATATATGCGGGTAACCACAGACAAGACACCCCCTACATGAGAATGTAGCTGACATCAAAGGAACAAGAATCAAGAGGGGGATGTCATGGATGGCAGAGGCTACGATTGGTCAGGTGACCAGGGTTGAAAATGTATCCAAAGGTGAAGAGTGGAGTAAGTCAGGGGAGAACTGGATCAACTATCAGCAGTGTGACGAAAGTACTGAGATTCTGTCTTTCAAATGGCCCATGTCTTTTTCTCCCTGCATTTTGTTCACTATTTTTAGGAGGGATTACAGGTAATCCTTCTCCATGTTTCTTCTCCTTCTATTATTTACGTTTTTTCAAGATGAGATCACGATGGAGTTTGATCTATGTGTTTAGAGTATGGGTGTAGGAAGATTGGTGCAGTATTATTCTAGATTTAGATTATAGAGGCTAGATCAGGATTTGCATCAGTGTCTTTTTTTTAAAGATATTGCGTGGCCATATACGCATTTTTCGGGAGTTAAATTATTTGCGGCCATTTTTGCTTCATTTCCGCAGTATAGGGCTAGGACGAATTCCCGTTTCTTTGTCTAGCAGAAACTGGTTGCATCAGAATGATCTAAGGTTCTGATTGGCTGAGAGCTAACTGCAGTTGAAATGCAGAGCTCCTATTGGTTTAGAACCACGCCGCGCATATGACGTCATGAAGTCGGCGCGTGGGGGTCTTGATAATAAATAGGCTAGCATTTCATATTTTCGTTCTCTTCGTCTGTAAATTGCCAAAGCCGGGTGCCAGAAGCAAATTGTCGATTGCCTTTCAGTTGGACATTCGAGATTTGGTAAGCATGAATTTTGCGTGAGGACTTTATTTAATTTTTCTAGTCCTAGCCGATCATTTAAGTTTCTTTGGGCAGTTTAAGTTTAATGTTAATTCCCATCGCCAGAGCCATCAAATACGATCTTAGTGATAGACTTGAAACTTTATAGGTCCATTTAATTCCTTGTTGAAGGAATAGCGGCATGGTTTAAAAGTTGAGATATCACCGCTTTGTATTATTGCAAAGTCGGTCGGGAGAGAAACCCGCATCTGCGAATCATATTAATTTACAGAATGACGGGAGCGTGTGTATTTGTGATTTTATTGTGAATGTAATGCTACAAGTTATTTATATTATATAGTTACCCATCTATCTATAAGCACGTGGTCATAAAATTATAAACACGTGGTTGAACTACGGTGTTTTCAATTTGATAATCTGGGGTTATGTATAACTTTTGACGGCATGTAGATGCTAGCGTAAACAGGGTTATATGTTATTGATTGTGCAGTGTTATTCTGTGTATTCAGAAGATGGAGATGAAATTTATTTCTGTTAAGGGAATAATACTTTATTTAAATTTTGAGGTGATTAATCATACTGACGGGAATTTTAGGAATTCCTAGAGAGGGCTAGTTTTATTTTGTATTAATCATTACGGCATTAGTGTCAGCGTAAGAAGTAGGCCACAGTACGTCTGCCCAGACGGGCCAGTGAAAATATTGTTGTTGCTGGGAGTTAGTCATGCAGAACCCTGGGTCAGACGGTCTGCGGTGTTGTATTACCGGGTGATGTTTATTTTGACTCGGAGAGAGAGAAGAGAGGGGAGTTACGGGTTGAAGAGTAAGGGAGTTATTTGTTATTTGAAATAGAGTATTAACGGTTTGTTTAGCTGTTGTTTTGGTTTTTCGTCTGAACAGCAGGTACCGGCTTTTTGTGGGGAAGAGCAGAATTTTTGATACCACAAAAATTTCTCCCACGGCGAAGTTGTGGCATTCGCCGACAAGCTAAGTCGCGCATGAATTGCCAGTGGTGGAAGGAGAGGAAGAAAGTACGTTTTCCCAGCCAGGGGAAGACATTTTCCAGCGAATAGGATTTTTGTGGATAAATCCTGAGCTCTGATGCTCATTCTGCTACACTCGCAGATTTGGCATGCCGCCAGCGTTGTGGTAATCTTATGTTCGCTTCGTCACGGCCATAATAAAGCCGACGGCCCAGTTATAGGTACTCGGGCAGGTAATTTCAGAGTGGTAGGAGAAGTCAGCTACAGTGCCAGTTTAGAATCCAGTGGGGTTCTGTTAAACCTAGTCGTCAATTTCAGAATGGTGGAGGGAAATAGGGTCACAATACCCTCTACAGAGTTTAGAGCAGAGAACAGCTGCTGAAAGTGTAGTCTACAGGTAGTAGACCAGATAGGCAGAACTGATAGTTTTGGTGAATCATAGCAGAGGACCGCTGCTGAAGTTTAGAGGTGCAGTTAGTTGTGTTCAGGAGATTCCAGGATAGGCTGTGTAGAACCGAAGTCTGTGCAGAGATTGTGTAGACACTTCGTAGTCGTTCCAGCTATCAGTGGACTTAGAGTTAGAGTTCGAATTTAGAACAGCTAGTTTGGAGTGTAGGCGACATCAAGTGCAGTGTAGTTCATTTCAGTTAACCTTACCTTCTTCCTTCATACAGGTTGCAATTGTGGGAGAAGGGTTGGGGTTGATGCATTTTTAACTGTGCTTGATTTTGTTTCAGGTGTGCATCCTCGCACTTTATGTATTTGACATGTATATGAGTTTGTTTATAGGTGTATAATAAACTTGTATAAATTGTAGCTGGCATCAGTCATTTCCTTTAAGTACAGTAGCTATATGTTGTCTGTATCTTGGTGTTTGTGAAGCTTGATATAACCTTATCCCCTTAGGGTAGCTAGAGGTCGTTGACAACTATAGCACATAAGACGTCCGAAGTGGCGAGGAAAGAATCAACCTCGGTTCTTAACCTCGGAGCCAATAGTGTCAACTGTTCACATTGCACTATCATTTTCTTCTAAATCTATCTTTTCAGTCTTTCTTCTCACTAGTGTCTTGTCACTGTATGTAGACAGTCTCTAGTCCTAAACCCATTTCGTGACAAGCAGGTCATCATTAGCCTTGGCAGAGAGTGCAGATCTTGGGGCAATGGAAAAGCAGAGCTGGAGATTAATCAGCTGATAAGTGATCATGCTGGGAATGATGATGCCATTGTGTACACTGATGGGTCTGTAGTGCGTGGTGAGAAATCAGAATGGGGCTTCTCTGCGAGAATAAAGGGCAGGGTCGTCGCTGAACAGAGTGGAGCCTACATGACAACAACCTCCAGCATGAGAATGGAGGTAGAGGCAGTTACTGCAGCACTGAAGTGGCTGTCTGAAATTCCATCAACCAGGGCAGTTATATTGTCAGACTCTCAGGCGATGCTTCGGAAAGTTCAGAACGGATGGCCATGGCAGGAATGAAAAACATCAATAGAATCCTCAAGTCTTCAAGAACTGGTGTGGATCTACTGTCCTAGTCATGCAGGGGTACGTGGCAATGAGAGAGCTGACAGACTGGCCTCGAAAGCACCCATAGTGGGGACACTGGACATGGGAGAGATACTAAGGGCGATTAATGATCGCCTGCTGGATAATGACAATGCAATGGATGAATCAACAAGGATGAGGCTGTTGGAGTTTGGCATCAAACGTGGGACTAGCAGAAATGGACGTGAGAGTGGATGCATCCATAGTATGTGCAACCAGCGTGCTACAGGTACAATGAGCGTATATACTCTTCAACTTTTGCTGAGGGAGATTGAGCACCTATGGGTTTGCCCGGAGTGCAATTAGGTCAATTCTGATTAACAATAACAATAGAAACAATCCTGACATATGGGAGTGAGTCATGGACAATTAGTAAACAAGCAGAAAAAGAGGCCACAAAGGTGTGATTTTACAGAAGAATATTAAAAATACCAAGGACAGCTAACAAGAGTAATGAAGATGTCCTGAAAGAGGCCATGTCAGAAGGAAGCTTATTCCTCATGTCAGAAGGAAGCAATCCACTTTCTTCGGGCATGTTATGAGAAGAAAGCTGGAATATATTGTAACAGGAAAGATAGACAGGAACAAAAAGAGCAAGCTGGAATAAATCATAACAGGAACAGTTGAAGGAAAATTATAGCAGATACTGGACAGTCCGACATGGCATGGACAGAAATCATCAACACAACTGATAAATAGTACTGGAGACAGAAAGTTATGGAGGGACATGATCATCTATGCCACCAGGCATGGTACTCGAAGAAGTAGTAGTCCCAGAAGAAGACAGTTATGCTGACTTAACATATCATTTAAATGTTTAACTTGACAAATATTTACCTTTCGTAAACGAATGTTAGCAGAATCCAACCAGTCACGAACTTCATCTTCTGTTGACAATATGGCCTATGGAAGTTGAAAAAAATGATACAATTAAAAAAATATATAAACAGTGATTTCATTGGTCAGTTCAGTTTAATATATCAACTCCATACAGAGCTTTACAACAGGAGGTATTCTGATCATAAGAAGCAGTCTCTGTCAGACAAGAAAACTGGCCTTTTTAAATCTTTGACACTCAAGATGGGCAGGCCCATTTTGTGATGACTCTATAGTGTCATCCACCTGTTGGTTTTTCCAGCCTGCATTGGGAATTTGAACCCATTCCATCTTGGTTGCAAATTCTAAATTGGTCACTTCCTCCTGATTTTTTCATTCTATCAACTTGAGAGATGTTTATAGGAAGTAGCACTTTTGTACGTAAACTCACTGTTCTGAATTCCACAGTCATCATGGTGCCTTTCTGATGTCTTTTTAGCACCCCTGTTCTTGACTGTCCTTTTAGGCCCAGTTATTTCAGATCAAACCATACTCCATCTCACACTGACCTTTGAATATAGTGAACGTCACACATTTTCTCTCATTCTCTTCTACCTTGATGGTAACGACTGATTACCTCTTCCCTTGTCTGGTGTTGGTTGTTACAACTCTTGTACTGATTACTTCTTCCTTTGTCTGGTGTTGATTGTTACAACTTTTTTACTGATTACTTCTTCCTTTGTCTGGTGTTGGTTGTTACAACTCTTGTACTGATTACTTCTTCCCTTGTCTGGTGTTGGTTGTTAGAACTCTTCTACTGATTACCTCTTCCCTTGTCTGGTGTTGATTGTTACAACTCTTGTACTGATTACTTCTTCCTTTGTCTGGTGTTGGTTGTTACAACTCTTGTACTGATTACTTCTTCCCTTGTCTGGTGTTGGTTGTTAGAACTCTTGTACTGATTACTTCTTCCTTTGTCTGGTGTTGATTGTTACAACTCTTGTACTGATTACCTCTTCCCTTGTCTGGTGTTGATTGTTACAACTCTTGTACTGATTACTTCTTCCTTTGTCTGGTGTTGGTTGTTACAACTCTTGTACTGATTACTTCTTCCCTTGTCTGGTGTTGATTGTTACAACTCTTGTACTGATTACTTCTTTCTTTGTCTGGTGTTGATTGTTAAAACTCTTGAACTGATTACTTCTTCCTTTGTCTGGTGTTGATTGTTACAACTCTTGTACTGATTACTTCTTCCCTTGTCTGGTGTTGATTGTTACAACTCTTGTACTGATTACTTCTTCCCTTGTCTGGTGTTGATTGTTACAACTCTTGTACTGATTATTTCTTCCTTTGTCTGGTGTTGATTGTTACAACTCTTGTACTGATTACTTCTTCCTTTGTCTGTTGTTGATTGTTACAACTCTTGTACTGATTACTTCTTCCCTTGTCTGGTGTTGATTGTTACAACTCTTGTCCTGATTACTTCTTCCCTTGTCTAGTGTTGATTGTTACAACTCTTGTACTGATTACTTCTTCTCTTGTCTGGTGTTGATTGTTACACTCTTCCACTGATTACTTCTTCTCTTGCCTGATGTGTATGATACAGCTCTTGAACTGATTATTTCTTCCCTTGCCTGATGCTTATGATACTTCCTCCTTTGTATGGAGTGTCATTTATTACAGCACTTGTAATGATTACTACTTCCTTTGTCTGAAAGTGATGTATATGATTACAGCTCTTCTACTGATTACTACTTCATTTGTCTTTTTGATTTTTAAGAATCTCAATCACAAAGCAAGAATATAACTTACCGGCATGCGATGGTGACACCAGTTTACGTCGGGTGAGGCCTGAACAGTGATGATGCTATAGGAATACAGCGGTGGGGAACCCTGGAAAAATTACAAAATCAGCCCAATTTAAATAATTTGTAATCATCTTTTTGCTCCTTACGGAGCATGGAGCTACATTGCAGATGGCCCTCTTGAGGAAGCCTATGTCGCAGCACAAACTCTTGCACCAGTGGTTTCAATCATAACTTCTTTTACATGAGGTTGCCAGCCCATGTGTAACCTCACATTAGTCACTTCTTACAACACACCAGAGGGAGCAGTTTTCCTATTTTTTTCACTGTCCTGTCAGAGATCCATGGGAATAAAAGAGCCAGTTTAGATATATAATCTATTTTAAAAATTAGATCTAGTGATCTTTCTATTCTACCAATGACAATATTGTCGTAAAATACAATCTGTATGTACAACACGCTCACATATGTTGCGCCAAACTTTCCCCAAATTGTAAGATTTTACTCCTTGTGATGATGTCCGAGATTTCATCGATTGAAACATATAATGTAGTTGTTTATAAGTAGAAAATAACCTAGGAATAAAAGAGCGAAGTTATGGAGATCGTTGTCGCCGACGCCGCAAGTCAGTGCTAAGATGTTATGCCTCGACCTTGGGACACTAACATAACATATTTTGACACAAAACTAAAGCCAAGTTATCGAGCAAGATAGTAAGACAGAAACGTGTAAAAGAATAAAGGACACATAAAAGTGAGAGAGAAAAGCTACACTTCGACAAGCGTTTGGTTCTGCTTGGTGTCACGCGCCGAGCAGACGATAGTGCTTGGCGAGATAGTAGCTTAGTTTCAAAAATACGATAGAAAAACCCCTTTTTCTGTAACGCAGATGCGAATGTATATTACCACAGTGTTTGGACGACACCGATCAAAAACACACACACACAACGTATTTCTAGCGTAAAAGTAAGGCTAAAGTAGCAGACAGACAGCACTTTGACGCTTTTTGTGACGTATTACTACAAGCGTTGTCTCGTAATGAATGAGAACGGCAGTTTAAAGAAAAGAAAAAATTTCGATTAACGTGAGATTTTTTTTTTAATACACAGTGCTGAATGGGGCAGAAATGGAGTATAGCCTGGTGTCATTAGATCGTGTTTACATATTTGAATAGGAGAGATAGGAAATATTTTTTTTGAAGCATTGTAGAAATAAAACGATACTAGGCATTAGAAATAAATACAAGAATAAAATAATGTAATGACGGTGCGATAGATAACAACAGGATCAATAAGTATGTATCAGAATTTAAAACTATTAAGAAATAAAGAAGTTGGACAGAAGACAGATAGACGAACGGACTTGAAATCTTTCTCAGTTTGCCCGTAGTGGGTGTAGAGGGGAAGGAGTCCTAATTTTGAATATTTGAGGTCAGTTTTGAAAAAGAACGCTAGAAGCCAAACAGTCCCTGATTGGCTGTGGTGTAATATACTAACGGTTGCATAAAACCAATTAGTAGTTAGTATTAGGTGCCACTTGTTATAAAGATTTTGATCACTAAAGTTGTGTTAAAGACAAGAAGGAGGACATTCTTGTTTGCTATTCTGCACTAGCGGCGATCTGGACTGTTACCATATATCGCAATATTCAACTATTTAGTGATTATATTTCGCTGATGCGGTAAGAATGAAAACATTTATCTTATCGTTATTATCTTTATTATGTATGCCTTATTGAATTTGTATGGAAATTATGTGGGGAAACGTCTATCTAGAGGGAAGTCAACATCAAACTCTGTGTTGTTTCACAGCGTTGTTAGGAAAGGTATTAACCTGTTGTAGAAAAGCCAGACAGGCTTTCTGCCATATTGGGAGAAAAGAAAATTAAATATTAATGAAAAAAATGTTGTATTATGACATAAGACCAGGAAGATCCCTGGCCGTCTTCTTCAGCAAATCACCGTGATTGTACATGACTTGATATTATTAATGTAAATTGTTTCCTTTGTCAAGGAAAGTGTCAACCGGTGGTTTGAAAGTTATTTATCCAGGAAGGGGGTACCAACCAAATTGAGAACGTTAACTATTTGTTTAGTTACCATGCTGATGTCTGATGTTATTGCAAATGTTAGAGTAGGGAAAGAGAGAGACTATTAGATGCTGAGTTGGACACATTTATATTGTTCCAGGGTTTCTTCTACGATTCAAAGTGAGCCCAGGTGATCAAATACCTGATCATAAGTTCTGCAGTGAGGCCATATCTACTGAGTGCCTGCACATAACTATATTACAAGAAGCAGAAACGTGACTTGGCAGTGGAAGCTGGCATTGTATACTTCAGTCAGCCTGTTACCAGAAATCCCAGATAAGCAATCGTGTCTGGGGTATTTGATATCGCAAACAATCCTACTCTCAAACTCCCAAAATATATTGTGTCAGACAGTGACGAATCCAAACGTTCGAATAACCTGTACCCTTTTCTAGGAGCAAGGAATACTTGACACTTTTCTAGCTTGACTCACATAAATAATTGTGGGAAAACACAGACTCAAAATTATATTTGTGAATTATTGCTGTAAATATTTATATTATCATTTTGAGTTGATTATTCCTGTGTCTAAAAGAATAACAAAGATACAGGAAAATAAATTGTAAAAAATATGTTAAATTAAAAACTTAACCAGTGACTTGTTTAATCATTGTTTATTATTAATAGGTGTAGTTGTTGTCCTGTTTCTACACTTCAACACATTACATATACCCTAGACACTTGCTAGACAACATACACACACACTGGTTTGGACAATGTATCAAGTTTATATCTGATAGTGCATCAGTAATCAAATTCATATAATACAACAGTAAACTGTAGTTTGAAGGCCCGAGAATTCACAGTTCGAGCTGCATACTTTCTGTTCTTCTGTATGTTGCAGAATGTTGGCAAGTAACAGAAAAAAAATGTTCAAAGTGTCGTGAATTTTTTGGCCACAATTTTTCTGGTAAGCAAAGAAGAGATCAGCACTACAGCTGAACAGCATCAGAGAAGGAATAAAGTGAGAAAGATGCAGCTGATTTATACACATTGTGAGGATGACTGTTGATCAAGCACCAGCATAAGAATGATGTCTACAGGGTGATATAGATGACTAAGGAATACATGATATAGATGAACAGGGAATAGACGATGACAGATAACAAAGGAATACATGATACCGGCAGAGGGAATACAAGATACAAGTGAAGAGGGACAATGTCATATCACACTTGTGCTACAATAGTAATACACAATGTCATACTACACTTGTGCTACAATAGTGACACACAATGTCATATCACACTTGTGCTACAATAGTAACACACAATAGCGGATCACACTTGTTCTACAATAGTGACACACAATGCCATATCACACTTGTTCTACAATAACAAAAGAAGCTATTATCACATTGTACTACAATGACACACAATCTCATATCACACTTGTACTACACTGACGACACAAACTAATCACACAGCTATTGCGGTAATAACACAGAGACAAACTCAAACTCCAGGTACTACAAATGTGACACACACAAACACTACAAAGCCAACAGACAAAACTGGAAAAAGACAGGGTGGTTAAGCTTTAACTTACATCTGGGTGATTCCACACATCATAGATCCCTGCCATTGTTAGCAGCCTCTGGCCTTCCCATTCAGGAACGTCATCATCTGAACCATTTCCAACGTCACCGTTCTTTATCTTGGCAGCAACACGGTGAGAATCCTTCAGAGCAGATGACCGTGTTTCTTCTGGTAACTGTTCTGATAAGTTCTCTTTTTCAGCATCTGATGCTAATGAATCACAAAATGACTTTAATGGCTCTGTTTCACTGCTGCCATTTTCTTTTTGATTTACATCACTACTGGATGTTGAAATCTTCTGTCCATGATCAGGGCATGTATTTGCTGGAATATCGTCTTTAATTTTGACATCAGGATTTTGCAAGTCTTCTGTTTCTTTCTTTACGTTCTGTGACAGGACCTCTTGTTTTATGGCTTTGTTGACATGCGTTTCTTGACCAACTGTTCTCTCAACTTTTATGTCGCTGTTCAGTTCGGTGTTCACTGCTTCCCCAGGATAACTAATGTGTTTAGGTTGAGGGAAATAAAAAAAATATGGCTGATTGCCATCCAGTGTTTTTTTCCATTGAAAGTACCTAAAACAGTAACAAATAATAGTTCTACATATTGAGCTCAACAAGAACAATAATAAAAAAAGCTACGGACTTTCATAAATGAATGCTTGCATAGAGTAGGATTCATGTGGTGTAACAAGATCACCAATGTGGAACTGATGACAAGTACCAGTGCAACGAGAGATGAGAAGATGATGCTGGAAATAGATAAGACACACATTGAGGTGATAGATAAGACACACATTGAGGTGATAGATAAGACACACATTGAGGTAATAGATAAGACACACATTGAGGAAACTTGTTGCATTACCAACCAGTCCTTACTCTGGAACCCCCAGGGTAAGAGAGGTAGAGACAGATAAAAAGAGCACATGAAGAAGAGAACTGGAGACAAACATGACGATGACACAGGACAGGAAAACTTGGCATAGGTTTGTTGAAGGTCTATGCTCCTTGGTGAGCTGAAGGGTGATGAATGAATGTATACTGAGCTCACAAGAAGGTCAAAAAGTAATGCCTCCTGTTTTTTATGTATGTAAATACTGCATCGGTGTGCAATTTGTAAATTTAGCAGGATTCCTCAAACACTCTTCTGCACTGTATAGCATTACCAACCTGTTTCAGTAACAGGTGGCACCACTGTAACAGTTTAAAAATGGCTGCCAAAGACGTTCGGTTAAAACAACTTTATGTCATAGAATTCCTCAATGCTGAAGACGAGACCCCAATTCACATCCACGAACGTTTGAAGAATGTTTATGGAGATTCAACAGTGGATGTTAGCACTGTCCGACATTGGGTACATCGTTGTGATGAAGCTGAAGTAGGTCAATCCTCAATTGCTGACAAAAAGCGGACTGGCCGTCCATCTACTGCAGTGACTCCACACAACATTCATCGAGTTGATGGCATCATTCGTGGTGAACGTCGGGTAACACTGGATGAACTTTCTTCCATGTTGTCCATTAGTAAAGACAGTGTCCAGAACATCATTAAAGACCTGGGTTATTCAAAAGTTTGTGCACGGTGGGTACCCAGAATGTTGACAGACAGACATAAAGAAACAAGGAAAACCATAGTCATCAACCTCCTGCACCGTTACGAAACTGAAGGAGAAGAGTTTTTATCGAATATTGTGACAGGTAATGAGACTTGGGTTCATTTTTTTGAACCAGAATCCAAGAGGCAGTCAATGGAATGGCATCACACAACATCACCGACAAGAAAGAATTTCAAAAGTTCACCATCTGTAGGGAAAGTTATGGCCTCCATGTTTTGGGATGAGAAGGGTGTGATTCTTCTCGACTTCTTGGAACAGGGAAACACGGTGAATGCAGACCGTTACATTGAAACTTTGAAGAAGCTTAGAGGTCGTCTTATGTGACTTTACCCATTAAAAGATCAGAGAACTGCACTACTGTTGCACGATAATGCCACGCCACACACCGGTAAACGCACCATTGATGCGATTGCAAAATTTGGCTGGACATTATTACCACATTCCCCTTACACTTACAGTACCGATCTTGTACCTTCTGACTTCCATCTGTTTGGACCACTGAAAGAAGATCTTCGCGGACATCACTTTGAGGACACCGAGAACCTTAAACGTGCCATATGCCAGTGGTTTAGGAAAAAGGACACACATTTTTACCGTGCTGGGATATATGCCGTTGTGAGAAGATGGACAAAAACTGTAACAAATAACGGAGGCTACATTGAGAAATACATTTTTTAAGTTCAAACTTGGGGCTACATTTCAATGTGAATTTTGTCTGTTTTCTTGCCCATTGAATGAAATTAAAAATTACGAGGCATTACTTTTTGACCGTCCCTCGTATATTCACAGCTCACTGACCCCAGCCCAAATGACAGATAATAATAAATTACCAAATATCATAATCTCCCTAAGGAGCATGAAACAACCACTGCACATGTCCTCTTTGAGGAAGCCTTAATCAAAGCATGTGCTCTTACACCATTAGAGTTATGTTTTTAATGTGATGAGGTTGCAGTGACATGCACAATCTCATATTTATCACCTTTCACAACACGCCTCAGGCACTAGTAGCTCTATTCTTTCTTCATCTTCTCAGAGAACCCCCAGGAACTACTTCTGAGAGAACCCCCAGGAACTCCTTCTGAGAGAACCCCCAGGAACTACAAGATGGAAAAGATAAAACTAGTCTATTGGCAGTGTGATGCTGCACTGTAATTATGTCCTTCAACCGGCCCGCTTCTGTGGTTCTATTTTGAATTCTCATCATTTCTTCTTCTCATTTTAATTATACGTGTTTGAAAGGTTTCTTTTCATTTGAATATATATATCAAGTTTGGTATTTTTGTGCGGGTAATTTACTTGCGTCTTTTAAGACGGTAGGTTTATTTTATTCTAGCATCAGTTTTACGTTCTTCTGATTTTCCGCGATTTTTCGTTGTTTACGGAAATCGCTATTTTTCGGACACGCCTGTATGACGCATCAGAAACGCACGTGGACGTGACGCAATTTTTAGACACGCGGTAGTCGCGTGTTTTCCAAATCGATTTGCGTAGGTCGCTAGTTTATTTTTTCTAGCGTTTCCATTGGCCCGAGCGGATAACTTAGCCGATGCGTAGGCGATACGTGGGAGTGGTTCCCTGGGTGTATAAATAGCCAGTTAGAACTGTGGGCAAATCTCTTTGAAGAAATATTGCCTGCCGTCAGACTACGTATTTTATCGTCTCCACTGTGGGAAACCAAAAACGGTAACTTGGTATGTAGAAATTTTATTAATCGTTTTACTTATTAGTGGGTTTTTAAGAAATTCGCCCGTAAGTAAAGTTCTTCGGGGACATTAACTTTTAAGTTTTAAATGGTAGTGCCATCCATTATTTTCTTTGAAGAACGATGTGAATGGGAAAAGTATGTATAATTCTTTCTAGGATTTTGGCAGTGGACAGGGGCGTGTGAAGTTATGAGATACACGTGTGTTCATATTTGTAGTATGTTGTGTAAAACCACCATTTATTTCTGTGTATTTACCAATGTAATTTTATTGGGAAATCCATGGTGTGTACGTTAATTTTTCTGAGCCTTAAATGTAAGAAATGCAGTCGGAGAGTAAAGATGTATGTTATAAGTGGATTATAATGCTTAGAGGAGTAAACTATTCCTATAGCGAGATTTCATTAGGGCTTAAGTGGGAAACCTCATGTGTAATGTTAAAAAGGAGACCAAGGAATTTCAGACAATGGATTTCCTAGTTTAAATGTTTGGACACGTGGGTAGCCCCGCGTAACAATTAGATAAGGGTCAGACTGTGTCTGGGCTTTGTTTACCTGGTAGATTTAAGTTGAGAGAGAGGGTAGGAGTAAGATTAGAGAGACACGTGGGTAGGAATATTTTATGTATTGTTGTGCAGACGAGAGAAGGGGGAGTAGGAGGAGGGAGATTTAAGTGCCACGTGGATAGTAGTATTTTATGTATAGTTTTTCAGAACGAGAGAAGGAGAGAAGGGGGAGTGAGATTACGTGCCACGTGGGTAATATTAATTTTTGTATTGTTGTACATGACGAGAGAAGTACTGAGTAAGGGAGTTATAAAGATTAATGGGTTAGAGATGCGTTATGTTGGAGTTGGTGTACAATAGACGCATTTTCTTTTAATTTCAGCGAGTCACGGCGAAACAGTGGGGGAGCATAATTTTGTCAATTAAAATTATCCACGGCAAAAAGACATATCTCAGGGTCAGAGTACTCGAGTTATCGTCAGGAGCAAAAGAACACAACCTAAACGGTCTCTTGCAGTGAAGTTCAATTCTTCAGCGAGACTGGTTTCAATTGCGTACAGCCGGAAATCAAGGCTGTGTTTTTCCTCTAACTCCGGAGCGGGTTAAAAGAGGGAAGCTATTCAGCAGCAGAGAAGTTTGACAACAGTTAATCAAGTACCTCATGCTTGATGCCAGAACTTCATCATCGTCCTCCACAGATTTAGGAACAGGTGACAGGGTTACCATACCTGTGTCTTGAAAGAAACGAGAGAAGAGCGTAACGGAGACGCCGCATCATCAGTCGTCGAGTATTAAGGAGACACTGAGATCAAGAGGGAGAGAGAGAGGAGGGAAAAAATAGACAGGATCAGTAGGGTCTGTTCAGTATCCACTCGACGGATAGACACTGAGCCTTTGTGTTACTCCAAGTCTATTATTTGTAGCATTTCCAGTGGTGTTAGATAGCGGCACATATCGCCTACCAAGTTGGAAGCTGTGTAGAAGATTTGTTGAGGAAGAGTCAACCAGACTGAGACAGTAGACATCTTATTGGTATTAGAGAGTGGAGGCTAAAGTTGACAGCCCCCACAAAAGTAGAGTTATTTAAATCACTAATCATTTTATTGTTCCTCAGCAGGATGACAGAACGAGTGAATGTGATTGGGGGGTTTTTTTGTGTCTAGTGTCTATCAATTTAAATTGTTACGTTGTTTTTTTTTTAGGCCAGTGCAACATTGCATGCTATTTTTTTATGATTTGATGTATGCTGAAATTTTAATGTTTTATTCTGTAAATAAATAGATATTTACTGTACACTGGATCAGCTTCTACTCTGTACTATACTTACTTTATGTCGTCTGTATAGTGGTGTCTGTGGTCATTTTATACACCTTATCTCCTTGTATTTAAAGGTAGTCAGAGGAGGGTGAGATTATAGCCTTTCTGAAGTCACGAAGCGGCAAGGGGAGAGTCAAATCTGGGTTCTATCCCTTGAGCCAATAGTCTCATCTGTCCACAGGCATGTCATTTTCCATCTAAATTCTATCTTCTCAGACTTTCTCATACTAGGGTCTTGCTTTCATTCAGGCGAACTCTATAAACTTTAAATCCACTTCGTGACAGGCAGTCACTGCTTTATGGGAGTGAAATTTTAGAGACTTCGTCACACTAGAAGGTGGTGTGGCCAGTTTCCTTCCTTGCTGCCTCTGTCTTCCCTAACTTACGAGTAGAGTCAGGTACCCACATACAGCGAGGCTGACTGCAACGTGATGCTAGCTTGTTTCAAACCCAGTAACATTACCTCAACAAGCAAGTGCTCTAGCCACTCAGCCACCTGAAGCTACAGGAAGGAAAAGGACTACTGATCTAAATTGATAAAAAAATAAAATAAAAGGGACAAGAGAAACCTGAAGATTGGGACCTTTTCATTCCTGCAGCCTTATTTGCCTACAGGGAAGTTCCACAGGCCTCTACAGGTTTACCACCAGCTCCTCTTTTATTCGGCAGACCTATTAAGGGGCCGTTAGAAGCCTTACTCCGGTCATTGACAGACCAGAAGGCTGACGAGACAGTCGTCTCAGCCAGCAAGTATGTATCAAAACTTAAGGAAAGGTTACAACTAGGATGGGATCTAGCAACAACCAACCTTAAGAAAGCACGCTAAACGATGCAATAAAGCAGCTAAAGAGAGAGAACTCCAACCAGGAGAGAAGGTTTTGTTGCTACTTCCAACCGGAAGCAACAAACTGCGCATCGGATGGCAAGAGTCGTTTACTGTCCTGAAAAAGATCTCAAGAACGAACCTACAAGATCTCTATTAAAGGAAAGGAGAAGGTCTACCATGTAAATCTGCTAAAGAAATATTTGGAAAGACCGGTGCCGTCCTTCGAACATCTCCTGGCAGTCGCCATAGCAACAGAAGATGAGGAAGATGACGATAGTTGCATGGAATATCCATTGCAACAAACGGAATCTTTCCAAGATGTGAAATTCGGTGACAATCTCTCTGAAGCACAACAGAGAGAAACGAGGGTGCTACTGAAACAGTACACAGCAGTTTTGACGGATGTACTTGGTCGAACCATCTCGTAGAGTTCGATATGAAAATGACAAACGAGACACCTGTTCGGACCAGAGTATACCCCATCCTGTATGCTAAAGCTGATACGTTACGCGGAGAAATAGACAAGCTACGTCAAGCAGGAATTATCAGTGAGTCTACCTCTCCTTACAGTTCCAGTGTAGTGCTGTTACAGAAGCCCAATAAGGAAGTTCGGCTGTGCATAGATTACCATTTACTTGACACTAATGGAACTCCAGCCGGAACCTCTCCAGAGCGCTTCTGAGCTGTTCAACAAGCTTAGCAGGGCAAGAATTTTCTCAAAGATTGACCTGAGTAAAGGTTACTACCAAATACCAGTCAAGGAGGAAATTAAGCCCCTGTTAGCTTTCAGCACCAGTGAAGGACACTATACCTTCAATGTGATGCCGTTCGGATTGCATAACGCACCGGGAGTCTTTACCAGAATGATGAGAAAGCTTTTAGAACCCTTGCAAAGTCCGCATATCCATAATTTCATGGATGACATATTAATTGCATTGGAAACTTACGACGAACATATTGCTACGGTTGCTATGCTCCTCAGGAGACTACAGAAAACTGGTCTCACAGCCAGACCTAGCAAATGTCTTATCGGATTTGAAAAGCTTGACTTCCTGGGGCATACCATTTCTCAAGGCTGCATGTGGCCAGTTGCCAAGAACATTGAGAAAATAGTTGCAGCAAAGAGGCCCCGAACGAAGACACACGTTCATTTCTATCACTGTGTGCATACTACCAGAAATTTATTAACAATTTCAACAGGCTAACGGCACCCCTTACTGACTTTACCAAAAAGTTGCGACCGGAAACAGTTATTTGGGGTGCTAAGTGCGAACACGCTTACAGCACTCTCAAACGACAGCTGTCCGAATACCTAATTTTACGGCTACCTGACCTTAAGAAACCTGTTATATTGCGGGTCGACGCATCGGGTCAAGGCATCGGGTTAACTCTGCTACAAGCAGATGACAATGATCCGAACCTGTTATTCCCAGTCGCTTAGGTTAAGTCTGAGATGGACTTTGGATTGTAAAACTTTCAGGAGAGTTAATTGCGTAGCTGATATTCGGCAAGGCGGAGATGATGAAAGTCAAGCCAGAGAGGTTGTCGGCGGCAGAGGTGATAAAATTACCTTTGATTCAAGAATCGAACGGCAAATGGTCTCGGGTCTGGCAGTAGGTGTGACTTTCACATTAAAGAGCGATAGAACGGAATTTACGGATATATACCATGTCTCTCTGATAGCCATGATCAGTTGTTCAGAAATCTATCTGAAATTCACTAGCTCGATATCTTAGATTTCTCGTACAGAGTGAAAATTATTAGATTTTCGTGGAGTGTTTCTGTTTTTCTGATTGCGGTAATTTATATACTAACCTTTAAGTGATTTAGTGTGTTTAAAGTTTTCATTATATTTCACTGAGATTTTCTGTGCTAATTAAATATCTTATAGCTTAATCTTTTTCAGCCGTAAAGTGAATTTAATTACATGCTTTTCCCCAGTAAGAGATGTTTTAAATTGACTATGTACATACATTAAATAACTGTCTACTGACAGTATATATTATTTATTTCTATCCATTTTATGTATGTTTTAAATGACTAGTGTTCATATCACGCATTAAAAACGATAGGATAAGCTAGACACGTGTGTTTTAAATCAAATTTATAAAGGAGTGGTGAAGAGGTCCTATTTTAACACGTGTTAGATATGATATTGATAATTTGGTTAAATGTTTATATTTTCTTTCCTAAAATCTAGGCTGATCAACCTGAGTACTAGCGGCTTTTTTTAATGGCCATATGAACTTATGATCATACGAACTTATATTATAAGCATCCAGGGATATTTAATATTGATGAGCTTCTTGCTGTGACCTGGGTGGTCCAATTTTCCTCATTTTTATGAGAGAAACCAGAATAGAACCATTAAATTATAATATTAACTGGACCAGAACTATTACCAGATTCACTTATATCAATCTCATCAGCCAGCTGCGGCGAAATATATTGTCAGCAACATTTGTGGAACTTAACCTAGCGTCTCAGCCACCTGAGGCTAAACAACCTAGGAAATACATATGTTCTATTCATCCTACATCGGCGATCACCACGCATGAACCTTACTCCAACCAACTGAAGGCATAGATAACTTATTGTATCCAGGACAAATTAAATCACCGACTCTAGCGACTACCGTGAAATTTGCAGTCAGCAACTACGGCTAGTCTGGGGCTGGATTCGGCAACACTTAAATTTGACACTAAATAGTCTTATTACTTATTAGTGTATTTCCTTTGAATGCCTGCAACAACTACTGGGGTAAGCATAAGTCTGAAAGTGGCCACTGAATGGGTGTGAATTGAATGAACAGAGAAAGAAACTTATGTCTTTTGTTAACATCATATACTTATGTGGTTTCTTCTTTCTTTTTTTATCTCACTAATCTGAGTAGTCACGGGATAGATTACGTTAGGAACCTATTCTTTTCCCATACTGACTATTTCATAACTTATTGTTAAATTTTGATCTTTTGGGTTAATTAACCTCTGTTGAGATCGTCTTTTCTTTTCCTTTACCAGAGGGGGAGAACCTATTTGATTAATTTCTTCTTTTGCATTTTTTTGTCCGTAAACCATGATCTAGTGATGTATATGCTTATTGTTGTGATCTTCTATTGATAATAAACTTTATTAAACCTTTAGTTATTGTGTCGGTCAACCCCTATCCATTACATGTTATTCATAGTTTGTTTTTACTGTCCTTTCTCTTACACGATCACCTCGTGATAAAACTACTTCTTACCCCCTTACTTTCACATTGTCATCACTATCACCTCTGCTCAGACAGGGATATAAACATCTATTACCTATCTGATAAAATCTACGACAATTAGCAGACTGAATAGGGACGCTCAAGACTGGCTAGGTTATGCCATCGTCTTACATATATCTATTGGATGAATTATCGGAGCTTGTAATATGATTAAACGTAAGTTGTCTGAACGTCCAACCTGGCCTTCGCAACTTCTTTACTGTTGAAGATCAAGTTTGTGAAAGAAGGCTGAATGTAAAACTGTTACCGGCATATGTGGATGCATTTATAATTATATGAAGAAATATATCTGTAAAAGGAGGGACCTCTCCGAAGTACACTTTCAATATATAACTCAAGTACTAATGCTACAACCAGAAGGTGGATCGCTACAGTTAAAATGGGGGCCATGCCAAAGGATCTTTGATCTACAGCCTAAAATAGTTTTCTGCACGGTCATCGCTTGGGAGTTTGTGCCCTGGTCAATTTTTTTAAAGACGGCGAACTTTATCGTCTGCTAGCCTGTGAGAGGTTACGCAGCAAGATTTGCAGTGCAGTACTGTCTTGTTCCAACAGAAAGGGAACGTATTCATATCATATTATAATTACTGGATCCTGCGTCGTTCCAAGTTTCAAGTTTTATGCCGAAGATGGCGATTTTCAAGACTACAACAGACCAACAGTCCTGTTTGAGTCAGCTGTTACAGATTTCTAGACCTAACGTTGGTCTGCTTGCCTGGTTTACGTCCTGGAAGTAAAAGGTGGTGGAACTAGGAGGAATTTTTTTTCACTGGCAATCAGATAAGTGAATTTTTAGCTACATACAGCCTGTGATGCTAAATTATCTTGTTTGCCAGGGTTTTTTTTTCCATGTTTGATGTATTTCTGTCATTAATGTGTATGTAATTGCGGGAGGCTGGTGGGACCTTTGGATTTCTTTCTATACCTCGAGTATGTATGGTCAAGAGAAATTCATAGGCGTTCTTTAGGGTTTGGTTTATGATTGTCTCAAATAGCAGGGCCGGCATAACAATGGTGAGGGTTGTCTGCTGCTATTGAGATCACCATGACCTATTCTTGTTAGTTGTAAAGTACTGTTAAGTGTACAAGTTTATTATTGTTGTAAAGTTACTTGTAGTTTTTTCTTCAGTTTGCTACATTATTGTTTGTGACATTGTGCATCTAACCTTGCTATCTTTGATTTATTAGATGTCATACATGTTGTAAACTCGTGCTTGTCTTGTCATATGTGTGACAGAGCTGCATTTTATTTATTTTTTCTATAGTTCATACATTTCTGCCTTGGTTCAATATTTGCATTTGCTTCTGTTGGCTCTGGTCACTGTATTTAGTCATCCTGTTTGTACTATTGTCTTTTATTGCTCCATATATAACATCTATATTATTATCCACTATTACATGCAGTTGAGTGAATTTGAAGTGGTGAACATATTACTCACATATTGATAATATATTACTTACATTATAGTTTAGCGATTGAAAAGCACAATAATTGTAAATTATGGCTACTGCAGAGTATTTCATGAAACTTGGAAAGAAATTTGGTATGGAAGGTGAGATTTTAAGGACCTTTGTGGAGAAGGAACTCAAGAGATCAATCAAAAACAATTGGACAGATAGGAGAAGAAGGCAGCTGAAGAATTAGCTGAAAAAAGGAGACAAGAAGAAATACAATTGGGTGAAACAAGAAGAGCAGAAGAGATGGCTCTTGAAAAAGAAAAATTAGCCTATGCTCAGGCTGAGTTAATGGTTCAACAGGCTCAGGCTGAGATAGGAGCACAACAGGAACTGAGATTGGCGGAATTGGAGATTGAAAAATTACGACTCTTACAACCACAGGTTAATTCTATGAATGGTGGTGATGAGAAGAAAGATTTTTCTTCTCCTTTTAAGTTAAATTTGCAAAAATTTAACTCATCTATAGATCACATATCATGCTATCTGAATAGATATGAGACATATTGCCAAGAATTTAAGGTTGATAAAACTACCTGGTCCAGTAGGCTAATGAACTTATTGGTAGGTGAAGCACTTACTTCAGTCTTAACCTTAGATGAGCAGACTAGGAAAGACTATGATGCTATAAAAGCCATGTTAATTAAAGAAGTATCAATTGGATGATAATAGCTATAGAATGAAATTTGAGTCACTGTTGCCAGATTCAGGAAAAGATTTTACTGAATTCATTTCAGCTTGTAAGCTTTACTTTGCTAGATGGATTCAGTTGTCCAAAATTGAAAAAAAAACATTTGAAGGACTATCTGATTTGATTTTGAGAGACAAGGCTTTGTCTTCAATTAGTGGAACCTTTTTGTCATTTCTGCAGGAGAGGAAACCTGAGAATTTGGCTAATCTTAAAACTCTCGGTAGACAATATCAAGTTGCACATCCAGATAGAAACCTGAGTAAGAGTAACATTAAGGATTCCTTGCCAGCTGCATCTGCTAGGATGGTAAATTATAATACACCTAGGCAAAGATCTAACAGCATTGACAAAAATTATAGAGTTAACCAAAATTTTAACTATGGCAATAACAGAGGCAGGTACAATTTTAATTTTAAAAAGTCAACAGCCTCAGAGATATTATAACTCCAATGATGATGGATATTATGGACAACAGTCATCATTCAGATCCAATGATTATCAAAACAGAGGAGGATATAATAACAGATCAAACAGAGGACAAAGGTCATTCCATAGAAATAATGACAATCATAGTAATAATAGAGGTTTTTATCAGAACAATAATTTTAGACAGTCAAGGACTCTGAACGTTCAAATGCTTTCGTAAATGTGAATGACAATAATTCAGTTCAGAATAATGTTGGTGTGGCTCATGCAAATGCATGCAGTGTTGATCTATCCAACAGTGCTAATTGTACTGAATATAATTCTTTATTTCAGCTACAGGGAGTGCCAAGGCTGTTATGTGGACATCCTTTACCAGTCATGTCCTCATATGAGAGTACTGGTTCACTGGTACTTGATAAGGGTTTTGTAGACAATAAATTAGTGTCACTTTTGAGGGACACTGGTTCCACTACAATTAGTGTGCGCAGGTCTTTGGTGGATCAGTCGGATTACACAGGCAGAGTAGTGAAATGCATTACATTTAGTGGCACAATGGAATACTTTCCAACAGTGGAAGTATTTCTGGATACACCTTATTTTACCGGGAGAGCTCTTGTGTGTCTACTTAACAGTCCTATTGCTGGAATAATTTTAGGAAATATCCCAGCTCTACATGAATGTTCTAGAGTGGACACTGAAAATTTGGAAAAACAGCACTTAATAACTGCAAATGCTGTTACAACCAGAGCACAAGCTCGTGCTGAAAGGAATGATCACAACTACAGTGATATTGTGTTGTAGGAGGTAATAAATTATGGGGAGGAGTCTGAAGATATGATGAAAATCATGATAATGATAGAGATAATGAGAATGAAAATATTGATCAACTGGAAGATGACGATAATTTACAAATGGAATTGATTGATAAAGAATCATTCATACAAAGGCAAAAAGATGATGATTCTTTAAGGACATTTTTTCGTATGGCAAAAGCAAATCATACGATGTTTGATAATAATGCTAAGCATTGGTACACATTAAATAATGATATTTTAATTAGAAATTTTCAGGATGCTACATATGTGAAAAAACAGATTTTGGTACCTACTTGCTTTAGACCATTTGTCTTACGACATGCCCATGACATAAATTGTGCGGGTCATTTGGGTATTGCAAGGACAAACCAGAGAGTGGAAAGTATTCCACTGTGCCACTAAATGTAATACATTTCACATTTCTTTTGGCCTGGTGTAACAAAAGACGTGAAAATTTTTTGTCGCACATGTTCAGTGTGTCAAAGTGTCGCAACAAAAAGACCTGGACATAATGCACCTATCCAGGCATCTGATATTTCTTTGCATCCATTCGCAAAGATGGCTATTGACCTTATTGATCCATTAAAAGTCACATCAGCTAGGGGTCACAGATTTGTGCTTACTTGCATTGATGTGTGCACCCGATGGCCGGAAGCAATTCCGCTTAAATCGACATCAACTGTTTAGTATTCAGCAGATTGGGTTTTCCCGAAAACAAACTATCTGACCGGGGCTCCCAGTTCATTTCTGATGCTATGAAGGAAGTGACGAAGATGTTTGGGATTGAGAGAGCGCTTAGTTCAATCTATCACGCTCAAGCGAATGGTAAAATTGAAAGATTTAATAGGAGTTTAAAATAAATGTTGGGCAAGGTTACGCCTAAGTATCCACAAGATTGGGATAGAATATTGCCTGCTGTTCTCTTTGCGTATAGAGAAATTCCCAACGAAAACACGGGATTTGCGCCATTTGAATTAGTATTTGGTGCAAAGCCTAGAGGTCCTATGTCTATTTTAAAACAATTACTCATTGGAACCAACATGGATGAGGAGGTTCAAACCTTTTATCAATATGTTGTGAATTTAAGACATAAGATTATTGACGCATCCAAAATAGCAATGGAGTCGTCGGAAAAAGCAAAATTTAAGGCTCAATTGTTTATCAATCAAAACAGGAAACTGCGCCAATTATGGCCAGGTGAAGAGGTCTACTGTTACGACACGTGTTATGATGTTGGCCACTATTATTGTGAGCATTTAAAGTTACGCGTTAATGGATTAAGATGCTATAAATATAAGATGTTTCGCGCTTCAAGATATTTTATTGAACGCGAATTTGTACAGTTGTCTAGGATTATGATGACGTGTTACGTTGGTATGCTAACACATGACAACGTTCTATTTTGACCCTTCAGACTCCGAACTTTGTCCAAGTCGGACGTATTCTTCATTCCTCCCAGTATAAATTGAATTGCGCTGAAGTCCTTTTGAAGATAGGCTACGGGGTCAGCTATCTTGCTTTATGAATACAATGTTGGAGTATTCTTATTGATGATTAAGTTCCGTGAATTAGGAATAACAGGGAGTATTAATTTTGTGATTGTCAGAATCGTTATCTTCGCCAAACCTATGGCTGTTCGTTACCGGATGACCGACATACGGCATCGCATATAAACAGTCAGACCTTTTGACGACAGAGCAAGTAATATATATGAGACAGTAATGGACTGCGCAGAATCCGATATAACTATTCGATGCATGAATTCAATTATCTTGTATGTCATAATAAATATGTACTGTTTTGTGGACTCAAAAGAATCGCATCGTTGTCGCTTCAATTCAATTGATTTGGTCAGAGTGCTCACCATTCGCGAACAACACCAATCAGCACTATTGCTCGATTAAAGACAAGTAAGAATCACACGGAATAATAATATAAAATCCATTCTTTATTATTCAACGAATCTTCGAAGTATCAACAAGCTGCTCAACACCTACATATTACTTCCAAACAAGGACAATAAATTACTTGTGTTGTGGAAGGATCCTTACACACTTGTTGATAAATTGTCAGATGTTGAATATGTTTTATCTGTTAAAGGAAAAGATAAAATTGCTCATATTAATATGTTACGACAATTTCATACTCGACCTCCACATCTGAAATCTATCTTTGAAGCTATCGACGAATCGGTTGATAGTCGCTCCTCCTTAGCAGTTATTCAGGAGGAGAATTCTGATTTTTCTGATAATGGTGAACCATAATTATCTTTACCTGATGTCCATCTTTTGTCGGCTGAAAGCTGGAAAGATATTTCCATTGCTCCAACTTTATCTTCTAATCAGAAGGAGCAGATTTCTGGATTACTACAATCGTTTTCTGATGTGCTCACGGATGTTCCTGGGCATACAGATATTATTCAGCATGATACCGTGCTAACAGATTTTACGCCTATCAAACTCAAACCTTACCCTATACCGATTCATTTACAATCTCAGGTACAGGAAGAAATACACATGATTAGGTTGAACATAATTGAACCTTCTAATTCACCATATAGTTTTCCTATGGTGTTGATCAGAAAAAAAGACAAATCTATTCGTATAGATTTCAGACGTCTAAATGCTGTCACGATTCAAGACACTGAACCGTTACTTGAATCCCTTCTTGATAGATTATCTACAGCTACATTCTTTACTAAGTTTGACCTATCCAAGGGATATTGGCACGTGCCATTAACTGACAAATCTAAGCCTTATACCGCTTTCGCTACACCTTTAGGTTTGTTTCAGTTCAATTACATGTCTTTCGGTCTTGTTAACGCTCCTGCTACTTTTGTTCGCATGATGCGTAGACTATTCTCTGATCACCTACATTGGTGATATCTTTGTTTCATCATACTTGGGATGATCATGTTGACGGAATTCATTCTTTGTTGAATACATTACGCTTTCACAACATTACTGCTAGACCCTCTAAGACCAGAATAGGTTATACTGAAATTTCTTTTCTTGGTCATAAGGTAGGAGGTGGGTTTCTCAAACCTGAAGATTCTACTGTTTCTAATATTCTGAATCTTGAAATTCCTCGAACAAAAAACCAAGTTCAAAGTTTATTAGGCCTCATAAATTTCTATAGAAAATTTCTGCCTAATTTCTCAGATATGACTTCAGTTTTGTCTGCGTTGGTAAAGAAGAATGCTGCAAATAAGGTAAATTGGTTGCATGCTTGTCATGTTGCTTTAAATTTGATTAAGATTGCCTTTTTGAAATCACCAATTTTGAGGCTACCTGACATTTGATATCCTTTCGTTCTCAGAGTCGACACTTCAAATACAGCCATAGGCTGAACATCAATGCAAGAATTTGAAGGCCACATGCACCCTTCTATGTATGTGAGCCGCAAGTTGTCGCCTACAGAGCAACGATATCCCATTGTTGAGAGAGAGTTGCTTGCTATCACTTTTTCGTTCAACAAACTCCAGAGATATTTGATGGGGGCTCGTTTCACGCTGGAGACAGATCAATGCGCCCTATCGTATCTACAGACTGCTAGATTTACCAACCAAAAAGCAGCTAGAGCCTCGCTCGCCCTACAACCATATGACTACACCATTAAAGCCATGAAGGGAAGTCAAAATGTATTAGCGGATGTTCTTTCCAGGTGTGTCAAAGACCCTACATCAGCTACCAACTTTACAAATCCAGATGATACACATAACTCAATCTAGCACACATACGTACATGGTAATGTCCTGTGCAAGAACTTGTTGCTTGAAGAATCACGTAATCGCAGGACACTAATTAGATTCTACAGTGATCACGTTGCTGATATCAGAAAGCAGCTCGCACAGCAACACAATGATGATGGATCCTATGGGACGCAACATCAAGTGATATATCGTTGAACTCATGACACTTCGTGTAAACATCGTGCCGTCATGACAATACTCATCGTCAAGCTACAAACTGTCAAATACAGCTTGTGTATTCCAAACAATTTTGGATACGCTGTGGTTTTGGTAAAAAAAAACTGTGTACTACATTTCAAGGGACATAATTCAAAAATGAATGTCGCACAATTTTCAAGGGAAGTAACAAGGATATTTAGGATGGAACTTATTTGTGATGATTCACTACAATATTTAATGACGTGTGGATTCTTACGGACATATTATTGAATTGACATCAATCATGGACATGATCGACGATGGATTTCAACGTACAAGTTATAACATTGGATAAACATTTTAAAAGTATTGAAATGACATTGTGTTTTATACTTGCACTATTCTATTTAATATTAGAAAGTGTGCACTACACATTGTTGATTAATAGACAAAATTTATGTCACACTCACACTGAACTTTGAAACATTGTTGAGCTATTACGCCATTCTATGGTTTATGGATACAACACATAGGAATATTGTTACCATCTGCCAATTAATGTGTTACCTACATGATTTTCTCGCTTCACATGTTATGAATATGATATATTAATAACATATCATTCACAGTTACACAAAACTTTATTCATGTGACAAATTGTAGCAGTCACACACCTTATTGGTTATTTGTCTGACTCTCATCTCATCTATTGTTATTATATTATTATTAATGCTTTGCATTATAATGTTACTTTGAGATGACATTAAGAGACTACCGTTACCTGATAAGACAAATAGGTGTTCAGACAGTATGAAGGATGAGAATGCATGGACTGATATAATTATGACGTTTTTATATGTTGGCTGATCTTGCTATGGTTACCTCACTTTGATGTTAAATTGTTTTATGTCATGTGTAGACAATGGTATTAGCATTTTATGCTACTTTCGACACCTCATGTGTTAAAATGCCTATTTTGTGGCAGAAACATGGGTACTATATAATTTCATGCTAGCAATGAGATTTGATGTTACCATCGTTCACTGTGGTGAAGTTGAACCCACAACACACAAATAATGAAAACTGCATTTTCATTATTTGACGAGGGGAGGTTATTGTTATGATTAAAACTCATAACATATCGGTCGTTATCAAATAGGTATCGATTGTTGATACCATGCTGTTGATGTACGGTATGCACGGGTTACCCGGAAGTACGTCACTGACTTTTGGTACAGTTTTAGCAGGTCAAACCGGTCTCAGCTTGTCAAAAGTCAAGGAGCCTTCGAGGCCTTTTTCTTGTGTTCCTCAGTGTGGACAGACATATATTTGTTCAGCTCCTAGAATGTGTTAATTCTACAGAATCCTAAAGTGTTTCAACATTTAGATCGCCCACATGCTTCATTGGGTTGATGCTAAAGATTAATATTGAATGAAGTGTATGCTGTAATCTGATGAACATGAGTTGGCACTTTTAAAATAAAGTCTGAATGAACAATGTCAAGGACATCTTGTCATTAGCAGACTGAATAGCAACGCTCAAGACTGGCTAGGTTATGCCATCGTCTTACATATATCTATTGGATGAATTATCGGAGCTTGTAATATGATTAAACGTATGTCGTCTGAACGTCCAACCTGGCCTTCGCAACTTCTTTACTGTTGAAGATCAAGTTTGTGAAAGAAGGCTGAATGTAAAACTGTTACCGGCATATGTGGATGCCTTTATAATTATATGCAGAAATATATCTGTTAAAGGTGGGACCTCTCCGAAGTACACCTTCAATATATAACTCGAGTCCTAATGCTACAACCAGAAGGTGGATCACTACACCATCCACTTCAATGGCCCTGGCCACCACTGACATCCAGCAGATCCTGTTCCTCGGATACCAACAGTCAGTTCTGCCTGGAACAACACCTCATCCATCTTATAGGTTGCCTTAAACCCTACGGCTTGAATACCCAGCATTCTGTTGTCTGAGGCGTCCTTTTCTATCTAGTCCCAGTTTTATTATAACTTTCTTCTATGACTGCGATCACCCTTGACTTCCCTCCTATTTTATATACAAGGTGTGATCAAAAACGTATCCAGAATGGTAGCATAAGTCCGGAACCGAGCGACACAGCTGGAAGCTGCTAAGCACAAGTTGACCTTAGAACCTAACGTGCATGTGGCGTGAGTCACGTCTCCCCTGCTCATCTGGTTTATATACAGTAGTGCTTTGTTCTTACGTGTGTGAACCGTGGTCGTCGCATTTGTCATAGGGGAAAAAATTGACCAACGAATTTGCATCAGAGGTCGTGCTTTTTGGGTCTGGGTGAGTTTGGGGTCTTCCACTGTGAAGACTGGGCCTTAGTTTCGAGGCCATACCCATAAACCCACGATTCATCACCAGTTAGGATTGTTTTTAAAAAGTTTTCATCGTTATTGTCGCACTCAAGCAGGTCACGAGCAGCTGAAACACATGCCTGTTTCTGATCAGCGGAGAGCAATTTTTGAACAAATTTGGATGAGATGCGTGTATGCCCTAACTGTCCGTAAGAATTGACTGAACTGAAACTAATGTGTAAGTCTTCAGATAACTCACAAATAGTGATCCGGCGATTCTCCAGCACAAGTTTGACATTGTTTTCACTTTTGCTGGTTGCGGGCCTCCCAGACCATTCATCACATTCAACACTTTCACGACCTTCTTTAAAACGTTTATACCACTCATAAACTTGTGTACGGCTTATACAATCCTCCCCATAGACTGTCTGTAACTTTAAGTATGTGTCTTTGCAAGAGTCTGACAAAATCTGATGCAAATTCGTTGATCAGTTTTTTTTCGCCATGCAAATGCGACGACCATGGTTCACATATGCAAGAACAAAGCACTACTGTATACAAACCAGACGAACAGGGCAGACGTGACTCATGCCACATTAGGCTCCAAGGTCAACCTGTGCCTAGCAGCTTCCGGCTGTGTCGCTCGGTTCTGGACTTGTGCTACCATTCCGGATACTTTTTGATCACACCTCGTGTGTGTATATATATATATATATATATATATATATATATATATATATATATATATATATATATATATATATATATATATATATATATATATATATATATATATATATATATATATATATATATATATATATATATATATATAAATTCACCAATAACTCAACTTTTCAATAAATCATGACATGTTGTTGTTTAACAATGACTGCTGAGCTTCTCGCTATTTTTCCAGCCAATACCACATTGAAGACTCCTTAGTATTATCTACACTGTAGATCTAGGCTTTTCCTGTGACTTTTCTGCCATTCCGAAAAGTGTTGTTGAAATCATGAGCTCCTGTTTCTTCAACTTGGCTGGCAGTTAAAGGATCATCACATCTGGTCTCAAGCTAGGAGGAAGAAGGCATACTGTGCATTTCTCACCATACAAGGGGGGCTCTCTAAATATGCAGAGCTGAAATACAGTGTGCTGGTTCTGGGCTGTCCCAATGAATTATCACATCCTATACACAGTCTCTTCTCAGCTCCCCTGTCCCATCATGGGCCCATAGTGAGATCCTTCTGCATGCAGCCTACCAGGTAAAAAGCCAGTTACGTCTGGGGCTCAAGTGACTCCTCCGAGCTTAGTGTGCAATGCTGGGTTCTCAACTTGTTTCACCACAGGTGGAATTCCTGGATGTGTGTGCATGATTTCAAGAGTCAATGAGGGTGTAATTAGACTCACAGACAGGGGTTCACTTCCATATTTGAATACTGTAGCATTGTGCTTAGCTGGTGGTCATATAAGGAAGACTCCCAGATATGCCTCCATGCATAAATCATGACATAACACAATTTACTACTGACCCATCAGCTAAAACCACACAACGAAAGCCTTTGTGTACAGGAACCATAAAGGATCTCTTCTCAAACATTCCTTCAGCCTGGCAGTTGTATAACTCAAAGGCAACATTGTAGGGATCTCCTTTGTGCCAGGATGGAGTGAGTCCCCATTTCATGGGGATCACAACACGGTCAGAAGATTCGGCTGTGGAGCCATCAAAGGTTACTGGAACCAAAACAGGCCTGGAAATAAAAAACATAAGAATTTGTTTAACAAAATGAGGTTTCAAATAAACAACGGATTCAAGTAACAAAAGCGGAGGGGAGAAGACAGAAGCAGACTGGTTTTATTCTTAAATAGATAAAAGAAAATACAGCTAGCTAGTAAGATATTGGCCTAAAACTTTAATTTTAAATATGTAATTGCTTTATTGCTTCCCCCCCCTCTCTCTCTCTGTCTGTGTATGTATGGTATGTGTGAATGTACTTTGTGTGTGTGTGTGTGTGTTATATTACTGAATGCAATGTTAATATTAATTACTTAATACTGAAGTTAAGAACGATTTAATTTGAAAACAATTTGAGAATTATATTATTCCAGGGCAGAAATGTAAAAATGCAATAAAGCCTATTTCTTTACCTTGATATGGTAGAGTTCAAAATACAAAAGAAAAATTTAATACACACAACAAGAAAAGTGGTTCCTAAAACTTGTTTTTGCCCACTTTACTTGTTAAGAATAAGTATTACAATTGTAGCTTAACACTTTTGAGTACCAAGACTTCTCAGTTAGCAATGACGGTCAAGTACCATAAATTGTTAGGAAAAATTTCCTATTTGGGGCGTTGAAATTTAAAAACAATCACTGAGACCGAATGAGTCAACAGACTGACATGAAACTTTCAAAATGATATTGGAAGTGGATAGTGTCACGTGCTGACCCTGTTTTGTGTTCAGGTCATGTGATCATGGTGGCCATTTTGATTAATGAGTCAACAGACAAAAATTGGCATGCACTATGGAAAAATGTATTTAAAATATTATAATAAAAGCCCCTTCAGTCATAACTGACTACGGGAATGCGCCCCTGAGGTGACAGTCCTCAGCGGCTTATTTTTCTGGTGTTCCTGTCGACATTTTCTCCTCTTCTGCTTGTTGGGTGAGCTTCTTTTTGCCCAATCTAAGGTGGCACAGCAGATAGCATCACCACTTGGTGCGATCGGCAGCTTCATCCTCCCAAGTTTCTGGATTTATGTCTAGTGCCCTCTGTCTCTGTTACACACATCTTTGAACCTCAGCTGCAGTCGCCCAACTGTTCCTTTGCCATCTGCCAGTTGTCTGTAGAAGATTTCTTTCAGGATGCGACCATCTTCCATGCGGCGGACATGGCCAAGCCAGCGTAGTCTGCACTATCTAAGCAGTGTATGCATGCTTTGAAGGCCAGCCCGTGCGCAGACCTCGACATTTGTCACTTTTTCTTTCCACGAAATGCCGAGGATGTGGTGTAGACACTGTAGATGGAAGGTATTGAGCCTTCTTTCTTGCTTAGCATAGATTGTCCACATCTCGCTGCCATATAGAAGTGTGCTGGTGACACAGGCATTATATACTGCAGCTTTGGTCTTCAGTGTGAGTTTGGAGTTTTCCCAAACACGTGATGTGAGGTGGGCAAAGGCAGCTGCAGCTTTGCCAATGCGGCTGTCAATTTCTGTGTCCATAGAGAGTTTGTCATTGATGGTAGACCCCAAGTATATGAAGTGGTGGACCACTGCCAACTCATAGTTATCGAGTTATAACTGGTGCAGCACACACATCCTGACTCAGCACATTTGTTTTCTTTAGAATTATTGTCAGGCCAAAGTCCTTGCATGCTTGGGTGAAGCGATTTATCAAGCTCTGATATTATAATCAACTCAAAAGACTTTCCTAGATATAGTATAATTGAACATTATAAAAAAAGCAACTATAATATGCTCTTGAATGATATTTGGGTTAAAAAGCTATTTGAAATAGACACAAAATTCCAGGGTCTGTAATGACAAAAGATAAATATTCATGAGGTAGCGACATGATTTCATGCAAAAAGAAATGAAAAAAGTACACACTTGTCAACATGCTTTACCCGGATGTGTTAGTCTAACATAAATTATGGTAACATGTAATTATTGTTGCTTTTTTTCTCTGGCCTCGGGGGCCTATTTTCTTCCTGGCGGCACCACAGTTCTCACACTTATGATGAAACACTGAAAACCAGGGCCCAACACAGAGTGGTTCTTCACATCCAATACAAAAGAGTCTTGTATGGACGTAATCCAGCAGAATTACAATGAATCTTGG
Organism: Oreohelix idahoensis; assembly: GCA_024509875.1. NCBI lineage: Eukaryota > Metazoa > Mollusca > Gastropoda > Stylommatophora > Oreohelicidae > Oreohelix > Oreohelix idahoensis. The sequence goes on along the minus strand of JAMPIV010016003.1, from coordinate 319,943 downwards.
TTGATGTGAGCTGTCTTCATACTGCTGTGGGAAGTGGTTATGTTCTGCGACGCCAAGTCTGTCAGTTTTCACTGAAGCACGGATGGCCTGCACTTTCTTGTGACGTCATATTCTTGTATAATCTGATATCAAAGCTTCAGTAATCTAGAGCCTAAATTGCTTTGGTGTAATTGGAAGTTTGGCAGCTTCACAGTACAGACTATCCATTTACAAGGGCAACTTCTATGACAAAATGAAGGATGACACCATTTGAAGCAGCGTTAAGGTTAAAAGTACTTCACTAGTCTTAGACTGAAGTAATCTACACCACCTATATTGTGAATATAAACATCTGCCATGACAGGTTCTTCCACTGTCCTAAATCCCCCCTCAAGGTGTCTCGATCTAATACGATTGTCAACAACATTGGTTGTGTGGACTGTGCTGAGAAAATTCAAGCGTTTAGTATGCCATGTACAGGCAATCATTTTCCCCCGATCTAGCAAAAATAGGTTAACTGCTACACGTCATCTTCATGTTTTATTTCCTCAAAATTATAGGAAACACTTTTCTGCTTTCTGGTTGAAAATTCAGGCAGCCAGTTGCTCACATAGGGGTCATCAGTCATACAAGTCCCACTGAAAATCATTTGCTGCTTCTCTACCATGCCCCTTCCTAGTAGCAGGTCTTTTTCTACGCCCCTGATTCACACCATGATCCTGAAAATCACCATAAGTGGCACCCTCAAGAATGTTACATCTAGGGTTGTCACTTTCAAAGGTCAGCTGAGAACCACAATCTGAATCATTGCAACATTCAACTGTTTCACGCATTGAAAAAAATACCACTTAAACATGAGTCAATACATGTGAAAAAATGTTCACGCTGATAATAACTAATTGCTTGATAAAGAAGAGCGACTTCCCTTGATTGCGTGTGTTCAGACGGCTGCCATGATCACTTTTTATGCTAATGCTATAATAAATTTTAACTAAAATCTTGCAATATCTGAAAAAAAAAAAAAAAAAAATTCACTGTAGAATCTCCCTTCAATTAAGTACAGATAAGGAAGAATAATAATTATGAACTGCTAAAATACAAATTCATACTAACATATGACATGCTGGAGCCACATTATATGATGGCGAGTACTTCTGCCCTCCTGGAGAGTCCTTCCATAAAGGATGCCTTCTTTTTGCATTACCATCTTTGTAAGTACATGCTTTCACAATATCATCAGATGCTAGAGTGCTGAAAGGTAATTGTCAAGATGTAATTTTGAGAACGGTCTATGGTTGTATGCACCTGAGGGTGTGAGGTTTGCTGGGTGCTTTGTTGTGGTAAACATGAATGCATTATGAGTTGAAACTTTTGTGAGTTTCATGTGATGTTTGCATTAGCCGCTGAACTCTATGTCATGTGACTAAAGTAGAAGTTATTATTGGCTAGAGTAATCCTGATGTGTGGAAGGTCAAAAAGTTATGAAGTTTGTGCAAGGGGGGAGTAGACAGAAGTTTTCAGAGACAGACATGCCCTGTTGTTGTTCTGGTGTGGAAGAGCCTATTGAAGGCATATGCCTGTTGTGTGATTTTTGTTCACGCAAGGATCAAGGATGTTTCTGATCCAGGTTGTTGTAATGCCAGAAGTGATAGTCTTATTTTCTTCTTCTTCGTTCTTCCTCGTTCATCCTGAAAAGGATGTTGGTTGCGTTGTGTCTGTTTACAGCAGAGCTGCGATATCTGCGCCTTTCAGCCGACACATCCGACTTCAGCACGGCATTTTTTGGGACCGGGTTTGCCTTCCCTCTTCGATCCCTACTCTCTCAGCCAGACTGCAGTGATGCAGCCTGTTTCCAGGACCACCACTTGGAGGTGGAGTAGGGTCTTGGTCAGCTCTGGTTCGCTGAACCTGACGCAAGCAGTCAAGTTATGGGTCACTGACTGCATTCTCTGTTGCTGTGTCTTTGGGTCCCATAGTCTTATTTGACTTCTGGTAGTAGTCGAGACAAGTTGGTAGTTTCTTGTTCCTTTTGTGTACTTCTTATTTATGGCATGTACTAGCTGTGATTACATCATGTCGAGATTAACTTGGTCTCTGAGTTTACCTATTTCTATGTACAGTGTGGAAACTTGTTCTCTGGGCAACGTTGCCGTTAGCTTAGTGATAACAGCGCTGATGTAGGTGTTGTCAGGGACAAAGGTGTGCAAGTTCACCCCAAGCACCTTTTGTCTTGTGACATTAATGAGATCAATAAACAGATACATATAGCATAGACATATGAACAGATGCTACTTTAGCAGCTAAGCTGAATATGTCTTCTGACGCTTAAAATTTCTGTAATTAGTACAATTCTAAAGCCGTATAAAAAAAAATGAACATACAATAAAGACACACCAAAAACTTCTGATGCAGAATATTTCTGTAATTAGTACAATTCTAAATCCTTAAAGAAAAATGAACATACAATAACCATACAACCAAAAACTTCTGATGCTGAATATTTCTGTAGTTAGTACAAGTTTGTTGAAGGTCTATGCTCCTTGTGGTGCTGAAGGACACAGCTGTAATGCTGGCTGTATGCTTCACAAGAAGCAAAAAAAAGGGAGATGAATTAATGAATAACAATGAAAATAAAAGCAGGGGGCTGTATGAAACTTCATTAACAAGGGCAGTTATTGTGTCAGACTCTCAGTCCATGCTTCAGAAGGTCCAAAATGGATGGCTATGCCATGAATGGAAAACCTGCATAGAAGCCTTGAATCTTCAAAGAGCTGGTGTGGATCTACTGTCCTGGACATGCAGGTGTACGCAGCGATGAAAGAGCTGATAGACTAGCTTCAAGAGCACTCATAGTAGGTGCACTGGGTATGGACAGGGGAGAGATACTGAAGGCAAATAATGATCACCTATTAGAGAATGACACTGCAATCGATGAAATATCAAGGCTATGACTGTTGGAATTTGGCATTTAGCGTAAGACTGGCAAGGATGGACATATGAGAGGATTGCATCTGGCATGTATACAACCAGCACATAACAGCAACAATTAGCATTCATACCCTTTGACATTTGTTGAGGGAAACTCAGCACCTATGCGTTTGCCTGGAGTGCAATGACATTGATTCTGAAAACAATATCATCTGCGCTAGTTTTTTTTTTTTTTTTAAGAAAAAATATTCGTTCAACCTCTGATGGAATATAATTAGAATATCGAGTGTAGCTTATTCAAGACAATAATTTTGATTTCCGATAAAAGTGTGTGTACCCTCCTTGTCTTCAAAAAAAAAAAAAAAAGAAGCAGTCTCTCAAATGATGGAGGAGGGCGGAAAAGCCTGGGAGGACACCTACGTCACCAATCAGTAATATGCCTAGCTCACTTTCCCGCCATAATTCATATATTAATGTTTGTTATATAGGCTAGTAGCTGAGCGACAATTGGATGAGGTCCAGTGCGGATTCCGAGCAAATCGAAGTACTCAAGACCTAATCTTCACACTCAGACAGCTGAGTGAAAAGGCCCTTGAGTATAAGAGTGAGATCCATCTTTGTTTCATAGATCTGGAAAAGGCGTTTGACAGGGTCCCCTGGAGCAAACTTTGGGACTGTTTGGCAAGGAAGAATATTCCAGCACCTCTGATTCATGCTATACAGAGCTTCTACAAGTCTTGCAGAAATTATGTGAGGACAGCAAACCATAAGTCAGAAGAGTTCAGGACCACCACTGGTGTAAGACAAGGTGATATCCTGTCACCTTATCTTTTCATACTCCTCATGGACGATGTCATCAAGGCATGTAAGGAGAGAAGAAGAAAGTATTCAGTGGGGTACTGGAAGATGAGACAGGTCTGTATTTCAGAGCTGGCATTTACTGATATGTTGCCCTGATTGCTAAATCAGAGGCACATCTCCAATCAACCTGCAAGTCTGGAAGGAAGAGCTAGAGAAGAGAGGGATGGTCATAAGCAGCTCTAAAACAAAATCCATGGTGATATCACGAGAAGAAAGAAAACATCAGATTAAGTTGGGAGAACAGGTTCTGGAGCAGGTCGACCACTTTAAATATCTCGGAGCTATTATAGACCGAAAGGGAGGCATCAAAGAAGAGTTGGCCACTCGAAAAGCAGCGGCTGGGAGACTTTTTCGGGCCATAAATCGTGGATTCCTCAGCAAGAAAGAGGTTGGTAAGAAAACGAAGATGGCTGTATACCGCTCCACCTATGTCCCAGTCTTGACATATGGATGCGAGTCGTGGGCAATGACTACAACCCACAAAAGCCAGATCCAAACCTCAGAAATGAGGTATCTGAGAAAAGTGGTTGAAGTAACAAGAAGAGACATGGTCCGCAACCAGACGATCCGTCAAGGCCTAAAATCCCATCCGCTGCAGACCCAAATAGAACAGTCCCAACTAAGATGATTTGGCCATGTCTGCAGAATGGGAGAAGATCGGCTACCACGACAAGCATGGGAAACAAAGAGACAGGGATCCAGACCTCCAGGACGACCCAGAGTCCGCTGGGAGGACAACATTAGACAATCTTTGAAGGACCGAGGACTAGAATGGAACCAGGCCAGGAAGAAGACAGCTGATAGAATGGTCTGGCGCTCTCTCTTCCAAACCTCTACACCTCACGGTAGAAGGGGAACGACTAAGTAAGTAGTATATAGGCTAGGCCTCCTGTTTTACTATTCTGTGTAATTCTCTGGGCCTGTCGATTCTCAACACCTGTTCTACAGTTATAGGTGATCTGCTTGTCTGTAATTAATTTAATATTTTCTGTTGCTCATACTTCTTACACTTTAGTAGAAAAACTGCGTTTTCGTTGTCTCTAATGCTGAAAGTTTTTTGGTTTCAGCTAGGCCTACACACATAAAACTGAGAATCATAAAGTGTTATATATATTCTGCATTTCTGTATGGTGCAGAAACATGGACGATGAATAAGCATTTGGAAGAAAGAATTGAGGCTCTTGAAATGTGGATATATAGAAGAATGGGGCGTATCTCATGGAAAGAGACGAAAACAAATAAGGAGGTTCTACAAAATCTAGGTATGAAAAGAGAACTAATGAGGGAGATCAAAGTTCGGCAGCTAAAATACGTTGGCCACATAAAAAGGCATAACACCTTACAGAAGACCATAATAGAAGGAAGAGGTGAAAGCAAACGTGCAAGGGGAAGACAGCGCTATAAGTGGGAAGATAACATCAAGAGATGGACAGGAAAGAGTCTATCAGAGTGCACCACCAAGACAAGAGACAGAAGACATTGGAGATCCATTACAGCCAACCTTCGTTGTGGAGATGATGACACACATACAATTGCATTTGTTACGTAAGAAAGAAGCAGTATTATAAATACAGTAGGCTATACAGATGCGGAAATTTTTTTTTGAAAAATTAATACCTACCACGCAATTCGACTACACATTTCTACACGGAAGCAGCGAAAAGTTGCAAACTACTTGACCAGCCTGTTACAGTTGACCTGTTTTGTTTTTCAGTTATTAATTAAGCAACAGAACGCACGGCCCGAAAGAGACACAAAAATGCATAGGCCTACTGGAAACTTAATGTATGAAATTACAGTTGCAGCACATTATCAAGCGTTTATTTTCTTTGTAAAATTTGAGCTACGATTTTGAAAATATTATTAAATTGCATATTCTTCTTAGGCCTAATGATAAATAAACTATTTAATTAATTTTATAATCGTGCTTTTGCGTAACTGGTTTTGTACCGCTCGTACTTTCATATTCGAACTTATACAGGGTGTTCCACGAAAAAGCGGCCCGTGACGTCATGGAATGCTGACGTATTGTGTCGGAAGTAGTGTGAATGGCCAAGTAGTCCTAGCGATCCCCTACGGATATAATTCTCAACAATAGCTATCCTTTCTTGCAGTGAAAACGGCATTGCGATAGACAGTTTATTTAAACACACACGATGGTTTTCAAATACTCACGGTCCAATCACTGAAAATAATTTAGGTCAATCTAGTACTACTTAGAACCTTTTATAACCGACATATTTGTAAACATTGAACAATGCTGAAAAATCTTGCTACTTTCACTTTGTGAATGGGGCCGCTTTTTCGTGGAACACCCTGTATATAAATATTTTTAACTTCGCGCCAATTTTCAGTCACGTAATCGTCTGGTACGCATGCGTGTTATGGAAACAAAATTTGAGTGAAACGTATCGTAATGGTGACAGTGTTGCCACAGCTGGGTATTATTTACTAGATCTGGGTTTTTTGGCTTCCGTCTGGGTATTTGGGTATTGTTTTTTCAAATCTGCATTAATCTGGGTATATTTGACAATTGGCATTTACAATGTATGTATATTCTGTGCACTGAGCATTATACATTATATTTATATTATAATTAAATGTAAAAAAAGTATGTGCAATATATTTTTTATTCAACTTAAATTTAATTCTTGTTTTTAATCACATCAATGACGTTGTTTTTTTACTCGTTTACATCAACTATCTATTTCCTGTTATTCTGTTAATAGCTGTCATCTACAATACTCTAAAGTATTCTTTTTAAATTTCAGACTTAAGCAGATAAACAGCATATTTTGTTGTTGTTGTTGTTATTATAAGATAATAAAATGAGCGATGATGAAGGTCCGCTAGGTAGTTGTAGCAGCATGACGACACACACGCCACCTCACTCCTCAGCATGCGTCGAAAGAGTGTTTTCGAAGGTTAACTTAGTTAAAACTAAACAACCAACAAGCTTTTGTGTGAAACAGTTTCCAATCGAATACTAGCCAAGCAAGCAGTTGCCAAAGATGGAGTTTGTCATAAGTTTAATCCTAGTAAAAGCGTGGTTGAAGATGTGCGTGAAGGACGCTGTCGGCAGAGATATACAAAGATTTTGGAACTCCACAATCAAGATTCCACATTGTCAATTCATGCATATGATCTTGACGAAGGAGAAGTTGTCGACATGGATGCCGAGTCGCTGACAAGTGACACTTTTCAACAGTAACAAGTTACAACTAACATTTTATATTTGATTTGAGGAAAATTTTGTTAATGTAACTGCTGTAAGTATGTTACTGTTAAAATATCTCATTTTCAAGAGTTCATATATTGGGGTGTTAATAAAATCATTTTTATATAATTGTGAATTTTTGGTAGTAAATACCGGTAAATAAAATAAAAATGAAGAAATAAATAAAAATTGGTAGCACACAGCTTATTTGTGCTAAAGTTGCACTAAAAGATTGTGTAAGCATCGTCTATCCCGTGTATTTGAGGCATAAAATAATCTGGGTATTTCTGAGTTTTTTTTATAGAAGAAAATCTGGATTTATTTCTGAGTTTTTTTTTTATAGAAGAAAATCTTGATTTATCGCTAGAACTTGAGTGGCAACCTTGAACGGTGAGTCCGGGGAATGAAGTACACAGATAATGATACATCGATAAATCATCATTATTCTGTGGATGCATCATAAAAAGAAATACCCAGTAAACCTATGATAAAAATAAAATAGTCCACTGTGTTGGAGAAACAGAGAGTACCAGTAGGCCCTATTAGATTATTTACGGGCAATATTCACTTAAAACTATAGGCCTAGGTGTTGAAAGAATAGAGATAGAGAACTACACAGCTGGTAAAACAGGAGGCTATATTAACAAGAACAAAAATTGATATATAAAGAATTGGTGAGGGTATGGCAAGAAAGCGAGCGTCTGGAGAGGTTCTCATAATGCATATTGACGATGACAGATGAATAATGAATTGGGTGTCATCACAGAGACCCCAGGCTTTCCCACCCTCTTCCTCTTGGTGCAAGAGACTGCCGCTTTAGGACAGGGGAAGACGTACATTTTTGATGTACTCGATTTGTACTGATTGGAGGCTCGAAATGATGCCACATTAAACAAAATTATTATCTTGAATTAGCCACGCTATATATTATATTTATCTGTCCACATATAAAACAAGATGCCAACCAAAAATTGCCATCAGTGATGGTAAAGGTAAAGGAACCCGTTACACGCCCATTGAGGCATATTGGGAATATGGTGTTAGGCCCATATTATCTTGACCGTCGGCACACGAGGGGTGATGTGGTCGGCATCACGCCGGCCGCCTTAACCTTCCCAGAGTAGCTCTGGTACCCATTTGGGGCTGGGTCGACCCAGGAGCCGTTTGTGGCCTAAAAATGTTTCCGCCTCATCTGGGGATCGAACCATAGACCACTGCGCTAGGAAGCCAGTGCACTAACCACTATGCTACCGCGGCTCCATCAGTGATGAGGAAATTGAAAATGTCACAAATTTTGAATATCTTGGCTCCATAATTAACAACTATGGAGACTGCTCAGAAAGAGACTGGCCATAGCAATGCAGAGGTTAAATAAAATGAAGAACCTACGGCATAACACCAGTAAATTAATAAAAGTAAAACTTCTGAGAACGTACATCTTTCCGGTAGCAACGTATGGATGTGAATCATGGACCATTACTCAAACATTAAAGAAAAAAAATTGAATCTTTCGAACAAAGTGTTACCAAAAAATTCTCAGAATATCTTGGACCAAGAAGAAGAAAAATATAGACATCCTACACGACCTGAACATCGAGGAAAACTGGCTCATAAACAATATCATGTCCCTGAAACTGAAATATTCACACATTAAACGTCATAGTGGCTTAGAGAGAGCAGTGATGGAGGGTATGGTACCTGGAAGGCGAGGCAGGGGCCGACCAAGACGACGGTGGACACAGGACATTGAAGACACCTTGAACATGACAATGGAGGAGGCAGGAAGGCTGGCTAGAGATCGAGAGTCTTTCAGGCGGGCTGTGATGAGAGCAACGTTCTGCAAAGGACATTCTACATGATGATATATTCTAATATAACCTTAGCAGAGGTTGAATGGGATATTGTTTTTTATAAATAAAAAAAGTCTGATTTCATTCATTATCCTCCACCTACCCCAGGGACATAGACCTTCAGCAAATTCATGTTAAGTCTTGGGGGGAGGGGAGGGGGGGGGGTAGGAATTGGCTAAGAGGAATGGCATCCTTCTCTAATTATAAAGGTACCGGGTTTGCTCGTTGTACAAGGAATATAATTTATGCACATTTTTTCAGAACCACTGATTCCTAATGATATCATATTCCTCCCATATACAACAGTGAAGGGAGTATCATATGGCAATACAATAACCCACTTCTGTCCATGAAAAACTGTTTGGAGATGTCAGGGACCTTGAGCAGATTACTACCTTTATTAGAGTCATTAATGTAGAAGTCTGAGGGCAAATGAATAAGAATATTACCCCCCCCCCCCTTTCCCAATCTCCTGGGTAGTGAAATCAGATGCCTAGCCTTCTGGTATAAGGGCGAAAAAATAGGGAGTCCCATGTGCAAGTTGCACATGTTAAAAATCCCTTGGCAGTTGGACATCATACAGAGTAGGCCATGTGGCAAATATTTATAGAATGTGCGATTCCTGTATACTCACATTGGGGTCCTCGCCTGTGCTACAGAGCTCATGCACTGTACTGAGATCATCCCTGTGTGATCGAACTGGAGGAGATCGAAGTACTGATGGAGTTGTCCATGTGCAATGAAGATAGTCCTTATCAAACCAAACCATGCCAAGTCCTCTTTGTCCTGTGGCATTGGCTTAAGGTCTTTCCATGTCCTCTTTGTCCTGTGGCATTGGCTTAAGGTCTTTCCATGTCCTCTTTGTCCTGTGGCATTGGCTTAAGGTCTTTCCATGTCCTCTTTGTCCTGTGGCATTGGCTTAAGGTCTTTCCATGTCCTCTTGTCCTGTGGCATTGGCTTAAGGTCTTTCCATCTTTGTCCTGTGGCCTCCATGTCCACTTGTCCTGTGGCATTGGCTTAAGGTCTTTCCATGTCCTCTTTGTCCTGTGGCATTGGCTTAAGGTCTTTCCATGTCCTCTTTGTCCTGTGGCATTGGCTTAAGGTCTTTCCATGTCCTCTTTGTCCTGTGGCATTGGCTTAAGGTCTTTCCATGTCCTCTTTGTCCTGTGGCATTGGCTTAAGGTCTTTCCATGTCCTCTTTTGTCCTGTGGCATTGGCTTAAGGTCTTTCCATGTCCTCTTTGTCCTGTGGCATTGGCTTAAGGTCTTTCCATGTCCTCTTTGTCCTGTGACATTGGCTTAAGGTCTTTCCATGTCCTCTTTGTCCTGTGGCATTGGCTTAAGGTCTTTCCATGTCCTCTTTGTCTTGTGGCATTGGCTTAAGGTCTTTCCATGTCCTCTTTGTCCTGTGGCATTGGCTTAAGGTCTTTCCATGTCCTCTTTGTCCTGTGGCATTGGCTTAAGGTCTTTCCATGTCCTCTTTGTCCTGTGGCATTGGCTTAAGGTCTTTCCATGTCCTCTTGTCCTGTGGCATTGGCTTAAGGTCTTTCCATGTCCTCTTTGTCCTGTGGCATTGGCTTAAGGTCTTTCATGTCCTCTTTGTCCTGTGGCATTGGCTTAAGGTCTTTCCATTTCCTCTTGTCCTGTGGCATTGGCTTAAGGTCTTTCCATGTCCTCTTTGTCCTGTGGCATTGGCTTAAGGTCTTTCCATGTCCTCTTTGTCCTGTGGCATTGGCTTAAGGTCTTTCCATGTCCTCTTGTCCTGTGGCATTGGCTTAAGGTCTTTCCATGTCCTCTTTGTCCTGTGGCATTGGCTTAAGGTCTTTCCATGTCCTCTTTGTCCTGTGGCATTGGCTTAAGGTCTTTCCATGTCCTCTTTGTCCCGTGGCATTGGCTTAAGGTCTTTCCATGTCCTTTTGTCCTGTGGCATTGGCTTAAGGTCTTTCCATGTCCTCTTGTCCTGTGGCATTGGCTTAAGGTCTTTCCATGTACTCTTTGTCCTGTGGCATTGGCTTAAGGTCTTTCCATGTACTCTTGTCCTGTGGCATTGGCTTAAGGTCTTTCCATGTCCTCTTTGTCCTGTGGCATTGGCTTAAGGTCTTTCCATGTCCTCTTTGTCCTGTGGCATTGGCTTAAGGTCTTTCCATGTCCTCTTTGTCCTGTGGCATTGGCTTAAGGTCTTTCCATGTCCTCTTTGTCCTGTGGCATTGGCTTAAGGTCTTTCCATGTCCTCTTGTCCTGTGGCATTGGCTTAAGGTCTTTCCATGTCCTCTTTGTCCTGTGGCATTGGCTTAAGGTCTTTCCATGTCCTCTTTGTCCTGTGGCATTGGCTTTTAAGGTCTTTCCATGTACTCTTTGTCCTGTGGCATTGGCTTAAGGTCTTTCCATGTCCTCTTGTCCTGTGGCATTGGCTTAAGGTCTTTCCATGTCCTCTTTGTTTTGTGGCATTGGCTTAAGGTCTTTCCATGTCCTCTTTGTCTTGTGGCATTGACTTAAGGTCTTTCCATGTCCTCTTTGTCCTGTGGCATTGGCTTAAGGTCTTTCCATGTCCTCTTTGTCCTGTGGCATTGGCCTAAGGTCTTTCCATGTCCTCTTGTCCTGTGGCATTGGCTTGTCTTTTCATGTCCTCTTTGTCCTGTGGCATTGGCTTAAGGTCTTTCCATGTCCTCTTTGTCCTGTGGCATTGGCTTAAGGTCTTTCCATGTCCTCTTTGTCCTGTGGCATTGGCTTAAGGTCTTTCCATGTCCTCTTGTCCTGTGGCATTGGCTTAAGGTCTTTCCATGTCCTCTTGTCCTGTGGCATTGGCTTAAGGTCTTTCCATGTCCTCTTGTCCTGTGGCATTGGCTTAAGGTCTTTCCATGTTCTCTTTGTCCCTTTTATGTCTGACTCTAGTTCTCTTCTCCATGGTTATTTTTGACCTCTCTCTACTTCTCTTCACAGGTGAAATGAAGACGTAACATTTTAGGACAAGGGAAAACATGCAGATTCACACAACTGGACACTTAATTTACACTTACTGGAAAGGTGAAATGGTAGGCCTACCAGGATTGGGTCTCGGCAATCAACATTATCTTGAATTAGCAAACTATATATCCTAATTATGATCCATCAGTGGTTGAATACTCAAAGTCAACAGGAGCTCCAGAGCTTGATGAATTGCTTCTCCCCAGCATGCAAGCACTTTGGCCTCACAAGACTAAAGAAAGTAAATGTGCTGAATCAGGATGAGTATGTTGCACCAGTTATCACCATCGATAATTATGAATTGACGCTGCACCACTTCACATACCTAGAATCTACGATCAATGTCAAACTCTCTCTGGACATAGAAATTGGCAAAGCTGCAGCCATCTTTGCATGCCTCACAGCTCGTGTGTCGACAAACTCCAAACTCACAATGACGACCAAAGCTGTGGTATGTAATGCTTGTGTCATCAGCATGCTTCTATATGGCAGCTAGACATGGACAACCTATGCTAAGCAACAAAGAAGACTCAGTACCTTCCATCTACGGTGTCTTCGACGTATCCTTGGTATTTCATGGAAGGACGAAGTGACAAATGTCGAGGTGCATGTATACACTGCTAAGACAGCACAGACTGTTCAGGCTTGGCCATGTCCACGACATGGAAGATGGTCACATCCCTAAAGGATCTTCTATGGACAACTAGCAGATGACAAAAGAATACTGTAATTGGTAACCACAGTTGAGATTCAAAGATGTGTACAAGAGAGACACAAGGACACTGGACATAGATCCAGCAACCTGGGAGGATAAAGCTGCCGATCACACCAAGTGGTGATGCTCTCAATGGTGCCACCTCAGATTGGGCAAAATTTATATTAGTGATTGCGTCTTTAAATTGTCTGGGTTGTCCATGAGTCTTATATACCATGGTTGCGTGGGTGCCATGAGAATGACCCCAGCCAATGATACACTATCTTGGGGTGAAACATTGGCTGAGTGTCATTTCACGATTTACTTTCACAGCGCCTTGTGGTTGGTCCTAGTTTCGATTCCTTGTAAACCGATCATTTATATTTTCATTTCTGTTGTCTTATGTCATCCCTTATGTTAAAGGTTAGACACAGAGTATCTTATACAAACACATACAATTTCCTGAAATTTACTTTCCACCACAGTCATTGTGGCAGAGAGATTTATGATTAATAAATTTCAGATATCTATTCTTTATTCTACACTTGTCTTTTCCTTTAATTCCGCTCTTTTACCTTTCTTTCGCTCTTTTATCTTTCTTTTTGCATACGCTAGATTGTTAGCAATTCATACCTTTGTCTTTTCCTTGCTAATTTAGCAACGCATTTTATTGCTGTTAAGCTAGATTCTTTGATGAGACCGAATCGTGTTAATTCATTCTCGACAGGGATAAGAAGTAAGACGATCGTCTATCAATTTTCTCTAATCTGCTCGCCTATAAGTTAATTATTCACGATGTAAGATGAAAGACGAGCGTGCGTGTATTTCGTTTATGACCACAGTCTGCAGGCAGTATAGTGTGAATTCCCGAGAGCAGAAATCTCTTGCACGGTCTGGTAAAGCATGTTACGCAACATCAAAGAGAGACTGTCCGCTCGTTTTGCAAGTCTGTTTCGGCTTCAGCGTGAGAAATTCGTTTGATTTCGCAGAATAAGATAGAATATATGTAGATTTTTCTCTAGGTGATAACATGTGGTAGAGAGAGCCTGGAGTTTCGATAATGTAATGATTTTCCTTTCATCAGAGATATATTTATACCAGAGCAGTTTAGACTTCATTCATTCCAGACTCCGCAGTTCTCTAGACAACCTAGCTACTTTCTAGAATCACTTTATTTAAGTAGAATTTCTCAGTTTCGTTGGAGAAAATAGTCTTAGTAGGCTGTGTTGAGGTAACTATATTGATAGTGTTTGTGAGTGATTTAAGTGGTAATCGCCTATTGTATCTTTACTAGATTTATGTGTAGAGCGATTAAATGAAAGTCAGTTATATTTTCTCTAAGTACCTTGTTACAGTGGATAGCAAAATAAATTACTATTTCTAGCTAAAACTCATACAGGTATAAATAAATTTAATTAAATTGCTAGTAACCAGTCCGAGAATATTTTAACTAACTAGTAATGCACTGATTCATCATTGAGTATTGATGAAATATATTTATATATATTTCTAATTCATGATGATTGATTTTTTTTTCAATGACTAGAATTTATGTCACGGGAGTTTAAACGATGAAACAAGCGCTAAGCTTATAGTCTCTAACTTAAAGTTAATAACCGAAGTGAATATTATATTTTTACGCGAGGGTAGGATAGGATGTGTATAATATTATGATTTAGTATTCTGTACGTTTCTATTTCTTTATAGAGTATCTGTGTCAGCCCAACCTCTACCAGCGGTTTTGTTTCAGTATATGAGAAGAAAGGAGAAGAAACTTTTTTGTAATTTAAATAAGTGAGTTTCCAAGTTACAACCTGTCTGGCAGTGTGTTCGCATCCAGAAAGAGACAGAGTACTCATCTCACTAACTTTAATACTAAATGAATAACTGCCTATCGAGCCAGATTATAATTCTTCCCAACAATCTCATTGTACATTCAGCCTCTGTGGCGAGAGAAATTACAAATAATAACATTTCCGACGGTTTTTTTTAACTAATTGTGGTGTGACCAAGAATTTTACATTTGATCGAAGTTACCAACCTGCCTTTTTCCTAAGTACGGGAAACCCCGAGATTCTGACCTTGTGAGCCGTTTAACATTTCTTACCTAAACTGATTCAAGTGACCTTACTAGTAATCTGAAAATATAGCTATAAAGCGAATGCTCCCCGGAACATCGGAAGAAACGTGTGTCTGCAGAGCTGGGATTCGTTTTATCAAAAGAACACAGATTCACTGTAGAGAAATTTCCTGAAGTTTGCGCCAGAAAGCGAGAAAAACCAGCACGGGTGTAGGTAAGAATGTATGCCAGGGGCCCCTGCTGAATAAACAGAGAGAAAGCAGAACGAGTGACTCTTTCATTTTATATTCATGCACCCACTTTGAGATTTATTTATGCAATTTTTGTTGCAAATGCTGATTTCCTCTTAGGATAGATTAATATATCAACTCTGTTCTTAACTGTAGAGGGGAATCATAGACCATAGCATATAAATCTGTGACTCTTTGGAGGCTATAACTTTTCTGCTAACGGGATCGTGGGCTCTACATAGAGGGAAAGGATTACACCTATGGGTCTATTCTTTTAGTAATTCTTTAACCTATGTGTATTTATATGTGATTGATATTCAAAATTTATGGTGTGGGTACATTGTCTTATGATAATAAAATTTACATAAACTTATACCAGTGTGTCAGTCAGCTCGTCCCAAATATCTATATTCCATTGTTATAGTTTTCACGTCTGTGCGTCTAACTGTCGTCACTTATGTGTGTGTGTATGTGAGTGGTATATATATATATATATATATATATATATATATATATATATATATATATATATATATATATATATATATATATATATATATTCTAATAGAATGTCTGACTCCTCTAAATATGTTGTAGAAGATAGGCTGAAGGAGAGAAGATTCTCGATTTCAGGGACAGACTCTATTAATTTCTACCATCTCACTCGTGAAAATCTATTTCTATTATCATCTCCCACTGAGCTATCACCTATTCTATTTCTATTCAGAAGGGACCAATCAATGTCTTAATTCCCCTATCAAAAATCTACGACAGTCATTCTCCCTTTTTCTTTTACTTAGCAAACTGGCCTAAATTTCAGCTGTTTTATTGTGTTTCAGCCATGATGCATGTAGACAGCTTGTGGTGATGCCATGTAATCACACTTTGATGGCTACCACTGAACAGATATATCCCAGTAAGTTACTAATTTATTTAGAACAATGTTATAAAATTATAACGAATTAGATTATAATTAATTCGTTTAATGACATGAGGAGCTTTCATTTCCATGAAGAAATACCTGAAAATAAAAATAAAAAGTCCAACACAAATATAAGAATCTTCAACTGAAATGTCAAGCCTGTCCTCATGTGTGGCCCTGAAACATGGAAAACAATAAAAATAACAATAGATATAGTACTTTCATAAATTAAGTGTCAAGTCAGTCCTTTTTTATGGCTGTGAAACATGGAGAAACAATAAAAAATAGCCATAGATATAGGACTTTCATAAATGAGTGTTTGCACAGAATAGAAGGATTGAAACAGTCACTGATATGAACAGATGGAAAGGACTAGATAAACACCAGTGGAACAAGAGGTGAGAAGAAAATGCAGGCGCTGGAAAGGACACGCGTTCAGAAAACCACTTGACAGTATTACTAGGCAGTTCCTGTTCTGGAATCCTCATGATAAGAGACATATAGGGAGACTGCAGAATACACGAAGAAGAGAATTGGAGACACACATGAAAGGGGAAAGGAAGACATGGAAACACTTTGATCAAATGCCACCGGACATGAAGGCTTGTCGTATGTGTGCTAGCACCTGGGGAGCTGAAAGGAGCTGATTGATAACAGATTAATGTGTCTGTCAAGATGTAATTTTGAGTAGGTGCTATGTTTGTATGCTCCTGGTGGAGCAAGGTTTATAGCATGCATGTTGTGGGAAACGTGATTGCAATGTAAGTCGAGTTAAATGTTTGTGAGCTGCATGTGATGTTAGCATGAGCAGCTGAATTCTTGATTGTTATGACATGTGACTGAAGTAGAAGTTATTATTGGCTAGAGTAAGCATGAGGTAAAGAAGGTTAAGAAGTTTGTGGAACGGGAGTTGACAGACGTTGAAGGGAATGGAGGTGTCCCGTGGTTGCTCTTGTGTAGAAGAGCTTGTGTCTATTGTGTAGCTTTAGTTATTGCAACGATCAATGTTATTTCTGACATTGGAAGTTGTCGTAGTCCCAGAAGTGATGTTAGCATTATTTGAGTACTGTTAGGTTGTCAAGATAGATTAGTAATTTCTTGTGCTTATTGAGTACCTCATATATATGGCATGTACTAACTGTGATTACATTATGTTGAGATTGACACAGTCTTTGAGTTCTCGTATTTATTGCTATGTACAGGGTGGAACAATGCTGCCATTGTTGTTGTTTTAGGTTGGTGGTAACAGCAATAGTGTCGCTGTTGTCAGGGACAAAGGTGTTCTTGTAAGCACCTTTTGCCTCGTGACTGTCTACAATACATAAAGAAAATTTGTTATTAATTGGTTTTCAGTACTTTATCATGTTATGATTTTCTTTTTTTTGAAGACACATGCACTTTCACACAATTTTACACTTTTGAATTTGGCTACTCGTTTTGAAGTGAGTGGAGGGGTGAAATGTCATATTTATGTATCAGAAATCAAAATTATTGTCTTGAATAAGCTACACTCGATATTCTAATTATATCCCATCAGAGATTGAGCGGGATATTTGTTCTTAAAAAAAAAAAAAAAAACTGGCGCAGATGATGTTGTTTTCAGAATCAATGTCATTGCACTCCAGGCAAACCCATAGGTGTTCAGTTTCCCACAGCAAATGTCGAAGGGTATGAATACTAACTACGGGACCGAAGATGCATCAAGGAATGCAGTAAGCAACCCATAGCTTGACTACTTGCGTCAAGGGTCAGCGAACCTGAGCTGACCAAGACCCTACTCCACCTCGAAGTGGTGGTCCAGGAAACAGGCTGCATCACTGCAATCTCATGACTGCAGTCTGGCTGAGAGGGAAGGTTAACCCGGTCCCAAAAATGCAGTGTCGAAGACGGATGTGTCAGGCCGAAAGGCGCAGATATTGCAACTTTGCTGTAAACGGCGGCGATACAACATAATAAACGTCCTTATTAGGACGAACGCAGAAGAAGAATACTAACTACAGAAATATTCTGCATCAGAAGTTTTTGGTTGCATGTTTATTGTATGTTCATTTTTCTATAAGGATTTAGAATTGTACTAACTACAGAAATATTCCGCATCAGAAGTTTTTGGTTGCATGTTTATTGTATGTTCATTTTTCTATAAGGATTTAGAATTGTACTAACTACAGAAATATTCCGCATCAGAAGTTTTTGGTTGTATGTTTATTGTATGTTCATTTTTCTATAAGGATTTAGAATTGTACTAACTACAGAAATATTCCGCATCAGAAGTTTTTGGTTGTATGTTTATTGTATGTTCATTTTTCTATAAGGATTTAGAATTGTACTAACTACAGAAATATTCCGCATCAGAAGTTTTTGGTTGCATGTTTATTGTATGTTCATTTTTCTATAAGGATTTAGAATTGTACTAATTACAGAAATATTCCACATCAGAAGTTTTTGGTTGCATGTTTATTGTATGTTCATTTTTCTATAAGGATTTAGAATTGTACTAACTACAGAAATATTCCGCATCAGAAGTTTTTGGTTGTATGTTTATTGTATGTTCATTTTTCTATAAGGATTTAGAATTGTACTAACTACAGAAATATTCCGCATCAGAAGTTTTTTGGTTGTATGTTTATTGTATGTTCATTTTTCTATAAGGATTTAGAATTGTACTAACTACAGAAATATTCCGCATCAGAAGTTTTTGGTTGCATGTTTATTGTATGTTCATTTTTCTATAAGGATTTAGAATTGTACTAACTACAGAAATATTCCGCATCAGAAGTTTTTGGTTGTATGTTTATTGTATGTTCATTTTTCTATAAGGATTTAGAATTGTACTAACTACAGAAATATTCCGCATCAGAAGTTTTTGGTTGTATGTTTATTGTATGTTCATTTTTCTATAAGGATTTAGAATTGTACTAACTACAGAAATATTCCGCATCAGAAGTTTTTGGTTGCATGTTTATTGTATGTTCATTTTTCTATAAGGATTTAGAATTGTACTAACTACAGAAATATTCCGCATCAGAAGTTTTTGGTTGTATGTTTATTGTATGTTCATTTTTCTATAAGGATTTAGAATTGTACTAACTACAGAAATATTCTGCATCAGAAGTTTTGGTTGTATGTTTATTGTATGTTCATTTTTTTCTATAAGGATTTAGAATTGTACTAACTACAGAAATATTCCGCATCAGAAGTTTTTGGTTGCATGTTTATTGTATGTTCATTTTTTCTATAAGGATTTAGAATTGTACTAACTACAGAAATATTCCGCATCAGAAGTTTTTGGTTGTATGTTTATTGTATGTTCATTTTTCTATAAGGATTTAGAATTGTACTAACTACAGAAATATTCCGCATCAGAAGTTTTTGGTTGTATGTTTATTGTATGTTCATTTTTCTATAAGGATTTAGAATTGTACTAACTACAGAAATATTCCGCATCAGAAGTTTTTGGTTGTATGTTTATTGTATGTTCATTTTTCTATAAGGATTTAGAATTGTACTAACTACAGAAATATTCCGCATCAGAAGTTTTTGGTTGTATGTTTATTGTATGTTCATTTTTCTATAAGGATTTAGAATTGTACTAACTACAGAAATATTCCGCATCAGAAGTTTTTGGTTGCATGTTTATTGTATGTTCATTTTTCTATAAGGATTTAGAATTATACTAACTACAGAAATATTCCGCATCAGAAGTTTTTTGGTTGTATGTTTATTGTGTATGTTTATTTTTTCTATAAGGATTTAGAATTGTACTAACTACAGAAATATTCCGCATCAGAAGTTTTTGGTTGCATGTTTATTGTATGTTCATTTTTCTATAAGGATTTAGAATTGTACTAACTACAGAAATATTCCGCATCAGAAGTTTTTGGTTGCATGTTTATTGTATGTTCATTTTTCTATAAGGATTTAGAATTGTACTAACTACAGAAATATTCCGCATCAGAAGTTTTTGGTTGCATGTTTATAGTATGTTCATTTTTCTATAAGGATTTAGATTTGTACTAATTACAGAAATATTCCACATCAGAAGTTTTTGGTGTATGTTTATTGTATGTTCATTTTTTGTAAGGATTTAGAATTGTACTGAAATATTCCATGTCAGAAGTTTTTGGTGTATGTTTATTGTATGTTCATTTTTCTATACGGCTTTAAGATTGTACTAATTACAGAAATGTTAAGTGTCAGAAGATATATTCAGCTTAGCTGCTAAGGTAGCATCTGTTCATATGTCTATGCTATATGTATCTGTTTAATGATCCCATTAACTCTCTTTAGACCTGATATTTTGTATCATTTTCTCATACTCTGACATATCTGACTTCTAATGTTCCTGTATACATTTTAATTTTAAGTCTACCCAAGAGTGTTACACATCAAGTTGTTTGTAATTGAACAGACTACCATATTAGATGTAAAATTAATATTTAAAAAAAAATTTATATTGATGTGAGTTTAAAAACATTGAAGGAAAGCCAACAGGAAAAATACACAAAAATTATAAACATGATGTTTAACAAAGAGAACAAAACAAAAAGTATGATCAGAATAATTAACAACCATCATATTTTATTGTATTCTGGCCATTTCTGCATCATATGTTACATTTCCAAAACAGTTCTTCTTCTTCTTCCTCGTTCGTCCTGAAAAGGACATTGGTTCCGTTGTGTTTTTTTACGCCGGAGCTGCGATATCTGCGCCTTTCGGACGACACATCCGACTTCAGCACGGCATTTTTTGGGACCGAGTAAACAGTTCAACATTAAATAATAAAATTATGCAAATTTATGAAATGTTACATAACTAGGATTTTTTTTTAAATATTCAAAAAAAAAAAATTCCACTGAATACATTACAGATATTAGATATTTCCTATTAAGGCTTGTGGTATTATGACAGACAATTCCTACCAGCATGAACACATAAAAAAAAGAATCATAAACTTTACATTTAACTTTTGTTTTTCTTTTAATCTTTACAGTTTGATAGCAAAGCTTACAATTTCTTTTCGTCTTTGTAAACCTGGGGTCCATGGTGTGCCGAGAAAAAAAAACTGGTGGCTTTGAAGCGAGTGGTACATCACCATACAAACCTATGTTCCCAATTCCCTGATTAGTTCTTCTGTAAAATCTAGCAGACCATATCTAGCTGGTCTTTTCAGTTCTACATCTGGGTGATTTTTCTGCCAGTCTTGAAATAAGATGTAAGCATTTACCCTAGCAATATCCAGAAAGTGAAAAAATTTCCTTATTTATTGGTCTTTCTCAAAACATTGTACTTGTTAATCAGCTGATCACTCTTGTACACTCCTGTCTTGTATATATTGTAATCCCTTACAAGATTTGGCTGTCTAACATTAAGTTATTGAAAATTCCCATTAACCTTAGTTCTATGCATAGCGAACCTATGGCCATTTGCATTATGAATGCTGGAAACCAGTGTTATATGAGTAGTTTTGTTATCTCTCCACTGCAGTTGTAGCGTAAGGTTTTTATAGAATGATGATAGTGTTTAGAGAGGAAATAGAATTCTCTCCAGAATGTATGAAGTCCCAGTGTCAGAGAAGAACACTGGTATCACAAGTGAGCTACGGCTGCGAATACTCTGAGCTAGACAATAGTTTAAGGCTTCAGAAATATACTTTGCCACCTTAGCTGTAGTAACTCATGTGATATTATAACAAAATTAGAAAAAGTACCTCAACTTTTAAACAGCCAAAAATTTAACAAGTCTCTTGAGTACAATTTCATAATTTATTATGTACATCTATGTAATTCTGAAATGAAGGGTGAGTGTTTGGACGATGGGGATTATGGTTATGTATTTACATCCAGTTGATAATATAATTAGAAGTTTAAACTGAAACCAAAAAAGTCCTCATGGGATCTTTAAATTTACTTTACACCAAAAATGTTCTCTCACTGTTGTTAATTATACTAGTCTGTCTCTTGTAATCTATTATCTTTATCTCATCTGACTGTTGAATATCTCACATGTAGCCACCTGAATATTGCCTATTTAACTCAGCTTTGACTCAGCACTTGTCCAGATATGGGTTGACACATAACACTGTTGTTCTGAAAGTCACTTCAGTCCAATCCCAGCAATCAGGGGGAAAAAAGATATGAAACACTTCAACCTCTGGGCTCCTGTTATGGTTAGGTAGCAGGATCGAAGGTCTACTTGACTTCAGGGTTGTGAAATTTGACTATAGAACCTGGAACGAGTAGTATTGAGTGGCTAGGCAATGTCATGGAGACCTATTACATCCTATGGTGTGATGAGATGAGGGTGTCATCAGATGTCTGCATGTATGATAAATGATACATGGCTGGGTATGATTTAGATATAGGGAGACAGACTGGTGTCTACTGCAAAACATTGTCTCAAATACAGTAATACATGAATAATCAAAGCAATATGAATATATGGACAGGATGCAACTTTTCCTTTCCTCACCTGCATGCCAAGTCAGTACTGGTCTTGCTGGTAGGTTACAGACCCAGATAAAATCAGAATGTTTATATTTAGCCCTGACAAGGACTGTGGTGGTTATAATTTAGGTTTTTCAATCTTCAGCAATCATATCCACACAAACAATATGTCAGATACATTCACAACACACCAAAATCTGAAATAAAATTGATATTATTCACATAAATATTTATAGCAAACCTACACACCCTCTAAGATCGATTCCAAGCTCTTACAAAGACTGTAATTGGCAAAGAATGATGCCCTGCATGCAGTGGTAACTGACGTAGTATAGACATTACTCTACTGGTCTTCTGGCTGGGGTTTTAGTTGTGTGTAATTTTGAGGCGTCAGTTCTCGCCTTATACGAGGTAAGCGCGGGCGTCCGAGGGAGCAGGTAGTTTGTGTCTCTTTTCAGCACTGAAATTTTCTCTCATTTTGGGTATTATGTGCAACTGTCCCATCAATCGTTCCAATATACACTCAACCAGGTTTATCCAGAATGTTGTCTTATATTTCTTTTATCTTCCCCTACTGGAAGCTTCCTTTTCAAATACTTAAACCTACAATCGGGTATGGCATGTATTTACTATACATTTATAAAATATATCACTAGGTTAGACCTGTGATGTGAAAGTCAGATAAAACTGTAAATATCTTTAATATATACATACTTCCGTCAGCTTTCTTTTCAGATTTCCATTTCTGCCTATCCTTTCTGTGAAAATCTATCACCTTTTTTATAATTCACTAATACCTAGTCCTAATTTAAAAGAAATTCTTTACCAACCTTAGACAAATTGGTTTCGCCATTTGTGAATATTTCCTACCGGCTTCTCTTCTGATAACATAAACGAATGCGTGACCGCTACTATTTTTAGAATGCTTAGTTTTTGTGTTGGATTTGTTTACATACAATACAGTTCAAGGCTCTTGCCGAAATCATCCCAATTATTCCTTTCTAGGTTCGTTCTATCAGTCCATTAACTAAGCGTGTTTTTGCACATTTTGCTACAGCAGTGCTAGTAATTCTTCATTTCTAACCCACCTCATTGCACCTCTGAAAGTTCAGCTGCAAAACACCTTTCTGTTTCTAAGAAATGTGCCACAAGCTCCAATCCCTAACTTCCATAAGTAACTGAATGAATGTATAAAAATTATCAAAACAAACCCTATATCCTTGTCTGACCAAGATTTCATAAGATTCATAACTACAGTAAAAGCTTAACCAAATGGTAGTTTCATAGCACATACTGCCATAGAGGAGTCAAGTGTTAGAGACTTCACTATAATAGGTCCAGCTTCAAGAGGTGGCATGACCACTTCCTTTCCTTGCTGCCTTTGCCATCCCTAATTCAAGAGCAGAGTCATATACTCATTTACACCTGGGTAGTATGGAGCTCAGCCAATCAGACACTAATGATATAAAAACAAAAATTGCTCTGGAAAATTTAGGAGACAGTAAGTCTCATTTATTTTTTAAAATGAATCCACACAACTTACTTTGGAGGCAGTGCTATTTGTAACGCCATCTTTCCATGGGTCAAACATAAACAAGCCGGGTCTGACAAACTAACCTTGACCTTTGGGCTACTCATCAGCTTGCAGTAGTTAATTGAAACATAGCGCCTTAAGTCGCTGTGGTGAGGTAGGGAATATTAAAATCATTATGATGAAAGTCGTGGAATGTACAAGAGTTTCAGATCAGTTTTTTTAGGTTGGAGTAGGTAACACAAAGTGATTTTTGTTTGCACAGAAAGACCAGAAAAAACAATGCAGTTTAGAAGCCCTTCGGAAACCATGAAATTTGGTACTTTATTATTTAAAAATAGGACAACAAATAAAAAAGTTATGGCATTTTTAAAAGTGTGGGAATATTTTTGCAAAGTTGAAAATGTTACATCACACCAACTTCAGAGCACTCTCGCCTTCTTAAATATAATCTTACAACCTTCTCTAACAAACAGCATACAGTCTGCAATATACTGATCATACAAAGAAAACTATAGGTCTACAACATGAATAATTATCAATATATTTGAAACCAAAAATTGCAAAACACATTGCCGAAAAATGTACTTTTTGCATGAAAGTCACTTTTCACAAAATTATATTTCAAAAAGTATAAAAGGTACAAGCTTTAAATTTGGACATATTAATCTGCATACTAAACAGATACCTCTCAATTTTTTTTTCAGAGGATTTGAACATCTGTTCTTGTATAGTTTTTTAAAAAGTGTCCAGAGGCCAATTTGTCGCAGGGGAAGAAAAAAATGTGAAAATGAAGAAAAAAACAGAATTTCCATTTTTCAAAAAAAAAAAATCATTTGTAGGAAATAATTAACATCTAAATGCCATTTTTCGTTAAAACAACTGGTTACTAGCACTTAAAAAGACATATTAAACTGGAGGAGAATGATCATGGCACACTCTTTTCCTGCAAGAGAGCAATTATGAAGCCTCAAAACCTTAAATGCTTCAGAAATCCAATTCTTTGATATTTCCTGATAGTTTACTGTCCTTATCATTCTATATTCATTTTCTGTATCTTAACTGAGCCTTAAGATTTCTAAAGTCATTTCGTCCTTTACAAATTTTATCCACATCCACCTTTGTGGTGCACTGACCTCCATGGCTTATGATTGTGTTACATAACTTTAACTTCTTCTGTGAATTTTTAATAATTTTTCCTCCTATTGTTGTCAGTTATTCACTGTTTGATTTTTTTCTTTGACTGCCCTCCCCTCTCAGATTCTTTACTTTGTTTCTTCCATTCCAGTCTATGTATTCTTGCTGCAGCAAGCAATTTACGGCTTTTTACAAAACTCTGCTTCTTCATCCACAATGCTGTTTTGTTGTGTTTGCACGTATTTAATGTCAAACGGAGATGAGTGGATGCATTTCTTCGCTTGTGAATGTCAAAGTCAAAATCACCAAACATTCTCTCTCCAATGAGATTTGTAAGCGGACAGATATCAAGAATTTTTTTTAACAGCTTCATCAATGAATGGCCCTACTTCTAAAAAATCTGCCAACTGACGTTTAAAAATGTCATTGCAATGTTTGGAAATTTCCTTAAAACAAGAACAGACAACTTGCCTTTCACTATAATTAAGATAATTTATGAAAAGCCAAACACTTTCAGAAGAAACCAGAAAACAATCTCTGAAGACAGAGCTGGTTATTAGATAGTTCAAATTCCGGACTGCATCAAGAGCCATCTTCATTTCTTGGACATATTGTGGAAACTGTCCATAAGACGTAGAGCAAGTCTGCAATGATGCTTTGAAGTTTGAGATTAGAAAGAGAGACATGATTGGTTTAAAATTTTAAGACGTCATCACGATGATAAAGCACTGCAGATGCCTTTTCAGATTGTTGAAGCTGTTGCTCCTAAAGCTGGTGAAAATGGACCGTTTTCCTAAAGAAGAGCAATAAGCCACCACTCTTCACTTTTCCGTTTGCCACTACAGGTACAGGATGTTTCTTTGTTTGCCTGTTCTCTTAGTAGCAGTCGGTACTTGTCTTTATTCACCCACAGATTAAAATTGTTGAAATTTAGAAGCCAAACGGAGCACCGTACTTTTTGTTAAATTTTTTTTTCTCTTCAATTCGCGCGGCAAATCTAACACCGTGTCATTTAATCGCTGTGTCAAGGCCGTGGAAGATGAATCTCTTATTTTTTACTGTCTAATGTTAACCTCCGTCATTAATTATCTTTTAACCTCCGTCATTAATTACCTTTTCATTCCTAGGTTGTCTGTGACCTCTTTATTTGTTTTCCTCTAAGACCAGCTTTATGATGCAGGGGAGTGAAGTGTTAGAGACTTCACTACAGTAAGACCAGCTTTATGATGCATTGGAGTGAAGTGTTAGAGACTTGACTACATGTGTGACTTTTTGGGCGACATATCAGAATAAAGTTCTTCAGTCAGACCCGTTTGACAGTATCCTGCATGACATTACAGAATTTTGGCCTCCTCTTTAAATTGTGCTGCTACGAACTGTGGTAGATTATGACTAAGTGATTTGATATATCTTTTTCTTTATCTTCATTTTGCTCTTCTACCTTCTATCACCTACGCCTGTAGGAATTTAACCCTCACATATTCAAACCTGTCTTTCTTATAATTTAGCAAGCAGTTTATGGCTGGTAGCATTTAATTGCTTTCTCTTTGATGCAGGCTAGCGAGCAGACCTGGTCCCGCTCACCTGTAATTATCTCGGCAGCGATCATAAAAATCGCCGTAATGAGATCAGTCGGTGATGGAAAGGGGAGACAATTTGTCTATTACCTTTGCCTGGAATCGTTCGTTGTAAGTTAATTTACAAGATGCGAACCGCCATATCAAAGACTCTTGCTATAATTCATTTACGACCACTTCTGCATATGGCGAGAGTGAGGCAATAATATACGTAGATTCTATTTCATCTAGATCTTAATATAGACCTGGCTTCGGCATGGGTGCGATAAAAGTTGTTTGATTCGCAGAATGAGATAGAATTTATGTAGATTTTCCAAAAGGTGCCAACATCTGGAAAGAGTCTGCTAGTTTCAACTTTCCCTTTGATTCTTTGTCAGTGTCAGATATTTATACCCCAGCAGTTTAGACTTCATTCATTATGTACTGTCACAGCTTTAGAGAGACATCTAGCACGAGTTTTAGAAAACACTGTAATAGTAGAGTCTTAGTTTCTAGTGGAGAAAATCTTAGAAGTTTGTGTGAAGGTAATATAAATATGACTAGTATTGTCGAGTGATAGAATTGTTAGTTCGAATAATATCTTCACTAGATTGCTCGCAGAGTGATTTTCTAGTTTAATCGTCATTAAAATTCTCTAAGTTACTGTGTTACAGTGGATAGCAGAATAAATTATAATTTCTAGCTAAAACTCATTCAGCTATAAATAAATTTAATTAAATTGCTAGTAACCAGTCAGAGAACATTTTAACTAACTAAGTAAATGCACTGATTCATCATGAGTGTTGACGAGATATGTATTTATTTATAATTCATGATGATTGATTTCTCTTTCTCCATTTTACTAATTTTTAAATTATCCATGTTAAGTAAAGTTTGCCTAGCTTTGAAAAGGCGTTCAACATTAAACTTTGATAAAAGTTTCCCTGTGTGCATTCAGACCCGCTAATATTAGGATGCATGTCAAAGTATACAAGACGTTGTAGCCTGGTAATACCCCCGAGAATCATCAAGTGCTACATATATTCTTCATCATTGTGTAGTTTAGAAACATGGACAATGAACAAGCAGTTAGAGGAAAGAATTGAGGCATTTGAGATGGGGATATATAGAAGAGTGGGGTGCGTCTCATGGATAGAGAGGAAAACAAATAAAGAGGTCACAGACAACCTAGGAATGAAAAGATAATTAATGACGGAGGTTAACATTAGACAGTAAAAAATATGTTGGCCTTGTAAAAAGACACAGCACCTTACTAAAGACCATAATAGAAGGCAGAGTTAAAGGCAAACGTGCAAGGGGAAGACAGCGCTGTTAGTGGAAATGTAACATCAAGAGATGGTCAAGAAAGAGTCGATCACAATATCAAGAGAAAAGGCAGAAGACGCCAGAGATCCATTGCAGCCGATCTAAGATATTGATATGTCTGATGATGAAGTCTTGTTGTCGTCCCCCCCCCCCCCCCCCCAAAGGAGCATAGACCTTCAAATATGCATGCAAAGTCCACCTGTACCGCTCTTTACATTTATTTCACATCTCTTTCACTTCTGTCTGCAGCTGACCTCTCCATAACACCATATTCCCAATGTGCCTCAATGGGAGTGTAACAGGATTCTTTTTACAGGACATACATAATATTTTCTTTATGCTTAATACAGTGTTTCTGAATGGGGGTGGTACCGCCCCCTGGGGGGCTGTGAGAAGTTAATGTGATTGCATTTACAACAGGCCCCTAGTCTTTAAATTTTGCATTTATTTACGTTTTTTCAGGGAAGGATTACGGTGGGATTTTTTATCTTATTCGTTTTTTTTATTTCTCTTTGTATAATAATCGAGTTTGGATTTTCTGTGTAGATTAAGAATTACGGTTTCTA
Source organism: Oreohelix idahoensis (assembly GCA_024509875.1). Taxonomy (NCBI): domain Eukaryota; kingdom Metazoa; phylum Mollusca; class Gastropoda; order Stylommatophora; family Oreohelicidae; genus Oreohelix; species Oreohelix idahoensis. Next base: position 291,660 of record JAMPIV010016003.1, on the reverse strand, counting down.
GTAAAGATGGTAGTTTTAACTTTTAGACTGGCACCAGTGCGGGTTTTTCATTTAGTAATTCGTTCATGTAGAGATTTTCTAGTGTAACAAAATGGCAGAGCATTTCTGGTACTTTCTCAATGAGCGCGTGGAACGAAATTTTCCGCTTGGAGTTCTAAATTTAGAAATGACCGTGGGCGATTCCTGGCACGTTGGTTGGTTCATAGATCGACCCGCTTAAGAACAAAGCCTAGCTATGACTCACGCGTAGCGTGGTCTGGGGTAATAAATAAGCGGGATTCCCTGGCAGAAGTGGGAGAAAAGTTTTTGAACTTCTACGCCTTGGGAAGGAACTGCCACAGAGACGACTGCTCTTTCGAGAGAAATTCGTGCTGATATTTCCCAGGCGTGGCAGCGAGGGCTACAGTAGTCCTACAGCTGGCTAGAAGTTCGCCGGTCTTCTCAGGAGAAGAAGAGTCGGCAGAGCCAGAAAAGAAAGTGGAGTGGTGACAAGGTGGTCACTGGTGCAAAAGTTTTGTACCCAAGAGAGAGCAGGGAGCTGGAAGCACAGACTTCTTCAGCAAGAACAGATGTTCTTACCAAAATTCGGAGCTAGTTACGCTCATGTTAAACACACACTGATCATAGGCGCAGGGCCTAAAAAGTGTCGTGAATTTCGGGCATAATAATCCCGACAGCCTTGAGCCCACGAGCAGGGTATCCGGGCTACTGCAAAGTAATAATTCGTCTATTTGGAAGCAGCAATAGACCACGTCCCGAGTTTAATTTACCAAGCAAGTCAGCAGCTACAACAGGCGGAGAAGAGGGGAAAGGGTTAACATCCCTCTTTACTGCACGAGATAGATAGAGAGAAGGAGAGTAGTGGAGGAGTCGTTTCTGTAGGAACTAGGAGTGTCAGACAGACACTGAACATAACAGTAGAACTCAGCAAGTCATCTGTAAGTTGTGTCGGAGATGATAAAAGGGTTCTGGTCGTGGACTTTGTGAGAGTCAGAGAATATTTAGCCTATAGTGGAGCAGCGGTGTAGGCGCGTCATTTGTGTAGAACCACGTCTGCAGACAGACGGACAGTAGGAGTTAGGGTGTGTTTACATGATATCAGGTTGATTAGGAGAAAGACGGATCTGGTGTTCGAGATCCTCCTTCACATGTTGTTGTATTACTTACCTTTCTTCCTTACAGGTTGAGGGGAGGGCGACTGTGGGGTTACCTTACCTAATCACTTGAAATTAATTGTTATGTTCTTTCCAGGTGTAGGAACACGCATGTTTATTCTATTTTTGTAGTATGTTATATGAATTTTTTTTGTGTGGTGTAAATAAAATCCATTGTAAATTTTCCGGCTGGATCAGTCACTTACTTCAACCTATATGTTGTCTGTAAGTGGTGTCTGTGGTGTTAAGTATTAAACCTTATCCCAGTCTTGGTAGCTAGAGGTAGTGAGGTTATCGCAAAACATTACGTCACTTAGTGGCAAGGGAGAGTCAATTTCGGTTCTCGACCCTTGACGCCAATAGCCTCATCTCCCACAGTCACTGTTATTTTCTTCTGAAATCTATCTTCTTAGTCTTTCTTTCCACTAGGGTCTAGTCTATTTAGGTAGGCAACCTCTAGTCTTAAATCCACTTCGTGACAAAGTGGGTGCTATCGTCCGGTGAATCATCTTTGTTACGTTCAATTCTGTGATCTTGACAAAGTGGCGGCGTTCGTCCGGTAGATCATCTTTGTTGGGATCAATTCTGTGATCGTGTCAAGATTCATAGATTGTTTCTATAGGAAGTTCTGGGAAATAGATTCTTTATATCCCCTAGACTAGAGCTATATATAAACTGATCCAGCTAATAGTTTTTTTTTTCCACAGGAAGTTTCTCCACAGGATGCAGTCAGATTGTAGCTGTAGTTAGTTGATGACTAGAGGTAACTGATGGCTAACTGAATTTTTCTTAACAGGAAGGTAAATTCGGGTTTTTAGGTAGCTGCTTAATGAAAATTTTTTCAGGTAGTTCTTCAGATTGGTGCTAGTCTGAGTTCGGGTTTTGGGACATTGGTTACACAGGGAGTAGTGCCCAGAAGGTAACAGTAAATTTTTCGTGTTCCTTTTTTGTCATTTCCCCTCGTGGTGAGTTACTGCTGATTTGTCAGGTAAGATGGCTGAATTGGTCAAGCTACTTACTGCATGGAAGGACGCAGCTAAAAGCATGGGGATGAATGAGGCCGAGACTAGGGCTTACATTATGAGGGAACAGGACCGACTGGCAGAAATTGACCTGCGTAAATTAGAAGCGGAGAAAGAAGAGAGGGCCCGACTGGCAGAGATGGACCTGCGTAAATTGGAAGCGGAGAAAGAAGAGAAGGCCCGACAGGCAGAGGAGAGAAAGGCAGAAAGGGAGGCGAAGGAAAGGACCACAGAAGCAGAGAGACAGCATGAACTTGCCCTGCGTTCACTGGAACTGCAGTACCGATCTTCGAAAGGCAGTTCGGCTAACGGAGATTCTCCCGGAGCAGGGGCGACAGACACCTCAGGAAACGGAGGGCCCCGGATGGCAGCCATGAATTTTCCAATGGACTCTTTCCCTAACGGGAATGAGAAAATTGACATATTCCTGGAAAAATTTGAACGAATGGCAAAAGCGTACGGGTTGGATGAGAGTTTGTGGTGCCTCAAATTATCTCAGTCGTTGAAAAACCAGGCCTACGACATCTATAGTAAGATGCTCAGTGATGAACAAAATAACTTTGAGGCCCTTCGTAACGCACTGTTACAACGCTTTCAGTGGACTCCCCGTAAGTGCCAAGCTATGTTCAGGGAGAGCAGGCCGGAGAAAGGAGAAAGTTTTCCCCATTTCGCAGAAAGGCTGAAGAATTATCTCACTCGTTGGAGAGAATTGTCGGGTCTAGCAAAAACTTTTGAAGGACTCGAAGAGCTTGTCATGTGCGAACAAGTGAAAGCAAACATGTCTCCTGACTTGAGGAGGTATCTGGCGGAGCAGGGCGCCCAGCAACTGGACCAGATCATTCTTTTTGCTGAAAGGTTCCAGACGGCACAGGCCGAAGTACTGGGCCAGAAACGAAAACACCCAGACCTGCCAGCACTGGACCAAGGAGCATCGGCATCGCAGTCGTTTTCGTCTTCTGCTCATCAGCAGCAGGGGCCGTCTCGCAAGGAGCCCCATCCCATTCATAACCTGCGGCCCCAACCGCATAACAGAGCACAGGCGACAACGTCTCATGAACCTGCTAGAAACAGGGGAGAAAATGACAGGTACTGTCGCAATTGCCGTACCACCTCTCACTGGACTTCTCGGTGTGTAAACAAACCACCCACTCACCATACAGCGTGTTTAAGGGCGGTGAGAGTGAAAAAAGGGAACAATTGGGAACCTTTCAAATCAGAGAAGTGTTTCTCTAACAGCGGACCAGCAGTAGTGAATGGGACTGCTACCACTTGTTTATTTGACAGCGGGCTTACTTACCCGAGTATAGTCGCCCGACATTTGGTACAACCAGGCCAAATGACTAAGGAAAAGGTTGATATTGGTGGAGTTTTGAGGGGAGGGACCTCACAGCGTCTGCAGATAGCCAATATTAAGGTGGAGAGCAGGTTTGTGCGTGGCACAATCAAAGCTGCTGTAATGGAACAGCCAGCTTATGACTTCATCTTGGGGGCCCCATATATAGTTTTGGGAAACCCCCCAGTCCCGATCCTTGCTGGTGCAAGGGGGCCTACTACAGGCCAGAGAAGTGAAAAGGGAATGTCCCGGATTCACGGAGCCCCACGAGAGCTCAACCAGCCACGCCTTGAGATGGAGAGGTTAAATACCTCCAAGGTTAGTGGAATGGTTTTTGCAGAGGCGTATCCCTCTGACAGCCCTGTTAAGCCGAAGGGACAAACAGCGGCGACGCCTTTGATTTTGGAAATACCTTCGTTGTCGTCGGGAATTAGGCCCCCGATGGTATTACCTCCTGAGAGCGAGGAACATACTGACAAGAGTGGTAGAACGTATGTACACGACCAGCGCAATCTTCATAGGGCAGAAGACAGCGAATCGAGCGAACATATGTTTCCAACCAGCCCTGGAGCCCCATCCGACCAGCACTTTACTCAGACGGAGGAGGACAGTGATCTGAGAAACCGTTTGCCTATAAACGGAGATGGGCCCCATCCCGCTGCTAGCTCGCTAACAGAAAGCGGCTCTTGCAAAGAGGCAAGAAGCAAAAACGTACCACCAAATGCGTTCTGCTTAGTAGGGGAAACGGATGTCGCTGAGGTCAGGCGCAACCCAGTGAGAACCCCTGGTGGGAGAGTAGAGAAAGGAGCAATCTCTACGCAACCTCTAGGCAAACCAGAGGGGAGTGAAGCGATCGGAGAATTTATGCTGGAAGCACCAGATAGTTCGCACCTTCATCGCCATATACCTGCGGTCTCAAACCCGCCGAGATGCAGCAAGGTAGTCGCCATCGTCAGGCAGCCACAAAGCCAGTTGGTCAGGGCAGCCGACCAAGACAGTTTTTTTTACGGACATAGCCAAGGAAGGTTCAGACCCACCATTGGATGGCACAGGTCCGAAGAAAGATCAACTCTTCCACCGGAGCATGGGAGTTGGTAGAAGAAGAAGAAGGAGGAAACGTAGAAGAAGAAAGTCGCAGGACAACCATGGGAGTTGTAGTCGCCAGGCGGAAATAACCAGTCGTGACCATGAGACTTCAGGACTGACAGTCAGATCTGTAGACTTGTATAGGGGCCAGTCTGGAAATACAAGATCACATTAAATTAGATCGTGTACCACGAACTTGAAGAGGGGGGTAATGTGAGAAGTTAATGTGATTGCATTTACAACAGGCCCCTAGTCTTTAAATTTTGCATTTATTTACGTTTTTTCAGGGAAGGATTACGGTGGGATTTTTTATCTTATTCGTTTTTTTTTATTTCTCTTTGTATAATAATAGAGTTTGGATTTTCTGTGTAGATTAAGAATTACGGTTTCTAGTAAAGATGGTAGTTTTAACTTTTAGACTGACACCAGTGCGGGGGTTTTCATTTAGTAATTCGTTCATGTAGAGATTTTCTAGTGTAACAAAATGGCAGAGCATTTCTGGTTCTTCTCAGTGAGCGCGCGCTATAATTTTTAGTAAGGGTGAAATCAGATGGGGGTAGAGGGGGAGTTTTAAGCGCGTGGAAAACGGTCAAGCGGAAAATTTCCGTTGCTGACCGTAAGTTCTAAATTTAGAAATGACCGTGGGCGATTCCTGGCACGTTGGTTGGTTCATAGATCGACCCGCTTAAGAACAAAGCCTAGCTATGACTCACGCGTAGCGTGGTCTGGGGTAATAAATAAGCGGGATTCCCTGGCAGAAGTGGGAGAAAAGTTTTTGAACTTCTACGCCTTGGGAAGGAACTGCCACAGAGACGACTGCTCTTTCGAGAGAAATTCGTGCTGCAGATATTTTCCAGGCGTGGCAGCGAGGGCTACAGTAGTCCTACAGCTGGCTAGAAGTTCGCCGGTCTTCTCAGGAGAAGAAGAGTCGGCAGAGCCAGAAAAGAAAGTGGAGTGGTGACAAGGTGGTCACTGGTGCAAAAGTTTTGTACCCAAGAGAGAGCAGGGAGCTGGAAGCACAGACTTCTTCAGCAAGAACAGATGTTCTTACCAAAATTCGGAGCTAGTTACGCTCATGTTAAACACACACTGATCATAGGCGCAGGGCCTAAAAAGTGTCGTGAATTTCGGGCATAATAATCCCGACAGCCTTGAGCCCACGAGCAGGGTATCCGGGCTACTGCAAAGTAATAATTCGTCTATTTGGAAGCAGCAATAGACCACGTCCCGAGTTTAATTTACCAAGCAAGTCAGCAGCTACAACAGGCGGAGAAGAGGGGAAAGGGTTAACATCCCTCTTTACTGCACGAGATAGATAGAGAGAAGGAGAGTAGTGGAGGAGTCGTTTCTGTAGGAACTAGGAGTGTCAGACAGACACTGAACATAACATTAGAACTCAGCAAGTCATCTGTAAGTTGTGTCGGAGATGATAAAAGGGTTCTGGTCGTGGACTTTGTGATAGTCAGAGAATATTTAGCCTATAGTGGAGCAGCGGTGTAGGCGCGTCATTTGTGTAGAACCACGTCTGCAGACAGACGGACAGTAGGAGTTAGGGTGTGTTTACATGATATCAGGTTGATTAGGAGAAAGACGGATCTGGTGTTCGAGATCCTCCTTCACATGTTGTTGTATTACTTACCTTTCTTCCTTACAGGTTGAGGGGAGGGCGACTGTGGGGTTACCTTACCTAATCACTTGAAATTAATTGTTATGTTCTTTCCAGGTGTAGGAACACGCATGTTTATTCTATTTTTGTAGTATGTTATATGAATTTTTTTTGTGTGGTGTAAATAAAATCCATTGTAAATTTTCCGGCTGGATCAGTCACTTACTTCAACCTATATGTTGTCTGTAAGTGGTGTCTGTGGTGTTAAGTATTAAACCTTATCCCAGTCTTGGTAGCTAGAGGTAGTGAGGTTATCGCAAAACATTACGTCACTTAGTGGCAAGGGAGAGTCAATTTCGGTTCTCGACCCTTGACGCCAATAGCCTCATCTCCCACAGTCACTGTTATTTTCTTCTGAAATCTATCTTCTTAGTCTTTCTTTCCACTAGGGTCTAGTCTATTTAGGTAGGCAACCTCTAGTCTTAAATCCACTTCGTGACACAAGATTCAATGGGTCAGTTTGGGGGGGGGGGGTCGATACTTCCCTGGGGGGGGGGGGGGGGGGGGGGGGGGGGGGTGGGGGCGCGTTGTGTACATTTTTATGAGAATCAATATGAAACAATTACAAAGATATTTTCCTTCGCAAAGCTTGTAACACAACAGTTTTTATTTGCCCTGCGTCGCATGGAGTGTTTCAAGGATTCCAAACACAAAATTTTAGTACCTGGGATGTTACCATTGTCAGGAGACAGTAGGCGGAGATTTATGTCCCTTCAACACTCGAAACATTCGTTAGCCTCTCGACACAACCAAGCTAACCTTACATAAGGAGAGGCTTAAATATTCAGATTTGAAGATATATATTCAGTCATTTAGGCGCTATTAAAATGATATGAATATGATAGTTATAGAGTTGTAAGAACTAATTTTATATCATTTGCTCAGCCAATTTGTAATTCAAGGATAATGAACTTGTGGTGTATATAATTCCGTACATAAACACATATTTAATATAACTATGCTTTTATAAATGTGCTTTCTCTTTGTCTTTATATTATAAGAAAAGATAACTCATTAACTGCATTGCTTTTTAAAAAGTATGGTGGAATATATTTACATGTGTGTGTGTTTGTGTTTACACGATAAAGAGCAAGGGGGTGCTAAAATGGTGGGGGGCTTTTTAAAATATTAGTTGTCAAATGGGGGCGTTGCTACTATCAAGGTTGAGAAACACTGGCTTAATACATTCATGTGCCATCCCTACCTGCGAAATCCATAATAGACTAACCCCGTGCTCTTCCTGCCACCCCTACCTGCGAATTGCAAAATAGACTAACCCCGCGCAGGCAAGTTTATGGAAGCCGGTGTGGTCATTGAATTTCAGAATGGGTGAACAAAGACACAAGCTGGTTGACTCAAAGAGTCTTTGATATTGATTCTTTCCTTTTCATTTCTTTAATTTTTTTACAAGAACTTGACACTTTTTGTCTTAGTGTTCTTATCTATGCATTGTTAAATGGTCTATTCAAGAGTCTTTGCACCCAGGAACATAGAAATGTATTTGGAAGGCTCTCCCTATTTTTGAAAATGTCAAGTGCTGCCAATATGGAATTGGTCATCACAAAGTCAAGGGGTGATTCGTAGTCAGCAGGACTGGACAAAAGTTTTTTCCTTGTCAAGTTGAGTGACGAGAGTAGCTCAGGAAGCTCGTCGAACTCTACATTATTTGCTAAGTACTTGTTGCAGCTCATGATCATTGCTGCCAGTCAGAAAATGCTGCATAGTTTTCAGCATTCTGTGGATTCCAGAACAAGGACTGCCTTATAATTCTATCAACAGGTTTGCTCAACGTGTCTTCTTCTCAACTCTTGTTCCACTGGTTCTTGTCATCAATTCCACATTTGTGACTTTGTCATTCCCTTTCAGTCCTTCTATTCTACGCAAGCACCTGTTTATAAAAGTCTGTAGCTTTTTGATTGTTGTTTTTGTTGCTCTCCATGTCTCAGAGCCGAACAATAGGATTGCTAACATTTTGTAAAACATAAAACTAAACAAATCCATTTATAAAGGTAAATACTCATTATTTCTCATCTAGCATTGATAGTAAAACATAACTAACATAATGCTATTGTTGTTGATCAGAATCAACATCATTTGCGCTCTGGCCACACTAATAGGTGCTCAGTCCTCCTCAGCAAATGTCAAAGGATGTGACTGTTGATTGTTCCTATAGCATGCACGCTTGCTGCATCCTCTCATACATTCTGTTGCACGCTGGTTGTACGCAACTGTACAACCTCCCAAACATTAAACTGAACACATCCATTTATAAAGATAAATGCCCATTTCTTTGACTCTACAAATGATAATTTGTTGTTGATTAACTAAAGTTGCTGAGCTTATCACTCTATAGGAGCCAGTGCCAAGTTGAAGAATTTACATGTGTTCTGTAGCTGTTGAGTGGTGCTGTATAGAGGTTCTGTAGCTGTTAAGGTGGTGCTGTATAGAGGTTCTGTAGCTGTTGAGTGGTGCTGTATAGAGGTTCTGTAGCTGTTGAGTGGTGCTGTATAGGTTCTGTAGCTGTTGAGTGGTGCTGTATAGAGGTTCTGTAGCTGTTGAGTGGTGCTGTATAAAGGTTCTGTAGCTGTTGAGTGGTGTTGTATAGAGGTTCTGTAGCTGTTAAGTGGTGCTTATAGTTGTCGTGTGGTGAGTCACTGGGGCAACTACGACAGTAGTTTTTGCCAGGAATAGTCTATGAGATATTAGATATAAGGTCTCTAGAAATTGGCTCGTTAAGAAAGAAAAAAAGACCTATTCGAGATAGGGACAAGAAGACAGGAATGCGAATGCTTTCCACTAGACAGTGTTTTCTAATAAATTATGGAAAGAGTTCTGTTTCCCCACGACCTTAGCTTCTGCCCTTAGATCCCGTAAAGAAAAAGCCCCCAACCTCATCTGAGTAGAGAAAGGTTCCTATAGGTGAATATGTAACACCGACAGCACGAGTGATACATTAACAAACTCTTGATAATGATCAACTGATCGTTGGGTTTATTAATGAAATATCCACACATATAGGGTTAGTAATGGTTAGAACGTGATGATGGTGAAAGACGATTCACACAAAACACACAGATGAGATAATAAAATTAAGGTTAATTAAGTAATAGTTAATTAAGGATGAACTGGTGTAGAGTGAAATGATGATGTGATATGATACGTGTTACCAAAATGGTGAGTACTCTACACAGTCCATGTGTCTCTAAATGCTTCTCCTAGATATGAGGATTCACATGTATGCATAAAATGTCCCAAGTTGTTATACGTTATGTCGAATGGGGTATCTCTAAGTCGAGGACGTTCTGATGAATACTGTTGTCGTACGGAGAACGCTGACGAGATATTTATGTATATTCCTTCACTGTTTGAGTATATCTCTGTAGTGTGGATCAAGTTAATAGTTGTCATATGAACAAAAGGTCTGTGGTCTAATCTCCCGACGGTACTGGTCAGACTGGATATCTTCACGAAATGTTAGTGATATGTAGACTCATAATCTTGCGTATGTAGTCGTGATTCATATACTTTCGAGTCTGCTTCATAAAATGCGCTTAAGAGTGTGTTGCACGTGGTATAAATATGCGATTCCTCTTTTGAGCTCTTTTGCTTGACTTCAGATAATAATGATCTTTCGAGTGATTAGAGTTTATGACTGTACTGAACTTGTGATAACGATGTATTGAACTTGTGATAACTCTGTATTGAACTTGTGAGCAAGCAGTATATGGTGACGAAAAATGCTGCGTCCACCTTATGACTTGTGGGTGAGACAATATTCCTTTTAAATTGAGGAATGAAAGATGTCCTATGGCGAATTCTGCTAGCCAAATGTCCGTTTTTGATAACTTATTTCTGGTTAGACGTCAGACACGTTGCGTGTAGACTCAGACTTCTGATGAACTGAAGACACACAAAAGTCTTCGTAAGTTTTTCACATTTAACATCACTGGTTGACTTTCATTTAAACTACTGCTCATTATTAATCTCCCTCTCTCTGAGTTCAATTCTAATGATGTTAAATATCTTGTGCATGAGAGTGTGTGCATATGGGAGACTGTGATGATGATAAAGGTGAAATATGAACTATTAATTACCTTCTATCATCCTATCATCTTCTATGAAAATCTTCTGATTTTATTAATCAGTTATGCCAAGAATTATTTGAAACTTTATCTTCCGCACATTTTAGCTGTGAGGTTAAAATAAACAAAATTAAGAAAATGTATTAATAAGTATAAGATCTACTAACCTTCTTTTCCCTTCGCAAAATCCTTTAAGAACACAATTAATCACGGAACTGAATTATCATCCACTCTGAATAAACACGTGTATTAGGCTATGCGTTTTTTGGTTTGATCTCTTCCTCACAAGGTAAAAACCTGGACTCCCTCAAAAGTACCAGATCTTATCACTCACGGGGGGCAGTAAATGATAGGGGGGGGGGGGGGGGGGGGGGGGGGGGGGGGGGGGGGGGGGGGGGGGGGGGGGGGGGGGGGGGGGGGGGGGGGGGGGGGGGGGGGGGGGGGGGGGGGGGGGGGGGGGGGGGGGGGGGGGGGGGGGGGGGGGGGGGGGGGGGGGTGCAGGAGGAAGGAATATTTCAACCATACTGGTCTACCTTAGGACTGGGGCGCTTGGCACATCTGAGCGCTTCAGTATATTCGTAACGGCATTTGGATTAATACTATGGTTTCTGGAATATACCCGTTGTCCTTGGCATCTGGGGTTTCAACTGTTGGGTCTCAATTAACTCAGTACGGCTGATGGGATTGAAATAACAAACTTGGAAGGTGAATGGGTAATGTGATTCGAATAAATAATGGGGGTCCGGGGCGGTCACATGAACATCAGTTTGAACTGGGATTTAAGACAATCAACACATAAGGTCAATTCACACCAGGGTAGGGCTCCGACCATCAATAACGCGAGGTGGACTGCTAGTTGATTTCCCTACGGGCTCAATGTTCCGTTAATAATGTGGTTTCAGATGGCCCGGAAGGGCTGGTGGGTTCCAATGAACAATCACAAAGGTGAAAGCCCACGCAAGAAGTCTAGAACATGGTGGAACCGCGGGAGTAATCTGAGCTGGGGGAGTCGGGGTGAACGGGGGCCTATAGTAGGGGGGGGGGGGGGGGGGGGGGGGGGGGGGGGGGGGGGGGGGGGGGGGGGGGGGGGGGGGGGGGGGGGGGGGGGGGGGGGGGGGGGGGGGGGGGGGGGGGGGGGGGGGGGGGGGGGGGGGGGGGGGGGGGGGGGGGGGGGGGGGGGGGGGGGGGGGGGGGGGGGGGGGGGGGGGGGGGGGGGGGGGGGGGGGGGGGGGGGGGGGGGGGGGGGGGGGGGGGGGGGGGGGGGGGGGGGGGGGGGGGGGGGGGGGGGGGGGGGGGGGGGGGGGGGGGGGGGTTATGCTGGTATTATATATTTCTGGAAGTCACCCTGCCCAAGCTGGGCGTCCAATGTGGTCAACCCACGCTTGTCTGAACCGCGGCCACGTCTTCCCCTGGCCAATCTGGCGTCCAATGTGGTGTCACAGAAATTACAGTTTGATTAGGATGACCATATGTGTTTTTACCAGATTTATCACGATACAATGTGGGCTTCAAATGATAATGTCAGGCATGTGGACTCAATCAAAGGACTTTATTTCCCCCGATGAAAGAACAAATGTGGTTCTCTAGATACCGGTCGCGAGTAATCACAACAATGAAATAGCAAATGTGGATCGCAAATATGAGATGAGAGAGCAAATGTCGGAGAAAATACAGTATGAAGAATGTAGGAAAAGATGGAGCAATAAGGCCTTTGCGCTCGTTTATCACAATAGTATATGTGATTGTTGGGAAGCCTAGCAATAGCTTTCTTTCTGTGTAGTCATGGGCAAGTCAGCAGCACATGCTGAACTGTCTCATACAGATGGGTATAGTTACAGCAATTAGGCTCATGTGTGGGTTTTAATTCGTTTAAGCGCTTGTAAAGTCATGTGCGTTCTGTTCTTAGCTGGAAGATTGTGTTGAACAATGATTATATACAACAACAGAACTAAGATTTTAAAAACTAAACTAAACACATTCATTTATAAAGAAAAATGTCCATTATTTCTATTATAAAAATGACAACACACAACAAATGAGAAACATTAAACTAAACACATCCATTTATAAAGATGCGTACCCATTATTTCTATTCTCAAATGACAGTGTACAACAACAGAACTAACTAACATAATGTGAAGCACTAAACTAAACCAGTTAAAAATAAATGTGATGACTAAATTATAAAATACAATATGGTTGGACATAGCAGAAAATAAATCTTGTTTTCAAGTAGATAAACAAGCAATAATTAAAAGTATCCAGAATTTATAATGCAGTCCAGAGATCACATGGTGAAGAGAATTAATATTTTAGACAAATATAATGTCTAACCACTGGTTTAGACAAATATAATGTTTAACCACTGGTTTAGAGAAATATAATGTTTAATCACTGGTTTAGACAAATATAATGTTTAACCATTGGTTTAGACAAATATAATGTTTAACCATTGGTTTAGACAAAGGCATCAAGTTCAGATACTGCAGCAGTATTCAAATTCACAAAATACAACAGTAAATTAATGGTTTATTAGGCAAGAGAATTGACAGTTCAAGTTGCATAACTACTGTTCTTCAAAACGCTGGCAAGTAACAGAAAAGAAAATACTCAAAGTGTCATCCTTCCCACAAAACCTGCCCAATTAGATAATTTTTTGGCCACATACCACCACCAACTAAGAACTGCTTACTCAAGAGCTAAGAAAAAGACATACCAATAATCATAACAGGCAGACGCTGGAACTAGGTTGGCCATGTCCTCGGAAGAGACCTGAACATCACCACAAGAACCACCGTGCTGGAGACCACCACAGGAAGGCAGAAGACAGGCTGACCAAAAACAACTTATGCAGAGTTCGAGATGATAAGCCTAAATCTGTGTTGGGACAAGCATAAATCTGTGTTGGGACACCACAAGATGGATAGTCACTGACCAAGCAAAGTGGAGAGAGGTTGTTGCTGCCCTACAAGACACCACTAGGCAAGATGACCTCTGATTGCTTCTGTCAGCAGCTAAGGATCCATGAAGAATTCACATTTCATATATTTAATCGTGCACAGCAACAATGTGTGCAGGTATTTGAAATTTTATATGCACCGGCACAATGCATCAGGGTGAGATTAAAATGTTTACATGAATAGGACACACAATGAGGAAACATGATGATAGGACACACAATGAGGAAACATGATGATAGGACACACAATGAGGAAACATGATGATAGCACTACAAGGCAGTCCTTGTTCTGGAATCCTCAGGGTATGAGAAAATGAGGAAGACAACTGGAGACAAATGTAAAAGAAATAAAAAAGACACGGAATGACCTTGAAGTGATGGCACAGAACAGGAAGGCTTGGCATGAATTAGTTGACAGCCTATACTCCTATGAAAGGGAGATGAAGGTACACGATGAACATAATGCATAGTTCATGTTATTAAAAATTTACATTTACTCCAAGCTAACATTATTCAACTTTCTTTTTCTTGGCTGGAGAGCCAGACTTGAGCCAGTTCATCATCATGTTGTTGCTAGGGCTCTCTTTTGGTTTGCTGGCGGGAGGAACAAAAAAAAAAGAGTTAAGTGGGAGAGTAAGCAAACAGTCTCTAACTTTATACAAGGAATCTCTACTTTTATCTGAAAATTCAGCCTGCAGTTAAGTAATCTGTATTAGTAGTAATCTCCTTCAGTCATAACTGACTATGGGGGATCATGCACCCCTGAGGTGATAACTCTCAGCCACTTTTTTTTGCCTGGTGGTTCTTTTGGTGTATTCTTTTCTCTTCTGCTTGTTGTAAGAGCTTATTTTCACCTAATATGAGGTGGCACCATAGGAAGCATCGCCACTTTGTGCAACTGGCAGCTTCATCCACTCAGGTTGCTGAATTTATTTCCAGTTCCTGCATTTCTTTATTTCACACATTTTTGAACCTCAGCTGCAGCCACTCAGCTGTTCTTTTGCCAGTTGCTAGAAAATATCTTTAGGCATGTGACAATCTTTCATGCGGTGGACATGGGCATGCCAGCATAATCTGTGCTGTGTAAGCAGTGTATACATGCTCTGAAGGACAGAGCATAAGAGCACTTTGACATGTGTCACTTTGTCCTTCACAAAATACGCAGGATGTGGCATAGTTATGCATGTGTATATGTATATCTCTCTCTCATTTAAAGAGAAAAAAACAAAGAAAAAGGACCTCAAAAACCTGGACCTCGAAAACCTAGGAATGAAAATAGAATTAATGAAGGAGACCAAAGCTAAACTTGTTTGGCCAGGTAAAAGGACAACACCTGACACTGAAGACCATAATGTAAGGCAGAGTTGAAGGCAAAGGTGTAAGAGGAAAACAGCGCTATAAGTGGGAAGATAACATCAAGAGATGGTCAGCAAATAGCCTATCAGAGTGCACCATCAGGACATTGGGGATCCATTGCAGCCGACCTTCGATGTGAAGATGGCAGCTGGTGATCTTGATATATACACACATATGATTATTGTAGGTGGTTTCATGTGCTGGCCTTCAAAGCATGTATACACTGCTTAAACAGCACAGACTACACTGGCTTGGCCATATCCACTGCACAGAAGATGGTCGCATCCCGAAAGATATCTTCTATGGACAACTAGCAGATTGCAAAAGAACAGTTGGGTGACCGCAGCTGAGGTTCAAAGATTTGTGCAATAGAGACATGAGGGCACTGGATATAAATCAAGCAACTTGGGAGGAGGAATCTGCCGATCGCACCAAGTGTCGATGCTCTCTATAGCGCCACCTCAGATTGGGCAAAAAAAAAAAGCTCTCATGGCATGCAGAAGAGAGGAGAAAACATCGAAAGGAACACCAGGAAAATAAGCAGCGGATGGCTGTCATCTCAGGGGCATATTCCCATAGTCAGTTATGACTGAAGGGGCTATTATTATTACAACATTGGAAGCAGGAAATTTTTTTTTACCTTTCACCTCCCCAAGGAGCTTAGGTAGACCTTCAACAAATGTATGCCAAGTCCTCTTGCCTTGTAATGCTATCAACAAGTTCCCACAATGTAACTTCATATTGTTTGTAAAGTTTTTGTGGCTTAAAGTTTCTACAGGATGGGGAAACTGGTCCCATTTCCAACCTTCCTTAGTCACTTTTAAAAAAAAAACATGCATGGCAGGTTACTTGTCACTCTTTCGCAGTCAATATACCAAGTTGAAGAATCCTTGGGATTATCTATATTATTGATCTAGGCTTTTCCTGTGGTATTTCTGTAAATCCAAAACTCGCTGAGTTAAGTCATGAACTCCAGTTTCTTCCCTGTGTATTCTATTCTATTAGATAAACATAAAGGTATGTTTTCAGGTGCTCGTAAGAAATAAAGAAGTAAAACACCAGACAACAGAAAAACAACAGACGCGAGTGGCTTACCCAGGGTTTGAACCCCGTACCTTCCGTACGACAACACCGCACAGCCATACAAGCGAATCACACTATCCTCCCGGCCAGCTAGGCATCCCCAAGAAAAGATGCTTTACTGACCGGTCATTAGTGCGAAACACAAGACAACACAGAAAGTTTACAATGGGCACCTCAGCCTATTAATGACGCAATCACTTCTGTTGTTCCCCTATTCTACAGTACGTGTCAGTCCACACAAGGGGATGCCTAGCTGGCCGGGAGGATAGTGTGATTCGCTTGTATGGCTAGGCGGTGTTGTCGTACGGAAGGTACGGGGTTCGAACCCTGGGTAAGCCACTCGTGTCTGTTGTTTTTCTGTTGTCTAGTGTTCTACTTCTTTATTTCTTACGAGTGCCTGAAAACATACCTTTATGTTTGTCTAATATTTGTTTACTGTTTACAGGCCTCGGGTTTCCCTTCCTTATGTGTCATTAGTATTCTATTCTAGCTTGGCAAGAATTTAAAGGATTTTCACATCTGGTTTCAACATAGAAGGGACAAGTAAGTGGCATACTGTGCCTTCCCTGCCATCCACAGGGGTTCACCAGATATCAGTCAATAACTTTTAGCTCCCCAAGGAGCACAGGCCTTCATCAAACACATGCCAAGTCCTCCAGTCACATGCCGTCAGCTCAAGCTCTTCCCATGTTTCAGTCAGCAACACAGACCCCTTTCACCTTTCTGTGTTTTGCGTCATTTGCCTCCCTCCCAGCGGACCTTCTCCTGTCTCATCATCATCATCCTTTAAAAATCTTGGGTGACAACTTGATCCCAGAAGTACAGGCCAGGCAACACGAAGGTTGCCTGTTTTTAGGCTGCACCATGTGCAGGTGTTCAGGGTCTTAACTGGAAGTCTAGTCCTGGAATTCACAGGACAGCGTTTTTTGCATTCCATCTGATGATATAAATATGCCTAGATATCTGAATCTAATGACATGTTTAAAATCTGTACCATTTGCTTTGATGGTGCATTCTAGAGAAGTCATTATCTTTGAGATGATCATTTTGTCTTATTTGATATTTAGGTTAAACCACTTAGTTTTACTTTGTCACCATTGTACCAATCGTCTCCAGCAACTTTTTACTTGTTGCAATAATGATCTCTCTCAAGTCTATATTATGTTCACTGACTTTTTCTTCATCGTTCGCTCTCACATAACCACATCTATCTATCTTATAAAGGTGGCAATCCATCTCAAGCTTCTCTTATCACCATCAAGTTTCTCCCTCAACAACTGGGTTGAAGAAAACCATAAAACTACCCTGCTCTTCTCATGGAGCAGACAGTCTTAGATGACATGTTCTACTATCTGTTTGTCTCCCCCCCACATGTACACTTATCTGTCTGTGCTATTTTCAATTTGTTGAACAGATGGTATTTGAGACTGCAATGGACGATTTTTAGTCTGAAAATTTTCACGTGATCTCTTCTTGGTAATTAACCTTTAGCACGCTGCGATTGACAAATGTCGACGAAGGTAACCTATGTTCTCCAGGCTGGAGGCGATATTTTTGGCCTTGCGGCTATCATCGGGAAACTGATTTTTAATGTGTATGCACGTGATCTTAACCCCGGATGTTAAAATTGCTCTTCTGTGAAAGAGATTTCACTGTCTTTTCCGGTTTTTATTTTAGTGATGGCTATCCGCGTTTATTTTCTGTGAATTTTTTCAATCGAAATGAATCGGCATCGAACACGCGGCCATTTTCACTATAATTTTATTGGATTCTGATGCCGATGCGATGAGGAGATTTTTGTCTTTATAAACGCTGATATCGGTTCTCAGAATATGTTTGATGGCTGAGATGGAAACGAAAGTAGAATGACATTGCTAGTATGTATAATTTTAGGGGTTAGGACTAGGAAATTTAGAAATTACGGCCGAATGTCACTGCTGACGAGGATGTTTGTTGCTTTGCTACTGATGATGGGTGTAACGAAAAGATCGTCATTTGATTTGTATTGGTCAAATGACTTTCATTGAGATGCTAGGGATATGGACTCTTCGTTTCTTGGTAATTTTTTTTTAATTTTAAAATTAAAAAAAATATTTTTTTCGTTTTTTTCATCTTTCCTTTCCTCTCTTCCTATCACATCTAATATGTACACAAACAAATTTTATATCATCAGATTCATCATTCATTTATTTATATAAATTCCAAAAATGATAGCAATTGACCAAGAAACACAAAAACTATAGACGTTACAAGTCGCCCACTATAAAAACGGGGGGTTGTGACAAAGAATGCAGCTGCAGGACAAGTTTTCGGGAATAGAATGGTTCTGCATTATCAGATTCTTGGTGTTCCTTATGCCATTTTTCTTTAAAGTTATTTTATGTTGTTCTGTCTTTAATCTTGGCATGTCCTGAACTGTGCAATATTTTATATCTCTATCAGTTTTGTTTGATATCTGCTATCTGTATTTTGTGACTCAAGGCCAAATGTTTGTAATTAGTGACTGAAGGCCCAATGTTTTTACTTGGTGACCCAAGGCCAAACATTTTTACTTGGTGACCCGAGGCCAAACATTTTTACTTGGTGACCTGAGGCCAAGTATTTTTACTTGGTGACCCAAGGCCAAACATTTGTCCCTGGTGACTTGAGGCCAAATATATATATTGGGTGACTCAAAAGAGACCAAATATTCATATTTGACCAGCTTGTAAAGTATAGTATTTGGCACAGCTCTAATTATAAACAACAAGGCAAAAAATTGTTACCCAAGCTCCACCGGCTTGATGCAGTCTGGAGACTTGTTCCGAGAATTGTTGACAACCTTCGATACTGGATGATACACTAAACCATTCTGTGGCTTTATGAGGGAGGATGCCTGCTTGTAAAAAGAAACAGGACAACATAATGTCAGTGTTGTCATCATTTTCATCTCTGTTTTCTTCTTTACTATAAAAAAATCACCGTCACTTAAAAAAAGTAGCAGAAATCTCATAGCAGATACTGTTGTCATCATCATCATAATCTTTAGCTCCACAAGAAGCATAGGCCTTCAACGACCTTATACCAAGTCTTCCTCAACCGTGCCATCAGCTCAAGGTCTTTCTATATTTTTTTTATGCACTTCATGTCTGTCTCCAGTTCTCTTCTCCATGTGTTCCTTCGTCTCCCTCTACCACTCTTACTCTGGAGATTCCAGAACAAGGACTGCCTGGTAATGCTATCAACAGGTTTCCTCAATGTGTGCCATATCCATCGACAGTACCATCTTCTCATCTCTTCTTCCCATTAGCACATGAGGTTCTTGTCACTAGTTCCACATTAGATACTGCAGTAGGGTAGTCAATTGTCAGAGACTTCACTATATAAGATCTCAGCTGTATAAGGTTGGGGTGACCCGTTCCTTTCATCGCTGCCTTTCCTGTCCTTAACTCCAGTGCTGAATAAGGTACATTTACACATTGTTAGACTGGAGCATGAAGTTATAAGGTTTTGAACCCAGTAACTTGCCCCCAAGAAGCAAAAACTTTAACCACTCAGGTCTCACTATAATTCATCATCATCATCTCAACCCGTAACCTGTCATGGGTCGTAGGGGTGCATGGTGGAAGCATCAGCAGACAGGGTCCTCCACTGCTCTCTATCCTCAGCAATGCGTACAAGTGTGGAAAAACCGTGTCCTGCCCATTCTTTGATGTTATCAGCCCAGGATTTTCTTTGCCTTCCTCTTCTCCATTTACCTTCGACTGTTCCCTGGAGGATCGTTTTCGAAAGGGAGTCATGACGAGTTACATGCCCAAACCAGGCAAGCTTTCGACGTTTCACTACTGACAAAAGTGGTTCTTGGTGGCCTGCATAGGTGTTTATCTTCTCTCTAACATAGACATTTGTTTTGTGCTCTTTATATATATAATTACTATAATTATATCACTATAATTACCAACTGAAAAATACATCTGGCTTACTTATCGTTCTTGTTTCACTAGTAGTAGCCTCCCTTCAGTCATAACTGACTATGGAGATGGTACTCCCTTGTGGTGATAGCCTTCAGCTTTTTTTCCCATGCTGTTTCATTTGGCATGTTTTTTTTCTCTTCTGCTTGTTTAAGAGCTTCTTTTCACCCAATACAAGACGGTGCCATAGGGAGCATCACCACTTGGTGTTATGAGCAGCTTCATCCTCCCATGCTGCTGGATGTATGCCCAGTGCCCTCGTGTCTGGAGGTATATCTTGAGTCATCCTTATATGGCCACCAGCTATGCACAATATATGTAAGTGGAAGTAAACCTATGTCTGTGAGGCCAATTACATCCTCCTTGACTTTTGAAATCATCCACACACTTCCAGGGATTCCCTCTGTGGTGAAACTTGTTGAGAACCCAGCATTGCACACTAAACTTGGAGAAGTCACTTGAGCCCCAGGCATAATTCTTTGGCTTTGACTCAGTTCACTGCATGCAGAAGGGTCTCACTGTGGACCCAGTGATAGGCAGGGGATGCTGAGAAGTGGCTCTGTGCAGGACGTGACAATTCCTTGGGAGAGCCCAGAACCAGAGTTTAGTATTTTAGCTCTTCATAGTTGGAGAGCTCCCTTGGATGGCAGGAACGCACAGTATGCCACACACTTCTTACTCCTAGCTTGGGACCAAATGTGAAGATCCTTTAAATGCAAGCCAAGCTGGAAAAACTGGAGCTCATGACTTCAACTCAACACGTTTCGGAATGGCAGGAAAGACACAGGAAAAGCCTCGATCTGCAGTGTAGATAACACTAAGGAGTCTTCAACTTGGTATTAGCTGCCAAAGAGAGAGAAGCTCAGCAGCCCTAGTTAAACAACAATAATACCCAATGCTTTTAAGTCTCACTTGCACACATCTTGGAACCTCAGCTGTGGTCGCCAAACTGTTCTTTTATCTTTGGGGATGTGAAGTAAGAAAGAGTCTTCAGTGATATATAGAACCAATCCTGACATATGGGAGTGAGCCATGAACAATTAGTAAATATGTAGGAAAAGAGGCCACAGAGGTGTGGTTTTACAAGAATGTTAAAAATACCAAGGACAGCCAAAAGAAGTAATGAGGATGTCCTGAAAGAGACCATTGCGCCAAGGAATCTTATTCCTCAAGTCAGAGGAAAGCTGGAATATATCGTAACAACAGGAAAGATTGAAGGAAAGAGAGACGGGAACAAAAAGAGCAAGCTGGAATATATCATAAGAACAGGAACAATTGAAGGAAAATAATAACAGATACTGGATAGTCTGACATCATGGCATGGACAGACATTATCAACACAACTGATAAATAGTACAGGAGACAAAAAGTTATGGAGAGACATGATCATCTATGCCACCAGGCATGGTACTCAAAGAAGTAGTAGTCCCAAAAGAAGACAATTAGTTAAGCTGACATAACATCATTTAAACATTTAACTTGGCAAATATTTACCTTTTGTAAAGGAATGTTAGAAGAATCCAACCAGTCATGAACTTCATCTTCTGTTGACAAAATGGCCTAAGGAGGTTGAAAATAATGATACAATTAAAATATATATGAATAGTGATTTCATTGGTCAGTTCAGCTTAACAGATCAACTCCATACAGAGCTTTACAATAGGAGATATAAGAAGCAGTCCACCCACCGGACAGGCCCACTTCAGTGATGACTCGAAAGTGTCATCCACCTGTTGGTTTTTCCAGCTTGCACTGGGAATTTGAACCCATTCCATCTTGGATACAAATTTGAAATTGGGCACTTTCTCCTGATTTTATTCATTCTACCAACTTCAGGCGTTTACAGGAAGTAGCAATTTTGTGCATAAACTCTTACTTACTTAGTCGTTCCTCTTCTACCGTGAGGTGTAGAGGTTTGGAAGAGAGAGCACCATACTGTCCTATCAGCTATCTTTCTCCTGACCCGGTTCCATTCTAGTCCTCGGTCCTTCTAGCAATAGATTGGGTTATGAAAACATTGACATCACACAACAGAAATGGAATCCAGTGGAATCTGACTAAACAGCTTGATGATCTGGATTTTGCAGATCACTTGGCTCTTCTGTCCCATAACCATAATCAGATGCAAGAGAATATGAAAATTCTCGATGAGAGGTCACAACAAGAGGGCCTGAAAATACACAGGGAAAAGACAAAGATTATGAGAATAAATGCAAGAAATGATAACAAGGTTGAACTTGAAGAAACACCACTAAAAGATGTAGAATCGTAGACATATCTTGGAAGTAATATAGACAAAGTTGGAGTGACAGACAGTGATATCAAAATAAGAATACAAAAAGCAAGAGGAGCTTTCATTGCATCGGGAAACATATGGAGAACAAGAGAAATCAAGTCCAACACAAAAATAAGAATCTTCAACTCAAATGTGAAGTCAGTCCTATTGTATGGCTTTGAGACATGGAGAACAACAAAAACAACAACCAAAAAGCTACAGACTTTTATAAACGGGTGCTTGCGTAGAATAGAAGGACTGAAATGGTATGACAAAGTCACAAATGTGGAATTGATGACAAGAACTAGACAAGTGTCAGTGGAACAAGAGCTGAGAAGATGCTGGCGATGGATAGGTCACACATTGAGGAGACCTGTTGATAGCATTACAAGGCAGTCCTTGTTCTGGAATCCAAAGGGAAAGAGAGGCAGAGGTAGACCAAAAAACACATGGAGAAGAGAACTGGAAACAGAGGTGAAAATGATGAGGAAAACATGGAAAAAACTTGAGCAGATGGCACAGGACAGGAAGACTTGGCATGTGTTTGTTGAAGGCCTATGCTCCTTGGGGAGCTAAAGGGTATTGATTGTCCAATGTTTATGATTACAAAAATTCTAATGATTACTACTTCATTCGTCTGTCTTTAAGAATTTCAATCACAAAGCAAGAATATGACTTACCGGCATGCGATGGTGACACCAGTTTATGTCAGGTGAAGCCGGGACAGTGATGATGCTATAAGAATACAGTGGTGGGGAACCCTGTGAAAAGTTACAAAATAAGCACAATTTAAATATTTTGTGATCACCTTCCTTATTGGTCCTTGGTTTGGTTTTAAGGATTATCTTCATTGCACACGGACAACTCTACCTGTGCTCTAATCTCCTCCCTTAGTTCACACAAGGAGGATCTCAGCACAGTTCACAAACCCCATAGCACCGGCGAGGATCCCAATATGTGTGTACAGGAATCACACATTCTGTAAATATTTTAGTGATGGGTAGATTTCCTAATTTTATAAATTTTTCCACGGCAGCTACCGTATGGCCTACTCTTGACGATTTCCAGCTGCAGAGGGATTGTTAATGTGTGCAACTTGCACACGGCACCTCTTATTTTTTCGCCCTTATCCGAGAAGGCTAGGCATCAGATCTCACTACCCAGGAGACCTCACTACCCAGGAGATCGGGGGGGGGGGGGGGGGGTGGAGGTAATGACATTAAGAACCACTGGTTCTGACAACAAATGTCCCTGAAGTATATTCCCTGTACTAGGATTGAACTCGGTACCTTTAGAATTAGAGGTTGATGCCATACCTCTTAGCCACTCCGCCCGCCCCCCCCCCCCCCCCCCCCCCCCCTATGGAGCATAAACCTAACACAGCAGTTGGCCATCTATGCCACAGCACAAATTCTTGCATCAATGGTTTCAGTTGCAATTTCTTTTATATGAGGTTGCCAGCCCCACGTGCAAGCTTGTGTCAGTCTTACTTACTTAGTCGTTCCCCTTCTACCGTGAGGTGTAGAGGTTTGGAAGAGAGAGCGCCAGACTATCCTATCGGCTGTCTTCCTTCTGGCCTGGTTCCATTCTAGTCCTCGGTCCTTCAAAGATTGTCTAATGTTGTCCTCCCAGCGGACTCTGGGTGGTCCTGGGGGTCTGGATCCCTGGCTCTTTGTTTCCCATGCTTGTCGATCTTCTCCCATTCTGCAGACATGGCCAAACCATCTTAGTTGGGACTGTTCTACTTGGGTCTGCAGGGGGTGGGATTTTAGGCCTTGGCGTATCGTCTTGTTACTTCAACCACCTTCCTCAGATACCTCATTTCTGAGGTTTGGATCTAGCTTTTATGGGTTGTAGTCAAGACTGGGACATAGGTGGAGCGGTATACTGCCATCTTCGTTTTCTTACCAACCTCTCTCTTGCTGAGGAATCCTCGATTTATGGCCTGAAAAAGTCTCCCAGCTGCTGCTTTTTGAGTGGCCAACTCTTCTTTGATGCCTCCCTTTCTGTCTATAATAGCTCCGAGATATTTAAAGAGGTCGACCTGCTCCAGGACATGTTCTCCCAGCTTAATCTATGTCTTCTTTCTTCTCGTGATTTTGTTTTAGAGCTGCTTATGACCATCCCTCTTTTCTCCAGCTCTTCCTTCCAGACTTGCAGGTTGGATTGGAGATGTGCCTCTGATTTAGCAATCAGGGCAACATCATCAGCAAATGCCAGCTCTGAAATACATACCTGTCTCATCTTCCAGTACCCCACTGAATACTTTCTTGTTCTCTCCTTACATGACTTGATAACATCGTCCATGAGGAGTATGAAAAGATAAGGTGACAGGATATCACCTTGTCTTACACCAGTGGTGGTCCTGAACTCTTCTGACTTATGGTTTGCTGTCCTCACATAATTTCTGCAAGACTTGTTGAAGCTCTGTATAGCATGAATCAGAGGTGCTGGAATGTTCTTCCTTGCCAAACAGTCCCAAAGTTTGCTCCAGGGGACCCTGTCAAATGCCTTTTCCAGATCTACGAAACAAAGATGGATCTCACTCTTATACTCAAGGGCCTTTTCACTCAGCTGTCTGAGTGTGAAGATTAGGTCTTGAGTACTTCGGTTTGCTCGGAATCCGCACTGGGCTTGTGTCAGTCACCTATTACAACATACCAGAGGGAGCAGTCATTTTAGTCCGCCTTCTCAGAGACCCTTGAGAACCACAAGAGGCAATATATGATCTAGTGACGTTTCTGAAGAGATCAAGGCTACAGCTGTGCAGCATCAGTGAAAGAATATAGTGAGAAACATGCAGCTGATTTGTACACCTTGTGAGAATGATTGTTGAGCAAACAGCAGCACATCATCTACAGGATGATACAGATGAATAAGGAATGCATGATGAAATAGATGATGATAGATGAAGAAGGCATGTATGATGATATAGGTGAGCAGGGAATAGAGGATGACAGATGAAGAAGGCATGTATGATGATATAGGTGAGCAGGGAATACAGTGACCTTCAACAAATTCATGCCAAGTGTTTCTGTCCGGTCTGCCATCAATGGTACCTATACCTTGTAGCGGTATGGCAGCTTGTGTACCCTGACAATCCCCAGAGCTATGCCAGTGGGAGTTTTACTCCTGGTAGGTTCAACCATGCTGGACTGGTCTGCGTGGGTAGGGGTCAGACAAAAGCTGGTACCCTGGTCCTCCAGGTTGGGGGTTTTAGCACAGGGCCGACACCCCTGTCTGTGTAAAAAAATCACACACGTTACGGAAACAGCAATAAATGGAAATACTTTGATGCGGGACGGACATCCGGAGTCTCAGGCTCGTATGACTGACAGTGGTGAAAGCCGAAAGGAAGCCACTGGCATGAAAACGGCTGCCCAGACCGCAAAACACGAAACCAGAATTGGTTTTTGGAATGTCAGAACTATGAACGAGGCAGGAAAGCTGAGACAGATTACAGCAGAGATGAGGAACTACAAACTACATATCCTGGGAATAAGCGAGAGCAGATGGACAGGGATGGGGAGAATAAAAACAGCTACAGGGGAAACAGTACTTTATTCTGGTAGAGAGGACGGTCAGCACAACGAAGGTGTAGCCATTATCCTTAAGAAAGGAATGGAAAGATCTCTACTGGAATGGAAACCCATTAACAACAGACTAATAAGAGCAAGACTGAGAGGGAGATTCACCAACACCACAATTATACAATGTTATGCACCAACAAATGACAGCGACGAAGAGATTAAGGACGAGTTCTATCAACAGGTACAAAAGGAAATGGAAACTGCACCCAGGTACGATCTTATTATAGTAATGGGAGACCTAAATGCGAAAGTTGGAACACACAATAATTATAACGAAAGAGTAATGGGGAAATGCGGCAGTGGAACAGTAAATGAGAATGGGGACAAATTAATAAGCTTCTGCAGTATTAACAACCTGGTCATCGGAGGAACACTTTTTCAACACAAAGAAGTGCACAAGTTAACATGGGAATCACCAAACGGACGAGACAAAAACCAGATAGATCACATAATGATCAATGGCAGATGGAGACATGCACTACAAGACGTGAAAGTAAGAAGAGGCGCAGATGTGGGAAGTGATCATCACCTAGTAGTAGCAAGACTGAAGGTGAAACTCAGAGCTGCTGGACCAGTTGCAGTCAAACAGAAAAGATACAACATCACGAAACTTAAGGACCCCCTCACCAGAAAAGCGTTTGTGGTCGACGTAAAGAGACGATATCTGATTACCAAAAGCCAGGAAAGAACAGAGACCGATGATGTGGACCAGAAATTCAACACCATCTCAACAATATATAAAGAAAGCAGCAAGTCATGCTTGGGATTCCAGGAAAGAAAGAGCCAAGACTGGATAACACCAGAAACGCTAAACACCATAGCGAAGAGAAAGGAAATGAAAAGGAAGAAAACAGAAGCTAAGTCTCCCAGGTTAAAGGCAATATATAGTGAACAGTACAGTCAGCTGGACAAGGAAGTAAAACGTCAAACCCGTGCTAACAAAAGGACATTTCTGGATGACCTTGCAAGACAGGCAGAAGAGGCAGCACTGAGAAATGAACAAAGCACAGTTTATAAAATAACTAAAGCTATCAGTGGAAAATGAGGTGCAAACAACATAACGTTAGTAACAGACAAGCAAGGAAATCTCATCACCACAGCACAGGGGCAGGAAACAAGGTGGGCAGAGCACTTCAGAGAAACACTGAATAAGGAACCACCAGAGACTCAGCTGAATGTTCCTGAGGCTGAAAGTGACTTAGACGTAAATACAGACATTCCACGAAAAGAAGAAATTATCACAGCTATCAAAGGGCTAAAAAAATGGAAAAGCGCCTGGTCACGACAATCTGAATGCTGAGCTATTCAAGACAGACCCTGAACTAGCAGCAGAACTATTAGAACCACTATTTGCACAAGTCTGGGAAACTGAGACAACACCAACAGAGTGGAGTAAAGGAACAATTGTCAAATTGCCCAAAAAGGGCGACCTTGCAGACTGCAACAACTGGAGAGGAATTACCCTCCTCTCAGTTCCCAGCAAAATACTAGGCAGGATAATCATCCAGAGAATTTCAAAAGCAGTTGACCATAAACTGAGGAAAGAACAAGCGGGCTTCAGAAAGAACAGAAGATGTGCAGATCATATATTTGCCCTCAGGAACATTATAGAGCAGTGCTCAGAATGGCAGAGACAGCTGTACATTAACTTTGTTGATTTTGAAAAGGCTTTCGACAGCATACACAGGGACAGCCTATGGAAAATTCTGAGGGCTTATGGAATTCCCAGCCGCATTGTTTCCATTATAAAAAGCCTCTATTCTAACTTTACGTGCAGTGTGGGATCGAGTAATGTAACTTTCGAAGTGAAAACAGGAGTACGACAGGGATGCCCCTTATCAACAACATTATTTTTGACAGTCATAGATTGGGTGATGCGCCAGACAACAGAGGGCAGTCCAAGGGGAATTAGATGGACAACGTTTTCTACACTGGAAGATTTGGAATATGCAGATGACATTGCACTGCTCGCGCATTCACACCAACACATTCAAGACAAAACTGATAGACTGTATAAGTATGGCCAGCAGGTTGGCCTGAACATCAATCTGAAGAAGACAGAGGTCATGACACTAAATGTGGGCAATCCTGAGCCAATAACAGTAAGGAACCAGAAGTTAGAACAGACAGACACATTTACTTACCTAGGAAGCATAGTAACACCTGACGGCGGAACAGGCAAGGACATTAACAACAGAATGAATAAAGCGAGAACAGCCTTTGCTATTCTCAACAACATTTGGAAGTCTTCCCAGTACAGCACAAACACCAAATTAAGACTGTATGAGAGCTGCGTACTTTCTGTGCTTCTCTATGGTGCGGAATGTTGGAGAGTAACAGAGAAGGAAATGTCGAAACTGTCCTCCTTCCACACAATCTGCCTAAGGAAAATTCTCCGAATCTTTTGGCCAAACACCATCAGCAACCAAGAACTACTTATTCGGAGTAACCAGGAGGACATGCACACCATCATAGCTGGCAGACGCTGGAGTTGGGTTGGCCATGTCCTCAGAAGGGACCCTGATACCATCGCAAGAACAGCTATGCTATGGACCCCCGAGGGAAAGCGAAAGAGAGGCCGACCAAAAACAACTTGGCGGAGAACTGTGGAAGCTGAGATGCAAAGAATGAACCACAGTTGGGGCACTGTACGAAGGATGGCCGCCGACCGAGCAAAGTGGAATCAATTTGTTGCTGCCCTACAAGACGCCACCAGGCGTGATGGCCGCTGACTGCTTTGACGGTTGGCGGTTATGGATCAAAGAAGAAGTTTCTGTCCGGTGCCGTCTGTTCAAGGTTTTTCAATGCCTTCTTTATTTCTTTCATGATTGTCTCCAGTTCTCTTCTCAGAGTATTTTTAGGTCACCTTCTATCTCTTACTCCAAGGATTCCAGAACATTGTCATTTCCTCACCCCTTGGTCCACTGACAGTTGTCTGGTTCTTATCATCAGTTCTACAATGATGATCTTGACATACCATTTCAATCGTATCCTGCATAAGCACCCATTTATGAAAGTTTGTACTTCCTTGTCAATGTTAAATTTAAGATCAACAGCGAAAACAAAAACAACCACCCGTTCAATGACATAAATATGTCATGTGTAATTATTTCTCATCAAGAAAAGAAGTAATGAAATAATAAAACACTCAGATGTGCAGTACAGCCATAGTGACATATCAATCTTACTATAGTAGTGACAATCAATGTCATAGTACACTTGTACTACACTAGTGACATACAATGCCACATAACACTTGTACTACAACAGTGACATACAATGTCACATCACACTTGTACTACAATAGTGACATACATGTCACATCACACCTGTACTACAAGTGACATATAATGTCATATCACACTTGTACTACAATAGTAACATATAATGTCATATCACACTAGTACAACAATAGTGACATATGTCATATCATACTTGTACTATAATAGTAATACACAATGTCATATCACACTTGTACTACAATAGTGACATACAATGTCATATCACGCTTGTACTACAATAGCGACATCACTTGTACTACAATAGTGACATATAATGTCATATCACACTTGTACTACAATAGTGATACACAATGTCATCTTACGCGTGTACTACAAGTGATACACAATGTCATATCATGCTTGTGCTACAATAGTGACACACAATGTCATATCACGCTTGTGCTACAATAGTGACATACAATGTCACATCATGCTTGTACTACAATAGTGACATATAATGTCATATCACGCTTGCACTACAATAGTGACATACAATTTCATAGCACGCTTGCACTACAATAGTGACATACAATGTCATATCACGCTTGTGCTACAATAGTGATATAGTCATATCAAGATTGTACTACAATAGTGATACACAATGCCATACCACACTTGTACTACAACAGTGACATACAATGTCATATCACACTTGTACTACACTGATGACACAAACTAATCACACAGCTACTGCAATAATAAAACAGAGACAAACTCAAACTACAGGCACTAAAAATGTGACGCACACAAACAAAAACTAAAAAGCCAACAAACAACACTAAAACTGTAAAAAAAAAATAGTTTAGTTAAGCTTTAACCTACATCTGGGGGACTCCACACATCATAGACCCCTGCCATTGTTAGCAGCCTGTGGCCTTCCCATTCAGGAACATCGTTGTCTGAACCATTTCCAACATCACTGTTCTTTATCTTGGCGGCAACACTGTGAGATTCCTTCAGAGCAGATAACAGTGTTTCGTCTGGTAACTGTTCTGATGAGTTATCTTTTTCAGCGTCTGAGGCAAATGAATCCCAAAATGACTTTACAGGCTTTGTTTCTCTGCCATTTTCCGTTTTATGGGGATTTACATCACTACTGGATGTAGAAACATTCTGTTCATGCTCAGGGCATGTATTTGATGGAATCTCTTCTTTAATTTTGACATCAGGATTTTGCAAGTCTTCTGTTTCTTTCTTTACGTTCTGTGACAGGACCTCTTGTTTTATGGCTTTGTCGACATGGGTTTCTTGACCAGCTGTTCTCTCAACTTTTATGTCGCTGTTCAGTTCGGTCTTCACTGCTTCCCCTGGATAACTAATGTGTTTAGGTTGAGGTAAATAAAAAAAATATGGCTGCTTGCCCTCCGGTGTGGTTTTCCATTCAAAGTACCTAAAACAGTAACAAATAATAGTTCTACATATTGAGCTCAACAAGAACAATAATAAAAAATCTACGGACTTTCATAAATGAATGCTTGCATAGAGTAGGATTCATGTGGTGTAACAAGATCACTAATGTGGAACTGATGACAAGAACCAGTGGAACAAGATACGAGATGCTTGAAATGGATAGGACACACATTGAGGTGATAGATAGGACACACATTGAGGTGATAGATAGGACACACATTGAGGTGATAGATAGGACACACATTGAGGTGATAGATAAGACACACATTGAGGTGATAGATAGGACACACATTGAGGTGATAGATAGGACACACATTGAGGTGATAGATAGGACACACATTGAGGTGATAGATAGGACACACATTGAGGTAATAGATAAGACACACATTGAGGTGACAGATAAGACACACATTGAGGTGATAGATAGGACACACATTGAGGTGATAGATAAGACACACATTGAGGTGATAGATAGGACACATGTTGAGGTGATAGATAGGACACACATTGAGGTGATAGATAGGACACACATTGAGGTGATAGATAGGACACACATTGAGGTGATAGATAGGACACACATTGAGGTGATAGATAGGACACACATTGAGGTGATAGATAGGACACACATTGAGGAAACCTGTTCAATGCATTACCAACCAGTCCTTGCTCTGGAACCCACAGGGTAAGAGAGGTAGAGAAAGATAAAAAGAACACATGAAGAAGAGAACTGGAGGCACACATGAAGGGGGTGAGGTAGACACAGAAAGACCTTGAGCTGATGACACGGGACAGGAAAACTTGGCATAAGTTTGTTGAAGGTCTATGCTACTTGGGAGCCACGGTAGCATAGTGGTTAGTGCACTGGCTTCCTAGCTCAGTGGTCTATGGTTCGATCCCCCCCCCCCCCCCCCCACCCCCCCCCCCCCCCCCCCCAGATGACCTAGGAGGACTTACCATGCACTTGTGGGAGCTTAAATGAATGATATTGAAATGTATACTGAGCACAAGGGAATAGTGGCTACAAGAGTTTAACAGCAAGAATATGACAAGGTTCAAAATGTCTTCAATTCAGATCGAGAGTTCTGACAAACATGCTGTTATTACATTCATCCTTGAAAGGTCCACCCACAAGTTAAATCTGGCAATATCAGTCTAAACATCTGTCCTCTTCCTCTTAATAGTTCCACACAGTGTAAGGGGTAGATCTTCATGTTAGACCAGAAAGCTTTCCCTGGGGGACCAATCTATTCAATGTTATTTTCAAAACCCATATTCATGTGAGATGTGCATCCGTCTTCCCTTCTTCACAAGATACCCTCAACTGGTCCTTTTGTTAGGTGGGTCATAATGCAACAATTATGTTCCTGTTTTAATATTGGCCAAGGGAAATTTTTTGGAGGCCGCAAACGGCTCTTGGGTCGACCCAGCCCATGATGTTGACCACGTCACCCCTAGTGTGCCGATGGTCAAGAACATATGGGCCTAACACCATATTCCCAATATACCTCAATGGGCGTGTAACGGGATCCTTGACCTATGCTACTTGTGGAGCTGAAGAGTGATGAATGAATGTATACTGAGCTCACAAGAGTAACGCTAAATTGACAAGTTCAAATGTTTCATTCAGATCTGACAAACTGCTACATTCACATTGAAAGGTCACCGCACTAAATCTGCAATATCTTCTGTCTCTTCTCTTAATGGTACATTCAGTTAGACTCTTTCCTGTCAATCTATTCATGTTATCTTCCCGCTTGTAGCACCGTCTTCCTCTTGCATATTTACCTTCAACTGGTCCTTTTGTTATGGTCTACAACAAGGTATATGTCTTTTTATATGGCCAAAATATTTTAGTTGTCTAATTTTGATCTCATTCATAATTTCTATTTTCATGTCCAGGTTTTCTTAGACCTCTTCATTTCTTTTCTGCTTTTGTCCATTGAGATGTGCCTCATTCTTTTATATATTCACATCTGACAAATATTGATAAATTACCAAATATCATTATCTCCCTAAGGAGCATGAAACAACCACAACAGATGGTCTTCTTGAGGAAGCCTTAATCAAAGCACGTACTCTTCCATCAGTAGAGCGTTGTCTTTACGTGATAGGGTTGCAGTGACATGCACAATCTCATATTTATGACCTTTTACAACACGTAAGGCATACTGTGCATTCCTCACCATACAAGGGGGGGCTCTCCAAATATGCAGAGCTGAAATACTGTGCTCTGGTTGTGGGCTCTCCCAAGGAACTGTCACATCCTATACAGAGCCCAATCTCAGCTCCCCTTTACCATCATGGGCTTATAGTGAGATCCTCCTGCATGCAGCCTCCCAGGAAGAAATCCAGAGTCACGTGACTACTCCAAGCTTAGTGTGCAATGCTGGGTTCTCAACATGTTTTATCACAGGGGGAATCCCTGGAAGTATGTGGAAGATTTCAAGAGTCAATGAGGGTGTAAATAGACTCACAGACAGGGGTTCACTTCCATATTTGAATAGTGTAGCATTGTGCTTAGCTGGTGGTCATATAAGGAAGACTCCCAGATATGCCTCCATGCATAAATCATGACATAACACAATTTACTACTGACCCATCAGCTAAAACCACACAACGAAAGCCTTTCTGTAGAGGAATCTTAAAGGTTCTCTTCTCCAACATTCCTTCAGCCCGGCAGTTGTTCGTCTCATAGGGAACCTTGTAGGGATCTCCTTTGTGCCAGGATGGAGTGAGTCCCCATTTCATGGGGATCACAACACGGTCAGAAGATTCGGCTGTGGAGCCATCAAAGTTTACTGGAACCAAAACAGGCCTGAAAAAAAAAATAATTAGAATTTGTTTTCAAGTTGTTTAACAAAATAAGTTTCAAATAAACAACAGATTCATGTAACAAAAGCCGAGGGGAGAAGATAGAAGCAGACGGGTTTTATTCTTAAAAATATCCAAGAAAATACAGCTAGCTAGTAAGACATTGTGGTTTAAAACTTTAATTTTAAATATGTTATTGCTTTATTGCTTCCCCCCTCTCTTTGTCTGTGTATGTATGTATGTATGTGTGTGAATGTACCTGTGTGTGTGTTCAATTACTGAATGTATTGTTAATATTAATTACTTATTACTGAAGTTAACTCTTTCAGTCCCAAGCAAAAAAGTGGGTTTGGCCCAAGCAAAATTGGCCACCCCAGTGCGTTTTTATTGTTGTTGTTTGGAAATAATTTTTTGAAATGTTCATATGCATAAATAACTTTGTTGTTGTATATGAAACTGAAGGTAATTGGATGTACTTTACTCTTGTGCTACAAGTATAAAAGCTTTCATTGAAAAATGATTAGTTATTCAAGGTAAAATGGAGGATATGCACTTAAAAAAATGATTTGTTATTCAAGGTAAAATGGAGGATATGCGCTTAACAAAATCGCTTTAAAAATCTAAAATAAATGTCTCAAAACAGAAAAAGGTTCACTCTTAAACACGTGCGGTATTTAAAAGCATGTACTTGCAGTCGGAAATGACTTTGTGGGTAGTTATAATTAGAAACAGTCTCAAACAGAGGCACATATACTAAAGGCTTTTTAAAGTCGATTGGGCCAAGCGCGTCTAACCCCTGAGCCTTTATAAAGTCGATTGGGACTTAAAGAGTTAAGAATGTTTTAATTTGAAAACACTTTGAGAATTATATTATTTCAGGGCAGAAATGTAAAAATGCAATAAAGCCTATTTCTTTACCTTGATATGGTAGAGTTCAAAATACAAAAGAAAAATTGTTTACACACACAATAATAAAAGTGGTTCCTAAAACTTGTTTTTGCCCCTTTACTTGTTAAGAATAACTATTACAATTGTAGCTTAACACTTTTAGCATCAAGGCTTCACAGTTAGCAATTACCTTCAAGTACCAAGGGCTTTTAGGAAGAATTTCCTATTTGGGGTGATGAAATTAAAAAAAATCATGGAGACCAAATGAGTCAACAGATTGGCATGAAACTTTCAGGATGATATTGGAAGTGGATAAAGTGTCACATGCTGACCTTTTTTTTGTGTTCAGGTCATGCGATCATGACAATTTTGAATATTAATGAGGCAACAGACAAAAATTGGCATGCACTTTTGAAAAATTTATTTAAAAATATTCAAATCAACTCAAAACTCATCACTTTCCCAAATATAGTGTAGGTGTATATTAGTTCTAAAAAAAAAAAAGCAAGTATAATATGCTCTTGACTGATATTGGGGTTGAAAAGCTATTTGAAATGGACCCAACATTCCAGGGTCTGTAATGACAACAGAGAAATTTTCATGAGGTACAGACATGATTTCATGCAAAGAGAAATGAAAAAAAATACACACTTGTCAACTTGTTTTAGCCAGATGTGTTAGTCTAACATAAATCATGGTCAAAGATGTAATTATTGTTGCTTTTTTCTCTAGCCTTGGGGGCCTATTTCCGTCCAAGCGGCAGATTAGTCCTAACACTTATGAAAAATTGAAAATCAGGGCACAACACAGAGTGGTTCTTCACATCCAATACAAAAGAATCTTGTCTGGGCTCTCAATCCAGCAGAATTACAAACAATGAATCTTGGTCGATGTGAACTGCTGTGGGAAGTTGTTATGTTTTATGCGGTGATGAGTCTATCAATTTTCATTGAAGCACCAGTGGCCTGCACTTTCTTGTGGTGTCGATTTCTTGCATAATCTGATATCAGAGCTTCAGCAATCTAGAGCCTAAATTGCTTTGGCGTAAATGGAAGTTTGGCAGCTTCACAGTACAGACTATATCCATTTACAAGGGCAACTTCTTTGACAAAATAAAGAATTTGATGATACCATTTGAAGCACCGATAAGGTTAAAAGTAATTCACTAGTCTTTGACTGAAGTTATCTACACCATCCATACTGTGAATATAAACATCTGCCATTACAGGTTTTTCCACTGTCCTAAATCCCCCCTCATGGTGTCTGGATCTGACATGTTTGTCAACAAAATTGTTTGTGTGGACTGTCCTAAGCAAATTCAAGCATTTTGTATCATGCCATGTACAGGCAAGCATGTTTCCCGATCTAGCAAAAACAGGTTTACTGCCACGCTTCATCTTCATGTTTTATTTCCTCAGAATTATAGGAAACCCTCTTCTGCTTTCTGGGTGAAAATGCAGGCAGCCAGTTGCTCACATAAGGA
Organism: Oreohelix idahoensis; assembly: GCA_024509875.1. NCBI lineage: Eukaryota > Metazoa > Mollusca > Gastropoda > Stylommatophora > Oreohelicidae > Oreohelix > Oreohelix idahoensis. The sequence continues at coordinate 256,231 of JAMPIV010016003.1, read as the reverse complement.
TCATCAAAGTCCCAATGAAAATTATTAGCTGCTTCTCTGCTATGCCCCCTCCTAGTAGGTCTTTTGCTATGCCCCTGATTCACACCATGACCCTGAAAATCATCATCTCTGACACCTTCACGAATGTTAGATCTAGGGTTCTCGCTGTCTGATTCATTAGTTTCAGGCTGCCCTGCATCAAAACGAGACCAACTGTTGGCACTTTCAAAGGGCAGCTGAGAGCCACAATCTGAATTACTGCAACATTCAACAGTTTAACGCATTGAAATGAAAAAAAAAATTCAACTTAAACATGAATCAATACGCATGAAAAAATGTTCACGCCGATAATGACCATTGCTCAATCAAGAAGAGCCACTTCCCTTGGATTGCATGTGTTCAGTTGGCTGCAGTGATCACTTTTTATGCTAATGCTATATAGACGCCAAAAGGTGACAACACTACTCTATGAAAAATAGTGCCTGTCATTAAAAGGCAACCATGATACTGAAAGTGAAGGGTGTCAATTTTAACTAAAATCCTGCAATTATTGTTTAAAATAGTATTTCACTGAAGAACCTCCTTTCAATTAAGTACAGATAAGGAAGAATTATAATTATGAAATGTTAAAATACAAACAAAATCATACTAACATATGAGATGCTGGAGCCGCATTATATGATGGCCAGTACTTTTGCCCTCCTGGAGAGTCCTTCCACAAGGGACGCTTTCTTTTTCCATTACCATCTTTGTATGTACATGCTTTCACAATATCATCAGGTGCAAGAGTGCTGAAAGATAATTGTTAAGATGTAGTTTTGAGAAGGAGCTATGCCTGTATACTCCTAGGGAGTGAGGCTTGCTGGGTGCTTTGTTCTGGTAAACGTGAATGCAATGTGAATTGAAACCTGTGTGAGTTCCCACAGGAGGTTGATGTAATGCCAGAAGAGATAGTATTATATGAGTGCTGGTAGGCAATGGAGATAACTTGGTAGTTTCTTGTGTCTTTTGTGTACCTATTATATATGGCATGTACTAAGTGTGATTACATTATGACGAGACTGACTTGGTCTCTGAGTTTACCTACTTCTATGTACGGTGTAGAAACTTGTCCTCTGGACAGCATTGCTGTTGTTGTTAGCTTAGTGGCAACTGCGAGATGTGACTGTTGTCAGGGACAAAGGTGTGCATGTTCTCCCCAGACCATGTTTGGCAGGTAAGCACCTTTTGTCTTGTGACATTAATGGGATCAATAAACAGATACATACAGAACAGACATATGAACAGATGCTTCCTTAGCAGCTAAGCTGAATACATCTTCTGATGCTGAATATTTCTGTAAATAGTACTATTCTAAAGCCGTAGAGAGAAATGAACATACAATAAACATACAACCAACAGCCTTTCTCTTTATCATTACTGCTTTTATTTCCATTATTATTCACTGAATCATCTCCTTTTTTTCGCTTCTTATGGCCTAATGGATATGAACGCAGTTTCATAATCCAGCCACCATTACAGCTGTTCGAAACCTGCATTACAGCGGTTTCCATATCACCATCGCTTTGTGTGGATTTTTAACAATGGTATAAATGCCGTACCGTTCAGAAAGCAATGGCAAACTACTGAATGAAAAAATTGCCTAGAAAAATCACAAACAGCCAATAAAAGCTGGGGTTGATTGCCACGTCCTGTAAAGGATAAGCAACTAACTTTACAGCTGTATCCATTTAGCCACCATTACAGCTGTATCCATTTAGCCACCATTACAGCTATATCCATTCAGCCATCATTACAGCTGTATCCATCATCACCATTACAGCTGTATCCATTCAGCCACCATTACAGCTGTATCCATTCAGCCACCATTGCAGCTGTATCCATCATCACCATTACAGTTGTATCTATTCAGCCACCATTACAGCTGTATCCATCATCACCATTACAGCTGTATCCATTCAGCCACCATTGCAGCTGTATCCATTCAGCCACCATTACAGATGTATCCATCATCACCATTACAGCTGTATCCATTCAGCCACCATTACAGTTGTATCAATCATCACCATTACAGCTGTATCCATTCAGCCACTGTTGCAGCTGTATCCTTCATCACCATACAGGTGTACCAATTCAGCCACCATTACAGCTGTATCCATCACCACCATTACAGCTGTATCCATTCAGCCACCATTACAGCTGCATTCATCATCACCATTACAGCTGTATCCATTCAGCCACCATTACTGCTGTATCCATCATCACCATTACAGCTGTATCCATTAAGCCACCATTACAGCTGTATCCATTCAGCCACCATTACAGCTGTATCTATCATCACCATTACAGCTGTATCCATTCAGCCACCATTACAGCTGTATCCATCCTCACCATTACAGCTGTATTCATTCAGCCACCATTACAGCTGTATCCATCATCACCATTACAGCTGTATCCATTCAGCCACCATTACAGATGTATCCATCATCACCATTACAGCTGTATCCATTCAGCCACCATTACAGCTGTATCCATCATCACCATTACAGCTGTATCCATTCATCCACCATTACAGCTGTATCCATCATCACCATTACAGCTGTATCCATTCAGCCACCATTACAGATGTATCCATCATCACCATTACAGTTGTATCCATTCAGCCACCATTACAGCTGTATCCATCATGCCACCATTACAGCTGTATCCATCATCACCATTACAGCTGTATCCATTCAGCCGCCATTACAACTGTATCCATCATCACCATTCAGCTCCCCAACAAACATAGGCCTTAGAAAAACTTACACCAAACCTTCCTGACCCGTGCCATCCACTCAAGATCTTTCTACATATTTTTTGTGCCCCTCATGTCTTGTCTCCAGTTCTCTTCTCCACATGTTCCTTGGTCTCCCTCTACCTCCCTTACCCTGGGGATTCCAGAACCATGGACTGCCTTGTAATGCTATCAACAGGTCTCCTCAATGTGTGTCCTATCCATCTCCAGAGACTTCTGATCACTTGTTCCATTGGCACTTGTCATCAGCTCCACATTAGTGATCTTGTCATACCATTTCAATCCTTTTATTCTATGCAACCACCCATTTTAGAAAGTCTGTAGCTTTTTTCGGCATAAGTCATGTAAAATTAGTTTTTATTTTGATCATCATCTTAGATTACTAATTTTTTCTATGTTTTTTTCTTCCCTTAATTCTTATGGTTTCCCTTTGCACAGTTTCTTTCATATGCCCTGTTTCTTCTGCATTTAAGATTTTACTCTCACCTTCTCCATTTCAGATGCTCCTTCTCCTCCCCCCCCCCCCCCCACCTTTCTCCAATTCCAAATTGTTACCACCTTCTTCATTCCAGATGTTCATCCCACCTTCTCCACTTCTGATTCCCCCCCCCCCACCTTTCAATTATCTCCATTTCCTATTTTCCTCCAAACATCTCTATTACAGATTGTACTCTCTCAATCTCATACAGTGTCTAAACATTTCAAATGCCAATTATGGACCCTCTCTTGGATGAAAAAAGATGTGTCAGCAATCCAGACTTCTGCCTTCCTCCTCCATATGATCCTTCTCTCCCCTTTCCCCACTACAGCCACTCCTGGCTCTATTAGTCATCCTTCCTGTCCCTGCATCTCATTCAATGTAACATGCCAGTGGATTTTACTTGTTATAGTTTTAATAAGTTTTTTTCATTTGCGGTGGTATTGCATGTCTTGTTGGTGATCCCATTTTTGCTGATACTTTCGGCTTATTTCGTTTTCATGTAAATTGCTATGCACACTTAACTTTTTGCGAGAAAAGATTTTTTTTTTTTTTTGAAGAAAATATATTTCTTTCAACCTCTGATGGGTTATAATTAGTAGGCCTATATATAATGTAGATCTGACTAGAAAATAATCTTGATTTCTGATATTTAAATATAGCAACATTTCATCCCTCCAATAAGTCCATATAGAGTAAATCGAATGTGCGTGTGTGCCCTCCCCTGTCCCCAAAAAAGCAGTCTCTCACATCTGCCATGCTGTTAACAATGGGAGGAGTGTGGGAAACCCCGGGATGACACCAAAGTCACTAATCACCTGTAATCATAAATTCGCATTATGATAACCTCACTTTCCCATCACACCGTCACATATCCTTAAATATTAAATTTTGTTCTCGTTATGCACTATTTTACTATATTGTGCAATCCTCTAGGTCTGTCGACTCTCAAAACCTGTTCCACAGTTAAAGGTGAACTGCTTGCCTGGAAATTAATATTGGTATTCTAAGTTGTTCATAATTCGGCCGAAGGAAAGCATAATGAGCTTGAGGCTGCCATATTGATCTATTTTTGGCAAGTGGCTAATATTACGAACAATGTATGTAATTACGGCGTTTACACAGTTAGGCCTATGTACGAGATGATATATATATAAATCATGACCATTAGATGCAAAAACGACATCGACCGGCGATGGACACCTATTCTGATGCAGTCGGCTCAGAATTATGTGCTCAATCGGCGTATCCAAAAAAGTTAAAATGCTCCAGCACAGAACATTCAGCTAATGCGCAAAACACTGGGGTGGGGGTGTTAAGGTTAGGTCTGTGTGTGCATTTTCGCGTTTAATATGTTTTTTTGGGGGTGGGGGGTGGGGGGGGTTAGGTCTATGTCTATATTTTTAACGGTATTTAAGGGGGAGGGGGGGTGGTTAGGTCTATGTCTGCATTTTTGTTTTACAACACGTCTGCTATCGTTTTGAGACACAAATTTGCTGCAGTTCGTGCGCTAACCGTGACCAAAAATCTGACGCTTTTTCGAGCTTGCACTGTTGGGAAAAAAAAAAAAGCTTCTAAGCCGAGGAGTGTTCGCGCGCGGTCAGGGAGAAATAGGGTGAGGGGGTGTTCGAGGCAGATTTTGGTTAGTGTTATTAGTGAGTATTTAGTGTGTCGAGGAGATACTGTTATGTATGCAGTATCGATAGCGTTCTGGCAAAATGGCTGACCTTGTTCCACTATTCTTCCCCTTTACCCATAATTCCTACATTTTAGTAGAAAAACTGTGTTTTCGTTGTCTACTGTCCAAAGTTTTTTTGGGATGAAATGAAGAACAGTGGGTCGTCTGCTCAATAAGGACTTAAAAAAGAATTCAGAGACACAGTTATTGTTGATCAGAATCAACGTCATTGCACTCTGGGCAAACCCATAGGTGCTCAGTCTCCCTCAGCAAATATCGAAGGGTATGAATGCTAATTGTTCCTGTTGCGTGCTCATTGTATACATACCAGCTGCATCCTCTCATATGTCCATCCCTGCTGGTCTTACATTTGATGCCAAATTTCAGCAATCTCAGCCTTAGTAATTCATCAATTAGGCCAACAGTGTCATTCTCTAATTGGTGATCATTAATTGCAATCATTATCTCTCCCTTATCCATCTCCAATGCACCCTACATGGGTGCTCTTGAGGTGCATAATATAGTCAAACAATATTTAATACGAACACATGTTAATATATAGTGGCTGGGAATGTGAAGGTCTGATGCTGTTCTTACAATGCATGTGACTTTAAACAGATGAAAGTCAATTAAATATCTGGTAAAGTCCGTTATATAACTAGAACCACCAGGCCTTTACACCCCTCCACTTTAATATTATTCTTGTTCATAGTTTCTTCTTGATTTTGTTTGTTTGTTTGTTTTTTATTTTATTATTTAACGTATAGGCCTAAGCACAAATGTGAGTATCCCTATTTTCAAATGTGATGCCGCTTTCTCATGTCAGCAGTTGTTCATATTATTTGGAATTGAAAACAATATATATCCTAATTATAACCCATCAGAGGTTGAACGGGATTTCTGTTTATCTTCATTAATTTAAAAAAAAAAAAATGCTCTTGAGGTAATGTTCACATTTACCGCCACTGAGGTATTACTGTAACTTTTATACTAAATACAAAGTAAACAAAAAGTTACAATAAGACCTCGGTGACGCTAAAGGTGAACATTACCTTTGGTTTCAGCTATAGGCTAGGCCTACACAATAAATTGCATTTGTTATATGAGAAAGAAACAGTGTTATACAGATTTCGGAAAAAAACTATTTTGAAAAATTAATACCTACCACGCAGTTCGACCACACATCTCTACACGGAAGCAGCGAGTAGTTGCAGACTATTTGACCTGTCTGTTAATGTTGTGTTTTTCTTGATTAGCCGGTTACTGTTGTGTTTTTCTATAACAGGGACGCACGGCGCGAAAGAAATACAAAAAGGCTTACTGGAATCTTAATGTATGAAATTACAATTGCAGCACTGTGTCAAGCTTTTTCTTTCTTTGGTAAATTAGAGAAACGATTTTTAAAATATTATTAAATCGCACAGATATGGAGAAGAATATTTTTTATAGTCTTAAATACAAAAATTTAATACTTTTGTATTCGTGCCTTTGCGCAAATGCTTTTGTACCGTTCGTACATTCCTATTCGCACTTTTATATAAATATTTGTAACAGTTCGCGCCAAGGTTCCGTCACATAATCGTCTGCTGCGCATGCGTGTCTTGTGGAAACAAAATTTGAGTGAGTGTAACGTATCGTAACGGTGAGTCCGGTGGAAGAAGTACATAGAAAAACTTTAAGTGCGGATAAATCACACAGATACATGCCCAGTAAGCCTAAAAAAAAAAAAAAAAAAAAAAAAAAAACAGTCCAGTGAGTCGGATCAAATAGTAGTGCTTTCATTCATTAATCTTGAGCTACCCCAGGATCCTGGGCCTCACATCCAGCAAATCATGCAGTCCTGTTGCATCGGGTTTAGGGCCTACATGTCTGTTATCCCTTTTATTTCTGTTCTTTTCTCCGTGTTTTATTTTTTTGGTCTCCCTCTACCTCTCTTTAATGAGAGACCACCATTTTGGGAAACCATGCACATCCACACAATTTGACATTTATTTTACACCGATTGGAAGGGCGAAATGATGCCACGATCAGGTAACGACAATCAGAATTATTATCTTGCATTAGTAACAATATATATCTTAATTATTATTGATCAGAGGTTGAACATGATATTTTCTTCGGCTATTGTGAAGGACAGTTGTTATTTAACTAGGGCTGCTGAGCACGTTCTTTTGCAGCCAATACCAAGTTGAAGACTCCTTGGTATTATCTGACTGTAGATAAAGGCTTTTCCTGTGGGTTTTCTGCCATTCCGAAATGTGTTGAGTTGAAGTCATGAGCTCCAGTTTCTTCAGCTTGGCTTGCATTTAGAGGACCATCACATCTGATCCCAAGCTAGAAGGAAGAATCGCAAAGTATACTGTGCAGTTTCTGCCATCCAAGGGGGCTGTCCAAATATGCAGAGCTAAAGTACTGTGCTCTGGGCTCTCCCAAGGAATTGCCACATCCTACACAGAACCACTTTTCAGCTCCCCCTGCCTATCATGGGTCCATAGTGAAATCCTCCTGCATGTAGACTGGGGGCTGTCACATTGACCAAACAAGGGGCATTTCTGCTTCAAGTTGGAATTTTTTTTTGTGGTTCTTATTTTAAAAACAGCTCTCAGTGCTTGTCTGGCATTATTAATTTTGACAAAGCTCAAAACAGGGTTGGGGTTAGGTTAAGGCTAGCCGCACAAAACAGAGTTGGGGTTAGGTGAAGGCTAGCTGTAACATAAATATGGACAGCTAATGTGGCAACATGATGGACCTTGTTCTACTGTCGTCGCCTTCTACCAGCAGCTTTCCCCCATGTGTGGCTTATACATAGCTAGCATGTTCCCATCTTGTTCCGCTGGTGCCTATCTGATTCTTGTCATCATTCCACGTTAGTGATCTTGTCATACCATTTACGGGGTTGGAGTGGCTAAGAGGTATGGTGTCCGCCTTGAATTCTAGAGGTACCTGGTTCGATTCCCAGTAGAGGGAATACAAGTTATGGAAATTTTTTTTAGAACCAGTGGACCTAATGATATCATCCTCCCCCTGGTCTCATGGGTAGTAAGATTGGATGACTAGCCTTCTCGGATCAGGGCGAAAAAATGAGGTCCCGTGTGCAAGTTGCGCACATTAAAAATCCCACAGCAGTTGGAAATCATAAAGAGTAGGCCATAAGGCCGCTGCCCTGAAAAAAATAAATTTTAATTGGAAACCTACCCACCACAAAAATATTTATAGAATGTATGATTCCTGTATACACACATTGGGATTCTTGCAGGTACTACGGAGTTTGTGCACTGTGCTAAGATCCTCCTTGTGTAATCTTAGGGAGGAGATCAGAGCACTAATGGCATTGTATGTGTGCAATGAAGATAGTCCCAAACCAAACCAGTCATACCACTGAAGTCCTATTCTACTCAAGCACCTAATAATGAAAGCCTGTAACTTCTTGGTTCTTGTTTTTATTGTGCATTTTTTACAATCAGCACAATATAATAAACATTCACCTAATGGCTACAATAAACAAGAATACTGTTGATTCTTGACAAACAACTAGATAATTTTAATTTTGCAGCGGACTTGTCTCCTGTCATTATGCAAGTTGCAGGAAAAGTAAAATAAGACCAATAGTAGCTTTAGTATTGCTTTATTCCGTCGCCACTTCAGCATCTTTTTCGTTGTTTTAAACGCTTTGTAAGTATTCGGAGCATTAGTTGAATATGAAGGATGTTGTTATTTTTTATCAGAATTGACATCACTACACTCTCAGCAAACCCATAGCAAATTATCAAAGTGTATTGAATGCAATTGTTTTGGACAGCAAACTGGGCGCTCTGGTTGTATATATACGACACATGCATATCCTCTCATACATCCATCCCTGCTAGCTACATGAAGGATATGTCACATTAAAACACAAATAAAGTATGATAGTCCAAACTGTTAAATGTAAGATACTGGGGATGATAGATTAAACTATATGTTGATTTACGACCTCAAGTCAGTTTCAGCCAGAAATGGAGATGGAATAAAGCAGTACGGTAACTCAGAAGAGTTCAGGACCACCACTGGTGTAAGACAAGGCGATATCCTGTCACCATATCTGTTCATACTCCTCATAACAATTTATGTCATCAAAACACGGTAAGCAGAGGACAGGAAAGTATTTCAGTGGGGTACTGGAAATGATGAATGTCAGGTCGGTGTATTTCAGAGCTAGACATTTGTCCGATGATGTTGCCATGATTTGCTAAAAAAGGCACATCTTCAGTAACCTATATATAGTCTGGAAGGAAGAGTTGGAGATACTTGAGAGGGATGATCATAAGCAGCTCAGAAAAAAAAACCATACGTGATATTCTAGAAGAAATTAAGACCTGAGATCCAAGATCCAGAATTTAGGTCATTACAGTCTTTGAAAAACCATTTAAATATTGGAGCTGTCAGACCAGTTAGTAACGTGGCTTTTCTCATTACCTCAAAGTTAAAGGTTAGAGTAGCTCACGTGGTTCAAAATAAGGACTGTCTATTTCTTCACAAGTATGGAAACTACTACTAGGTGCTGGTAAAGTTAGGGTCACCCCAAAACTTTCACTTTGTGGAGGAAAAATAACACATATAATATAATAAACCGAATCTGTACTGGTTATAACTTACATTTAAACTTGCAAGCAGAGAGCTTTGCTTATCATTTAAACTTCCCGTGACGTAAGTTATATTTAAAAATCAGCAATCCTCATGAATTAGGAACACGTGCGTATTCCGTCACCATTCATGAGGCTCGATTCTAGAGTTTATACGTTAGTTTAGAAAAATACACTCGACTGAGTATTAGCCGTTAAATTAAATTCATAAATAGCTACAATTGCCGTTATAAGCTAGAGATTTTAATTTTTTTCTGCTTTCCACTGAATGCTTCCCTAGAAAATATAATAGCCTACCAATTTATTTCTCTTCTGCGCTAAAGAAATAGATTAAAATGAATTAAGCGATTTAACACTTTAACACTCACAAAATCTATATATCTATCATATTAATTACCTCAACCACAGAATTACAGGTAGTCGCACAACTTAAGAATAAAATGCTGAAAGTATTTCTGGAAGTCTAGAAGTTCGACAGATTGCCGAAACAAACTGAGATACTTCGCTAACAGCTATTCTGTTTACGAGCAACCTATCTACTGTGAGTCTATGAGCGAGAATGAAATTAAAGTTTCAAACTTGGCCAATATCTTTAAAATCGGACACAGGATCCTAATCTTATTTCGCCAAGCGAAATAGTCTCCCCTGTCCGTATAACACCTTCGTCCGCTTATCGCGTGACGTAACAGCCATCAGTGGCCGAGGGCTTGCATGAGTTGCAAATCTCAGACCACCGTCTGCAGTGCGGAGTGGATTTTCACGCTAAGCCGGGTTTTTTTCTGACGAAAAAACCTCATGCGTTTACTGAAATGCAGACTCTCTGTCTACTTTCCATGTCCCTCGCGTGAATTTTCACGCCCCAGGCCAGAGACCCTCAGACGAATGTCTAGCGAATGCTGTAAATTCACGCCTATCGTCCGACCAGCGCGACTGACATGTACGCAATACCACCCAGGTGCGATTCTCAGTTTTAGAGAAAGGAAAACGGGTAAAGTTTGCGAATTATATGAAAATAATATTCGCAAAACGAATGGATGAAAAATATACAGGAAAAAAAGGAAATACAGAGATAATAAAAGAGAGAATTCGGGTGAAAGAATAGGAAGAAGATGTAGGAAATTAAATGAATATAAACCCTACGTGACAACCAGTGGACCTAATGATATCATACTCCCCCTGGTCTCCTGGGTAGTAAGATCGGATGCCTAGCCTTCTCGGATCAGGGCGAAAAAAATGAGGTCCTGTGTGCAAGTTGCGCACATTAAAAATCCCACGGCAATTGGAAATCGTAAAGAGTAGGCCATAAGGCCGCTGCCCTGGAAAAAAAATTTTAATTGGAAACCTACCCACCACAAAAATATTTATAGAATGTGTGATTCCTGTATACACACATTGGGATTCTTGCAGGTACTACGGAGTTTGTGCACTGTGCTAAGATCCTCCTTGTGTAATCTTAGGGAGGAGATCAGAGCACTAATGGCATTGTATGTGTGCAATGAAGATAGTCCCAAACCAAACCAGTCATACCACTGAAGTCCTATTCTACTCAAGCACCTAATAATGAAAGCCTGTAACTTCTTGGTTCTTGTTTTTATTGTGCATTTTTTACAATCAGCACAATATAATAAACATTCACCTAATGGCTACAATAAACATGAATACTGTTGATTCTTGACAAACAACTAGATAATTTTAATTTTGCAGCGGACTTGTCTCCTGTCATTATGCAAGTTGCAGGAAAAGTAAAATAAGACCAATAGTAGCTTTAGTATTGCTTTATTCCGTCGCCACTTCAGCATCTTTTGAGAAAAACGCTTTGTAAGTATTCGGAGCATTAGTTGAATATGAAGGATGTTGTTATTTTTTATCAGAATTGACATCACTACACTCTCAGCAAACCCATAGCAAAGGTCAAAGTGTATGAATGCAATTGTTTCTGTGGCGCTCTGGTTGTATATACGACACATGCATATCCTCTCATACATCCATCCCTGCTAGCTATGAAGGATATGTCACATTAAAATGAAATAAAGTATGATAGTCCAAACTGTTAATTGTAAGATACTGGGGATGATAGATTAAACTATATGTTGATTTACGACCTCAAGTCAGTTTCAGCCAGAAATGGAGATGGAATAAAGCAGTACAGTAACTCAGAAGAGTTCAGGACCACCACTGGTGTAAGACAAGGCGATATCCTGTCACCATATCTGTTCATACTCCTCATGGACGATGTCATCAAAACATGTAAGGAGAGGACAGGAAAGTATTCAGTGGGGTACTGGAAGATGAGACAGGTTTGTATTTCAGAGCTGACATTTGCCGATGATGTTGCCATGATTGCTAAATCAGAGGCACATCTTCAGTCCAACCTGCAAGTCTGGAAGGAAGAGCTGGAGAAGAGAGGGATGATCATAAGCAGCTCGAAAACAAAAACCATGGTGATATAACGAGAGGAAAGAAGACCTGAGATTAAGCTGGGAGAACAGGTCCTGGAGCAGGTTGACCACTTTAAATACCTTGGAGCTGTCAGGGTGGCTTTTCTCATTACCTCAAAGTTAAAGGTTAGAGTAGCTCTTCTCACTACCTTGGAGTTGGAGGGTGGAGTGGCTGTTCTCATTACCTCAGAGTTAAAGGTTAGCAACACGGTGGCTTTTACAAATTTATACCATTTTCTGAAATTTAATTTCCACCAGTCATTCCCCCTTATTCTTGTACTTAGCAAACTGGCCTTGGTTTCAGCTGTTTTTGTTGTGTTTCTGCCATGATCCATGAAGACTGCTTGTGGTCATTCCATGTAATCACACTTTGATGGCCACCACTGAACAGATCTCTTCCAGTAAGTTACTGATTAGTTAGAACAGTTGTATAAAATTATAACTAAGTAGGTTATAATTAATTTGTTTAATGACATGAGAAACTTGCATTGCCATTTAGTGATATATGAAAATCAAAAGAAATAAATTCAACACAAAAATAAGAATCTGCAGCTGATGTGTCACATCAGTCCTAATTTATGGCTGTGAAACATGGAGAAACAACAAAAATGACAATAGATAAAGGACTTTCATAAATGAGTGCTTGCGCAGAATAGAACGGTATGATAGGGACACTGATATGAACAGATGGAAAGAACTAGATAAACACCAGTGGAACAAGAGGTGAGGAGAAAATGCTGGCATTGGAAAGGACACACGTTGAGAAAACCAGTTGACAGCATGACTAGGCAGTTCCTGTTCTGGAATTCCCATGTTAAGAGAATTATAGGGAGACTGCAGAATACACGGAGAAGAGAATTGGAGACACACATGAAAGGGGTAAGGAAGACATGGAAACCCTTTGATCAAATGGCACCAGACGTGAAAGCTTGGCGTATTTTTGCTAGGACCTGCGGACCATGGGAAACTGAAAGGAATTGATTGATAACTGATTAATGTGTGCACAATGCATAAATAACATGTTTTTTAATTGGTTTTCAGTACTTTATCATGCTATGATTTTCTGAATTCTGTTACAATGTGAAGGGGATCTGTAACCCTTCCATATTATATTCCCGGATTATCAGGAATATTTTTGCATAGGAACTTGGGTATTGGGAAATGTAACTCTAAGGGGACCTGGGCTGCTAGAGTTAAAAGGTACTGAAGGTAGTAGATTTGTCATATATGTCCTGTAGTTTAAAAATATTTTTTAACCTCTTGATAACAGGGTGCAAAGTCTTTAACCCCATTACTGTGAGGCACAAAGTAATTCATTGCAGCACCGAAGATTACCAAAGGGGGAAAAAAGCTAGAAATGCAGTATTTTTTACAGGAAACACTATTTTGTGTGTGTGCATCAGTAGACATTATTTTTTCACTTTTACCAATGATGTAAAAAAAAAAAAAGGAAGTTAAAGGTAGTTCCATAGTGAATACTGCCATAGAGGAGTGAAGTGTTAGAGACCACTATACTAGGTCCAGCGTCAAGAGGTGGTATGACCAGTTCCCTTCCTTGCCGCCTTTACCTTCCCTAACTTAAGCAGAGTCAGGTACCCATTTATATCTGGGTAGGTGGAGCATGACGCTGCCGTGTTTTGAACCTGGTATTTTTGCAGCGAGAGGCTAACGCTTTAATCATTCTGTCAATCAGACACTCGTGATTTATAAACAAAAATTGCTCTGGAAAATTAAGGAGACTAATTTTTTTTAAACAATTCCACACAACTTATTTTGGAGGCAGTGCTATTTCTGGTGCTATCTTTTCATGGGTCAAACATATAAGCAAGCCTGATCTGACATACTAACCTTGACCCTTGGGCTACTCATTAGCTTGCAGTAATTAATTCAAACATCATAGCACCTTAAGTCATCTAGTGAAGTGGAGAATATTAAAATCATGATGAAAGTCATGGGACGAACAATGGTTTAAGATCAGTAGTTTTTGGTTGGAGAAGATGCCTATGTAAATACTGTTCATGAAAGTTATCTTTAAAAAGTATTGTACTTGGTAAAGGTCAAACTAGGGTGGGCAGTATGATTGCTAGTCGACACATCACGAGTTGGCAACAAAAGTGTGGAATGAAAATGTCATGAAAAAATTTTTTTACGCTGAAAATGTGTTTGCTGATATTTGTGTCTTGTCCTATAGAAAATACCATAGAAACAGCCCTGGATATAAGATAGATTTTTGTTATACAAGCCTTTTAGTGGAGTACATCTTTTAGGAGACCTAGAGATGTTAATAAACAACTTGAGATACACTGATGATACCACAAGTAGGGAAAGCACTGGAGGCCACAGATGTAGTTTTACAGAATAATGGTAAAAATACCATGGACAGCCAAAAAGATTAATGAGGATGTCCTGGCAAAGGAGAACTTATTTCACAAGTTAGAAAGAAGCAGTGCATTTTGTTTTGGGTAAGTTATGAGGAGAGGAAAGCTGGAATGTATCGTAACAACAGGTAAAATTGAAGGAAAAAGAGATGGGGAAGACAAAGAGAGCAAATACTGGACAGTTTGACATCGTGGCATGGAAAGAGGTCAACAATAGAATTAATAAGTTGTACTTGAGACAGGAAGTTGTGGAGAGACATGATCTGCTATGTCACTTAGCATGGTATTTGAAGAAGAATAGATGCTAAGTGTTCCTTGTAAGAAATGTCATCTGATACTGACAACATTACGCAACATTATATGTTGCTTATTTTAGTGTCAATTTACAAACTGTTTTTCAGCAGCGATCAAATCAGCCAGTAGCAGAATATCCCCTGTCCGTAGTCACACAATGAAAGAGTATGACCAGGTATGATTTCTGAGTTTTGTGGCAGTCAGTGTGTCATGTGTTTTCACATTTTATACATGATTCACACAGATATGTAGTTGGCTTTAGTGCTAAGTAATATATATCAAAGGCTACATTGTTCATGCTTTTACATCTTCACCTATGAGATTTTTAAATTTATATTTTAATCTGTAAGCATATCCACAGTATGCAATAGTATTAATGAAATTTGTAGACTACAAAAAGGCATTTGACAGTTCAGGTGGAGAATCACTCTGGAAACTCGTGAGCCATTATCATCATCATTTTTCTGTTACGGAGCAGGTTCTGCAGGAAGCCGTAACAATGGAGCAGGTCCTGCAGGAAGCTGTAACAATGGAACAGGTCCTGCAGGAAGCCATAACAAAACAGTTACATGCTCTTGCAGTGGTGATTTCTGTGGTAACTTTTTTAACATGATGAATGCATGGAGGGATATCTAGAGTCATCCTTATATGACCACCAGCTAAGCACAATGCTATGACGTATAGATGTGGGAATGTGAGGCTAATCCTTATATGACCACCAGCTAAGCACAATGCTATGATGTATAGATGTGGGAATGTGAGGCTAATCCTTATATGACCACCAGCTAAGC
Organism: Oreohelix idahoensis; assembly: GCA_024509875.1. NCBI lineage: Eukaryota > Metazoa > Mollusca > Gastropoda > Stylommatophora > Oreohelicidae > Oreohelix > Oreohelix idahoensis. Next base: position 240,776 of record JAMPIV010016003.1, on the reverse strand, counting down.
ACAATGCTATGACATATAGATGTGGGAATGTGAGGCTAATTACGTGTCTCATCAAATTATCCACACACTTGTAGGGATTCCCCCGTGGTGAAACATGTTGAGAACCCAGCATTGCACACTTAGCTTGGAGGAGTTACTTGAGCACCAGATATAACTCTGGCTTTTACCTAGTTGGCTACATGCAGGAGGATCTCACTGTGGCCCCATGATAGGTAGTGGAAGCTGAGAGGCGGCTCTGTGTAGGACATGACAATTCCTTGGGAGAGCCAGGAACCAGAGCACAGTACTTTAGCTCTGCATATTTGGACAGCCCCCATTGGATGGCAGGGAATGCACAGTATGCCTTGCAATTCTTCCTCCTATCTTGGGACCAGATGTGAATATCCTCTAAATGCAAGCCAGGCTGGAGAAACTGGAGTGACTTCAACAACACGTTTCAAAATGACAGAAAACCCACAGGAAAAGCCTAGATCTATAGTAGATAATACCAAGAGTCTTCAACATGGTTTATGGCCGCAAAAGAACGAGAAGCTCAGCATGATGGGGTTGCGAGCTGCATGCAAATTCATATTAGTCACCTTGTATGACATGCCACCCCTTAGGCTTATCAAGGGTCAGAGTGGCTAAGAGGTATGGTGTCCACCTCGAGTGATAAATGTACTGGGTTCGATTCCCAGTAGAGGGAATTTAATTTCTGGAAATTTTTTTTTTAAAACCAGTATCCTAATGATGTCATACCCTGGTCTCCTGGGTAGTAAGATCAGTTGCCTAGCCTTCTCGGATAAGGGCAAAAAAATAGGAGGTCCCGTGTGTATGTTGCTCATGTTAAAAATCTCTCGGAAGTTGGAAATCGTAGGAGAGTAGGCCACATGACCACTGCCCTGGCAAAATTTTAAAAATTAGGAAACCTGCCCACCACAAAAATATTTATAGAATGTGTGATTCCTATATACACACATTGAGATTCTCGCCTGCGCTACAGAGTTCATGCACAGTGCTGAGATCCTCCTTGTGTGATGTAAGGGAGGAGATCAGAGTACTGATGGAGTTGTCTATGTGCAGTGAATTAAGTCCTTCAAACCAAACCAAACCAAGCTCATCAGTTTATTAAAAAAAAAACATGGAGACATGATCTGCAGAATTCTTCATGAAGAACAGCTTACTGAGTCGTTTGAGGTAATAAATGGAGTGCAGCCGGCAAGCCCATTGCCATCATTTCTCTTCTTACTGGTTTGGATTATGACTGGTATTCATGAAGACAGTATGATATTTTGCAACCAATGTCAGAAATGAGAGCACTTAATGAGAGATCAGAACAGTTGGGTTTGCAAATACACAGAGTCCAGATATAGATTATGAGAATAAATATGACTAACAATCACCAGATTCCAATAGGAGAAACAGCCGTACAACATGTGGAATTATTCACATACATTAGCAGCAATGTAGATGGAGTTAAAGGAACAGATGGTAGTCTTTGTTCTGGAATCCCCAGGGTAAGACAGGTAGAGGGAGACCAAGAAACACATGGAGAAGAGAACTGGAGACAGACATGAAGAAAACATAGAAAGACCTTGAGCTGATGGCACGGGACAGGAAGACTTGGCATAAGTTTGCTCCTTGGGGAGTTGAAGGGTGGTGAATGAAGAGATTTTATTGCTTTGGGAGATGGATGAAAAGCAAAAGAAATCAAGTTCTACACAAAGAATGTCATTCCTATAGTGTGGCTGTGAAACATGGAGAACAACAAAATGATAACCAGACAGAAAGAGACTTTCATAAATGAGGACTTAAGCAGAATAGAAGGATTGAACTGGTCTGACAAGATCACTAATGTGGAGCTGGTAACAAGATGCTGGCACTGGATCTGACACATATTGGGAAAACTGACTGATTGCAATACGGCAGAGACCTTGTTCTGGCATCTTCAGAGTAAGAGACAGAGAGATATGGACAAGAGAACTGCAGACAGACATTGAAAAGGGAACAGAAAGACATGAGGCAACTTTCAGTGGATGCCACAGGACAAGAAGGCTTGGGGCGTATTTGTTGAAGGCCTGAAAGGTAATGATGATGATTTAATCATAAATAATTTGTAATTACAGTAGAACTCCATTTATCCGAACCCCAATTATCCGAACATCCAATTATCCAAACACTTTTTCCAGGAAAAAAAAAAAAAAATTAGATGCCACAGTCACGTTAGACTAAAATTCTGAATCTTTTGATGCGGCAAACTTCAAATGTGTGCGAACAATTTGTAGAGAATGGGATGGATAATGGTCGGTCGCTTACGTACAGGAAGTCAGTTAGATCATAAAGTCAGTTAATATCTGGTTTACCAATCCAGTGTACGTGTGCGTTCTAGGTAGAACACTGGCTAAACAGACAGTTCAACTTAAAATAATTGTGTCTGCTACTACAGCAGAATAATTTTGGTGTACAAGTATTTCTCTGTGCGATATGGCATCTTCCAGTAGGCCTAAAGCATATAAAAGGAACCGCAATGTTTTGTCAATTGAAACGAAAACAGAAATTATCAAGAGACTAGGACAAGGTGAAACTGTATCTTCACTTGCGAGGATTTTCAATGTTGGGAAAGCTACCGTCTCTGACATCAAAAGTAACAAGGATAAAATTATGAGTTTTGCATCGAAATTTGATAGTGAAAATGGGTCGAAGAAACGTAAAACCATGAGAAATGCGAAAGATGTGAAATTGGAAGAGGCTTTATATATATGGTTTGTGCAAAGAAGAAGCAAAGGGGAACCTATCTCTGGTTCTCTGTTGTGTGAAAAGGCACTTCAGTTCAACAATCAACTTGACGGTCCTCCTGACTTTAAGGCTAGCCAGGGATGGTTAAGAAACTTTAAATCTCGTCATGGCATACGAGAATTGGAGATTCAAGGGGAATCTTTATCTAGCGATGCAACTGCCGCTAAAAATTTTAAAGAAACATTCTTGGCTTTTTTGGAAGAAGAAGGTTATTCACTCGATGATGTGTATAATGCCGATGAGACTGGCTTATACTGGAAATCATTGCCTCAAAAATCACTTGTATCTCAGCGCGAAGCAGCTGCCCCTGGGTTTTAAAAGTGCAAAGAGAGAGTAACAATTTTGGTAGCCGCGAATGCCAGTGGAAGTCATCGTTTACCGGTGCTAATGATCAGCAAAGCCAAAAAACCACGTTGTTTAAAGAATGTGACATGTCTCCCATTGTGTTACAAAGCACAGAAGAGTGCTTGGATGAATAGTGAAATATTTCTTGATTGGTATACAAATCAGTTCATCCCAAATGTGAAGAGGTTGAGAGAACAAGAAAAGAAAACTGGAAAAGTAATTCTTCTACTGGACAATGCACCATCTCATCCAGAGACGGATACATTGAATGCAGTTGATGCAAATTTTAAAGTAATTTTTCTGCCTCCCAATGTAACAGCACTGATTCAACCAATGGATCAGGGTGTTATAGCAAAGCTTAAAAAGATGTACAAGAAGGAAGTCCTGCGTCGTTTATTGTTGGCTGAAGATGAAGAAAGTGTGGTGGCGTTTTCCAAAAAGCTTAATCTCAAAGACTGCTGATATATGTTAGCTGATTCTTGGACCACCCTGTCACAAGATAATCTCAACAAGGCTTGGAGTAGATTAATAATAATAATAATAAATTCTTTAAGCGCCAAACACGGCGCATAAGGCAGAAACCAGTGCTCTCCAGGTTGTTCGTTGTGACGCCACTCCTCTTAGCTCTTGCACATTATTTAGGCCCAACGTTCTTCCTTCTCTTATTATTGTTCTTCTGAGTGTTTCTTTTGGTCTTCCTTTTTTCCGCTTACCCTCAGGAACCCAAGTGAGCGCCTGTAGTGGTATTCTGTTGTTTTGCATTCGTAGGACATGACCGATATATGACCATCGTCTTTTTCCTTATATAGTCGGAGACATATTTCTGCCTAGAGTCTTCTCTTATTTGTCGATTAGTCTTGAATTCTTTCCAACTGATGTTCATGAGTTTTCTAAGACATTTGTTCTCGAATGTATTCAGCTTGTTCTCCAATGATTTTGTTATTTTCCAACTCTCACAGCCGTATGTTAAACACTGAGATAACATTTGAATTAAACAGACGAAGCTTGGTATGTATATTCAATGATCGTAATTTCCAAATGTTAGATAATCTATTGAAGGCGCTAGCTGCCAAAGCAATTCTAGTATGGATTTCTCTTGTTGTGTCACCATCCTGAGTCATTTTACTGCCTAAATAATTGAAACTTTCAACTTTCTGTAGTTTTTCCCCGTTCAAGATGATATCAAAGGTCTCGTTAGAAAAGTTCATAGCTTTAGTTTTAGAGGCATTTATTTGGAGACCAATTTTAACCGAGAGACGACACAAATTATTTATTGCTTCTTGGGATTGTCTTGGTGTTGAACTTAAGAATGCTACATCATCTGCGAAATCCAGGTCCCCCAGGAATTTTCCATTTGTCCATTTTATACCCAATTTGGAGTAGATTGCTTGGGAAAAAAGGAGGAAATGAAACTACTGCAGTGGACACAAATGATGATTGTATAAATGAAGTTGTGGAACTGTTTCAAGCAATGCCCGGATTTTCGGACTGTGACAAAGATGATGCACACATGTGGCTAGAAGATGATAATGATTCTGGTTTTCAGTTTTTGAACGACGAAGAAATTTTATCTTTTGTGCAAGAAGAAAACCAAATACATGTAGTGACCGATGATGAAGACACCTCAGAAGTACATGATGTACTTGTAGATTATGAAGAAAAACCAAAACGTCGACCAAGTCCTGAAGAGGCCTTTATAGCACTAGAAACAGCGATGGCTTGGTACGAGCAAGAAGTTGACAGCTGTCCTACACAGCTTCTGCTGTTGAAGAGAATGCGGGACTTAGCAGCCAAAAGGAGACTATCCAGTTTGGTGCAAAAGAGGATTCCTCATTATTTTAAATAGTGGGCTACATCTGTGCAAGTACATGTATACGTAAGTTGCGCCTGGTTTTGAATCGTTTGTAATGTTATTTTGAAAACATTTCTCTTTCTTAACAAAAATAATTAATACAAGTAGTACATGCACTGCAGTGTAATAAAAGATTTTGGTGATACAGTGATCTAATACAGTGTGGGTATTATTATTACAGTACAAGTAAATATGTTTTATAGTGTATTTTCCTTGTGATGGTTAATTATTTTTAGAAATATGTGTACATGTACTCGATACATTATGTAATCCAATTATCCGAACATTTGATTATCCAAACGATGCTCGATCCCATGGGGTTCGGATAAATGGAGTTCTACTGTACTGTGCCTTCTGATCATTCTTCATTCATCACCCTTTAGCTCCCCAAGGACCATAAGCCTTCAACAAACCTATGCCAAGGTTTTCTGTCACATGCTTTCAGTTCAAGGTCTTTCCATGTCTGTCTCCAGTTGTCTTCTCCATGTGTTGCCTCTCTCTTACCCTGGGTATTCCAGAATGAGGACTACCTGGTAATGCTATCAGCAGTTACCTCAGTGTATATGTCCTATCTATCTGCCGCATGCTCTATTTGTTCCTTGTTCTACTTGTTCTTGTCATCAGCTCCACATTAGTGATCTTGTCATACCATTTTGATCCTTCTATTCTACACAAGCACCCATTTATAAAAGTCTGTAGCTTTCTGTTTATTTTATTATTTTTAACCTACTCTCTGTTATTTAAAAAGTAGAAGATAAAAGTGACTAAAGCACATATTTATAAACACTTCACTACAGAGAGGAAACAAAATAGCTTGCCATGGATAGGATAGACATTGACAAACACATGATGATTACATTACACAGCAGTGTTTGACCTGGAGCTCCCAGAGTAGGGAAATAGAAAAAAATGGGACCACGGATCCACGAGGATCATCAACATTTTCTCTTCGCTCCTTACGGAGCATGGAGTCACCACCACAGCTGGTTACTTTGCTAGATGCCTGCACCAAGATTTCATATGCTTTTACAGCTTTAGTTTCTGTAGCATTTTGTTTGACCAGAGTATGTTGCCAGCCTGATACACAATAGGCATTCACATTGTTGCTGTCTGTATCCGTACAGTTTTTTGTACGTCCTGAGAAGAAAATAAATATGTGTACTTGAATAACATAACGCAGGTTTGCTTTGCTGATTATTGTAACCCAGACATTTCAATGCCCAGTATCTGACTCTACAGTTGTCTTCAGACTATTGCAATATTTAACATAGCAGACAATGAAGTGTCCTTGTTAAATGACTTTTGCACTTTGAAACAGACTAAAAATGACACTAGAGGGGGACTTTGAAAAAAATAGAGCTTCGAAACTATACTTTGAAAAAATAGACATTCGAAACTTTACTTTGACAAAATATAGATTTGAAACTATACTTTGAAAAAATAGACCTTCAAAACTATACTGTGAAAAAATAGAGCTTCAAAACTATACTTTGAAAAAATAGAGCTTCGAAACTATACTTTGAAAAAATAGACCTTCGAAACTACACTGAAAAAAATAGAGCTTCGAAACTATACTTGAAAAAATAGAGCTTCGAAACTATACTTTGAAAAAATAGACCTTCAAAACTATACTTTGAAAACATAGAGCTTCGAAATTATACTTTGAAAAAAATAGACCTTCAAAACTATACTGTGAAAAAATAGAGCTTCAAAACTATACTTTGAAAAAAATAGAGCTTCGAAGCTATACATTCAAAAAAATAGACCTTCGAAACTATACTGTGAAAAAAAAATAGAGCTTCAAAACTATACTCAGAAAACATAGAGCTTCAAAACTATACTTTAAAAAAAATAGACCTTCGAAACGATACTTTGAAAAAATAGACCTTCAAAACTATACTTTGAAAAAATAGAGCTTCGAAACTATACTTTGAAAAAATAGAACTTTGAAACTATACTTTGAAAAAATAGAGCTTCAAAACTATAGTTTGAAAAAATGGAGCTTCAAAACTTTACTTTGAAAAAATAGAGCTTCGAAACTATACTTTGAAAAAAATAGAGCTTTGAAACTATACTTTAAAAAAATAGAATGAAACTTTACTGTGAAAAAAATAGAGCTTCAAATCTTTACTTTGAAAAAATAGAGCTTCCAAACTATACTTTTTAGAGCTTCGAAACTACACTTGGAAAAAATAGAACTTCAAAACTATACTGTGAAAAAAAAGAGCTTCGAAACTATACATTGTAAAATTAGAGCTTCAAAACTAAAGCCTTAGTAATCATTTGAAGTTTCCACAATTCTTATCCGGTTTAGATGAAATTGGAAATTAATTGACACATTGTTAAATGTTTTAAGCATGAAAATTTATCAGAATCAGTCCAGTAATTCTTGACTTATGTCTGGTGAGAGACTGAAGTTAAAATTGGTAACTCTTATAATAATAATAGCCCCTTCAGTCAAAGCTGACTATGGGAATGTGCCCCTGAGGTGACAGCTCTCAACTGCTTTTTTTCCAGGTGTTCGTTTCAACATTTTCTCCTCCCTTCTGCTTGCAGTGAGAGCTTGCAATCTGAGGTGGCGTCGTAGAGAGCACCGCCACTTGGTGTGATCGGCAGCTTCATCCTCCCAGGTTGCTGGATTTATGTTCAGTGCCCTCATGTCTCTCTTGCACACATCTTTGAATCTCAGCTGTGGTCGCCCAACTGTTTTTTTGTCATCTGCCAGTTGTCCATAGAAGATATCTTTTGAGATACGACCATCTTACATACAGTGGACATAACCAAGCCAGCGTAGTCTGCACTGTCTAAGTAGTGTATACATGCTTTAACACATATAGTTTTGAATTGCAAACACACTAGTTAGAGAATGTAGCAGCAAATAGCAAATTCAGCTTTGAAGAGAAGAAAAGGAATATAGAGGCAGTGATATTTCTTGATTAATGGAGAACATGAAGAGATGAAAGACACAGCTTATTCAGAAGACCAGAGAATTGAAGGAAACAGAGACATGATCTCCAGCACCAGTCAGCATTGCACTTACTACTGATAAATAAGCACAAATATACTCCCTTTTGCTGTTGCAGGAAATCTCAGACTTGAAGAAGGAGAACTTCAGTCTCAAGATGAGAATCTACTACCTGGAAGAGAGAATGCAGCAGAAGTTTGGTGAGGGTCAAGATGTGTTCAAGATGGTTGGTCCCAATGTTTAATTGATTAGTTTTTAGATATGGGTTTCTTAACTTGTTTTGTGTCCTGGTCCCCTTTGATTGTCCAATGAAGGATATGGACCCCTTTGATTGTCCAGTGAAGGTTGTGGGCCACTTAGACAAAAAAAATGTACATAAAAGAATAATATACATTTTAAAATTTTCGGTTATGTACACGGATCCCTTAGAATCCATTCATGGGCCCCAACCAAGGGATCCTTGGACCACAGATTAAGAAACTGCATTAGATCATGCTTCACATTTGTCATCGTGAGGTTGTTATCTTGTTATTTCCTTATAAGGAATAAATTATTCTCTGATGTCAGTTCCTTTAAGCAGATCACAATAGGCTACTTCTGTAAAATTGTGCATTGGATTGCCAACAGCATCACATAAAACAGTGCTACAGAAATTATCATTGCAAGAGCACAGCAAGTGCTCAGATGCAAGGGGACAAGCTGCAGTGTTGGTACCTTGCTCTATAAAGAATGTGAAAGGAGAAAGAAGAAGGCCTTTGCTTACTTATTCTTCCTTTAGGGTTGCATCTCATGTGAGGATGCCTATTTTTATGCAATAGAGGGACGTCACATTCATTGTAGACACAATGTGCACCTGTTCTTAGGGTGCATATCCAATTATAAAAGATTTTGTGGTCTTATTTGTGGTACCAAATTTAAATATCTCATCATCATCATCATCTCCTTTTTTTGCTCCTTTAACATGGAGCCACCATGGCAGATGACACTCTTGAGGAAGCCTGTGCCAAAAGCACATACTCTTGCACAGGTGGTTTCTGTACCAATTTGTTTTACATGATGAATTTTGCCAGCCCCATACACCGTCTCCTGTCTACCCCTTTCCACCTTGTTTCACACAGTCTCGATCTTGTAGGCCGTCATTTCTACTGCCACCCTGTACTATTTTCCCTTGTTTGTTCAATGTATGAACATTCCAGGTGCCAAATCTGGAGGTTCTTCTAGAAGAAAGAAGGTTAGTCACCAATAGAGACTGAAAATACACAAGGAAAAAAGAAAAATAATAAGAATGAATGTAGGAAATGATAACAAGTATACTGGAAGAAACATCACTACAAGATGTAGAAACATACTTATACCTTGTCAGCAATATAGACACAGTGGAGGAGCAGACATTGTTTTCAGAATAAGAATACAGAAGACTAGAGGAGTTTTCACTGCATTGGGAAATATATAGAGGTTCAAAAGAAATCAGGTCCAACACAAAAATCAGAATTCTCAAAATCTCAAGTCAGTTCTGTTGTGTGGCTCTGAAACATGGAGAACAAAAACAACAACCAAAAAACTACTGACTTTCATAAATAGGTGCTTGTGCAGAATATAAAGATTGAAGTGGTATGGAAAAATAATTATTGTGGAACTGACGACAAGAACCAGACAAGTGCTAGTGGAACAAGACAATGAGGAAGTTGATGGATAGGACACATATTAAGAAAACTGATGATAGCATTACCAAGTAGTCCTTGTTCTGGAAACCACAAGGGTAAGTGAGGTAGAGGAAGAGCAGATAACTCATGGAGAAGAGAACTGGAGATGAGACATGGATAGACCTTGAGCTGATGGCAAGGGACAGGAAGACTTGGCATAAGTTTGTTAAAGACGTATGCTCCTGATGGAGTTAAGAAGGGAAAGAGGGAGATACACAAACATTAGTCTTTTTCTGTCTATGTCCCTTCAGGGACTCTTAGAAACCTGACACGGGGCACACATCTCACATAGTTGTATTTATTATGGTTTTGTTTGGTGTTAGGGACTGTCTTCATTGAACACGGACAGTTCCATCAGTGCTCCGATTTCCTCTCTTAGATCACACAAGGAGGATCTCAGCACAGTGCACGAGCTCCGTAGCACTGAATGAATCCTAATGTGTGTATCTAGGAATCGCACATTCTATAAATATTTTTGTGATGGGTAGGTTTCCTAATTTTTAAAATTTTGCCAGGTCAGCGCCGTATGGCCTACTCTTTACGGTTCCAACTGTAGCAGGATTTTTTTGGCGTGCGCAACAGGACCACTGGTTCTGAAAAAAAATTATTCTCTCTACTGGGAATCAAACCTGGTACCTTTATAATTCGAGGCAGACGCGATGCCTCTTAGCAACTCCACCCCCATTTATTTATTATGTTATCATGAGTATTATTTATAATGTTTATTTGACTGCACTCATTCCAGAATGTTGATTTTCAAGTGGAAATTGATCACCTGAAACAGGAGCTGATGGACAAACAAGTTTTAGTTCAGAAAGCAGCGTAAGTATTAGAGGAGTTTTGTTTGAGAAAAAGTCCACTATTAGGCACACATCTGTCAGAGAAAGCAGATAATTATGGACAGATATGTATTTTAAAAAATAGCTAAATATTGTAAAACAAGATTTGCTTCAGAAATCTGTTGATGTAACAGTGAAATTCTGGAATGTCCATGATTAAATGTTAAAAAAAGCAGATATTTATGGACAAATATATCTTAGAAAAAAATAGCTTAATATGGGCACACAGGTTTTTGTTAGGAGCAACGTAAATAAAGGTGAACCTCTGTTCGAGAAACGGTTCATGATGAGGTAAAACATCTATATGAAAAAGCAGATAAATATTCACAGATATGTGTGAAGGAAAAATAGGTAAATATTGACAAACAAGTTGTGGTTGTGTTTTTTAGCCTATATTTGAGAAAAGGAAGGTTATGCAGGTGAGTCTATAAAAACTTGGATTGTTGTGGGTTCAGTAGTCCAAAGTTTTATGAAGTGTCGTGATTGACTGTCCCTTGTGATGCACTTTTTTTTTGGGGGGGGGGAGAATTCTTATCTGGTTATGTGTCCTGTCGTGGTTCATTGTCACAGCCAGGAAATGTGTGCCATTTGAATGGTCACTGGTTCGAATCTCCAGAGTTACCCATCGCTTCTGTTACTTTTCTTTTGTCAAGTTTCTTCCTTCCTTCCTTACTTTCTTATGAGTGTCTACCATTTACCTCATTTTTTTAATTATTTGGTTCACAAAGCTGTGTATTGTTTAGGTTGAGTTATGTTAGATAAAGAAATGCAAGTTTAGGCAAACATCTGTTTGAAAACGCAGATAATTATGGACATGTGTAAAATATGAATTGGGTAGAGAAGTTTAAAATGGACTTGAACCAGGCTTCCTGCAAGAGGCCCAGGTGAAGTATTAGTTCCATGTTCCATAGGGTGTAAAAGAAAATGATGATACTACACATTGTCATATTTGCTCCCAACGGAGCATGGAGCCACTACTGTAGCTGGTCCCCTTACAGGAAGCCTGCACCAACCTTTCACATGCTCTTACAGCGGTGGTTTCTGTGGCAGTTTGTTTTACATCTTCTTCTTTTATCCTTAGCCGCCGACCGTCAAAGCAGTCAGTGGCCATTACGCCTGGTGGCATCTTGTAGGGCAACAACAAATTGATTCCACTTTGCTCGGTCGGCGGCCATCCTTCGTACAGTGCCCCAACTCTGGTTCATTCTTTGCATCTCAGCCTCCACAGTCCTCCGCCAAGTGGTTTTTGGTCGGCCTCTCTTTCGAAAGAGAGGTTGTTTTACATACCAGCCCAAAAAAGCCAATATGTCGACCAACAAAACCTACCTCCTCTTTGTTCTTTGGACCCATACAACTTTGCCGACATTTTTGTGTCAAATAAATGTTGTAATTGTTGGTCTTTGTGCTTAGTATATAGGCCAGTAATGAGGACATGATCTCTGAATTGTGAGGTAGCAGAATAATTGTATTATCTTGTTTTCAGTCTGGCTATGGAAACGGTGGCCGCTAAACGTGAGCAAGAAGAAGAGATCACGAGAAAGCAGTTACTGGGGGATTATGAAAAGGAGATGACACAGCTGCGTAAACAACTGGAGATGGCAAATCAGGTCAGGATAGTTTTAAGTTAATATTTTCCTACCTGTAGTAAAGTGTCTCTTGTGTGTAACTGAGGTCTGAAATAGGAGGAAAGAATAGTATCATTATACTCTACCACACTTATTGAAGGAGGAAACTAAGGAGGGTTGCCTGTGGGGCTAGTTACCTTATTCTGTAGAAAATGTAAGCCAAAAATATTAAAAAAAACTTCAGCATCGACATGGATAAGTGAGGACAAGCAAACAATGGAAGCAAAAAACAACAAGGCTGTGCATGAATTTACTGCAAGTGTAGACTTCTTAGAGAGGTGAAGGTGGTGATGATGATCAGGAGGTAACATTTTTATCAATGATTTTTTTCATCTAGTTAGGTTGATATTTTATTAGTGAATAATTGTTTCTAGTGATACCTTGATCTTATTGTTGATGTCTTGTATTTTATTGATGATGCCTCAAGTGTTGCCTTGATCTTATTGTTGATGTCTTGTATTTTATTGATGATGCCTCAAGTGTTGCCTTGATCTTATTGTTGATGTCTTGTATTTTATTGATGATGCCTCAAGTGTTGCCTTGATCTTATTGTTGATGTCTTGTATTTTATTGATGATGCCTCAAGTGTTGCCTTGATCTTATTGTTGATGTCTTGTATTTTATTGATGATGCCTCAAGTGTTGCCTTGATCTTATTGTTGATGTCTTGTATTTTATTGATGATGCCTCAAGTGTTGCCTTGATCTTATTGTTGATGTCTTGTATTTTATTGATGATGCCTCAAGTGTTGCCTTAATCTTATTATTGATGTCTTATATTTTATTGATGAATATTTTCTCCCAGTGAGATCTTGATCTTGTTGTTGTCTTCTATAGATTCTTGTTTTTTTTTTTTTAACGTACGCCCGCTATTACTCGAGGCAAAATCTCAGGTTAGTATGTCTAACCTGAGACTGATTTTACGTGAGTATCCTATTTTCCCTGTACGCTGACAGGTGTCCTCTCGGCATTCAGGCAGATACTCGCTGTCTTCGGACAGTACCCATTAGAGCTGGGTCGGCTCAGGAGCCGTTCAGGTTATTCCAATCCCTGGTCGATGACACTTCTTCAAATGTCATCACCAGGGCTCGAATTAATCCAATCCAAATCCCAGTCGACGGCACTCCTTCAAATGTTTTCGCCCGGGTTTGAACCTGGATCACCCGATCGCCAGCGCAGTTTGGTAACCGTTTCACCAGCGTGGCTCCCATAGATTCTTGTATTTTATTGTTGATGCCTTATATTTTATTGATGAATATTTTCTCCCAGTGACATCTTGATCTTATTGTTGTTGTCTTCTGTAGAGTCTTGTATTTTATGGATGAATATTTTCTTCCTGTCAGATCTTGATCTTATTGGTGATGTCTTTTATAGAGTCTTGTATTTTTTTGATGAATATTATCTGTTAGTGATGCCTTGATGTTATTGTTAATTGTAGTCTTGTATTTTATTGATGAATATTTTTATTGATGAATATGTTCTTGTAGTGAGATTTTGATCTTATTGTTGATGTATTCTTTAAAAGTCTTGTATTTTATTGATGATGCCTGTGGTGATACCATGATCTTATGTTTATTGTCTTATATGTTATTAATGAATAATTTTTTTCTAGTGATGCCTTGATCTTATTGTTAATGTCTTCTGTAGAGTCTTGTATTTTATTGATGAGTGTTTTCTTCTAGTAAGCCATAATTAAAGGGGAAGGGGTCGACCTAGATGACGATGGACCCAGGACATCACAGAGAGTCTGAACTTGTCTTTGGCTGGTGCAGGTCGACTTGCCCAGAATTGTGATGCGTTCAGAGCAGCTGTAATGGAGACAACGTTCTGGAAAGAATACGTCACATGATGAATGAGCCATAATTAAAATAACTTCCAGTGGGTCGAGATATTTTATTTAATGTGGGCTGGACATCAAATATCCTTTCTCAACCTTATGTACTCTACGAAGTCCTTTTGTAGGATTCCTGAGAAAGAATTTATTGTTTGGAAAATATCCTGTTTAGTCATGGGAATTCTCTTTGAATTAAGAATTTCTCATAGATTATTTCCTGAGGAGAGGCAGTTCCATCGAACCCACATACTATCATCTAGATATCACATTTTCTATTCTTTCATTTATTCTGTCTGTCAATCTCTTCCAAAGTATCAGTCACAGTGTACAGTTCTTTTAACGTGTTATTGTTACTTTCAGAACTGTCAGAGGAGTTTTAAAGATGTAGAAGATGCCAAAAAAGAGTTGGAAATGCTAAAACTGAAATTAAGTGGTACAAGGACTGAGCTGGCTGAGTCAAACAAAGCTAAAAAGGTTTGATTTGTGGAGATAAAGTTTTGTTTTTAACTTGGATTTTCATTAATTGTTTAGTATCTTTCCACATTTTTGCTGAAAAAGGGAAGATGTAAGACCTGGCACAAATATCAGCTTTTACGATTTGTGTGTCATCATTTTCTTTTGTACTCCTTATGGAGCATGGGACGACCACTGCACTTGGTCCTGCAGGAAGCCTACATCAAGCAGTTGTATACTCTTACAGTGGTGGTTAATGTGGCAATTAGTTTTACGTGATGAGGTTGCCAGCCTCATGCACATCCTCATATTAGTCACTTTGTATGAACAATTAAATGCACTATTGTGACAAATAAGAGTGGTAGGCAGTGGCAGGATTGTGCTGTTGGACGTTTAGAACAAAAAATATAAATAATTATTTATCAATAGAGTAGGTAAAGGTAGTCTCATATCAAATACTGCCATAGGAGAATGAGGTGTTAGAGACTTCACTGTGCTAGGTTTCAAATTTGGGAAGGGGGGGAGTGACCTTTGCCTTCCCTAGCTCAAGAGCAGTCAAATGATTATTTATGGTTAGGTAGACACATTTGCAGACAACACATCTACGGCAGTTTCCTACCTTTGAAGTCTTGTTTTCCTGTGTTGGAAGACTGTGTCTGCATATGTTACCAAGTAATTTTGTGCGTATACAAGTATATGCTTGCACACACGTAATTCATGTATTTTAAAAAAAATATTTAATGGGAGCCGCGCTGGTGTAATGGCTACAATGTTGTACTGGCGACCAGGTTTTCAAGGTTCAAGCCTGGGCGTCAGCGTTTGAAGGAATGTTTACGACCAGGAATTTGACTGAATAACCTGAACGGCTCCTGTGATAAACCCTCTGTGATGGGAAAGAGCAAAGTTCCTGACCGGGTTGGAAGGAAAGTCCTCAGGTTCCCCAGCCTTGCAATGACATGTCATTGGGCCGAAGGGCTGAAAGCCCAAGTGCCGCTGGTTAGAGAAAAAAAAATAATATTTAAACACTTTTTTGTCATTCTCTTCTTTTTTTCTGGCTCTTTACAAACCAATGAGCCACTGTAGTTCCCCATTTTAGAACCAGACAACTGCCAGTAGAAGACGAGATGAGAAGAAGGTGCTGGCTATGGATAGGACAGATACTGAGGAAGTCTGTTGATAGCATTACAAGGCAGGCAGTTCTTTGTTCTAGAATCTCCAAGATAAAAAAGGTAGGAGTCTGAAAAACACACGAAGAAGAGAACTGGATACTGGAATGAAGGGTTAGAGAAGACAAGAAGAGAACTGGATACTGGAATGAAGGGTTAGAGAAGACAAGAAGAGAACTGGATACTGGAATGAAGGGTTAGAGAAGACAAGAAGAGAACTGGATACTGGAATGAAGGGTTAGAGAAGACATGAAGAGAACTGGATACTGGAATGAAGGGTTAGAGAAGACATGAAGAGAACTGGATACTGGAATGAAGAGTTAGAGAAGACAAGAAGAGAACTGGATACTGGAATGAAGGGTTAGAGAAGACAAGAAGAGAACTGGATACTGGAATGAAGGGTTAGAGAAGAGAACTGGATACTGGAATGAAGAGTTAGAGAAGACAAGAAGAGAACTGGATACTGGAATGAAGGGTTAGAGAAGACAAGAAGAGAACTGGATACTGGAATGAAGGGTTAGAGAAGACATGAAGAGAACTGGATACTGGAATGAAGGGTTAGAGAAGACATGAAGAGAACTGGATACTGGAATGAAGGGTTAGAGAAGACATGAAGAGAACTGGATACTGGAATGAAGAGTTAGAGAAGACAAGAAGAGAACTGGATACTGGAATGAAGGGTTAGAGAAGACAAGAAGAGAACTGGATACTGGAATGAAGGGTTAGAGAAGAGAACTGGATACTGGAATGAAGAGTTAGAGAAGACAAGAAGAGAACTGGATACTGGAATGAAGGGTTAGAGAAGACATGAAGAGAACTGGATACTGGAATGAAGGGTTAGAGAAGACAAGAAGAGAACTGGATACTGGAATGAAGGGTTAGAGAAGACAAGAAGAGAACTGGATACTGGAATGAAGCGGTTAGAGAAGACAAGAAGAGAACTGGATACTGGAATGAAGCAGTTAGAGAAGACAAGAAGAGAACTGGATATAGGAATGAAGGGTTAGAGAAGACAAGAAGAGAACTGGATATAGGAATGAAGGGTTAGAGAAGACAAGAAGAGAACTGGATACAGGAATGAAGCGGTTAGAGAAGACATGAAAATAACTGAACAGATAGCACAGGACAGGAGGACTTGGTTTTAATTTGTTGAAGGCTTATACTCCCTAGCTGGCTTCCTAGCTCGGTGGTCCATGGTTCGATCCCCAATTCAGGTGGGATTATGTTAGACCCAGACGGCTCCAGGGTTGACCCAGCCTCATGGATTGGGTACCAGAGGAACTCTGGGAAGGTTAAGGTGGCCGGGGTGATACTGACCACATCACAACTAGTGTGCCGATGGTCAAGAAAATATGGGCATAACACCGTATTCTCAATGGGCGTGTAACGGGATCCTTTTTCTCCCTCCTTGTATACTCCCTAGGGAGATGGAGGGTGAAGATAATATTGAATTGTCCCATTACATAGCACGTTATATGTTATCTTGCAGTGTTGGTTTCTGAAGCTGTCTTTGAATAAAGATGATGTTAGTCTGATGCACAACCTCGTTGTTTAATCACCTTCTATGACATACCTGATGCAACATTGGTTCTAGTCTTGTCATCTGGGGAGATACATGGGTTCACAGTGAGCATCTTGCCAGATTGAAGCAGCACATTTTGAACAACTTCTGTCATAAAACCCCTTCAGATGACTAGTCTTTCCATATGATATGTACTTGTGTAATTATGTGTTCTCATGTATGTATACTCCCACAGACTTACATTTCTGTCTGTCTTTTGTATGTAAATTCAATCAGTACCTGTCAGTTCCCTGTGAGGCACATGTCTTTAACAAATACCTTCCAATGTTGTCCTGTCATGTACCATCCATTCAAGGTGTTCCCATGTCTTATTCATCCCTTTCAACTCTGTCTCCAGCTATCGTCTTCAGATTTTTTTCCCTCTATTTCTCTTGCCCTGACAGTTTCAGAACAGGTACTGCCTTGTAATACTATCTGCTGTTTGTCTCAGTACACGTCCTTTCCAGCTTGCATTGATGGTACCCAAAAGGGGAGCAAAGAATAATAATGCTATAACCTGCCATGCATATCGTAAAAGGCAACTAAGGAGGGTTGGGCATGGACTGGCTACCCCATCCTGTATAAACTAAGCCACAAAAACCTCAGTAACAGTATGAACAAGTCAAATTAAAGCGATAATTCATCTCAGCCATCCAAGACAGGACGAGGCAGACGATGTAGTTTTTGAAAAGCGAATACTTTGTGTTTAATTTTGTGTATTTGATTTTAAGGCTTTACTTAATTATTGACTACTATATTGACAGGAGCTGTCAAGTAAACTGAAAACTGCTGAAATGTAAGTATACGTCAAAATACTATATTTTATGTCTATCAGTCAGTGAACCTAACACAGCTGGAAGAAAATTAGTCACATGCATTTTGTGTTGAATGGAAAAATTGACAGAATGAAAGGTCTATGACTTAAGCACATATATATATATATATATATATATATATATATATATATATATAAAGTGTTAAGAGACTTCACCATATTAGATCCAGTTTTATGAGACGGAGTGACTGGTTTCCTTTGTCACTGCCTTTGCTTTCCCTAACTCAAGAGCAGAGTCAGATACCCATTCACACCTGGTAACTGCCCGGAGAAACAAGCATTTTAACCACTCTGCCACCCAACACACATGTTTAAAGTTAAGTGGATCCCCTCTATGGTCTAGGATCCATCCAACTCGTGGCATTACATCACCTGCCTATTAGAGCTATTAGAGGGATTGGCCTGGCAAAGGGGCGACCGACCCCAACCAGGCGCGTCCACGGGTGGCGGATAGTGGAACGACCTCCAGATATGGTGTGTCAGCTGCGAATTAAGTCAGCGTTGCTGGACGAATAAGCAGTCGCGGACCAAACGGCGATGTCCTCCCAGCAGGACGGGGAGGGGTAACAGGTGGCACTGATACCCCCACTGAAATCCCCCATATGTCCTATGACGGGTGCATCAAGCGAGTAAGAGCCGCTATAAGCTCTAGCCACGGGGAAGGTAAACCTCGGTAAACAAACCAATCTGCTGCCTTGCAGCTACCACCGGGAGATGGAAAGGCTATGGGAGACAACCCTGACAACAAACAAACACAACCCGGCCTTCCGAAGACGGAGTGTGTTAGCTACGGCGCAGACACCGGGAAAAAAAAACGAAAAAAGGGACACACAGGCTTTTGCGGTATGGAGTCATGCGACAATCTCGACTTACGTCATGGCGTCGCTCCTATCAGCTACAACCGGGGAGGAGCGGAGCCGGGCCCCTAGCCTCGAAAGGGCCCACCCAAGCAACCGGTGCCTTTGCCAACCAAAATGGTCGGGGGACTGGCAAAGTGGAAGCAAAGAACCCAACCAACCCACTATCTTACAGTGGCTCAATGGAATGCAGAAGGAAGTGACATGGCAACAAGAAACCGGAGTTACAAAGAATTCCTCAGGGAAAATAACATTTGATTAAGTAACGCTTTTGCGATTTTTTTTTTTTTTTTTTTTTTTTTATACGCCCGCTAATACTCGAGGCGAAATTTCAGGTTATTATTTTATGTCTAACCTGACATTGATTTTACGTGAGTATCCCTTTATTTTTTGTACAGAGGCAGGTGTCCCTCGCCATTCAGGCAAATACTCGCCGATTTCGGAGGTACCCATTGCAGCTGGGTCGGCTCAGGAGCCGCCAGTCCCTGGTCGACGACAAATGATTCTTCAAATGTCCTCGCAGTAGTCTCGAGTTAATCCAGTCCAAATCCCGGTCGACGAAAAATCCTCAAATGCCGTCGCCCGGGTTTGATCCTGTATCACCCGGTCGCCAGAGCGGTGTTGTAACCACTACGCTAGCGCGGCTCCCAACATTGATATAATCTGCATCCAAGAAACTCACCTAAAAGATACCCAACGATTCTTTGTACGTGGATACCAATTCTTCCGCCAAGACAGGGTAAAAAAAAACTAAGGGAGGAATCCCTCACACTGATTAAAACCTCAATCCCAGCAGTAGAGACACACAGATCTGGTGAGGACGAACTTGAATACATAACAGTCCAACTACTGCTGCCCAGTGGAGACTTAATGATCACAAACTGCTACAGCCCTCCAACCACAACTCTGGAGCTACACAAAGTGAAGCTTGCAGCATCGAGACACCTCATTATGGGTGACTTCAATAGCCACTCACCCAGCTGGGGCTATGACGCAACAGATCCAAGAGGAGAAGAGGTGGAAGATTGGATGGTAGAGAATAAAACTAATTCTAATAAACCAACCAGAGGATAAGCCCACCTTCTATTCCAGAGTATGGAAAACAAACGAGCACACCAGATCTTGCTATGGCTACAGATGACATACATCGACTCACCACCAGAACAGTAAATACTCAACTTGGGGGAAGTGACCATGTACCAGTCACATTACAGATATCTGAGATAAGAAGTGCAGGAGAAATCAATATGTCTCCTAGCTGGAATTTCAAAAAAGCAAACTGGGGATTTTTTAAAAAAACAAGCCGACAATTTCTGTCAGAACATTGCCCACTCAAATAACATCAATAAAAACATCTCCATCATCAGTGAGGCAATCATCCAAGCAGCAAAGAAGTCAATTCCACGAGGTAAACGACGAGACTACAAACCATACTGGAGTGACAACCTGGGAAAACTCCATAGTGAATTAAATAAAGCACGGGAAACTATGGAGCAAAATCCCACATTAGAGAACACACAGAGGCACAACAGCATAAAACAAGCTTTCAATGAACAAAAGAAAGCTGAAATCCAAAGGAGCTGGCACCAGAAGACCAGCAGTCTCAACATGGAAAAGGACTCAAGCAAGCTTTGGAATCTGACAAAAGTGCTAAATGAAGAAACAACAACCAGCTACTGTAAGACTGTCATCAAGGAAAATGAAAAATACCACACAGGAAAGATGGCAGCAAACATCCTGGCAGATTTCTACAAGGAAGAAAGCACCACATCACTTTCACATGCACGGATCCAAGAAGTACGTAAGGAAGTAAAAGAAAAACTGAAGCACCAAAACCCAGATATCTGCATGAAGTCACCCCTTACTATGAGAGAACTCAGTGCTGCCATAACAAAACTAAAGAACAGAAAAGCTCCAGGAAAAAGATGGCATCACAAATGATATGATCAAGAACCTTGGACCTGTAGCCAGGCACAAGCTCCTCCTAATCTTCAATCAGTCATGGAGTACTGGAAAATTTCCAGATCAATGGCGAGAAGCAATCATTGTTCCCATCAGAAAGAAACAAAAGGAGAAAACAAGCAAGTCCAGCTACCGACCAGTTAGCCTACTGAGCTGTCTGGGTAAGGTAATGGAAAGAATGGTGAACTCAAGATTACTGAAACATCTGGAAAAAAAACCATCTGCTTGATAACACACAGTCAGCATTTAGGAAAAAATCGCAGCACCGAAGACCAACTAGTATATCTAGCCCAGGAAGTAGAAAATGCCTTTCAGGAGAAAAAGAAAGTACTGGCGGTTTTTGTAGACTTGACAAAAGCCTTTGATAAGGTATGGAAAGAAGGACTCCTCCTTAAGATGCTCAACAGCAAAATTGAAGGGAGAATGTTCAACTGGATACGGGACTTTCTTCGATACCGCACAGCAAGAGTAAAACTTGATGGGAAACTGAGCCATCGCGTCACTCTACAACAGGGTGTGCCACAAGGAGGAGTTATCTCCCCCACACTTTTTATCATATATATAAATGATATTGCAGAGAAACTGTCCGGGCATATCTCCAGGGCTCTTCATGCTGACGATTTTGCTGCCTGGTGTGCTGCTGAACATTTGCCTACTGCGAAGTTCAGGATGCAAGCAGCGCTAAATACCATCGGTAAATGGGCATCAGATTGGGGAGTACAGATAAACCTCTCCAAGACAGTAGCAACCTGCTTCTCTCTGTCAAATCGCCGAGAAACGATCAAACTGCAGCTAAATGGAAGTGAGCTTCCAATCGAGGAAAACCCAACATACCTAGGAGTCAAGTTGGATAAGAGAGTCACCTGGAAGCCGCACATAAAAGCAGTAGAACAGAGAGCAATAAGAAAGCTCTCTATTATGAAGAAACTGGCTGGCACAAGTTGGGGGGGGCAAATACCAACATACTTAAAAAAGTCTATACAGGCACAGTCAGACCTGTACTTGAATATGGCATGTCAGCCTGGGCCACAGCATCTAAAACAAACACAGAATGTCTAGGGAAAGTGCAAAATTCAGGCCTTAGACTAATCACTGGAGGGATGAAGACTTCTCCAATCCAGGCAATGGAGCGATACACCAACATCCGCTCTCTTGATGACAGACGTGAGGAAAAGGTATTCACTCACAGTGAGAAGCTTCTACGAATGCCAAGTCATCCAATGCATGCCAAACTCCATAATGTGACTAAGAACAGGCTGAAAAGAACCAGCTTCCTAAACATCTCCAAACATCTGCATCGATGCCATGAAGACCTCCTCCCAAATCGATCTACTGAGATTGAAATGTTAATTGATTACGAGGAGCCAGACGACTGCCATGGAAATATATCTATCATCACAGAAGTCCCTGAAATAAAAAAGAAAGGCCACCTGACCCCTCAACAACTAAAAACTTTGGCTCAAGAAATGATTGAAGAAAAGTACAACCCGAAGGAGTGGACACATGTATACACAGATGGATCTGCTGAGGGGGCAGTAAAGAACGGTGGAGGAGGCATTTTTATAAGATTCCTAAATGGAAAGATCATCCGAAAGGCCTTCCCAACTGGAAAGATCTCCTCCAATTTTAGGGCAGAAGCTATGGCACTACTGCAAGCCCTGAAGATCCTCACCAGACCTGAACAGCAGCCACAAGCTAAGATAGTAATCTTCACTGACTGCAGATCTTTACTTGAATCAATACAAAACACTAGAAATGATAACATGATGAATGAGATCAGATCTGAGCTTAACATCATCCAAAGGTCATCAACCATTGCCCTTCAGTGGTTACCTGCCCATTGTGGAATCGCTGGTAATAAGAAAGCAGATGCTCTATCAAGAAGTGGCAGTAAAATGGAACAATACAGCCACCCATTGCCCTATCGGGAAGCAAAAACCATCATCCACAACAAGTACAAAAATCAGTGGAAGGAGGAAGGGGATATATACAGCAGAGATGACCCAATCCACCACCTAAACAGACACCAACAGACGACAATTTTCCGCCTGAGAACTGGTCACTGCAGATTACTTGGACATCTCTATCGCCTCAAGATATCCCACACGAATGAATGCCCATGTGGAACTGATATCCAGACTCCAGAACACGTTCTCCAGAACTGTCCAACCCATGATAAATTGCGACGTGCGACCTGGCCAAAAGGTGATGAGCTCCAGCAGAAGCTATGGGGCTGCCGCGCCGACCTGGAAAAGACTGTGGACTTCGTCCTGGCGACAGGCCTGCAGATTTAGCATGACTACAAACCGAACGCAGAAGAAGAAGAAGAAGAAGAGGGATTGGGATGTTTTACCAACTCAACCAATGTTGAGACTGCTGAGTTGGGGAAGCCCCCAGGGTTTACAGGTAAGTCCCAGAACTTACCCTAACACACAAGAGTAAAGAATGAAAACTCAAATCCCTGAGAGATGAAGATGATGACCCACATCTTGAAACAGTCTGATCAAGTCAGCTCACCACTAATAAAACTTGACCTACAAGTTCCTAACTTGAGTTTATTATTTACATGTCAAGATAGACTTTGTGCTCGTCACCTGCTGTTTATATGTGTTTATTAATTCATTACCCTTCCATTTTTTTTCTCATTAGTTTTTCAGGGAGAAAACGCCTTCAAGTATGCCAGGTCCTCCTGTTGTAGCCACCAGCTTAGGATATTTCCTTCTCATCATCTGTTTCATTCCTGTCTCCAGTTCTCTTCTCTATGTGTTTTTTGTTTTAATTACCTCTACCTCTCTTACCCTGGGGATTACAAAACAAGATTTGCCTGATAATGCTATCAGCAGGCTACCTTAGTGTATATCCTATCCATCTCTAGCATCTTCCTCTCATCTCTTGCTACACTAGCACTTGTCTGGTTCTTGTCATCAGTTCCACATTGGAGATCATACCATTTGTCCTTCTGTTCTACTGTCACAGAGAGTTTTATGATCTATAAATTTTCTATATTCTCTTCTTTTTTCTACCCGTGTCCTCTATTTTATTATCACTCTTTATCCTTTTCCTGTGTTTTTCGCATTCGTACGTTTGCGACTATAAACATTACTATTTTCCCATTCACACTTTCGCCTGGTTTCGATTTCTCATTTAGAAACGCAGTAGATTACCTAACATGTCAGTCCCTTGCACGAGATAATTTTAGGTGGGATTTCAGTCTATCAGACATGATGAGCAGACAAATTGTCTACATTTGCAGCTGTCACGAGAGTTTTTCGTCAGGCTAGCTGCCGGCGAAGTGTGAAATTGCCCTCTGCAGTGGAGACGGGTCGTCTGACATGAGCGCTCACTGTCCGATAGTTAGACGGAGGTGTGAATCGCGCCAGCCATGCTCGCTCAGAGCAGACAGAGTGTCTGGCATTTCGCCTCTGACGCGCGCTCACGGTCAGATAGTTATACGGAGGTGTGAAGACGCACTGGTGGCAGTTACGGCATGCGTCTAAGCTAACGTAGGTGTTAGGAGAGGGGAGAGATCGGGTTTTTGGAAATAGTAGGAGCCTTTGTCTGGTTTAAGATATTAACCTTTAGCACGCTGCCGTCGACATATGTCAACGAAGGCAACCTATGTTCTCCCAGCTGTTGTCGACATATGTCGACAAGCGGATATTGTCGGATAACTAATTTATAATGTGTGTGCACGTGATCTTAACCCCGGATGTCAAAATTGACTCTTCTGTGAAAGAAGTTTAGCTACCTTTTCTGACTTTCAGTTGTAACGGGTGTGTTATCGAAATTTTTCTGTGCAATTTTCAAATCGAAATCAATCGGCATGGATCAAGCTGCCATTTTAGCTGAAATTTTCATGGATTCTGATTCCGATGAGGACGACATTGCTGGGCCTAGTACTGCTAATGTGGTTCGTGCTCAGAATAGGGATGATGAAGGTGATGGGGAAAATAGTGATGTGTCGAGTGTTGATGATGATTTTGAAGAATTGAATATTGTTAGGGCACCTGATGGTTACAAACACGACTGGCTCCGCAACTTTGATCAAGTTGTGGGACCTGTGGGCGTTGACGATGACATTTCTGAGGTAGATGTGTTCCGTTTGTTTATCACAGATGATGTTGTGGACACATTAGTTACAGAAACTAATCGTTATGCCAGCCAGGTTAGCGAAAAGAAAGGGGAAGATGCGGGTGCCTCATCCCGTGTGAAGTTGTGGACCGATGTCACAGCTGACAAGATGAGGGCGTTTCTTTCTTTGCTTATCTTATGTTGATGGGTGTAACGAAAAGATCGTCATTTGATTTGTATTGGTCAAATGACCGTTTCCTTGAGATGCCAGGGTTCAGGAATGTGATGAGTAGGGACAGGTTTCTTGCTGTCTTATCTTTTCTACACCTCGTGGACAATACAACTGCAGCACCACGAGGGCACCCTGACCACAGCAAAGCCTTCAAAATCAAATTGTTTGTTGACACACTTCTCCCTCAATGGCAAAGCCATTACATACCATCCAAAGAGCTAAGTGTTGATGAAAGTATGATAGCTTTCAAAGGTAGGACCAGCCTTATGCAGTACATGCCCAACAAACCGTCTAAGTGGGGTATGAAAGCCTGGGGCCTAGCTGACTCCAAGACAGGCTACCTCTGGAATTGGCAGCTCTACCTTGGGAAGGAAGACAATGTGGACCCTACTATAGGGGTTGGCTCACCGTGTTGTCACCTCCCTTGTTGCTCCCCTGTATGGGCATGGCCATGTTGTGTACATGGACAACTTTTTCTCTTCGCCTGCCCTGTACAAGGAGCTTGGGGATAATCAGACAGGAGCTTGCGGCACACTGCGGACCAACCGCCGAGGGGTCCCCCCAGAACTCAAGTTGGCAAAACCCAAAGCTGGTGACCCTCCCATCACTTTTAGAGATGGCAATATCCTCTATATGTCATGGTTTGACAAGAGGCCAGTGAATCTTATGACAACTGCACACGATGCACAGACCTTCAGGAAGGAGGTCAGATCCAAACATCATGCTGGCAATGTGCGGATCGTGGACAAGCCATGCGCTATCCAAGCCTATTCCTGTCACATGGGAGGTATTGATCGTGTGGATAAACAGTTGACATACTACATGGTTCTACACAGGAGCAGCAAATGGTGGAAGAAAATATTCTTCTATCTGTTGGAAGTTTGCTTTGTCAATTCGCTTGTCCTGTGGAGGGCCAAGCATCCGTCTCGTATCAAGGCGGAAACATTCCGTCTGCGGATTGCTCATGGCCTGCTTGAAGGGTACCAGTCTAGGGTCACACAATGCAGAGGAAGGGTATCTGACACTGCCACTGCACCAGCCAGATTGGTTATGGGGGAACACTACATGATTCCTAACCCTAAACGTCAGGCTAATGGCAGGCCTTCCCAGCCAGACTGCGATGTGTGTTCCAGCAGAGATAGAGTCAGGGGCAAGAAGCGCCACCAGACCCAATTCATGTGCCGTAGGTGTGTGGTACCTCTCTGTCCATATCCCTGCTTTGAGCGTTATCACACCCTGCTCAATTATAAGGCAGATTGCTCTAAAGGGCTGCACAAGGAGTGAGGTAAGTCTATTTTTTGTTGATTTTTTTTTTTACCAGTCTTCTTCTCCTATCAAATCAACAAAATGACGTCATCAGTGACGTCATCCATTAATCTCTTAACAGTCCAAAAATTAGAGAAATTGGCCAAAAAACAAAATAAATATAGAATTTACAAGTCATCCACTATAAAAATGGGGGTTGTGTGAAAAAGAATGCAGCTGCAAGGCAAATTTTCTGGAAAAGAATGCAGCGTGCTAAAGGTTAACCAGAGTTTGAAACTTGATTGCACTCATTCTCCCTTTGCAGTAGACGTGGTCACTTCGTTCTAGATACTTAAACTTATAAGTGAAATCTCTTAGTTTCGTTGTGATACCGTAGTTCTGTGTTGAGTGAATACTGGGGTAACCCAAACTTTGCCGGCGTTTAGTACAGAGACAAACCTGTGAGAAACATAAACATTTTATATCTTTAACCACGGGGGTTTTTCAAGTAACACCTGTCTGACAGGGCGTGTGCCTTCAGAGATAGACAGAATACCAATCCCACTAACGGGTTTTTTTTAAAGAATAAATGCTTATACTGGGCCTTTGAGCCAGATCATATTTCTTCACAAACTCTAATGTACATGCTTACATGCTGCCTTGTGGCGAGAATAATTACAGAAAAAAAAAAACATTAACTTTTCTGACATTATTGGACCAAGTGTGTGGTGAACCAAGATTATCTGTTGAGAGAAGTTGTCCACTGGTCATCTTCCTAATTAAGGGAAACCTCGTGTTCTGACACTGTGTGCCCGCTGAAACCCTAACTCTTACCTCGTGCATAAGTGACATTAACTTAAATCTGTAAAGAAAGAACGATCGCCTGAAGAGGACGCTGCCCGGACACGGTGAATGAAACCAATATCTGCAGAGCTGGGTATCCGCTTCATCCACAGATAGATTAAACGAAGTGTACACTAAGGCTTGCGCCAGACGGCGAGCAACCGCACGATTGTAGGTAAGGTTGTGTGAGTCAGGGCCCTGATGAAAGAACCGAGTGAAAGTAGACGGAAGGATGTTCTTCGTTTGATTCACTCACTTTGTAACTTTCCTTATGCAAGATTTGTTGCTAAACTATATTTTTCCTTAGAATAGATACTGCGATCAAAGTCAGTTCATACCTTCAAAAGGGGAAAATATTAGACCCAAATCATATGTATCTGTGACTCTTTGGGCTATCATCGTTCTCCTAACGGGACTGTGGGCTAAACATCGAGGGAAGATCATAACTGTAGGTCTATCATTTCTTGTAGAAATTCCTTGGTTTTTATGACTATTTGTATATGCTTTGATGTAATTTTATGTGTTGTGATGGGATTTTAGAAGATAATTAAAACTGCCCTTAAACTTAATCAGCGTGTTGGTCAGCTCGTTCTAGAATATCTATATAATCATTTGTTATAGTTTTCCCACGTCTGTACATCTAACTGTCGTCTTGTATGTGCGTGCACGTGAGTGGATAGAACTATATATATATATATGCAATATATATATGTGTTTAGACTGTCTGACTCCGCTAAATCTGTCGTAGAAGATAAGTGAAAGAGAGAAGATTTCTCGATTTCAGAGACAGCCTCTATCACAGTCTACCATCTCACTCGTGGAAAGCTATTGCTATTACTATCTCTCACTGTGACTATCACTTATTCAAATCTAATCAGAAGGGACCAACCCAAGTCTTAATTCTCCTATAAAAAAATCCGACATCTACGCAACCACCTGTTTACAGAAGTCTGTCATCATCATCATCAGTTGCCATCTCCACAACGAAGGTTGGCTGTAATGGATCTCCAACGTCTTCTGTCTCTTGTCTTGATGGTGCACTCTGATAGACTCTTTCCTGTCCATCTCTTGATGTTGTCTTCCCACTTATAGCGCTGTCTTCCCCTTGCACGTTTGCCTTCAACTCTCCCTTCTGTTATGGTCTTCTGCAAGGTGTTATGCCTTTTTATGTGGCCAAAGTATTTTAGCTGTCGAACTTTGACCTCCCTCATTAGTTCTCTTTTCATACCTAGATTTTCTAGGACCTCTTTATTTGTTTTCATCTCTTTCCATGAGATACGCCCCATTCTTCTATATATCCACATTTCAGGAGCCTCAATTCTTTCTTCCAACTGCTTATTCATCATCCATGTTTCTGCACCATACAGAAATGCAGAATATATATAACACTTTATGATTCTCAGTTTTAATTTGTGAGATAACTGTTTGGATGTCAGTATATGTTTCATGTTGTTGAATGTAGCTTTGGCCATTCCTATTCTCTTCTTGATTTCTGTCTCACATCTGCCATTTTCTGTTATTATATGACCGAGATATACGTAGCTCTTGACTTGTTCCAGGATTTCCCCATTTACGCTTATCTTTAATGTGGGTTTATCGTCTGTTTTGCTAATTATCATAGTTTTTGTTTTCTCAATATTAATGTCGAGTCCATATTCATGACTTATACTGTTCACTTGCTTCACTAGTTCTTGTAACTCCTGTTCGCTTTCAGCTAACAACACGGTATCATCTGCATATCTAAGGTTGTTTATTGACCTTCCACTGATGTTCATTCCTGGTATTTCCTGTATCTGTTTGAAAATTTTTTCGGTGTATAAATTAAATAGTCTGTACTTCACGATTATTGTTTTGTTGTTCTGCATTGCTGATTAATTTGTAATTATTTAATATTTCAAATTGTGAAAGGAAATCGACATAATCACAGCAAACATTTACTTAAAACAACACAAAAAGTGGTAAGCAAATGGTATCATCTCCGTATTGCATGAAATCTTGTGACTCCTTAAAATCACTTGTATAAACTGGTTGGTATTTAACACGAGATGAAAGGAGACAGATGGACTTGTGGATAAAATTGGAAAAAGAGATGGCCTCAAAATTTGAAGCCATAGCACACCATACAGATGATCATTTTTCTTCCACATATCCTTACTAGTGACATGAAGACACTGACATCCCAACTGAAATTATCTGAGCAAGCCAAGGCAGAAATAAGCAAAGAAAACAAGCTTCTGACTCAGCAGCTGACTGATCTGGAGAACCTGCTGGAAGGTGCTAGGAGAAAGTGTTCACAGAAAGATGAAGGCTTACAGGTAACATAAAGCTTTATCATCTCTTTGTTCATTATTGTTTAAAATGAGCAGCTAGCTGTCTTACAAAGGGATCGTGAGTGCAAAAGAAATAGACAAAACAAGCTGCTAAAATAAATATCAAGCATTGTTGAACTTATGTGGAACTGATAACAAGAACCATTGGAACAAGAGATGAGAAAAACACGCTGGCGATGGATAGGACACACATTGAGGAAACCTGTTGATAGCATTACAAGGCAGTCCTTGTTCTGGAATCCACAGGGAAAGGGAGGCAGAGGCAGACTAAAAAGCACATGGAGAAGAGAACTAGATGCAGAAGTGAAAATGATGAGGAAAACATGGAAAGAACTTGAGCAGATGGCATGTGACAGGAGGACTTATCATGTGTTTGTTGAAGGCCAATGCTTCTTGGGAGCTAAAAGGTATTGATTGTTGAACTTAATGTATGAGAATAAGTTGATGTAATGATAGCAGTATTGTACTTCAATGAACACCCCTACAAGATGTCAAATCATACATATACCTTGGCAGCAATATAGACACTGTTGGGGGAACAGACGATGATATCAAAATAAGAACACATACGGTTAGAAGAGCTTTCATTGCATTGGGAAATGTATGGAGATTACAAGAAATCAAGTCCAACACAATTCATATGTTAAGTCGATCTCATTGTATAACTCACACAAAAACAATCTTATTGTATAACTCACACAAAAACAATCTTATTGTATGACTCACACAAAAACAATCTTATTGTATGACACAAAAAAAACAACCAAAAAGCTACAGGCTTCCATAAATGGGTGCTTGCTTAAAATAGAAGGATTGAAGTGGTATGAGAAGATCACCAATGTGGAACTGATGACAAGAACCAGTGAAGACGCTGAAGATGGATAGGACACACATTGAGGAAACTTGTTGATAGCCTTACTAGGCGGTTCTTGTAATGGAATGCCCAGGGTAAGAGTGGTAGAGGGGGAGACCAAGGAACATGGGGAGAAGAGAACTGGAGACAAGCATGAGCGGATGACACAGGGCAGGAAGACTTGGCATGTGTTCGTTGAAAGCCTATGCACCTTGGGGAGCTGAAGGGTGGTGATGATGATTGCTGAGTTTTTCTCTCCTGTAGGATGTACCTTTCTTTTTTGTTCCTAAAGATGTACTGAACATTTTCATCATCTTGTTATCTCTGTGAGTTGTTTATGTATGGAGGCATATCTGGAGTCATCCTTATATGACCACCAGCTAATCACAGTGCTATATTATACATATGTGGAAATGAACCTCTGTTGCTGAGGCTAATTACACCCTCATTGACTCTTGAAATCATCCACACACTTCCAGGGATTCTCCCTGTGGGGAAATTTGTTGAGAATTCAGCATTGCACACTAAGCTTGGAGGAGTCACTTGAGCCCCAGGCGTAGCTCTCTGTCTTTGACCTGGTTGACTGCATGCAGGAGGATCTCACTATGGACCCGGTGATAGGCAGGGGGAGCTGAGAAGTGGCTCTGTGCAGGACGTGACAATTCCTTGGGAGAGCCCAGACCCAGAGCGCAGTATTTTAGCTCTAGATAGTTGGAGAGCCCACTTGGATGGCAGGGAATGCACAGTATGCCACGTGCTTCGTACTACTAGCTTGGCACCCAATCTAGTGATCCTTTAAGTGCAAGCCAAACTGGAGAAACTGGAGCTGATGACTTCAACTCAACATGTTCTGGAATGGAAGAAAAGCTACAGGAAAAGCCTAGATCTACAGTGTAAATAATTCCAAGGAGGCTTGGTATTGGCTGCAAAAAAGCAAGAAACTCAACAGTCCTAGTTAAACAACAAACAGAGTTGTTTCAATATATTGTAGTCGTTGTTGTGCAGTTATCATCATCAGTTTTCCTTACCATGCCTGGAGGCTCATTAGACAAAACATCTGCATATCAATTGTCCTGGATCTCTGGTCACATTCTTATATTTTAGAGTCGTGTCTGAAATGCCAGTATCCAGTACCACTGGGTCTGTCTTTCTCTGGAGCCTCCTGTTGCATCTAGTCCATTGTTTGTCTGCAGTCTCGTGTAATGGGTGCTTCGTGACGATGTATCTTTCATGAAAAGAATGTTTCTTGTATAATTGACACTGTCTTGATGTTTGTGTTCATTCTTGACATTCATTCTTGACAGTGAAGTAAAGGTTGTCCTATAGCAGGTACTGCCATAAGGGAGTGAAATGTTAGAGATTATACTCTACTTGGTCTCAGCTTTATGTAGTGGGATGATCAGTTCCCTTCATCACTGTCTTGATGTTTGTGTTCATTCTTGACATTCATTCTTGACAGTGTCTTGATGTTTGTGTTCATTCTTGACATTCATTCTTGACAGTGTCTTGATGTTTGTGTTAATTCTTGACAGTGTCTTGATGTTTGTGTTCATTCTTGACATTCATTCTTGACAGTGTCTTGATGTTTGTGTTCATTCTTGACATTCATTCTTGACAGTGTCTTGATGTTTGTGTTCATTCTTGACATTCATTCTTGACAGTGTCTTGATGTTTGTGTTCATTCTTGACATTCATTCTTGACAGTGAAGTAAAGGTTGTCCCATAGCAGAAGGTAGTGAAGTGTTAGAGATTATACTCTACTTGGTCTCAGCTTTATGTAGTGGGATGATCAGTTCCCTTCATCACTGTCTTGATGTTTGTGTTCATTCTTGACATTCATTCTTGACAGTGTCTTGATGTTTGTGTTCATTCTTGACAGTGTCTTGATGTTTGTATTCATTCTTGACATTCATTCTTGACAGTGTCTTGATGTTTGTGTTCATTCTTGACATTCATTCTTGACAGTGTCTTGATGTTTGTGTTCATTCTTGACAGTGTCTTGATGTTTGTGTTCATTCTTGACAGTGTCTTGATGTTTGTATTCATTCTTGACATTCATTCTTGACAGTGTCTTGATGTTTGTGTTCATTCTTGACAGTGAAGTAAAGGTTGTCCCATAGCAGAAGGGAGTGAAGTGTTAGAGATTATACTCTACTTGGTCTCAGCTTTATGTACTGGGATGATCACTTCCCTTCATCACTGTCTTTGCCTTTCCTAACTAAAGAGCAGAGTCAGATACTCAATTTTACAGCTGGGTAGACTGAAGCATGATACTGCCGGGTTTCAAACTGGTAACTTTGCCTCAAGAAGCAATTACTCTGTACACTCTGCCATTCAATACCCCGTACAAATAAGAAAGTCTTGATGTTTGTGAATGCCCATTTTGACAGGACAAAATGGAATACCTAAAGGAAGCAAACATGGGGAAAGATGGGAAGATAGCAGAACTGGAAGAAAAGCTACAAGAAAAAGATTGTATCGCAGTAAGTAACTGTTTGTGTTTCCTTTTTCAAAGATGACTGCAATCAGCAGAATTTAATTGTCTTCTTGAAAGATGTTAATGCAGAAATTATAATTTGTATCTTTTGTTGGTTGTTGAAAGAGATAAATGAATATAGACATTAAGCTCTGTCACTATTAATTATAGATACTTAAGTATACATATATACTTACTTACTTAGTATACAGATATAATGTCTGATTATTTATAGTTTTCTTTGCCCATGTGCTCCTTGTAAAACCTTGAGCCAATTTTTCAAGCTAAATTTATCTTAATAACTTACAAGTTATTTGAAACTTAAATATATCCATTTCACCTTTATTTTAAATAGTTTATAAGATATCTGAAACTTAGGTATGTCAATTTCTTCTTTAATCCTTAGCTGCCGACTGTCAAAGTACCCAGTGGCCATCACGCCTGGTGGCGTCTTGTAGGGCAGCAACAAACTGCTACCACTTTGCTCGGTTGGTGGCCAACCTTTCATGCAGTGCTTTATCTAAATAGCTTATAAGATATCTGCTGCCATTCAAAAAACCCTGTTTAAGATCTTTGAGCTTTTTGAGAATAACGAAACACAACCAAATGACTTTGTAATCTTTTCAGATTCACAGGTTGCTCTTAGGGCCATACAGAACTTGAGAATAAACTGAACAGACACTACCCATATAATCATAGAAATGTGCCACAAGCTTAAAGACCTATATGGAATTGACATCTTCATGCAGTGGATACCTGGACATGTAGACACACACACATATATATATATATATATACACTAGCCGCCATTAAAAACGCATCGAAATTGTGACATGTTTTCACTGTTGAAATGTTTATGCAAGTGAGCGATTTTCAAACCCCGAAAGTGTGCAAGTGATGAAGTTCATGTATTCCCACTTTACTGTCGATGTGATGTTTACTTCAAATTGTGCGTGCTTCATTCTGGCTTTATTAAAAGTCGAATCACATTGAAATTTGGCACACGCATTAGTCAAGTTTCAGCGAGTAAAAAGCCATTATCCGTTTTCATCGAAAGAAAGTCTGTTAATGTTTTTGTCATGCCTCGACTGTCGTCACAAGAGCAATGGCAAGCTGTTGGTATGCTCAGCAGTGAAATGGCGACCAGAGAAGTTGCCAGACATTTCAATTGTGACCAGTCCACTATTGTGAGGCTGAACCAGCGATTTCGGGTGACAGGTACCACCAATGACCGTCCCACTGTATTAATGACGGTATTAATGAGTGCGACTTTTGTTTTTACACCTAGGGTTGACTACTGCTTAGGAGCCGGTTCTGGATTGTCTCATGTTTAATAATACAGCAAATTTGGGTTCGTAAATGGATCAGAAATGTAAAATCAGTGGTTTCATGTATTTTAAATTTAGCACAACGAGTTGCAGTTCATAAACTAATGCACTGCGTTTTTAATGGCGGCTAGTATATATATACATATATACATATATACATATTATATGAAGAGGCAGATAAACTAGCAAAAAGAGGACCCTCAATGCCACAAACTGACCAGCCAGCCACTACAGCAAAACAAATAATTAAAAACAACTGCAAAGAGAATTGGCTGAATACCTGGGCAATGGCTACAACAGAAAGATGACTCTTCAAGTATCTACCAGGACCATCTAAGAAAGATGCTATAAATCATCTTGGAAGTAAACGTCAAACATAAATTTTCAGATTACGCACAGGACACTGCTTACTTAACTTTCATAGAAATAGAATTGGCCCAAAAAACAGTCCAAACTGTAGACACTGCAAACATCCATATGAAATAGGGGAACATCATCTTTTGCTTTGCTTAGCACTGCGAGAGACGAGATAACTCTTAATACCAAAGAACCCAACCATTAAAAATACCCTATAATAATAATAGTTGCCCATCGCAAGCGAAGATGGCGACAGCTTCAGACATTGAGTTGTGACACATCTGTGCCATGATCTCTTGTGGCTAATTAGTCCTATTTTGGCCCTACAGGCCCTGCCACATACGGGGCACACATGGTTAGAGTCGATAGTAGTGTTGCTGTGCATTCTGACCTTTCTTGCAGCACGCTTGCCTTCTGCCTTATCAGCTAAATTCTGTTCTGCAATTCGAGCGCCTTGAGTAATGTTTGTCCGCCGGTCAGAGTGATCCTGTGCGATAGTCTCCCAGGAGGAGACATCAATTTTGAAGCTGCTCAACGATGCTTTCATTGTGTTTTTGAGGCGTTTCTTTTGTCCCCCTACTGTTCGCTTACCCATGGAGAGTTTGCGGTACATCAACTGCTTTGGGAGGCATTTTTCGGGCATGCAAACAACATGTCCGGCCCATCTAATTTGGGCCCTCTGCAGCAATGTGTAGATGCTTGAGATATGTGCTCTGTTGAGGACCTCAGAATTAGATACTCTATCATGCCACTTGATCCTGAGAATCCTGCTAAGACAGCTCATGTGGAAATGATTAAGCTTCTTGGCATGTCTGCTATACACTGTCCATGTTTCACAGACATACAGGAGGGTAGTGAGCACTATTGCATGATATACTTTTATCATGATGGCGGCACTAATTCCTTGTTGATCTCAGACATTTATTTTTAGTCTTCCGAAAGCCGCACTTGCCTTGGCAATTCTGTTGTTGACCTCGGAGTCGATATTCGAATCTTTGGTAAGGGTACTGCCAAGATAAGCGAAGCTGTCCACCACTTGTAGACGTTGGTTCTTTACTGTGATATTTGGTTCACAGTAAGGTTTCCCAGGAGCAGGTTGCAACATTACTTCAGATTTCTTCGTATTGATGGTAAGACCAAAGTCATCACACGCTACAGAAAGCCTCCTCATATTGTTCTGCATGTCCCATTCTGTGCAGGTGTTGAGGGCGCAGTCGTCCGCAAAGACTAGGTCAGAGATCATTGTTTCATTCACCTTCGTAAAGGACTGTAATCGTCTCATTGAATAGCTTCCCATCTGTCCTGTATCTGATGTGTAAGCTGTCACTACTGCCATGCGTAACGTTAGAGAGCATGGCAGCAAATATCATTCTGAATAGTGTCTGGGCGAGCACACATCCCTGTTTGACAACGTTTGTGATGGGAAAGGGCTCAGAAGGTTCTCCATCATTCAACATGCGAGCCATCATACCTTCATGAAACTGGCGGACAATTGAGATGAACTTATCGGGACAGCCGAATTTCGCCATAATTTTTCATAGTTCATCCCTATTGACAGTGTCAAAGGCCTTGGTCAAGTCAATAAATGTTGTGTATTGGTCATTGTACTGTTCTTGGCATTTCTCCTGAAATTGGCGTGCGGCAAATATCATATCAACTGTCCTGCGGCCTGCTCAGAAACCACACTGACTCTCTGGGAGTAAGTCCTGCGATTCGAGAGGAACAGTCAAGCGGTTGAGCAGGACTCGAACCAGGATTTTTCCCACAATAGATAATAGGGAGCTTCCCCTATGGTTATCACATGATTGATGATTTCCCTTTTGCTTGTATATGTGAATGATGGTGGCATCTTTCGATTCCTGTGGTATCTGTTCTTCATCCCAGACTGAATGGAAGAGGTCTGTTAAAAATACCCTATACAGCAGACGTGAACAACTAATCAGAACCGCACAGTTTCACATTATAGCATCAAAACCACAAAGAGCAAACACTCAGTGATGGTGGAACGAACGAACGAACAAACTTTATTTTCAAAGACAAGACGTCAGAAACTTAAATATACTCTTTTCACCTTTATCTAAATAGCTTATAAGGTACCTGAAACTTAAATATACCCATTGCATCTTTATCTAAATAGCTTATAAGGTATCGGAAACTTAAATGTACACATTTCACCTTTATTTAAATAGCTTATAACATATCAGAAACTTAAATATACCCATTTCACCTTTATCTTAATAGCTTATAAGATATCTGAAATTTATAACTTCTTTCCAGATACAAGACTTTTCATTGTGCCTGCTACAGGATATAAACATGTTGATGGGTTTGCTACGACAAGAGATCAGCTCACTTGTCACCTTGCATCTAGAGATGAAGAAATTGGACAAAACTGGGTAAGCATTCCAGTTGTGTGACCATGTACATTACATTAGTCATCAATGGTGCTTGTTACATCCAGAGGCACATATAGCAGAGACAAACACATCTTCACCCAGTTCAATCCTGAGCTTGTCTCTCTGTCTCTTTCGTAGTTAAACAAAAATAAGTGCTGTTTTCTTATTAGGACAAAAGAGAATAGCTTATGTTACGGCCACAAGGCCTTCGTCAGGGACAATCAGACGAAAACAGAAGAGGAGGAAAGAGAACAAAGTTAATACATACAAAATAAATACAAATAATTTAACCTGAAATTGAAGTTGCTGGTGATACTCCTGGGAGAATCCAAATAAACAAGATGGCAGCTGGAATAAATGTGCATTATAAGTGACGTGTGAATGCAATTAAAGACTTGAACAGGACAGTAGATCCACACCAAATCCTGCAGATTCAAAGCTTCTATGAATGTTTTCCAACCATGCTGTAGTCAACCATTTTGAACCTTTCGATTGCCTTTGTTAATGAAGTTTCAATTAGCCACCTTAAGGCTGCAGTAACTGCCTCTACCTCCATTCTCATGCTGGAAGTTGTTATATTGTAAGCCCCGCTACATTCAGCGCGGATTCTGCCCTTTACCCTAGCAGAGAAGCCCCAACCTGATTTCTCACCACGGATCACAGACCCACCAATATACACTGGCATCATTATCCTCGGCATGATCGAGTATCAGTTGATTAATTTCCAGTTCTGCTTTGCTTTCTCATTGCCAAAGTCTTAAATACCACCCAGACATATGAATAAATGGCAGAATCACAAAATAGTAAACACACTCCTTCACAATGCCCAAGCAGCTATTGACATGTCTGCCCCTCTAACTGAACCATAAAACCCTGTTTTGAGCTTTTTTAAATATAATCTCCCCCAACAAGCATTGAAAAGGTAAAGGATCCCATTACACGCCCATTGAGGCATATTGGGAAGATGGTGTTAGGCCCATATTTTCTTGACCATCAGCACACTAGGGGTGATGTGGTCAGCATCACGCCGGCCACCTTAACCTTCCCAGAGTTGCTCTGGTTCCCAATTCATGAGGCTGGGTCGACCCCGGAGCCATTTGCGGTCTAAAAATTCCCACCTCAACTGGGGATCGAACCATGAACCACCGAGCTATGAAGCCAGTGCACTAACCACAGCACTACCGCTGCTCCCAACAATCATTGAAGCTGTATACATATTTTAAAAAGATTCAAGAAAATATAAACTTATCAACCCACATTATAATCATGTGACATGGCCAAATTATCAATAGCCATGTGGGCAACATAATGGCATGTGTCTACTAATCTGTGATTCAGTCAAATAAAGTTACAACATTCGTCTAACTAAACATAGTGCTCACATATTATAATAATGTCACTGACATTTATATTCAATCAACCTGTCCATCATTGTTCTACATACATCCACTGACAGTGACAGTCATCATTCCTGAAGTAGTAGCTATTTAGCCGATACATTTTTCTCCTTACAAATTTTCTGTCTAGGGGTGGAGTAGACACTGAGACCCTGTTGACAGAGATTTCGTCAGTAAAGATAATTTACAAGCAGTTGGAACAAGGAGTGGAAAAGAACAGCCAACTTCATCAAGCTCTTATGAACTCTCTGAGAGCACAGCAAAAGCATTGTGAGAATTATTTAATGTCTGTATACTTTTACAAGATTTAAACACTAAATATTGAGCACCATGCTTGTCCTTTTAATGTATTTATATTTTGTAACCCTATGTTCATCTTTTGCCTCGTATAGTTGCCAGGGCTCTCTAAAGAGACAGAGAACAAAAATAGGACTACTGTGATCGTGCAGTATACTAATTTTATTACACCAACTATCCTCTGTTTTAGTAAAAAGGTAATAAGTTATTGTTCTTAGTATAATTTCCAAAAATGACTAACATACGGTCACACTACTGCAACATCTGGCATGTCATACCAGGCTGCTAATATGAGGTTGTGCATGGAGGTTGGCTACCTCATTGTGTAAAACAAATTACCACAGAAACCACCGCTACAAGAGCATGTGAATGTTTGGTGCAGGCTTCCTGTAAGGATGACGAGCTACAGTGATAGCTCCCTGCTTTGTAAGGAGTAGAGAGCAAAATGATGGTCGCACCAAGTGGTATTGCTCCCTATGGCGACACCTCAGATTGGGCAAAAAGAAGCTCTCACAACAAACACAAGAGAAACGAATGCACTGAAAGGAACCCCAGGCAAAAAGAAGCTCTCACAACAAACACAAGAGAAACGAATGCACTGAAAGGAACCCCAGGCAAAAAGAAGCTCTCACAACAAACACAAGAGAAACAAATGCACTGAAAGGAACCCCAGGCAAAAAGAAGCTCTCACAACAAACACAAGAGAAATGAATGCACTGAAAGGAACCCCAGGCAAAAAGAAGCTCTCACAACAAACACAAGAGAAACGAATGCACTGAAAGGAACCCCAGGCGAAAAGAAGCTCTCACAACAAACACAAGAGAAACGAATGCACTGAAAGGAACCCCAGGCGAAACGAAGCTCTCACAACAAACACAAGAGAAACGAATGCACTGAAAGGAACCCCAGGCGAAAAGAAGCTCTCTCAACAAACACAAGAGAAACGAATGCACTGAAAGGAACCCCAGGCAAAAAGAAGCTCTCACAACAAACACAAGAGAAACGAATGCACTGAAAGGAACCCCAGGCAACAAGAAGCTCTCACAACAAACACAAGAGAAATGAATGCACTGAAAGGAACCCCAGGCAAAAAGAAGCTCTCACAACAAACACAAGAGAAACAAATGCACTGAAAGGAACCCCAGGCAAAAAGAAGCTCTCACAACAAACACAAGAGAAACGAATGCACTGAAAGGAACCCCAGGCAAAAAGAAGCTCTCACAACAAACACAAGAGAAACGAATGCACTGAAAGGAACCCCAGGCGAAAAGAAGCTCTCACAACAAACACAAGAGAAACGAATGCACTGAAAGGAACCCCAGGCGAAAAGAAGCTCTCACAACAAACACAAGAGAAATGAATGCACTGAAAGGAACCCCAGGCAAAAAGAAGCTCTCTCAACAAACACAAGAGAAACGAATGCACTGAAAGGAACCCCAGGCAAAAAGAAGCTCTCACAACAAACACAAGAGAAACGAATGCACTGAAAGGAACCCCAGGCAAAAAGAAGCTCTCACAACAAACACAAGAGAAACGAATGCACTGAAAGGAACCCCAGGCAAAAAGAAGCTCTCACAACAAACACAAGAGAAACGAATGCACTGAAAGGAACCCCAGGCAAAAAGAAGCTCTCACAACAAACACAAGAGAAACGAATGCACTGAAAGGAACCCCAGGCAAAAAGAAGCTCTCACAACAAACACAAGAGAAACGAATGCACTGAAAGAAACCACAGGCAAAAAAAAGCAGCGGAGGACTATCAGCTCAGGAGGACATTCCCATAATCAGTTATGACTGAAGGTGGCTACTACTACTATCTATTCAAGCAGGGATAAATAATCATCTTGATTTATGCAGATTTTTATTTATGCACAGTTGTACTGCATTTTGATTTGATTAATTCTGTTTCTAGATTTTTCACACGGTTCCTTTGCCCTGTGTAGTTCCTGGGAGTCTCAGAGGAAGCAAAAAAAAAATAATTGTGCAAGAGGTGACTAAAAATGAGGTTGTGCATGGCAGACTGGCAGCTTGATCATTTAAAACAAATTGGTACAGATACCACTGCTGCAAGAGCACATAAATGCTTTGATGTAGGCTTTCTGTAAGGGGGCCAGCTATAGTGGTGGCTTCATGCCCCTTAATTGTTCCCCTTAAGTCAATGTTTCTGATTGTGTGTGTTTGTTTGAGATTTTAAATCCATTTAAGCATAAACATTCACATGTCCTTCACCAGGTCATTAAAAAATTTGTTTTTTTAATTTGTTTGTGAAGCTGATAGCTCAGACAACAACAGTTGCCAAGATGGAGGGAGCAACATGACTTCTGCCCATCACCATGCTAGGTCTAGTGGGTTGTCCTATTCACAAGATGTGGAAAAGAGTGGGTCAGGGATGCTGCAACATAAATCTGCTAGAATTGGCCTAGGTGCTGCTCAGTCTGTGTCATTGCCTTTTCTAGAAAATGAATGGGACTCTGCGCGTCAATCAGTAGCATCTGAGGTCTGTCCTGATGTCATTGACAGGTCACTGCAGACTGACAGCACTTACTCCTACACTGATCAGTGGGTGCAGACTTCACCCAGAGCAAGGAAAGGTGGAAATGAAAAGAAATGTGTTGAAGAAAGAGATGAATCTAACATGAAGTTAGTTGAGGATACCCTGTCAATTCCATGTGGTCACGGTTCAGTAGCTAAGGTTGCTTTTGTAGACTCAGTTAAGGATTTGAGAGGTAATTACATTAATGGCGACCACAGCAACAGCTTAACTGACAATTTCAAAGAGGAACATCTTGGGAAGTTTTCAGAAAGCTTAGATAACTACCATAGGTTCCATCATGCAGTATTATTTGATGACCATTTTGAATCCCGCAGACACGACAGGGCGTCAAGTGTGAAATTCGACTCACAGTGCATGCCCTCGGCTGGTAAAACTACTTCAGACTATACCTCCCCTTCTTTGAACACTCGTTCAAGCACCGGAAGCAACAGTTCTGGCAGAGGTAGCCCTGGATATGACAACATTAATTCAAACACAGTAGATAACAGTGGTAGCAGAGTTAGCCCTATATATGACAACACTTGTTCAAGCATAGGAGACACCAGTGGTAGCAAAGTTAGCCCTGAATATAACAAGACGACTCATTCAAGCAGAGCTAGCCCAGGCTATGACAAAACACATTCAATCCCAGGAGACAACAGTGACAGCAGAGTTAGCCCAGAATATAACAGTAACACTCGTCAAATCACAGGAGACAACCGTGGCAGCAGAGTTAGCCCAGGATATAACAGCAATACTCATCCAATCACAGGAGACAACCGTGGCAGCAGAGTTAGCCCAGAATATAACAGCAACTCTCATCCAAGCACAGGAGACAACCGTGGCAGCAGAGTTAGCCCAGGATATAACAGCAACACTCATCCAATCACAGGAGACAACCGTGGCAGCAGAGTTAGCCCAGAATATAACAGCAACTCTCATCCAATCACAGGAGACAACCGTGGCAGCAGAGTTAGCCCAGGATATAACAGCAACACTCATCCAATCACAGGAGACAACCGTGGCATCAGAGTTAGCCCAGAATATAAGAGCAACACTCGTCCAATCACAGAAGACAACCGTGGCAGCAGAGTTAGCCCAGGATATAACAGCAACACTCGTCCAAGCACAGGAGACAACAGTACTAGCAGAGTTTACCCTGGATATGACAACAACTCTCCAAAGTCTCACAGATCTGGTATGGTGAATATTCTGCATATTGATGTTGATGCTGCTGCTGCTTCCTGTGGCAGAGCAGCAGATTATGATGAACCTGATGGCATGCGACCTGTGCCTAGAACAGATATCTGGTCTGAAAGTGTACAATCTACTGTAGCAACCTTCAGAAATGCTAGCTTTCATCATGAAGACCTAGCTGTTCCGCTGGTGACCAAAAGTAGGTTATTAATTATGGGGTCACCCAAATCTGGAGATTCTGTGTTGCCAACACGACAAGGAGACGGTGGGGATTGTAGTGACAGTACCTGTCTAAAGACATTTGTGCCTGCTGAAAATCTTCCATCAAAGAGCAGAGTAAACTTATCCAGTTTTTCAAATAAGGAAAGCAAGCAAAAGAAAGACATCATGGAACTTTTAGAAGAAAATACAGAGGGACGCCATGTGCTTGGGTTTACAGGGAGAAAGAGAGCTGGAAGAGAAGAGAAAAATGTTGCATATAAAGATCCAGAGAAAGGAGGAAGAAGCAGCTCTTCTGAAGAATTTGAGCAGAATACAATGTACAGTGATAAGCAAGGTTAGTAAGCAATAATTGCTTTCCTGTTAAATGTCTTCTTTAGTACTTATGTTTATATTTTGTTTGCTTGTGTGTTTGCTTTGTGTATTTGTTGGTTTCTTTATTTATTTTTTTTCTCAGGGTTTTCTAATTTAGTCTTCTTCATTGTTCTTTCACATAACCACATCTATTTCTTTCATAAACTTGGTTGTCTACTTCAAGCTCACAGGCTTCTGTTGTCATCATTGTTTGGTTTTTATTTTGTCAGTGTGTCTGGTGTAGGTCATGTGATCAATCTGTGCCTTTTGTGAAGTTGACATTCTTGGAAGACATGTTCTATTGGTTGTTTGTCTTTCAAACATAG
Source organism: Oreohelix idahoensis (assembly GCA_024509875.1). Taxonomy (NCBI): domain Eukaryota; kingdom Metazoa; phylum Mollusca; class Gastropoda; order Stylommatophora; family Oreohelicidae; genus Oreohelix; species Oreohelix idahoensis. The sequence continues at coordinate 197,552 of JAMPIV010016003.1, read as the reverse complement.
ACACACGTCTGCCTGCCTGAGTTTTTGTTTGCTGAACAGTTAGTAAAGTCTGCAGTGGCCAGTTCTCAGTTTGAAAATTATCACTGATCTCTTCTTGGTAAGGACTTCTTCTTCTTCTTCGTACATTCTCAGACGTTTACCGGAATATTCTCAAAGATAGCAGTTGTCAGCTTCAGGTTGTTTGCATCTCCCTGGTGACGCCCATATGTGCTTTCTATGTTCCTCATATATGGAAAAGCTCTACGAAGATTCAAATAGCCTCAAACTGACTACTGCTTTCTTTGAAAACATTCAAGTGGACGTCTGAAAGTGTACAAAGAAGAATATGTTGGGCATCTTTGAAGCAGGTGTTCAGCAGTCATTTTATCAGTGCCACATTTATATTCATCGGTAGTTCCTTTCTTTAGCTTGCTCAATAGATGATATCCGAATCTGTTGTGGCCAGTGCAGAGTCTGAAGATATCACTTGTTCTCTTCTGCTGAGTTGGTAATATACATCATTTTGTGTGTGTCCTGGATGATCTGCATTCCATTTGTTTCTGTGTCTGGTTCTCATAAAACTCTTTTTGTTTTTATCAGGCTGAGATATCTTTCCACCTTCCTTTGCCTATGTGTCAGTCTTAATATGCTTAAGGACTAATGTGCTTCTGTTATATTAGACTCCAGGTATTGTCTGTGCCCTTTTTACGGTATTGTTTTTAGTTGTTAGTGTACAGTGTTGTGTGGAAGAATGTTTGAAGAAGGACAGTTTTATGATGACACAGCTAACAGCACAGCCCACGTACTTGTGTCGTAACAATAGTGCCACTCTTAATCTTCATTTTCATACACTATGTTCTATCATTCAGTGTTAGTTCATATTTTTATTGCTGCTTTTTTAGTTGTTTGAAAATGTTTTGGTTTGGTTTGGTTTGGTTTGGTTTGAAGGACCATCGTCATTGCACACGGACAACACCATCCTTCCTTAGATCACACAAGGAGGATCTCAGCACCAGTGCACGAACTGTGTACCACCGACGAGGATCCCAATGTGTGTATACAGGAATCACACATTCTATAAATTTTTTTGTGCTGGGTAGGTTTTCCTAATTTTTGTAAATTTTGCCAGGGCAGCAGACGTATGGTCTCTTTATGATTTCCATCTGCTGAGGGATTTTAAATGTGTGCATCTTGCACATGGCACTTTCTATTTTTTTCACCCTTATCCATGAGGTCAGGGGGGAATATGACATCATTAGGACCCACTGTTTCTGAAAAAAAATGACCATCAATTATATTCTCTGTACTAGGAGTCAAGAATGGGAACAAAATCTCCCCAGCAGACTTCACCAATGAGAATAAAGCTGTAATGATAGTTTTTTTTTGTTGATATCTTCAAAATTGATTTTCACTGCTAAAGTAGTCTGGTGATGGTCTACTAAAAGGGACCGGAATGTGGAAGAACGTCATTGTGAATTTGAGGAAGAAGCTGTACACCTTTAGTTTCATTTAATGATATATGTGGGTGGGTAGGTTTGTGTGGTTGGTTATGGATGAAGGATGGAGAAGTCACATGTTTAAACCATCATCATCAGCATTTTCCTGTTTGCTCGTTGAGCATCTAACCTCTACTACATCTGGTACCCTTGCAGGAAGCTTGTATCAAGCATTCACATGCTCTTTGCAGAAGTGGTTTCTGTAACAATCCATTGTACATGATGAGGTTACCAGCCCTTTGTATAACCTCATATAAGTTGCCTTGTACAACATGCCTTAGGGAGCAGTAGTCATCAGAGATGGCCCCTCCCTTCACGGGGCACTTGTTTAAATGTTATATTATTATAGTGTATGCCTGTATGTAAGTTTTGATGATTAGTGTTCAGGATTGTCATTGCAAGTGAAGTTAAGTTTCAAGAGTGGGAGTTGTGTTCAGAAGTAGAAAGTTTGTTAGTGAATATCTCATGTGTGTAGATGAGTTTCGGTGATTAGTTTTTGGGTTGAGAATACAAATCAAGTCAGGCGTAATTTGGGCTTTGAGACGGCCAGATGTGTTGTCTTGTTCTGAACTGCTAATGTGTTGTAGTGAGAGTATTACTGTCATTGTTAAGAATTAGTTTGTTCAGTTATGTTATTGCATTGAAAATTCAAAAGTTTGACTGAGATAGGTATTTAAAAATAACAGGTAAAAGTAATCTCACAGTAGCACTGCTGTAGGGAAGTCTAGTGTTAGAGACTTCACCATCCTAGGTTCAAGCTTATGAGGTGGGGTGACATTTTTCTCTTCCTTACTGCCTTTTCCTTCCTTAACTCGAGCAGAGTCATGTGCTCATTTACGGCTTGGAAAGACCTTAAACAGATGGCACAAGACAGGAATGTGTGGTGTAAATTTATCATAAGGCCTATGTTCCACAGAGAGGTAAAGAGTAACAATAACTTCAAATATGAAAGGGAAAATTTCTTGAAAAGAAAAAAACCAACTGCAATTTTATGAGTACTTTGTACCTGCAGTTTGGGTCTGGTTGCTTTTTTTAGGTGAAATTTTATGTTTTTGCTAGTAGTATCCATGGCGATATTTTACCAAAACTGTTTCAGAGAGGAAGAAAGATTAATATCAAAGTAATTAAGAAATCTATCTAAGCTCTCTTTGATGATAGGTAAGGTATCAGTGGGACAGAATCTGCAGTTTAAAAACATTATTATTATTTCACTAAAATTATCACAACAGTTCTTTGAGTATAAAAACGTCTGCTGTTTTTTGTTATAGAAACAAACATTCAGATTTTATATTATTTATAAAAGCCATTTTCAAGTCCAAATGGGAAAGAACACCCAGACATATAAAAAAAATTATGCCTATCATCAGCTATCTAGACAAGACTAGGTCATCATTTTCCTGCTCCGCACTGGACACAACAGATTGAGGTACCATCTATATCACAAGTACAGGATTGGTACAATGGATCTCTGCATCTGCGGCATCAGCCCCATGAATGACAGTTGAACATGTGCTGCAGTCCTGTCCAATATACAGCAGGGGATGAAGTAGCACATCGCAACATCCTACTTCTCTCCACGAAAAACTGGAGATGTCAGAGACCTTGAGCTGACCACTACCGTTATTAGAGTCATTAATGTGGTAGTCTAAGGGCAGATGAGGAAGAAAGAGAAGAATGTTATTAATAGATTAGAAGATTTTACTACAAATATTGTTTCCCTCAGTTTTGCTACTAAATAAAACGCAATAAGAAGGAATCAGGTCAAAAACTTGTTACAGTTGATAGTCATGTTTTTATGTCGGCCAATCAGCATGCAGTTTTATTAGCCTTGACCGAGGGACATAAGCACATTATTATGAAATATTTGATCTTGGTTCCATTCCTGGCCACTGTATGTCCTATCCATCTCCAGTGTATTCCTCTCATTTCTTGTTCAACTGGTGATTGTCTGGTTCTTGTCATCATTTCCATATTAGTTATCTTATCATACCACTTAAGGCTGTAGCTTTTTTTTGTTATTGCTTCTTCTGTTCTCCATGTTTCAGATACATACAATAGGACTGACTTGATGTTTAAATTGAAAATTCTCATTTTTGTGTTCCTAATTTTTACTATATATATATAAATATATATGTGTACATAAAGAAAGAAACGAGATTGACAATGGCAGGAGACCTAATCACTGTGGCTGATCAAGATAGCAATTTTCTCAACAACATAATCACAGGAGACGACATGTGGTGTTTTTTGTACGATCCTCAGACAAAATGTCAGTCCTCTGAATGGAAATCACCCTCATCTCCCCAGACACAGAAATTGCGTTTGGACAAGAGTAAAGGAAAAGTTATGTTGGAAGTTTTTTTAGATTGCCAGGGTATTGTCTACCATGAATTCATTTCTGAAGGCCGAACAGTTAACAAGGAAATGTACGTTGATATCCTCCATCGTCTAAGAGATGCAATCAGAAGGAAACGCCCAGAAAAATGGAGAACAAACAGTTGGGTTCTGCTGCATGACAATGCGCCAGCACATCGATCCCTACTGGTGAAGCAGTACCTCGCAACGCACAATGTGACTGCCCTGAAACATCCTCCATATTCTCCCGACCTGGCACCGCCTGATTTTTTCTTGTTCCCTCGCCTAAAATCAGCACTGAAAGAGCAGAGATTCAAGGATGCTGAGGACGTTATCACCAATGTGACAAAGCAGCTGAGAGAGGTGTCAAAGAATGGGTTCCAGGAATGTTTCCAACAGCTGTATGGATGTTGGCAAAAGTGTGTAGTTGCCGAAGGGAACTATTTTGAAGGAAATGTAGTGTAAATAATTGTATAGTTACTTATTTCTATACAATACACAAATTCTGGGAACTTTCTGAACGCCCCTCGTATATATACATATATAATATGTGAGCAAGTAACCTGCCAAAATGTGACAGGGAAATAATTATATTGTGTTCTTTCTGCTGTATGTCCAAATGATGGTACTAATTCTCCATTGGTCATTCACTTCCATTTTCCGCGTCAGAGTGGCACGATAGCATGGAAGCGTCTTCTTTGATGAGAAATGAAACTTCTCTGCCTAATCATATAATTATAGGATGGAGATACTTATAACTTATTCATACTTGCCCAAAATATAAATGGGAAAAATTCCAGAAATTTTGTCACAAAAAAAGCCTACATTTTTCTTTAACAGCTACCAGGAAGAAGTGGAAAGAAATGTGCGTTATTTCACATAGGTTAAAGTTAGTTGCTTATCCTTTACAGGACATGGCAATCAACCCCAGCTTTTATTGGCTGTTTGTGATTTTTCTAGGCAATTTTTTCATTCAGTAGTTTGCCATTGCTTTCTGAACGGTACGGCGCTTATACCATTGTTAAAAATCCACACAAAGCGATCTGCTACCAAACCGCCTGCAGCGGGTTTCGAACCTGGTATATCTGGATTATGAAACTGCGTTCATATCCATTAGGCCACAGATGCCGACATTTCACATACGTACGCAGTTTAATTTCCAGGCTACAATAAGTGCAGCTTTTCTGTAATTTCCTGGGGGAAAAAAAAAGATTGCAAGTTCGTGGGAATTTGTTATGGGACAGGGTTCTATGAATTTAGAATATTTGATTGATGTTCAGTTGTGACGTGACATGATAATTGACCATAATGAGGTGATAGCTAAACTATCTACACATTCTTACAGGTCATTTACTGGACAGAGCAGAGTCTGCTGACCACATCCAACATAACCTACAGGAGCTGCAGCAACAATCATGCCATCAGCCAGATAATCAACAGCATGTAGTGCCTGTGACCATTCCAGGTGTTTCCTCTGAGGAAGTGAGGAGCGTTTGTCATGTGCAGCAACAAGATTTTGATGTTAGTCAGCAGCAGTTGGAGACAACGAACAAAATCTTTGTTGAACAGGTCAAGGCTGGTCTTGAAGTAAGTTTTTCTTGATTGGCTTGTAGGTGTCAAAAGCTGATGTGTTTTTATAGATGATGTCACTGATTGTAAATTACAGTTACAATTATGTTTTAGTATGTGGTCTGGTAGTTCATAATCAGTAGGTGTCTGATCAGGGCTCTCTATTAGTAAAAAGGTGCAGAAAAGGAACAAGAAAGAGAATGTTATTAGACCATCATGTTTATGCAGCTAACTTGTCTGAATTTTGTATATTAGTGATGTATCAGAATTTTATATGCCAGTGATGTATCAGAATTTTGTGTACAAGTGATAAATCAGAATTTTATATACAAGTGATCTGTCAGAAGTTTGTTTTCAAGTGATGATGATGTGCTTTTTGTAAAGAAGAGATTTTATTATCTACATTTTCCATAGTAGTGATCTGTCTAGTTTCTGTGTACAAGTGATCTTGTGTACTAGGGATTTCATTATCTACATTTTGTGTACTAGGGATTTCATTATCTACATTTTGTGTACAAGTGATTTGATAAATAATCTACATTTTGTATATAAGATATTTATCAGCATTTTGTATACAAGTGATCTATCTACATTTTGTGAACAAGTGATCTGACTATTGTGTGTATTTTTTTGATTTGTTTTTTTAACACATTACACTCTTATTTTTAGTATTTATACAAATGATGTGGCTTACTATATAGTCTACACATATCATGTGATTTTTAAAAATATACATACTGGATATAAATGTATGTTGTTTCTGTACAAATGATATGATAATAATGTTACGTAAGTGATATAACTAATGTTATGACACACGATTTGACTGTGTTAATACAAGTTATATGAATATTGATTATCTTGTTAATACAAGTGATATGACTGTCTGTAGTTTTTCTAAGGAAATGACGAGGACTGCAGTCAGAGAATGGTAAACAACGGGTTGGGGGAGGGGGAAGTACATCTTACTAGGGCAAAAGACAAGAAAAAACCTACCCCTGATAATCCGGCTGTCTAGCCACGCTGGACTATCAGGTGTAATCGTATTCATTTTTTCATAGTAAGACATATTACCTGCCCTCTGCACTTCTGTAGTGTTTAAGCAATAATAATAATATCCCCTTCAGTCATGTCTGACCCCTTCAGTCATGTCTGACTATGGGAATGCGCCCTTGAGGTGACAGCCCTCAGCTGCTTATTTTCCTGGTGTTTCTTTCGACGTTTTCTCGTCTCTTTTGCTTGGTGTGTGAGCTTTTCGCAGAATCTGAGGTGGTGCCATAGATAGCATCACCACTTGGTGCGATTGGCAACTTCATCCTCCCAGGTTGCTGGATTTATGCCCAGCGCCCTTCTGTCTCTCTTACACACATCTTATACAATATTTTAAATTATTTGTTGTAAAAAGACCAGCAATACAAAAAACAAGGATTTCATAAAAAATAATTTGTTTCAGTCAATACCCTTTAGCTCCCTAAGGTGCATAGGCCTTCAACAAACACATACCAAGTCCTCCTGTCATGTGCCATCTGCTCAAGTTCTTTTCATGTTTTCCTCATTTTCACTTCTGTCTCCAGTTCTCTTCTCCATGTGTTTTTTTTTTGGTCTACCTCTGCATCTCTGAAACTCAAAGCTGCTCACCTCTCGTAAAGTTTTTCGCGTGCACTGGAAAAAACACAGAGTCCCTGAGTCATTCAGTAGCAGACCGTTTGAATATTTCACGAGTTCTTATAACACACCTCTGAATATGTCTCACACCACTAATTTACTGTATGAGGAATTCGATTTTTATCAGTCTTGTTGTTTGTTTGTTTTTTTATTTTATTTTTTTTATTTGTTTATTTTTTTTTTTTCATTTTCATTAATTTTTTTTCTTTTATTCTTTATTTTTTCTTTTCTTTTTTTTCCTTTATTTTAAAAACATACTTTAATTATGATGATTATTGCAAATGTAAGATGTTATATTACTTTTATAATGATAAATGCCTTAATAATGCTTAAAGTAAATGTGAGGATGAAAGGATACAGTATACATGATGAGAGAGAGAGGAAGGGCAGAATGTCAGACGGGCCTGCGTGCCCAATTCTTAACCCTTTGAAAATAAAGTTTGTTCGTTCGTTCTCTTACTCTGGGGATTCCAACAAATATTTATATTTGTTTGACAGTTTTATGTTTTCATGGTGCAGTAAATGGGTGTTGTTGTCTCATCTGCAGAATCAGCTATTAATCGACGACGGTCACAGACACAGTGAGTCTGACAATAATCAGAACTGTAAAAGGCAGATTTCTGGACCCAACAGTATCAACAGGTGCCATCCAGCCACTCACACTGGTGCCCTCAGAACCACAGCTGATGGGTCAGGATCATACTTTGGGTTCTGTCCAAATCCAGGGAGCCAGCAGCAAGAGGTTGCTAAAAACCAACTCTTAAGGAATGTGATACCCTCAGAATCAGAAGCCATTGCTAGTAATGATGTGAACGTGCATTTGAAATTGAATGAATCATATAGCAAGGTATGTTTTGTAAAAATGATCTCATATATACAACCAAATATGTCAGATTGAGTCCTGAAGGGGGGTGCTGTTATGAGTCCTTACCTCTTTTATTTAGAAATTATTATTCATTCTGTTCATTCATTCATTATCCGTCATCTCCCTAAGGAGCATAGACTTTCTACAAATTTATGCCAAGCCCTCTTGTTCTGTGCCATCCATTCAAGGCCTTTCCATGACTTCTGTATCCCTTTCTACAGTTCTCTTCTCCTTGTTTTTTTTTTTTCTCCCTTTACCTATTTTACCCTGGGGTATCCCAGCACTAATCCTCCTGAAAATATGCTGCCCCACTAAATTGCTGGAAATGATAAAGTCATTCCATGAAGACATGAAGGGAATAGTCCAATATGCTGGAAGCACATCACAGCCCTTTGACATACACAGAGGCGTTAAACAAGGCTGCGTTCTGGCTCAAACCCTCTTCGGGATCTTCTTTTCCTTGCTCTTGAAATATGCATTCAGAGATGCAACTGAAGGAATATGCCTTCACACTAGGTCAGATGGCCAACTGTTTAACCTTGCAAGGCTGAAAGCAAAAACAAAAATCAGAAGGGTCACTATAAGAGACTTGTTATTTGCTGATGATGCTGCAATCGTCACTCCAGCAGGAGCTTCAGAGCTTGATGAATCACCTCACCGAAGTATGCAAGGACTTTGACCTCACAATAAATCTAAAGAGAAGAAATGTGCTGGGTCAGGATGTGGATGTTGCACCAGTTATCACTATCGATAACTATGAATTGGCAGCGGTACACCACTTCACATACCTGGGGTCTACCATCAACGACAAACTCTCTCTGGACACACAAATTGACAGCCACATTGGCAAAACTGCAGCCACTTTGCCCGCCTCACAACGCATGTTTGAGGAAACTTACAACGAAGACCAAAGCTGCGATATATAATGCCTGCGTCACCAGCACACTTCTATATACTTCTTTAGGAAGCCGCGCTGGTGTAATGGCTTCGGCATTGTACTGGCGACCAGGTGTTCATGGTTCAAACCCGGGCTTCAGCGTTTGAAGAAATGTTTACGGCCGGAAAATTGACTGAATAACCTGAACGGCTCCTGTGATAAACCCTCTGTGGATGGGAAGGAGCGAAGCTCCTGACCGGGTTGGAAGGAAAGTCCTCAGGTTCCTTAGCCTCGCAATGACATGTCATTGGGCCGAAGGGCTGAAAGCCCAAGTGCCGCTGGTTAAGGAAAAAAAAAATATATATACTTCTTTATGGCAGCGATTCAACTTATGCTCAGCGAGAAAGAAGGCTCAGTACCTTCCATCTACGGTGTCTACGCTGTGTTGTCACGTGCTGGCCTTCAAAGCATGTATACCCTGCTTAGGTATACATTCTTCATGGAAGATGGTCATATCCCGAAAGATATCTTTTACGGGCAACTGGCAGATGACAAAAGAACAGTTGGGTGATTACAGCTGAGGTTCAGAAATGTGTGCAAGAGACATGAGGGCACTGGACATGAATCCAGCAACCTGGGAGGACGAAGCTGCTGATCGCACCAAGTGGCGATGCTCTGTACGGCACCATCTCAGATTGGGCAAAAAGATCTCACAACAAGCACAAGTGAAAAGAAAACATCAAAAGGAACACCAGAAAAAAAACAGCTGAGGGCTGTCACCTCATTGGCACATTCCCATAGTTATGACTGAAGGGACTTTTATTATTATTATTATTATTATCCCAGCACTGCCATGTAAGGCTATCAACAGGTTTCCTCAATGTGTGTCCTGTCCAACATAGCAACTTCTTCTGATCTCTTGTTCCACTGGCTTTTGTCATCAATTCCATGTTAGTAGCATACCATTTACATCCTTCTATTCTACGTAAGAACCAATTTATGAAAGCCTGTAACTGTGTACCAGAATGTTTGTTTTTAAGGCACCATCAGTGCATATTTTTGGGGAATTATTTCTGCAGACCTGCTCGTAGTATATATCAAACTGAAGGGAAGTGGATAGATTATAGTAATTCTCAATGTTTTTGTTAGTATTAACAATATAATACTAATATTTGTTATTATTAACAAATATAGAATTGTTATACATACAAATATGTTGCATGCAGTTTGAAAAACTCCAAAACCTGTACAGCAGAATATGAGCTTACCAAGCACAAGTTAACATCTTGTAGTCATTAAAACTTATGTCTCGGAACATAAAGATAATCCTTACATGAAAAAATGTAGCACTGGATATAGCCAAAAGTATTATATTTAGTGAATTCACACCATTTTTTAATGGTGGTCGCTTACAAGAAATCACAAAAATAGTATATTATGTTGTTTTCCAACAAATAAACTATAATAATTTCAAATAAACCTTGTGGAGTTCCCGGGGGAAGGGGGGGGGTCTCTGGTGAGGCCAAGAAAGAATAAGACTTCTGCCCCCTCCGGCATGTCGTACAAGACGACAAATACGAGGTTGTGTACAAGCTGGCAACCTTATTATGTCATCATATCTACTCTAACATAATTACCGGCGTATGTTACGTCGGTCGGTCTCACTTAAAATAGTAACTCGCGCCAGAAAAAAAAAGTGTGCAATGCACGGTGTGCAACTTGTGCGGCGTGGGTGTTATATAAAACAAATTCCATTGATTGAAGATAGTCCTTACAAACCAAACCATACCAGTATTTCTGTTCTTCTGTAGATAAAAGAGCTGGAGGAAAAATTGGAAGCAACGGAAAACACAGTGAGACTTTTATCCAAGAAAAATAAGGCTTACTTATCAGCTCTCTCAGCAGCTGGCGTGTCTGTCAGGCTAATGAATAGGTCAAACAGTGAGACTTGCCTGGACCTGTTCTCAAGGTCTCGCGATGAGAGGACATCCTCTGTTGGAAACCTCGCCTCTTGGACACCTGGACCAGACAGTAAGTTTTTTGTAGTTACGCTGATAGCATAAGGTTTCTGTATCTCCTTGTTTTACTTGCTGAGGTTGCCAGGCACAATTACACGTTAGTCACTTCTTACGGCACGACTGAGGGTGCAGTAGTCCTGTTTATTCCGTCACTGTAGAGACATCTGGGAGATAGTTTTTTTTTTTTTTTTGACGAACCATAATTTTTTAATAGAATAAGATAAGAATAAAATCATCATCACCTTTCAGTTCCCCAAGGAATATAGGCCTTCAACAAACATGCCAATTTTTCCTGTCCTATGCCATCAACTCATGGTCTTTCTTTGTCTTCCTCATTCCTTTCATATGTTCATTTCTCTTCTCCGTGAGTTATCTTATAATACTAACAGTAGGTTTCCTTACAGTGTGTCCAATCCATCACCGTCGTCGTCTTCTCATCTTTTCTGCCACTGGCACTTTGTCTGGTTTTTGTCGTCAGTCCCACAACAGAGGGCAGTCCAAGAGGAATAAGATGGACTACATTTTCTACATTGAAAGATCTGGAATATGCAGATGACATTGCACTACTAGCACATTCACATCAAGACATCCAGGAAAAAACGGATAGACTTAATAAGTTTAGCCAGCAGGTGGGCTTGAACATCAATTTAAAGAAGTCAGAGGTCATGACGCTCAATGTGAGCAACCCTGAGCCCATATCAGTAAGGAATCAGTAACTGGTACAGACAGACACCTTCACATACCTAGGATGCATAGTAACACCAGACGGCGGGGCAGGCAAAGACATCAACCTCAGAATGAATAAGGCAAGAACAGCCTTTTTTAGCCTAAACAACATCTGGAAGTCCTCTCAATACAGCACAAGCACAAAATTAAGATTATATCAGAGCTGTGTCGGCGTCTGTGGCCTAATGGATATGAACGCAGTTTCATAATCCAGATATACCAGGTTCGAAACCTGCTGCAGGCGGTTTGGTAGCAGATCGCTTTGTGTGGATTTTTAACAATGGTATAAGCGCCGTACCGTTCAGAAAACAATGGCAAACTACTGAATGAAAAAAATTGCCTAGAAAAATCACAAACAGCCAATAAAAGCTGGGGTTGATTGCCACGTCCTGTAAAGGATAAGCAACTAACTAACTAAGAAAAATTCACCGAATCTTTTGGCCGAATACCATCACCAACCAAGATCTGCTTACTCGGAGTAAGCAAGAGGACATGCACACCATCATAGCTGGCAGACGCTGGAGCTGGGTTGGCCATGTCCTCAGAAGAGACCCCGATGCCATCACAAGAACATCTATGCTTTGTACCCCTGAAGGAAAATGAAAGAGAGGCCGACCAAAAACAACCTGGCGGAGGACTGTGGAGGCTGAGATGCAAAGAATGAACCAGAGTTGGGGCACTGTACGAAGGATGGCCACCAACCGAGCAAAGTGGAATCAATTTGTTGTTGCCCTACAAGACGCCACTAGGCGTGATGGCCACTGACTGCTTTGACGGTCGGCGGCTAAGGATCAAAGAAGAAAAGTGCCATCAACTCATGGTCTTTCTATGTCTTCCTCATTCCTTTCATATGTTCATTTCTCTCCTCCGTGAGTTATCTTATAATACTAACAGTAGGTTTCCTCACAGTGTGTCCAATCCATCACCGTCGTCGTCTTCTCATCTTTTCTGCCACTGGCGCTTTGTCTGGTTTTTTGTCGTCAGTCCCACATTGGTAATCTTTTCATAACACTTCTATTCTATGCAAGCACCTATTTATGAAATCAGTATTGATATAATGTTGTCAGTTAATAAAACAAAGTTGATGGTTGATCAGATGAAATCAAAACTGATGCATCAAATGAAGAAGAAATTGGTCATGAAACAGAACTACCAGTGGTAACAGTAACACTGACATGTTTGGGTTTCCCAGTCTTATTGTGGTGCTTCTAGCTTGATGTTGTCTTCCTCTATCTCTCTTATCACGGGGTTTCCAGATCCACCTTGTAAAGCTATCAGCTGGTTTCCTCAGTGTGTGCCCTATGCATTGCCAGGCATCTTTTTTTTCATCTCTTGTTCCATTGGCACTTATTTGGTACTTGTTATCAGTTGCACATTAGTTATCTTGTCATACCACTTCAATCTTTCTATTCTGTGCTAGCACTCATTTATAAAAGTCTGTAGCTTCTTCTTGTATGTTCTCCATGTTCTAACACCAACAAATGGATTGACGTGACTTTCAGTTCAAGTTTAGGATTTTTGTGTTGGACTTTATGTCTCTTGATCACCATATATTTCCCAATGCAACGAAAGCTCCTCTTGCTTTTTGTATTTTTTTGTTTTATATCATTGTCTGTCCCTTCTGCTATTGCTGCCAAGATAAATGTATGATTCTACATATTGTATGATTCTACATATTGTATGATTCTACATATTGTATGATACTACATATTGTATGATTCTACATATTGTATGATTCTACACATTGTATGATTCTACACATTGTATGATACTACATATTGTATGATTCTACATATTGTATGATTCTACATATTGTATGATTCTACATATTGTATGATACTACATATTGTATGATTCTACATATTGTATGATACTACATATTGTATGATTCTACATATTGTATGATTCTACATATTGTATGATTCTACATATTGTATGATTCTACATATTGTATGATTCTACATAATGTATGATTCTACATATTGTATGATTCTACATATTGTATGATACTACGTATTGTATGATTCTACGTATTGTATGATTCTACATATTGTATGATTCTACATATTGTATGATTCTACATATTGTATGATTCTACATATTGTATGATACTACATATTGTATGATTCTACATATTGTATGATTCTACATATTGTATGATTCTACATATTGTATGATACTACATATTGTATGATTCTACATATTGTATGATTCTACATATTGTATGATTCTACATATTGTATGATACTACATATTGTATGATTCTACATATTGTATGATACTACATATTGTATGATTCTACATATTGTATGATTCTACATATTGTATGATTCTACATATTGTAGTGATGTTTCTTCAAGAGCATTATTATTATTATTTCCTGCATTTGTTATTATTATCTTAACAACAGAATCAACCATCTTATTATTATTTCAGGTAGTGGCAACAACAGCAGCAGTGCCGCTAATCATGTAGCAGATGGATCGATTGAGAGAGCACGTGCTCATTTATTTGGCAACTTAAGCCAGTCTGTCAATGGCTTATGCTACTCTCCAGTCACTGGCATGATGGCAACACCCTCTGTGACAGTGCTGGCATCACCAGGTGAAGTAACCAAGGATGCAGAGACTAGTGCCTGTGATCTTAGCCACACATCTCAGGTACAGCAGCCAGGCTAAACTATGTTTAAGAAAACAGAGACAGAAATTAATGAAAGAAATATCAATTTCTCAATCTAAAAAGTTTTAAAAGACATCTTGAGGACAGCTTTGATAGCATTACAAGGCAGTCTTTGTTCTGGAGTCACCAGGGTAAAAGATGTAGAGCTGGGACTGAAAAATCACATGAAGACAGGAACTGGAGACAAATATGAAAGAGAAAAGAAGACACCGATAGATCTTGAACATTTGGCACAGGACAGGAAGGTTTGGCATGGATTGGTTGAAGGCCTATGCTTCAGTGGGAGCTGAAAGGTAATGGTATGTAACCTTGTAAAATGTATAATTTATAAAGTGTATGTTGATCTCTATGCAACCAGAAAGCTACAGACTTTCATAAATGGATGCTTGCGTAGATTAGCAGTGGTATACAGGATGACTAATGTGGAGCTGACAAGAAGAACTAGACAAGTGTCAGTGGAACAATAGATGAGAAGAAGATGCTGAAGATGGATAGGACATGTTGATAGCATGACCATGCAGTCCTTATTCTGGAATCTCCAAGGGTGAGAGAGGAAGAGGAAGGACAAGGAACACACAGAGAAGAGAACTGGTGAGCGACATAAAGGAGATAAAGAAGATATGGAGTCACTTTGAGCTGATGGCACAGGACAGGAAGATTTAGTGTAAGTTTGTTGAAGGCCTATAGCTGAAAGGGGGGGGGGGGTGATGTTGATTAGTTAAATAGATGTATATTGAAGAAACGTTTGTACTTTATAAACCAAGGTATACTGAAACAAAATTTGTTGTGAATTTGTCAAACAAACATATAAAAATGAGAAGAAGACATTGGTGACAGATAGAACACACATTCAGAAAACCTGTGGATAGGATTACTAGACTGTCCTTGTTCCAGAATCACTAAGGTACGAGAGGTAGAGGCAATAAAACACACAGAGACGAGAATTGGAGGCCGATGTAAAAAATGATAAAGACTTGATGGAATATGACTGGAGGACTTGGCATTGGTTTGCTGAAGGCTAATGTTCCTTTGTGAGCTGAAGGATGGTTAGTGAATGAAAGAATATACATAAGTTAGTGAATGAAAGAATATACATAAGTTAGTGAATGAAAGAATATACATAAGTTAGTGAATGAAAGAATATACATAAGTTAGTGAATGAAAGAATATACATAAGTTAGTGAATGAAAGAATATACATAAGTTAGTGAATGAAAGAATATACAAAAGTTAGTGAATGAATATACAAAAGTTAGTGAATGAAAGAATATACATAAGTTAGTGAATGAAAGAATATACATAAGTTAGTGAATGAAAGAATATACATAAGTTAGTGAATGAAAGAATATACATAAGTTAGTGAATGAAAGAATATACATAAGTTAGTGAATGAAAGAATATACATAAGTTAGTGAATGAAAGAATATACATAAGTTAGTGAATGAAAGAATATACATAAGTTAGTGAATAAAAGAATATACATAAGTTAGTGAATGAAAGAATATACATAAGTTAGTGAATGAAAGAATATACATAAGTTAGTGAATGAAAGAATATACATAAGTTAGTGAATAAAAGAATATACATAAGTGAAAAAGAATGAAAGAATATACATAAGTTAGTGAATGAAACATAAGAAATGAAAGAATATACATAAGTTAGTGAATGAAAGAATATACATAAGTTAGTGACATAAGTTAGTGAATGAAAGAATATACATAAGTTAGTGAATGAAAAAATATACATAAGTTAGTGAATGAAAGAATATAATAAGTTAGTGAATGAAAGAATATACATAAGTTAGTGAATGAAAAAATATACATATACATAAGTTAGTGAATGAAAGAATATACATAAGTTAGTGAATGAAAGAATATACATAAGTTAGTGAATGAAAGAATATACATAAGTTAGTGAATGAAAAAATATACATAAGTTAGTGAATGAAAGAATATACATAAGTTAGTGTATACATAAGTTAGTGAATGAAAGAATATACATAAGTTGGTGAATGAAAGAATATACATAAGTTAAAAATATACATAAGTTAGTGAATGAAAGAATATACATAAGTTAGTGAATAAAAGAATATACATAAGTTAGTGAATGAAAGAATATACATAAGTTAGTGAATGAAAGAATATACATAAGTTAGTGAATGAAAGAATATACATAAGTTAGTGAATGAAAGAATATACATAAGTTAGTGAATGAAAGAATATACATAAGTTAGTGAATAAAAGAATATACATAAGTTAGTGAATGAAAAAATATACATAAGTTAGTGAATCAGGTTATTGTTGAACAGAATTGACATCATTGCACTCTGGGCAAACCCATAGGTGCTCAGTCTCCCTCAGTATATGTCGAAGAGTGTGAATGCTAACTGTTCCTGTAGCTCGCTGGCTGTATACACGACGGATGCATCCTCTCATTCGTCCATTTCTGCTAGCTTTTCGTTTGATACCAAATTTCAACAGTCTGAACCTTGATCTATTGCAGTATCATTCTCTAATAGGCGATCATTAATTGTTCTCAGTATCTCTCCCTTATCCATATCCATTGTCCCCACTGTGGGTGCTGTTGATGCTAGTCTGTCAGCTCTCTGATTACCACGTACCCCTGCACGACCAGGACAGTACATCCTTACCAGCTCCTGCAGATTTGAAGAATCAGGTGTAAAATAGCATTACATGCAATAATTGAACTTGTATTGATGAAGCAGACGTGTACAGTAGTGGAACAAAAGTATATTGATATAATCATCATCATCCCACTTCAGTTCCCCACGGAGCATAAGCCTTCAACAAACTCACACCAAGTCGTCCTGTGCCATCTGCACAATGTCTTTCTCATTCCTTTCATATCTGTCTCCAGTTCTCGTCTCCATGTGTTCTTTGGTATGTCTCTACTTCTCTTACCCTGGGGATTCCAGAACAAGGACCACCTTGTAATGCCATCAACAGGTTTCCTCAATATGTGTCCTATCCATCTCCAGCATCTTCTTCTCATCTCTTCTTCCACAAGCACTTGTCCGGTTTTTGTCATCAGTTCTACGTTGGTGACCTTGTCATACCACTTCAATCTCTCTATTCTACGCAAGCACCCATTTATGAAATCAGTATTGAAATAATGTTGTTAGTTAATAAAACAAAGTTGATGGTTGGTCAGATGAAATCAAAACTGATGCACCAAATGAACAAGAAATTGGTCATGATACAGAACTACCAGAGTAACACTGACATTTCTTGTTTTCCAGTCTTATTGTGGTGCCTCTAGCCTGATGTTGTCTCAGAGAAGCTCGCCACAAACAAGTGGTCATGTGAGCAGCATGAACAGTAGCCATCCTGCCACTTTCTCCATTGTAAACATCGCCACTTCTTCCACAAGCAATATTGCCACATCTGTGCCAGTGGACATGAATGGCAGTATGGGAACTTCTCCACATAAAGTCAGTGCTTCGTCTTATGTGCATAGTATTCAAAACAATAGGCATAAATCCCTGAATCTCCGCAGCATTCATGGTCACAAATCACCTGAGAGAGACACCAGTTTTGATCTAGACCAAAGCAGCTTGAGATTCAGCATGGATGGAAGTCTGGTGAATCAGAGCAGATATGCAGACGTGACATATTCCAGCATTCTGGACAGTTCTTTGATGAACCGTTTTTTGACCAACCTAGAACATAATGTGTCTGCTCTAAGAGACGACACTTTCAATATTTCAAACCTCAGTGGTAAGCTCTTTATTAGCATATTACAAGTAAAGTAGTGCTAGTGAATATGCTGACTATTCTGGTAATATTGTGAAGCTAGAAAAACATGTACTGGCTTTCTTAGCAGTACTGCTAAACTAGATTAACATTTACTGACTTTGCTAGCAGTACTGCTAAACTAGATTAACATTTACTGACTTTGCTATCAGTACTGTTAAACTAGATTAACATTTACTGACTTTGCTATCAGTACTGCTAAACTACATTTACTGACTTTGCTATCAGTACTGTTAAACTAGATTAACATTTACTGACTTTGCTATCAGTACTGTTAAACTAGATTAACATTTACTGACTTTGCTATCAGTACTGTTAAACTAGATTAACATTTACTGACTTTGCTATCAGTACTGCTAAACTAGATTAACATTTACTGACTTTGCTATCAGTACTGCTAAACTAGATTAACATTTACTGACTTTGCTAGCAGTACTGTTAAACTAGTTAACATTTACTGACTTTGCTATCAGTACTGCTAAACTAGATTAACATTTACTGACTTTGCTATCAGTACTGCTAAACTATATTAACATTTACTGACTTTGCTATCAGTACTGTTAAACTATATTAACATTTACTGACTTTGCTATCAGTACTGCTAAACTAGATTAACATTTACTGACTTTGCTATCAGTACTGTTAAACTAGGTTAACATTTACTGACTTTGCTATCAGTACTGTTAAACTAGGTTAACATTTACTGACTTTGCTAGCAGTACTGTTAAACTAGGTTAGATGTTCCTAACCTTTTTCTGTCCCACACCCCTTTGGCTGTTAGTAAACCTTCCCATATACCCTACTAAATATTGAAAGCAAAAAGTTCTAGAGTGTAACATGCATATTGCATGAACTTTGAAAAGTCTATGTGTCTTTTTCTTTCTATATACATTGCAGTGGGCAGGAATGCACTGTCAGGGAGGATGGGGACAGCTAGGGACTAAGGAAAGTAAACCTGAATTAACATGCTTGCTGAAATGAGATATGCCGTAGTAAAGGATTTAGATTTTGCAGTACAGCTGTAAACTATGGCACAACATAACATACACTCAACATACAAAATGTCCCATGTTTGACCTACAGTTGCTGGAAAGTAAAGGGCACATTTTGTTGTCACTGGACAGCTTGTGGTGTTGACTTGGATTAAGGTCATATCATCCATAATCATTTTTTCTTTGGCATTTTGTCAAATTTTATTGTTTTTGACTGACACAACTTACCTTATGCTAAAAAAAAAAAAAAAAAAATCTTCCAAGCTTAACCTACAGGTATTGGGTCAAGTCTGCATCACAGTATGATATGTTGATGTTGTGGGTGGTGGATTCTCCCCCTTGCTTCATTCAAGGTCTAGTGAATTTATTTTGCATGAAAGGAGCAACCATTGTGGTGTCAATCTCTTGGCCTAGCAAAACCTCTAAGACGAATCACTTTTTAAAAAATATATCTTTCGTATTCATCCACCATACTGCAGCCCCCCCCCCACCTCTTCCCAACTGAAACATTTTTTTTTTTTTCATACCAAAGGGCCCTTGTGTGTGGTGAAGAGT
Organism: Oreohelix idahoensis; assembly: GCA_024509875.1. Classification (NCBI taxonomy): domain Eukaryota; kingdom Metazoa; phylum Mollusca; class Gastropoda; order Stylommatophora; family Oreohelicidae; genus Oreohelix; species Oreohelix idahoensis. The sequence continues at coordinate 178,004 of JAMPIV010016003.1, read as the reverse complement.
CACACCCTCCTCGAGGTAGCCCTGGTAACTGGAGGTACGAACCCCCAGGCTAAACGCAATGGATTTAGAGGACCAAACCTTGATAGTAAACCCAGAGCATGAACACTATAAATACCCTCTGTGGTTGGGAAGGAGCCAGAGTCTTAGGAGTGGGAACAAGTATGCACCACTTCCTGATGACCAGAACTAACTGTAAAGGCACAGAGACTCAGGACAAGACAATCCTTTTGTCTTCAACTTTTTGTCATACTGCCTAGATCCTAGGAAAACACAGCATAACCAGCAGGCAGTTTGGTGGTGGGGAATGAACACTGTGAACCCTACCTTGGCTATGTCTTGTAGGGAGATGCAGAAACACCCTCTTTATCTTCCTTAGTGCTAGGACAGTACACTTCAGGCTTCTACCTGGGTTGGGTAGGAAGTCCACTTGCACCCCAGTGTTACAATGCCATGATGACTACAAAGACCTACTGGTATGTGAATGTAAAGGACACATTTTGTTGTCACTGGACAGCAAGCTGTGTTGACTTGGATTATAATAATAATAATAATAACCCCTGAGGTGACAGCCCTCCGCTGCTTATTTTCCTGGTGTTACTTTCGACGTTTTCTCCTCTCTTCTGCTTGCTGTGAGAGCTTCTTTTTGCCCAATTTGAGGTGGCACCGTATATAGCATCGCCACTTAGTGCATCCTCCCAGGTTGCTGGATTTATGTCCAATGCACTCATGTCTCTCTTGCACACATCTTTGAATGTCAGCAGCCGTCACCCAACTGTTCTTTTCTTTTGCCCTCTGCCATCTACTTGGATTAAGACCATGTCATCCATAATCATTTTATCTTTGGTGTGTTGCCCGATTTGATGTAAATAAAAGTTGTGTTTTGTGCTTCATAAATGTTTTATGTAAATAAGCGTTGATTTTTATATTTTTAAAAACTTTTTTTCTTCTATCAGTGGAGCAGCTTTGGACTCGAGTGGAACACCTTGAGAGAATGAACCTGACATTGAAAGAGGAAGTTGAAGTCTATGAAGCCCTACATCGCTCTGATGGTACACAAGTTTCTAGCACTCTCACTGAGGAGTTTGACAATGAAGGCAGCAGGAAGACGAGAAGAGTCTCAGAAGACGATCTCCTGAGGCAACACCTGGTTGAGATTAAAAAACTCAGGCAACGGCTTGAGAGACTGGATGTTACAAAAGATCCTGGTAAGCAAAGAGATTTTAAAAACAAAAATTTAGTGCATTTTCATTTTAATTTTCTATATTCGTTTTTTTTTTCTTTTATATCAGCTTCCTAACTGGCATAAAACTTCATTAAATTCATGCAAGGCGTTCCCTTCTTGTGCCATCTATTTAAGATCTTTCTATGTTTTCTTTATTCCTGTCATGTCTGTCTGCAGTTTTCGTGTTCTTTTGGTCTCTATTTATCAAATCCTTGGGATGTTAGACCGAGAACTAGCTTGTAATACTGTCAGCAGATTTCCTCAGTGTGAGTCTTATCCAACACCATGGTCCTCTTCTCATCTATTGTTCCACTGACACATGACTAGTTCTTGTCATCCGTTTCACATTGGTTACTCTTGTCATACCATTTCAGTCCTATTTTGCACAAGGGTCCATTTATGAAAGTCTGTCAGTTCTTGGTTGTCATTAAAAAAAAATATAAATGAAGTATAAGTGTCGTGGATATTGCTAGTCAAGTCATTGTATGTAGTAGCACACTGTGTGTGTGCTCTGGATATTGCTAATAAGGTGATTGTGTGTAGCAGCACACGGTGTGTGTGCTCTGGATATTGCTAGTCAGGTGATTGTGTGTAGCAGCACACGGTGTGTGTGCTATCGATATTGCTAGTCAAGTTGTGTGTAGTAGCACACTGTGTGTGTGCTCTGGATATTGCTAGTCAAGTCATATGTAGTAGCACACTGTGTGTATACTCTGGATATTGCTAGTCAGGTCATTGTGTGTAGTAGCACACCATGTGTTCGCTGTGATCTGGATACATTAGATCACATGACATTTGATGTCCATTTATTGTAATGTCATTTTGAAGACACTGGCAACAAATGACTGAGGAAAAGGCACCATGCTAGCCTTGTAACAATCACAACGGGCTATTGAATTCATAACTGTAAGTTTAAATACAAAACTATTACGCTATCAAACACCTCAATAGATTAAATTAGGAGGAAATGGCCAATTTGGAAATTGCAGCCAAGGTGGAATGGGTTCACTTCCCAGTGCAGGCAACAACAACAAAAATAAAAAAAGCATACAGAAGAGTTACACTTGGGAGTCATGACCCAAGCAGGCGCATGCTTGAGAGTATCAGTGATGTAAAAAGAACTGAAATACTTGTTTAACGGGGAGTCTTCTTCTGATGATCAGCTTACCTTCTGTTGTAATGCTCTGTATAGTTTCCTGTGATCTTGACATGTGGTATCCACAAATATTGTCATTGTGAATAATTGTGCCCAATAATGTTGTAGGTATATCATTCATGTTACTCAATCTAGGGCAGTGTTTCTTAACCTGTGGTCCAAGGATGCTAAGGGGTCCACGTATGGACTCAGATGGTCCGTGTAGGTAACGTGAAATTTAAAATGTAGCTTTTTTAAAATGTTTTTATGTACACTTTTCCAAGAAAGAGTCCATAGTGGAAATACAGGAGAGAAGGAAGCCAAAGTAGGCATAGCCTCATGAGTGAAACTGAAGAAGACAGATCAAAATGCAGAATGTTTCAAAATTATGTAAACGCACTTTAATAATGCTTATTTCATGAACAACATACATGATTGTAATTTTCTTTATCACACTTTAAAGCTAAGAGATAGACATTTTTTCACAATAACATAAATTTAGTATGTTCAAAACGCCCACCATCAGCATGAATACACAAGCGACATCTCTCACCAACTGGTCTAAATTGTCTAACTCTTAGCTTTAAAGTGTGATAAAGAAAATTAAAATTGTATATGCTGTTCATGAAATATAAATTTTTTAAGTGTGTACATAATTTTGATGCACCCTGTAGAATTAAGCGTTTGCAGTGAGTGCCGCACATGGAAAGACAAGTTTGTGATGATAATGATGAAGAACTGATTAAGAATCACTGTCATGATCAGTGCTGTGTTGTGTAACTTTATTTTAGTTGTAAAATGACTAGTGGCAGAGTGGCTAGAGCTCTTGCTTCTTGAGGTGAAGTTACCAGGTTCAAAACTTGTAACACTTCATTTGCTATGGGACGAGCTGTATCCTTTGTATTTTATTTAGAGAGCAACAAAAGTGCAAAATGTAAAAAGACGGCATTTTAACTGTTCTAAATATTTGTTTTGATCATTGTGGATGTTCTTTTGTATGGCTGTGGGGCATGGACAGCAGTAAAAATGACCATAAATGGATGTTTGTGTAGAATTCATTCATTCATTAACCTTTAGCTCTGCAAGGAGCATAGACCTTCAGTAGACTCATGCCAAGTCCTCATGTACTGTGCCATCTGTTCTAGGTCTTTCCATTCCTTCTTTGTCCTGTTCATTTCTGTCTTCACTTCTCTTCTCCAAGTATATTTTGGTCCCCGTCCATTTTTTGTTCCCTGGGGATTCCAGGACAGGTAGTGCCTTGTAATGCTGTAAACTAGTTTTCTGAATGTGTCCTATACAGCTCCAACACCTTGTCCTCACTGCTCCAACATCTTGTCCTCACTGCTCCAACATCTTGTCCTCACTGCTCCAACATCTTGTCCTCACTGGTATTTGTCTGGTTCTTTCCATCAGTTCCTTATAGATGATCTTGTCATAACCTTTAATTCAAATGTCAATTCAGTCCTATTGTACGACTACAAAGCATGGAAAACAACAAAAAACAACAACCAAAAAGCTACCGGATTTCATAAGTGGGTGCTTGCATTGAATCTTCTTCTTCTTAGATCCTTAACCACCGACCGTCAAAGCAGTCAGTGGCCATCACGCCTAGTGGCGTCTTGTAGGGCAACAACAAATTGATTCCACTTTGCTCGATCGGTGGCCATCCTTCGTACAGTGCCCCAACTCTGGTTCATTCTTTGCATCTCAGCCTCCACAGTCCTCCGCCAGGTTGTTTTTGGTTTACCTCTCTTTCGTTTTCCTTCAGGGGTCCAAAGCATAGCTGTTCTTGTGATGGCATCGGGGTCTCTTCTGAGGACATGGCCAACCCAGCTCCAGCGTCTGCCAGCTATGATGGTGTGCATGTCCTCTTGCTTCCTCTGAGTAAGCAGATCTTCATTGGTGATGGTATTCGGCCAAAAGATGTGGTGAATTTTTCTTAGGCATGTTGTGTGAAAAGAGGACAATTTCGACATTTCCTTCTCTGTAACTCTACAGCATTCCGCACCATAGAGAAGCACAGAGAGCACACAGCTCTGATATAATTTTAATTTTATGCTTGTGCTGTATTGAGAGGACTTCCAGGTGTTGTTTAGACTAAAAAGGCTGTTCTTGCTTTATTCATTCTGATGTTGATGTCTTTGCCTGCCCCGCCGTCTGGTGTTACTATGCATCCTAGGTATGTGAAGGTGTCTGTCTGTACCAGTTGCTGATTCCTTACTGATATGGGCTCAGGGTTGCTCACATTGAGCGTCATGACCTCTGACTTCTTTAAATTGATGTTCAAGCACACCCGCTGGCTAAACTTCCATCCGTTCTCTCCCGGATGTGTTGATGTGAATGTGAAAGAGAGGTAGTGGTAAACCCAAAAACACACGGAGAAGAGAACTGGAGACAGAGGTGAAAATGATGAGGAAAACATGGAAAGAGCTTGAGCTAATGGCATGTGACAGGAGGACTTGTCATGTGTTTGTTGAAGGCCTATGCTCCTTGGGGAGCTAAAGGGTATTGATTGATTGATGTTGTCATATCGTTTTAATCCTTCTATTTTGCCCACTTAGCTGAGATTCAAAGATGTGTGCAAGAGAGGCATGAGGGTACTGGACATAAATCCAGCAACCTGGGTGGATGAAGCTGCCAATTGTACTAAGTGGCCATTTCTGAATGTCTGTAGGTTTTTGGACAGAAGGACTGAACATAAGTTTATTGAGGGTCTATGACTCAATTAAAGGGTGAACTATTTATTAGCCTAGCATGACAGAAAAACCAAGTATCCTTTCTAAAGTTTATTTTCTGTGTATCTTCCAGATCAAACTTTTGATCTACAGTCTCTTACCCATGAATTTCATCAAAGGCAAATGATGCCCACCATATCAACTATGGCCGTAAAGAGCACGGGCCAACTGCCCCCCCCCCTCCCAATAGATGACCACAGAAAACCAAAAATACCAAAACCAGATAAAAAATCAAAGTGTCAGAGAGCCTTAAAGGGTGAGATGAGAACTTCCATCAGTCCCACTCAACCCGGCTGAACCTGTTTCAAAGAGATGTAGGTAAAATGACCTTGCAAAAGGCAACTGTACACCCTGAGACCCCTCAGAGGAAAGAATGACAATTTCAAAACATTGGAAATTCCAGATGCCTAGGGTATACTAATATTGTTCAAGTCCGCAAATCACCAAACATCCGTCTATCACCCAGAAAAGCCCTGCTTTCTTTAGAACTGTATCAACAGAGGCACTACTCCATGTGATTGAGAGGACAACCACCCCACTAGCTGGATTCTGATAGCCACAACCGCTGCCTCACCATCAGAATTGAAATCCAATCATCACATTGATCAAGAAAGCTGCATGAGGGCACCGCCGTCTGAATGCCTCACCCCCTCCCCCGTAAACAAGCTGACCCCCCCCCAAGTGGTTAGCCCCCCGCTAACTGCAGAAGATGTCCAACCTCTGGAGACTACCCAACCACACTTAGCCCCCAGAAAGGGCCCTGCTTGTTGAGAAACTTCAACTCACAAGCTCTCTGAACTACAAAAAGATTGGTTAAAGGAAGATGTTCTGAAAATAGTTCATCAAGAGATGAGAGAAGATTATAAATCTTAAATCAGATTTTCAAAGCCAGTTGCATATGACAGACTCCAGAGATCTTTCCAAGCCACTTCATTGTTAGTGAACATTCAGTAATCATCCAGATCAACTGTTTGATCTTCATCACAAAGAAATGGAGAAAGAGGAGCGGTGGCAGAAAGAAATGTCTGAACTGCAGCACAAGCTGTCACGAGAGAAAGCCCTGCTTGTTGAGAAACTTCAACTCACAATCTCTGAACTACAAACGATTGTTACAAGCCAGGATGAAAAGATCAAAGAGCAGGAGAGAGAGATTATAAATCTTAAATCAGATTTAAGTGTTGCGGAGGAGAGTGAAAGAAAGAAAGAAGAAGAGATGGAGAAGATCCTGAGAGAGAAGGCAGAACTTGAAGCAGAGTTGATGAAACGAGATAAAGAATTTTCAGATGTGGATAATGTGTTTGAATTGGAACCAGGCAAAAAGAGTGACTTGACGTGGAAGATGTTAGTTAATGAGACAGAAGAAAGTCAAAGAGAAATTGAAAAGTTGATAATGGAGGTTGAAAAATGGGAGGAAATTTCAAGATGCCTGAAAGAGGTAGTGGTCAAACGTGTGAGATCACTTCAAGAGAAGGTTGTCATACTACAAAGGCTGACCAATGAAAATGCTGCTTCTGATCACACGCTTGAAGAAAAGGAGGAAGAGTTAAAGACATCAGAGTCAGAGCTTGATAACTTGAGAAAGGAGATTCAGAAAATGAGGGTTGGACTTGAAGAGAGGGCAGGTCTTAGCTCTAACGTTGACATACTGAGGGAGCAGCTAATGAAGATGAGGAACCTGGAGGCAAGAAGTGAGTTTCAGAAAGACAGATATGAGGCAAAAATTGAGAGAATCACAGAGGAGAAAATACACTTAAGAACACAGCTGGAATCTGAATGTGGCAAGAACATGAGCCTTAGACTTAAGATTGATGAATTAGAGCGCAAACTTGCAGGGAAAGTGATGCTGGAGAATCAAGTTAGTGAACTGAAAGTGGAGTTGAAATCGCTGCTAGGTGAAGTAGATCGACTGAATGTGAGACTAAACCACAAGGCCATTCAAGAAGCTGAAATAAGGGTCAGGCTAAGATTAATGAGTGAGGCTCAGTCAGAAGTCAAGGTGCTGAGAGAAAAATTGGCCAGTGCTGAGGACAGTCTTAGAGTGGCAGAAGAGATGAGGAAGAATACGATGGGTGACTTGAAGGAGAGAGAGGAGACGTTGAGGAAGAGGGGTAAACAACTTTATCATTTGCTTGGTCAGTACAAGAAATTGGATGCTGCTTTCATTAAGTAAGTTTAATATTTGCTATTTTTTTTTTTTTAAATCTTTTTTCTTAATGACGTTTCTACTCAGTTTTCATGCTTGGACATCACTTCTCTAGTTTTTATGCTAGGACATCACATCTCTGGTTTATGCTTAGACAACACTTCTCATTTTTATGTGAGGACATCATTTCTCTAGTTTTTATGCTGGGGCATATTTTTTTATGCTAGGACATTACTTCTCAGTTTTTATGCTAGGACATCACTTCTGTTTTATGCTAGAACATTGCTTATCTGATTTTATGCTATGACATCACCTCACAGTTTGTATGCTAGGACATCAATTCTCAGTTGTTATGCTAGGTCATCAATTCTCATTTTTTAATAAATGATATCCTATCTCTATCTGTAAGTCAGTATTATGGATATTTAGAAGCATAACTTATCATTTTGTTTTTTTATAACTTTCCAATATTTAGAAATATCATTTATTTATCAGTGTTTAGTGACATCACTTCTCTGTCTACATTTTATAACAAAACTATATGTATTCTAGGAACATCACTTCTCTGTCTACATTTTATAACAACTATATGTATTCTAGGGACATCACTTCGCTGTCTACATTTAATAAGAAAACTATATGTATTCTAGGGACATCACTTCTCTGCTGACATTTTATAACAAAACTATATGTATTCTAGGGACATCATTTCTCTGTCAACATTTAATAAGAAAACTATATGTATTCTAGGGATATCACTTCTCTGTCTACATTTTATAACAACTACAGTAGAACTCCATTTATCCGAACCCCAATTATCCGAACATCCAATTATCCGAACACTTTTTCCAGAAAAAAAAAAAATCAGGAGCCACCAGTCATGTTAGACTACATTTCTGAATCTTTTGATGCGGCAAGCTTCAAATGTGTGCGAACAATTTGTAGAGGATATGATGGGCTAATGGTCGGTTGCTTACGTACAAGAAGTCAGTTAGATCATAAAGTCAGTTAATATCTGGTTTACCAATCCAGTGTACGAGTGCGTTCTAGGCAGAACACTGGCTAAACAGACAGTTCAACTTAAAATAATTGTGTCTGCTACTACAGCAGAATAATTTTGGTGTACAAGTATTTCTCTGTGCGATAAGGCATCTTCCAGTAAGCCTAAAGCATATAAAATGAACCGCAATGTTTTGTCAATTAAAACGAAAACAGAAATTATCAAGAGACTAGGAAAAGGTGAAACTGTGTCTTCACTTGCGAGGATTTTCAATGTTGGGAAAGCTACCGTCTCTGACATCAAAAGTAACAAGGATAAAATTATGACTTTTGCATCGAAATTGGATAGTGAAAATGGGTCGAAGAAACATAAAACCATGAGAAATGCGAAAGATTTGAAATTGGAAGAGGCTTTTTATATATGGTTTGTGCAAAGAAGAAGCAAAGGGGAACCTATCTCTGGCTCTCTATTGTGTGAAAAGGCACTTCAGTTCAACAATCAACTTGACGGTCCTCCTGACTTTAAGGCTAGCCAGGGATGGTTAACAAACTTTAAATCTCGTCATGGCATACGAGAATTGGAGATTCAAGGGGAATCTTTATCTAGCGATGCAACTGCCACTGAAAATTTTAAAGAAACATTCTTGGCTTTTTTGGAAGAAGAAGGTTATTAACTATATGATGTGTATAATGCCGATGAGACTGGCTTATACTGGAAATCATTGCCTCAGAAATCACTTGCATCTCAGCACGAAGCATCTGCCCCTGAGTTTAAAAAGTGCAATTTTGGTAGCCGCGAATGCCAGTGGAAGTCATCGTTCACCGGTGCGGTGCTAATGATCAGCAAAGCCAAAAAACCACGTTGTTTAAAGAATGTGACATGTCTCCCATTGTGCTACAAAACACAGAAGAGTGCTTGGATGAATAGTGAAATATTTCTTGATTGGTATACAAATCAGTTCATCCCAAATGTGAAGAGGTTGAGAGAACAAGAAAAGAAAACTGGAAAAAATTTTTTTTCTACTGGACAATGCACCATCTCATCCAGAGACGGATACATTGAATGCAGTTGATGCAAATTTTAAAGTAATTTTTCTGCCTCTCAATGTAACAGCACTGATTCAACCAATGGATCAGGGTGTTATAGCAAAGCTTAAAAAGATGTACAAGAAGGAAGTCCTGCGTCGTTTATTGTTGGCTGAAGATGAAGAAAGTGTGGTGGCATTTTCCAAAAAGCTTAATCTCAAAGACTGCTGCTATATGTTAGCTGATGCTTGGACCACCCTGTCACAGGATAATCTCAACAAGGCTTGGAATAGATTGCTTGGGAAAAAGGAGGAAATGAAACTACTGCAGTGGACACAAATGATGATTGTATAAATGAAGTTGTGGAACTGTTTCAAGCAATGCCCGGATTTTCGGACTGTGACAAAGATGATGCACACATGTGGCTAGAAGATGATAATGATTCTGGTTTTCAGTTTTTGAATGACGAAGAAATGTTGTCTTTTGTGCAAGAAGAAAACCAAAATGCATGTAGTGACCGATGATAAAGATTCCTCAGAAGTACATGATGTACTTGTAGATTATGAAGAAAACCCAAAACGTCGACCAAGTCCTGAAGAGGCCTTTATAGCACTAGAAACAGCGATGGCTTGGTACGAGCAAGAAGATGACAGCTGTCCTACACAGCTTCTGCTGTTGAAGGGAATGCGGGACTTAGCAGCCAAAAGGAGACAATCCAGTTTGGTGCAGAAGAGGGTTCCTCATTATTTTAAATAGTGGGCTACATCTGTGCAAGTACATGTATACGTAAGTTGCGCCTGGTTTTGAATCGTTTGTAATGTTATTTTGAAAACATTTCTTTTTCTTAAAAAAAAATAATTAATGCTGTACAAGTAGAACATGCACTGCAGTGTAATGAAAGATTTTGGTGATACAGTGATCTAATACAGTGTGGGTATTATTATTACAGCACAATTAAATATGTTTTATAGTGTATTTTCCTTGTGATGGTTAATTATTTTTAGAAATATGTGTACATGTACTCGATACATTATGTAATCCAATTATCCGAACATTTGATTATCCGAACGATGCTCGGTCCCATGGGGTTCGGATAAATGGAGTTCTACTGTATATCTATTCTAGGGACATCACTTCGCTGTCTACATTTAATAAGAAAACTATATGTATTCTAGGGACATCACTTCTCTGTCTACATTTAATAAGAAAACTATATGCATTCTAGGGACATCACTTCTCTGTTTACATTTAATAAGAAACCTAAATGTATTCTAGGACATCACTTATCTGTCTACATTTAATAAAAAAAAACTATATGTGTTCTAGGGACATCACTTCTCTGTCTACATTTTATAACAAATTAGTCTTCTAGGGACATCTCTTCTCTGTTTACATTTTATAACAAAACTATATGTATTCTAGGGACATCACTTCTCTGTCTACATTTTATAAAAAAAATTAGTTTTCTAGGGACATCACTTCTCTGTCTTATATTTTATAACAAAACTATATGTGTTCTAGGGACATCACTTCTCTGTCTACATTTTATAACAAATTAGTTTTCTAGGGACATCACTTCTCTGTCTACATTTTATAACAAATTAGTTTTCTAGGGACATCACTTCTCTGTCTACATTTTAAAACAAAACTATGTTTTCTAAGGACATCACTTCTCTGTCTACATTTTATAACATTAGTTTTCTAGGGACATCTTCTCTATCTACATTTTATAACAAAACTATATGTATTCTAGGGACATCACTTCTCTGTCTACATTTTATAAAAAACTATATGTATTCTAGGGACATCACTTCTCTGTCTACATTTTATAACAGAACTATATGTATTCTAGGGACATCACTTCTCTGTCTACATTTTATAACAAATTAGTTTTCTAGGGACATCACTTCTCTGTCTACATTTTATAACAAAACAACTCTGATTGCTGGGGAATGTCTCCAGCGGTATGTTAGAACCATCATTTATCATTCTGTGTTTATTATGCTAAGGTTATCACTTATTAGTTGTTGTGAAGGGACATCATTTATGTCTTTATGCAAGAAACTCAAGTTCTCTCTCTCTCTGTGTGGGTATGTGTGTGAGTATATGTGTGTGTATAAAACTATATATATTCTAGGGACATCACTTGTCTGTCGACATTTTATAACAAAACTATATGTATTCTAAATCATCACTTATCTGTCTACATTTTATAACAGAACTATATGTGTTCTAGGGACATCACTTCTCTGTCTACATTTTATAACAAAACAACTCTGAATGCTGGGGAATAATGTCTCCAGTGGTATGTTAGTATGTTAGAACCATCATTTATCATTCTGTGTTTGTTATGCTAAGGTTGTCACTAATTAGTTGTTGTGAGGGGACATCATTTATGTCTTTATGCAAGAAACACAAGTTCTCTCTCTCTGTGTGAGTGTGTGTCTGCATGTGTGTGAGTATGTGTGTGTGTGTGTATATATATATATATATATATATATATATATATATATATATATATATATATATATATATATATATATACATATATATATATATATATATATATATATATAAGTGGGTCAAAAGTCAAGCCTCATAGGCAATTTATTATGTAAATTCAATTGTTCGATTTGGCTGCCAAAAACAATTTATCTGAGGTGGCCCCATAAAAAAATAATCCATAGGAGTTAGGTCTGGAGACCTAGTCGTCCAGTCAAAGGATCCACATCGTCCAGTCAAAGGATCCACATCGTCCAGTCAAAGGATCAATATCATCCAGTCAAAGGATCCACATCGTCCAGTCAAAGGATCCACATCGTCCAGTCAAAGGATCCACATCGTCCAGTCAAAGGATCCACATCGTCCAGTCAAAGGATCCACATCGTCCAGTCAAAGGATCCACATCGTCCAGTCCATTTGCCTGGAAATGTTTCTTGCAAAATCTTACTCCCCAAAAAGCAGCCCTGTACCATAATTTGTGGATTATTTTGCACTTGTCCTTCGGTTACCTTATGTGGATTTTAAATGGCCCAATATCGTGCATTATGTCTGTTGAGTGAACCATTAAGGTGAAACACTGCATCATCGCTGACCATGGTACCTTTTTTCAAGCTGTCTATATAATAAATTGCCTATAGGACTTGACTTTTGACACACGCTGTATGTATATGTGTATATATGTGTGTGTATATATATATACATTTTCAGCTTTATGCTATCCATATCACTTTCTTTTCTGTCTACGGAAGTATCAGTTATGTTTCTCTCTGTAGAAACATCACTTTTCTGTCTACGGAAGTATCAGTTATGTTTCTCTCTGTAAAAACATCACTTTTCTGTCTATGGAAGTATCAGTTATGTTTCTCTCTGCAGAAACATCATTTTTCTGTCTAAGGAAGTATCAGTTATGTTTCTCTCTGTAGAAACATCACTTTTCTGTCTATGGAAGTATCAGTTATGTTTCTCTCTGTAGAAACATCACTTTTCTGTCTATGGAAGTATCAGTTATGTTTCTCTCTGTAGAAACATCACTTTTCTGTCTACGGAAGTATCAGTTATGCTTCTCTCTGCAGAAACATCACTTTTCTGTTTACGGAAGTATCAGTTATGTTTCTCTCTGTAGAAACATCACTTTTCTGTCTATGGAAGTATCAGTTATGTTTCTCTCTGTAGAAACATCACTTCTCTGTCAACGGAAGTATCAGTTATGTTTCTCTCTGTAGAAACATCACTTTTCTGTCTACGGAAGTATCAGTTATGTTTCTCTCTATAGAAACATCACTTTTCTGTTAGTGTAAAAATGTCACTTATGTTTCCATATTTAGAAATATCACTTATGTTTCTGTTAAAACATCAATTTTCTTTCTATGGAAATTTCACTTGTGTTTTTGTCTGTAGAAACGTCAATTTTCTGTCTATGGAAGTATCATGTGTTTTTGTCTGTAGAAACATCACATTTCTGTGTATGGAAGTAGCACTTGTTTTTTTGTCTGTGGAAACATCAACTTTCTTTCTATAGAAGTATAACTTGTGTTTTTGCCTGTCTTCTTCTTCTTTGATCCTTAGCTACCAACCGTCAAAGCAGTCAGTGGCCATTACGCCTGGTGGTGTCTTGTAGGGCAACAACAAATTGATTCCACCCTGCTCGGTCGGCGGCCATCCTTCGTACAGTGCCCCAACTCTGGTTCACCCCCCGCATCCCAGCCTCCACAGCCCTCCGCCAAGCTGTCCCCGGTCAGCCTCTCTCTCGCCCCCCCCCCCAGGGGTCCACAGCACAACTGCCCCCGCGATGGCACCGGGGTCTCCCCCAAGGACACGGCCAACCCAGCCCCAGCGCCCGCCAGCTACGACAGCGCGCACGTCCTCCCGCCCGCTCCGAGCAAGCAGATCCCAGCCAGCGATGACACTCGGCCAAAAGATTCGGAGAACTCTTCCCAGGCATGCTGTGCGAAAAGAGGACAATCTCGACACCTCCCCCTCTGCAACTCTCCAGCTCTCCGTGCCATAGAGAAGCACAGAAAGCACACAGCTCCGACACAATCCCAATCCTGTGCCCGGGCTGTACCGAGAGGACCCCCAGATGTTGTCCAGACCAAAAAAGGCCGCTCTTGCTCCGTCCACTCTGCTGCTCCCCGCCTGCCCCGCCGTCTAGTGCCACCACGCACCCCAGGCATGCGAAGGCATCCATCTGCCCCAGCCGCGGATTCCCCACCGACATGGGCCCAGGGTTGCTCACACCGAGCGCCACGACCTCTGTCCTCCCTAGGCTGATGCCCAAGCCCACCTGCTGGCTATACCCACCAAGTCCATCCGCCCCTTCCTGGACGCGCCGATGCGAATGCGCCAGCAGTGCAACGTCATCCGCATACTCCAGATCCCCCAATGCAGAAAATGCAGTCCATCCCACTCCTCCCGGATCGCCATCCGTAGAAACATCATTTTTCTTTCTATGAAAGTATAACTTGTGTTTTTGTCTGTAGAAACATCAATTTTCTTTCTATGTAAGTATAACTTGTGTTTTTGTCTGTAGAAACATCAATTTTCTTTCTATGTAAGTATAACTTGTGTTTTTGTCTGTAGAAACATCAACTTTCTTTCTATGGAAGTATAACTTGTGTTTTTGTCTGTAGAAACATCACCTTTCTTTCTATGGAAGTATAACTTGTGTCTTTGTCTGTAGAAACATCAGTTTTCTGTTTATGGAAATATCACTTGTTTGTATGTCGGTACAAGTATTACATTTTGTGTGTTCAGCCAGTCTGTGATAAAATTGTTAGTCATGAGCATTTGCTGCTGATGTTGTTTACAGACAGGAGATCATGCTGAAGGAGAAGCTGGACTTGATTCAAAGATTAACAAAACAGATGCATCTGTATGAAGCTAGCCTCGCATGTTCTAGTGGTAAGACTTATGTGACCACTCGTCATATTTCCAGGATTCTCTGTTGTAATCATGCTGATAATTAATTAATTTTTTTTTCTGTCTCACAGCCCAAGCTTTGATTTCTCTTCCTTCTGGTTCCTGAATATGCATTTTGTTCTGTGAAGTGTCGTCCTGTTTCCAGTTGAAGAACCCTTCAATTTTTGTGTTGTGATGGTGGTGTACGAATTGGTGTGATGGCAATGATGTAACCAGAAGATAGCAATTATTTTTGTTGTGTTCGGATTGACTGAAGCATTACTTTTTTTTTAAAACCTTTTCATTGAAGATATATTTGTGATTTCTGATATATATATATATGCGTGAGTGGTGAATAATATGGCGTGTTGGCAACCCTGTCATGTAAAATATATTGCCATAGAAACTGCCACTGTAAGAGTATGTGAATATGCCACACTGCAGGAGTACTGCAAGGGGTCACCTGCAGTGTTAGCTGTATACTTCATAGGGATCAAGATATGAAATGATGAAGGCTAGGCTTTAGATTTAGAACAAAGGACTGCTTAATATGGAAATTTGTGTGTGATATAACCTTCTCCCACTTTGTTTCTATCATTCAGACTAAAAGGCATTACGGCATAAATGTAATGGCAGACAGAGGACTGCAGATTATAGACCAAAGCAAACTCATGCTAAAGTTGAAAATATCGTGCCTCCAATCAGTTGTTATCCTTCAACTACTATGGCTGGTTCTTACATATGAAAAAGGTACAAGTATAGTGGAAGCTATAAAGGAAGATGGACAATTTTACTAGGAAATAATTAGGAGTTTCACCAGGTCTGTCAGTAGCAGTAATGTACAGCAAGAAAGCAAACTCACACTTTTTTTCAAGTCAATTAAGGAAGACAATCCAATGCAGAACAGGCAAGACTAGCAGTGATGCTGTGTGACTCATTAATCAGAAGTAGTTCTGACCGTTAGCTCACACTAACAAAACTGCAAGGGAGGGGAAAGTGAATGAAGCTTAGGAGCTAAAGAGAAATGATTGGATACACCAAGACTAATAGACGGGACGGGGATTTACCCATGAGGACATCCACTGGCGATCTGAAGCTTAAACAAGGACCACAGACATATGGTAGTTTTGAAATCCAAGAAACGGGATAGTAGGAGGATGAAAGAAGAAGCTCAGACAGATCTAGGGACTACATGGGTAGGAGCTCTGCAGAGGTCCATGACATAGAACAATATTTGGCACCACTACGAGTTAGCCTCGTCAGATCAGTGCATGATCTTCTACCATCAGTCGCAAACCTTATGAAATGATAGGCACGCATAAGAATGGCACTAGACAACAGAAAAGTAGCAAATGATACGCATTCTGGAGTTTCAAACCTTGGGCCGTGCGAAAGGCATCATCGTTTCACTAGGAGTTCTTAGCTATTTGTAAATCCTGTCATAGTTCACTCTTTCAGTGAGGCAGTGGTGCCATTTCGACGGTCCAGGTTTGAATCCCTGTGGTTGCTATCACTTCTGTTACTTTTTTGTTGTGTCATGTTCTCCATTATTCCTTTGTTATGAGTGCCTATAATTCACCTATACTACTGGACAAAAGTTAAGGGCCACCATTCAGTTTAGACAAGGTTTATATAATTGATTGGCAAACTGTAAAGACAAGTGAAAATGTCATTAAAACTGAGCTCAGAGAAATGTGTATACATTTCTGTGTGCGCTAGGTTAATTTTTTTTAAATGTCCAAAAACTGGATCACTTTAACCTGCAGTTCAAAAGGTGAAAAAGTGAGTTGAATTTGAATGCTCGTGGAAAATGGTCACTGGTAAAGAGTGTTCACCGTTGGTATGCAATAAATCCGTATGACAAGTGGTCGAAATGATCACTGCATTAGCCATGCCACCAAGGAGAAGTCTCAGCACTGTAGACCGTGGTCGAGCCATGGCATGGATTCAGGATGGTCAATCTGTTCGTCACATTGCAAGACGTTTAGCAGTGTCCCACTCTACTATTCAGAGACTTCTTGAGAGATTTCAAGCTACCGGACATTTGGAAAATCGACCCTGCTCATGAAGAATTATATAAACCTTGTCTAAACTGAATGGCGGCCCTTAACTTTTGTCCAGTAGTATATTTTCATTAATTTTCTCCTTCATATACAGAAGTAGATACATTGAGGTAGTCTATTTATAGCATTACAAGACAGTCCTTGTTCTGGTATCCCCAGGGTGAGAAAGGTAATGTGCGGGGAAATTAAAAACACATGAAGATAACTGGAGACAAATGAAAGAGATAAAAATAGAAATGTAAAGTCCTGAAATGGAATGGCACAGGACAGGAAGACGTGGCATCCTATGCTCCATGGGGAACCTAATGAATGAATGTACACAAAATATTTATTGCCCACAGAAGAAGAGAAGAACAGTACCATGAAACAACTGCTACAAGAACTTATAGCAACACAGAGACAAGTGGAAGACCTCCTCTCTAGACTGGCGCAAACTTCAACTGATTTACAACTACCTGTTGGTAAGTGGCTGGCCTCACTGCTTCTTCTTCTGTACCTTTCATTATTGTATGTGATGCATAGATGGTTGGTTATTTCATGCCAAGCCATCCTGCCTGCATCATACATTTACATTTTTTCCCCATGTCTTTTTTTTCTTCTTCTTATGTTTGTCTCCAAATCACCATTATTATAGTGATTCATGCTTTTCTTACTTACTTAGTCGTTCCTTGTCTACCCTGAGGTGTAGATGTTTGGAAGAGAGAGCGCCATGGGTACCACCCCATCGGCTGTCTTCCTCCTGGCCTTGTTCTAATCTAGTCCTTGGTCCTTCAGAGATTGTCTGAAGTTGTCCTCCCAGCATACTCTGGGTCATCTTGGAGATCTAGATCCTTGCCTCTTGGTTTTTCCATAATTGTCATTGTAGCCAATCTTCTATTCTGCAGACATGGCCAAACTATTGTAATTAGTACTGTTCCACTGGGGTATACAGGGACTGAGTTTTGAGGCCATGATGTATAATGTGGTTGTGGACAATGTCTTTTGTCATTTCTCTTGTCACTTCCGATGGAGCATGGGGCCACATCTGGCCGCCCCCTTGCAGGAAGTCTACAACCAAAGCATTCATGTTATGTTGTAGTTGTGGTTTCTACAACAGCTTGTTCTATATGATGAGGTTGCCATCCCCCCATACACAGCCTCTTTAGTAGTCACCTCTTCACCAGGAGCTAACTCTCAGTGATGGTGGATCAAAGACATTAGCTACCTCTTACAACATGCCTAAGGTAGCAGTAGTCTTTGTTTCCTTAGAGATCCCTGGTAACTTGTTGGTACAGAAAGTTTACACACAGTTTATTTTCATCACCCTTCAGCTTCCCAAGGAGCATAGGCTTTCAACCAAGTCTTCCTGTCATGTGACATCAGCTCAAGTTATTTTTTTTTTCTTTTACCCTACCATTTTGTTATGATTGTTGCTGTTTGTTGTTGATTAATTAGGGTTGCTGAGCTTGCCACTCTTTCACAGCCAGTGCTGAGTTGAAGAAATTGGGTGTGTTCTGTAGCTGTTGCGTGGTGCTGTGTAAAGTGTTTGTGATTGTTTGGGAGCCCTGCATTAGCTTTCATTCTGTGGAGAGTCTGTGGCAGGTCAGTAGCACATGCTGAACTCTGTCATTTGGATGGATACAGTTATGGCAGTTAGACTCATGTGTGTGGTTTAACTTGTTTAAGTGCTTGATGAGTCTGGTGTGTTCTATTCTAAGCTGGTTATTTCATGATATAATTTGTGATCAGTTTATTTCTTTGACATTCCTCTTCATTTTTCCTGTTTGCTTTTTTTTCTTTTTTTTTTTCTATCTTCATTTTAGTCTCATCTCCCCAACATATGATTGACCAATCAGATAGGTCATTTGATGAACCAAGCCCCTTCCCTGAAGATATGGAACATAGACACTATCAAAACACAACTTTACCCCTAGTCACCAGCAGTCTGCAGTTTCCATGCAGTGCAGCATTGTCCAGTCAAAGTACACATCAAAAACACTCTCGGAGACAACTCAGATACCTACATGACAGTGCTCAACCCAAAGGTAAATCTGTTTTGTGGCATTCAGTGCAAGCATTGACCTCAACTACAGTTTGATTTCACTATAATAAATGAAAGTAACGAGCGTCTTGCTGTATTTTTGTTTTAGATGTCTCATTTTTCCACTGTCTTGAGGATAAGTATATAGGTTTATGAAAATTGTAGCAATCTTGATTATGACCAGGTTTGAAGTCATCTTTTTTTTCTAAACGAGCAGTATATGTCAAAACAATGATTGCAGAAGAAGTAAAACCAATGTCTTATCAGCTTAGCATGTACAGTTTTTTTTAGAAAACAGGAACTTGCTGGAAACTCATTTTCTTGATTCTAAACAGTTATTTTAAATATATGTAAAGTTTTGAATTAATAATTTTAATGTTTACTCACATCTTCAAAGGATATAATTAAAGTTTTGAACAAGAATTTTAATTTTTCCCTGTCTGTTTTAAGGGATGTAATTTTTTCCACCCTCACTTTCCAAGGGAAATAATCAGACCACACACAAAAATCACTGAATATTTGTGATTATGTGAGATTTTACTAATGCTTTTTCCCACTTACTATTTTAAAATGTAATAATTATACAGCTGTCTGTTTTCAGTTGTGATTTAAGAAATATAAAGCAAATGATTCTAAACTTCAAACATCTATGAGTCTGTGTGTATTAAAATACTGGTGTGCTGTCAGCACATCATTGTATTGTACGTAGTTGTGTGTGTTTCAAACATAACAAGAAAATTATATAAGTAGATTGGATATAAGATAATAATGTTTCTCTTTTGCCTTATTACTTATTTTACTTAATTTTTTAATAGTGTTTCTTTGTTACTCTACTGGCATCATTTGTCATACTTTTGTCACCTCTTCATTTTCTTAAAACTTATTGTCAGTTCTGAATGTTGACAGATTTAAAAAATATATTATTTAGCATGCTGTTTGAAAATAAAAAATGCATGTATTGTTCATTTTAAACAGTACCAAGATGATTCGATACAGCCATTGTAGTTAACAGTACCAAATAGAAAGATACAGACTGTCATAAATGGATGTAAGGAATAGAAGAATTGACATGACAAGATCACCAGTGTGGAACTGATGGAAAGGACCGGACAAATACCAGTGGAACATATGTTGAGAAGTCAGTAATATTCGTTGGGATGCACATTAAAGAAACCAATTGAAAGCATTACATGGCTGTCCATGTTCTACAGAGTTCTTAGCAACCTGGAAAAGCCTGAAACAACCCGGACATACTTCAAGGCCTTGAACAATGAGGCTAAAGGTAAAAAATCTTGAATTCAGCACACTAGACCCAGAAAAAAAAACTAAGTGAAAGGTGGATGGATGAACTTTTTGTGACTTATTACTGGCATTTTTTATTAGGTATTATTGCCTTCTAGAATCTCCGTGGTAAGAGAAATAGAGAGAACTAAACATAAAATGAGTAAGGAAGATACAGAAAGACTGAACAGATGGCACAGGTTGGAAGGCTTGACATTTATTTGTTGGAAGCCTCCACAGAGAGTTCAAAGTTAAGGAATGATAAACCTGACGGAATAGTGATTATTTTTTTTTTTTATCCTCTGAGAGACATCCCAGAACTCCCACATGTTCTTTATGAACTCACACCACATTTATTCCCCAGGCAACATTCCTCAGATCTGCACTGAATCAAATAACAACAGCCTGTTTGCTGTGCTCAGACAGAATAGCCATGAGAATCTACACAAGGTGGCAGGTGAAAGCCTGGTCATTCTCACAGGGCTGGAGGCCAAACTTGAAGACAGAATAGGGGCTTACAAACCAGAGTCATTGTCTGAGGTGAGAGATAAAAGTTTGAACATCTGACCATTTCTAGACTGATTCGTGCAGTAACATATCTCTTTTTTTTCTTTTAAGTACCATGCCCTCTGGTTTAGTGACAAATGGCAGCAACCTACTTCTCTCCATGAAAAACTGTTTGGAGATGTCTGAAACCTTGAGCTGACTACTGCCTTTATTAGAGTCATTAATGTAGAAGTCTGAGGGCGAATGAGATGTCAGGAACCTTGAGCTGACTACTACCTTTATTAGAGTCATTAATGTAGAAGTCTGAGGGCGAATGAGATGTCAGGAACCTTGAGCTGACTACTGCCTTTATTAGAGTCATTAATGTAGAAGTCTGAGGGCGAATGAGATGTCAGGAACCTTGAGCTGACTACTACCTTTATTAGAGTCATTAATGTAGAAGTCTGAGGGCGAATGAGATGTCAGGAACCATGAGCTGACTACTACCTTTATTAGAGTCATTAATGTAGAAGTCTGAGGGCGAATGAGATGTCAGGAACCTTGAGCTGACTACTACCTTTATTAGAGTCATTAATGTAGAAGTCTGAGGGCGAATGAGATGTCAGGAACCTTGAGCTGACTACTACCTTTATTAGAGTCATTAATGTAGAAGTCTGAGGGCAAACGAGATGTCAGGAACCTTGAGCTGACTACTACCTTTATTAGAGTCATTAATGTAGAAGTCTGAGGGTGAACGAAGAAGTTTAGATGTTCATGTCTCTCTACAACTTGTTGATCGCAGTATTGCTTACCAGTTCTGCTGTTGACTTCTTTCTATGGCCTAAGCTTAATTATCCAGTATCTTCTCACCTTGTTATCCTCTGTCTCTTTTCTCCTTCAGTCTTTCCTGTTGTCACAATATATTCTGGTTTTCCCCTTCTCTTAACATGCCTTAATAAAATGAGTTGTTTCCTTCTAGTATTGAGCTATCTTTGGCTTCTGTCAGGACTCCAAACAGATTGGTACAGCAACCACCGCTACAAGGTTACATGAGTGCCTTGAGGCAGGCTTCCTAATATAGTGAAGTCTCTAACACCTGACTACCCTACAACAGTATCTGCTGGTGAATCTACATTGACCAAATGGAGAGGTCAAAGGTTTTCATAACAGGCTGGTAAACGTTGTTTCTGGACCATGACAGGATAACATCTTAACCCTTTCAGCACCAGTATGACGTACTGAGAGAGAGAGCGCCAGACTATCCTATTGGCTGTCTTCTTCCTGGCCTGGTTCCATTCTAGTCCTCGGTCCTTCAAAGATTGTCTAATGTTGTACTCCCAGCAGACTCTGGGGGGTCTGGATCCCTGGCTTTTTGTTTCCCAGGCTTGTCGTGGTAGCCGATCTTCTCCCATTCTGCAGACATGGCTAAACCATCTTAGTTGGGACAGTGGATTATGTGTTAGTTAATGATTTAATTATTCGGTGTTGTTTCCGCAGGCCTCTGTGGTGATAAACAAATAGTATCAGTGCTCCCTACGCCACGATATAATAGGTGACTGTTGAGGTGGATGATGGCTGGCAACCTCGTCATATTATAAAATAGCTACATAAGCCATCACAGCACTTATAAATGCACAGGCTTCCTGCAAGAGATCAGCTGTAGTCTGGCTCCATGCTCCTGAAGGACAAGGACAATGATGAATGAATGATATAATTCTGCTTGTATGTTCTTTAGTTAAACTACATTTTATTGGTGACTGAATTGAGTGGTTCCTGCCACATGAACGACTGACAAACTGATGTTAACAATGGACATCACATGTCTGGTGTCAGTGATTGAGAAGGTGGAGACATGACAAACTGATGTTAACAGTGGACATCTGATGTCTGGTGTCAGTGATTGAGAAGGTGGAGACATGACAAACTGATGTTAACAGTGGACATCTGATGTCTGGTGTCAGTGATTGAGGATTGAGAAGATGGAGACGTGACAAACTGATGTTAACAATGGACATCACATGTCTGGTGCCAGAGATTGAGAAGGTGGAGACATGACAAACACATGGGGAATGTTGTCATGTACATTTTGCTTCTTTTTGTGTTTGTTCTTTGATCCTTAGCCGCCAACTGTCAAAGCAGTCAGTGGCCATCACGCCTGGTGGCGTCTTGTAGGGCGGCAACAAACTGCTTCCACCTTGCTCGGTCAGCAGCCATCCTTACAACAGTGCCCCAGCACTGATTCACTCTTTGCACCTCAGCCTCCACAGTTCTCCGCCAAGTTATTTTTTGGTCAGCCTCTCTTTCATTTTCCTTCTGGGGTCCATAGCTTAGCTGTTCTTGTGATGGCATCTGGGTCTCTTCTGAGGACAAGGCCAACCCAACTCCAGTGTCTGCTAGTTATGAGGTGTGCATGTCCTCTTGGTTGCTTCGAGTAAGCAGTTCTTGGTTGGTGAAGGTATTCTGCCAAAAGATTTTGAGAATTTTTCTTAGGCAGATTGTATGGAATGTGGCCAATTTCAACATTTCCTTCTCTGTTACTCTCCAGCATTCTGCACCATAGAGAAGCACATAAAGTACACAGCTCTCATATAATCTTAATTTTGTGTTTGTGCTGTGCTGAGAGGACTTCCAGATGTTTAGATTAACAAAGGCTGTTCATGCTTTGTTCATTCTGAATCCGAATTCAGCATTGAAAAATCTGGCCACTAAGCTTGAAACGAACAAAATATTTTACTGCTAGCGAATACAGTAGAACTGATAATAGTGATTTTACAAAAGCAAAAGTTCACAAACATGGACGTTGCCGTACGGCCGAACCATAAACATCTTGTGGAAAAAGAGCTTGAAAATTCTATTTTGAGTTGAATTTATTCAACTTGAATGATTCTGACAACTCTTTTTACTGAGATTCTGGTAATCTTTACCTTTAGTGCCGTCGAGTATGTTTAATATGTGTATTTTCGTACCATTTAGAGTTAAGGTTGAGGTTAGGTTTAGGGTTACCCTAATTCTAATGCTGACTCAATACACATATTATACATACTCGACGGCACTAAATGTAAAGATTACCCAGATTCAGGGTCAGCGTTTGTGTAGTCTGGTTCAGAATATACTTTTAATGGGTTTCCTTTTACGATATACTGTTTAAAGATTGTCAAATTAAAAATATGACCCCTAAAATTACAATTATCCTGTCGTTCAGGGAACGAACTAAGCTGAAAATGGTGTCGTCATGGGGAATGAAAAACCCGTCGTTGCGAAAGGGTAATGACAGCTTCGCTTATCAGCCGACAGCAGTTAAAAAACAAATGTAACAAGTCTTCATGCTACAGAAACAAGTAACAAAAGCATGACAACTTAAGTTGCAATAGTAAAGCAGGTTTTAAAAAAATGAAAAATTTTGTGAGAATGTATGACAGATAAACGTCCAATTGGCTAAGAAGTTAGAGCACTTTCCTCTCGTGGTATAGTTACTAGGTTCCAGGATCAAAACGTGGTAGCTTCATTCTCCAATGGGTATCTATAAATGGTTACCTGCCTCCACTGAAGTGCCAGTGGAACAAGAGATGAGAAGAAGACGATGGTGATGGATAGGACACTCACTGAGGAAACCTGTTTATAGCATTACATGGCAGTCCTTGTTCTGGAACCCCCATGGCAAGAGAGGCAGAGGTAGACCAAGGAGCACATGGAGAAGAGAGCTGGAAACAGAGGTGAAAATGATGAGGAGAATGTGGAAAGAACTTGAGATGATGGCACATGTGTTTGTTGAAGGCCTATGCTCCTTGAGGAGCAGAGGGTTATGAATGAATGACTCTGTTCTTGAGTTAAGGAAGGGAACGGGTCACCCAGCCTCATAAAGCTGGACCTAGTATGGTGAAGTCTGTAACACTTCTCTCTACTATGGCAGTATCTGCTGTGAGACTACCTTTACCATTTTGAATGACAAATGTTTTACAGGCCATCATTTCACCAGTTTTGTTTTATGACACCAGAGCACAGAGTACAGCACTTTGAGGGAGACCTCTGTGTCATGTCAGAAACTACATGTGTGTCTAGAAGAGATTGCTCATCTCATTGCCACAGCTTGGATCACGCAGCAACCTCCCACTGACATATCAAGACACTTCCATGACCCAGTTATGGTTCAACAAGTGAGCATAATTCATTTCTGTCTTTATATTTGACAATTTGTTTGTCATTTGTCCCACTAAAACTTACACTACCTATTTTCCTTCTTACTGTTTATAAGACTACTCACTATAACAGCAAGTCTTGTGGGAACATTACATTTTAAAAAATGTCAACAACATAAACGACAAGATAACTAGACTAAGATCAGCAATGTGCAACTGGATGATGAGACCCAGACAGTTGCTTGTGGAGCATGAAGTGAGAAGAAGATGCTAGAGTTTAGATAGGACACACGTTGAAGACATCTGTTTATAGCACTACAAGCCAGTCCATATTTTGGAATCCACAGGGTAAGAAGGGTAAGGGAAATAACAAAACATGTAGAATAAGAGCTGGAAACAGAAATGAAAGGATTTAAGAAGAGAAAGAAAAACCCTATAAATCTTTAAGTGGCTCAGTCTGACATTCCAGTGCTACAACTCTACATATCACAAGGTCTTTAAATAAAGAGGGAAACACAAGGCCTGGGAACAGTCAATAAATAATACATATAAATAGGTATGTTGCACGCGCTCGTTAGAAATAAAGAAGTACGACACTAGGCAACAGAACAGCAACACAAGTGATATGCTTACCAGAGACTCGAACCCATGACCATCTGAATGGCACAACACCTCACTGTGGAGTTGAATCATGATTAACCATACTGCCAGATAAGCACCACAAAAATAGTGCTTCATGGACAGTGGTCATAAGCATGACCACTCCACGTAAGTTTGGAATATTGGATCGAAGAACACAGATTAATTAGATGCAATCACTTCTTTTGCCTTTTGTAATGACATTGCGGGCTTATATTTGAAAAAAGGAGGTTGTATTTTATAACAGGATTTCAGTAACATTAATGCATTGATATATATAATCTCTAACAGAATGAGAAACTCAAAGATGAAATAAAGCGGTTGCCGTTGGATCACTCAAGCATTGAAGAACAGGATAAGCAGATTAAAACAAGTGAGAAACACCGGGCATGGGAGGCTAATCTGTATAAACAGTGTAAGTTTGAAGTCATGTGTGTTTGCTGTTTCTTGTTGTAAACATATAGTTTGTAAAGGCTGTTAAAACGACAGTTCAGTCCACTTGTGCAGAACTAGTGTAAGTCCATTTTCACTCAACTCAAAGCAATTCTGGAGTTCCAGGTCAAAATGTCCTCTTAGCATTTGTTACAAAACTCCAGTTATGTCAATTTCTGTTAACTAGAATATTCATTTAAGTCGAGGTAATTTTTCTGTCCAAGTCATATTTACACTCGCTTAACGAGAAGCTTTGTCTTTACGCCTCCTGAGAGGAACATGTTATAAGTACAGGGATCTCCCATTTAGCTGTGTTAATTCATTCTTTAAAAAAATTGAGCGCTAACCAAAAACGTTCTAAACGAAAATTGATTTCCCAAAAGAAATCAAATTAATTCGTTCCCAAGATCCAGAACGAACACTGAAGAACTCTCTTTCTTACTCCCACTAACAAAGAGTTGTTGCATACAATTCTGTACATTTATGAGCTTAATTTCAGCTTATCTTTCTAACATTTTTGAACTTCAGTATACAAGACGGCACATGATATGGAGCAAGCAAAGAAAAACATTGATGCTTCTCTGGCAAATCTTCCACAACCTCCACTTAGACATCAGAGTTTCCATCAGCAGAAGACATCGGACAGGGCACAGTAATCTTGTTTTCAAATGTTAAACTATTTAATTCTTGAAAGACAGCCTTGATAGAACTGGATATTTGTATATGCATAAACTGAACTCAAATGTGGTGAATAAACATTGATGTTAGTGCCTTTGCCACTTGAATGTACAGGGCATCCCAAACGTCCATATACTCATATGTTGTTTATTCATGTATTCATTTTATAACATATTTGCTTGATACAATATTTTATTTTAAAAATTATTTAGGAAAAAGTTGATTAAACTTTATTTTCTGATATAAACAAAAGATTTAGTTGTGTAGAGACTTTTGGGACACCCTGTACTATGAGAAGATGATACTGGCTATGGATAGGACACACACTGAGGAAACCTGTTGATAACATTACATACCAGTCCTTGTTCTTGGAAACCCCAGGAATAAGAGAGGCTGACAAAAGCAGGACTTAACGTGTTTGTTAAAGGCCTATACTCCTTAGGGAGCTAAAGGGTATTGAATGTGTTGTTGTGGCTTTTGTTAATAATGTTTACATTTGACACATTTTACAGTAAAAAAAAATGTTAAAAAAAACATTTTACAGTTAATTTATTTGACAATGTATTTACTGTTATTGATTCTAGTAGAATTACAAATGATTGTTTGTGAAATGTTCGCCAGAGAAAGCTAGAACCACTGTTGTAGACCAGCAATCCTTAAGTTGTGATCTCATCAACCAACCTTATCCGCTGATAATCCACAGGCTTTAGCAGATGTTGCCATAGGGGGGTGAAGAGTTAGAGACTTCACATATACTAGGTCTGAGCTTTATCCGGTGGGGTGACCAGTTACATTCCTCTTTGCCTTTTTGGTAGGATATAGTAGACAAGAATTATTATTTTTGACAAGGTTGGTGTTAGGTTAAGGCTAGCTGTAGTGTAAATATGGATAGCCACGGGCAATGTCGCAGCCTCCTTCTAGAGAAAAGGGGTTGAAATGAAGAACAATGTGTTGGATATGGCTTCAAAAAAAAGAATTCAGAGACGCAGTAATAAGGGTTACAGTAAGATTTAGGAGTCTTAACCCTAACGACGTGGGTGATTTATTTGGATGCCATCGAAGAACACGTCCCACACGTGTTCATTTCAACGAAGTCGGGTATCCAAACTGGAGCATGGCCCTATTTGGTTTCAAACCCAGTAACTTTACCTTGAGAAGGAAGCACTCTAATCACTCAGTCAGTCAGTGCAATTTTGACATCTTACAATGTCTGAATATGTGTTAGTTACTTACTTAGTCGTTCCCCTTCTACCGTGAGGTGTAGAGGTTTGGAAGAGAGAGCGCCAGACTATCCTATTGGCTGTCTTCTTCCTGGCCTGGTTCCATTCTAGTCCTCGGTCCTTCAAAGATTGTCTAATGTTGTACTCCCAGCAGACTCTGGGGGGTCTGGATCCCTGGCTTTTTGTTTCCCAGGCTTGTCGTGGTAGCCGATCTCCCATTCTGCAGACATGGCCAAACCATCTTAGTTGGGACAGTGGATTATGTGTTAGTTAATGATTTAATTACTCGGTGTTGTTTCCGCAGGCCTCTGTGGTGATAAACAAATAGTATCAGTGCTCCCTAAGCCACGATGTAATAGGTGACTGTTGAGGTGGATGATGGCTGGCAACCTCGTCATATTATAAAATAGCTACATAAGCCATCACAGCACTTATAAATGCACAGGCTTCCTGCAAGAGATCAGCTGTAGTCTGGCTCCATGCTCCTGAAGGACAAGGACAATGAAGAATGAATGATATAATTCTGCTTGTATGTTCTTTAGTTAAACTACATTTTATTGGTGACTGAATTGAGTGGTTCCTGCCACATGAACGACTGACAAACTGATGTTAACAATGGACATCACATGTCTGGTGTCAGTGATTGAGAAGGTGGAGACATGACAAACTGATGTTAACAGTGGACATCTGATGTCTGGTGTCAGTGATTGAGAAGGTGGAGACATGACAAACTGATGTTAACAGTGGACATCTGATGTCTGGTGTCAGTGATTGAGGATTGAGAAGATGGAGACGTGACAAACTGATGTTAACAATGGACATCACATGTCTGGTGCCAGAGATTGAGAAGGTGGAGACATGACAAACACATGGGGAATGTTGTCATGTACATTTTGCTTCTTTTTGTGTTTGTTCTTTGATCCTTAGCCGCCAACTGTCAAAGCAGTCAGTGGCCATCACGCCTGGTGGCGTCTTGTAGGGCGGCAACAAACTGCTTCCACCTTGCTCGGTCGGCAGCCATCCTTACAACAGTGCCCCAGCACTGATTCACTCTTTGCACCTCAGCCTCCACAGTTCACCGCCAAGTTATTTTTTGGTCAGCCTCTCTTTCATTTTCCTTCTGGGGTCCATAGCTTAGCTGTTCTTGTGATGGCATCTGGGTCTCTTCTGAGGACAAGGCCAACCCAACTCCAGTGTCTGCTAGTTATGAGGTGTGCATGTCCTCTTGGTTGCTTCGAGTAAGCAGTTCTTGGTTGGTGAAGGTATTCTGCCAAAAGATTTTGAGAATTTTTCTTAGGCAGATTGTATGGAATGTGGCCAATTTCAACATTTCCTTCTCTGTTACTCTCCAGCATTCTGCACCATAGAGAAGCACATAAAGTACACAGCTCTCATATAATCTTAATTTTGTGTTTGTGCTGTGCTGAGAGGACTTCCAGATGTTTAGATTAACAAAGGCTGTTCATGCTTTGTTCATTCTGTTATTGATGTCTTTGCTTGCTCCGCCTTCTGGTGTTACTATGCATCCTAGGTATGTGAAGGTGTCTGTCTGTTCCAGTTTCTGATTCCTTACTGTTATGGGCTCAGGGTTGCCTACATTGAGTGTCATGACCTCTGTCTTCTTTAGATCGATGTTCAGACCCACCTGCTGGCTATACTTATTAAGTCTATCCGTTTTTTCCTGGATGTGTTGATGAGAATATGTGAATAGTGCAATGTCATCTGCATATTCCAGATCTTCCAATGTAGAAAACGTAGTCCATCTTATTCCTCTTGGACTGCCCTCTGTTGTCTGACACATCACCCAGTCTATGACTGTTAAAAATAAAGTAGTTGATAAGGGGCATCCCTGTCGTACGCCTGTCTTCACCTCAAAAGTTAGGTTGCTCTGCCCAACGCTACATATAAAGTTGGCATAGAGGCTTTTTTATGATGGACGCTATGCAGCTTGGAATTCCATAAGCCCTCAGTATTTTCCATAGACTGTCCCTATGTATAATGTCAAAAACCTTTTCAAAATCAAAGAAATCGATGTACATCTGTCTCTGCCATTCTGAGCACTGCTCAATAATGTTCCTGAGGTAAATGTATGATCTTCTGTTCTTTCTAAATCCTGCTTATTCTTTCCTCAGTTTGTGGTCTACTGCTTTTGAAATTCTCTGTATAATTATCCTGCCTAGTATTTTGCTGGGAACTGAGAGAAGAGTGATTCCTCTCCAATTGTTGCAGTCTGCAAGGTCACCCTTCTTGGGCTATTTGACAATTATTCCTTTGTTCCACTCCGTTGGTGTTGTCCCTGTTTTCCAGACTTGTGCAAATAGTGGTTCTAATAGTTCTGCTGCTAGCTCAGGGTCTGTCTTAAATAGCTCTGCATTTAAGTTATCGTGGCCAGGAGCTTTTCCATTCTTTAACCCTTTGATTGCCGTGATGATTTCTTCCTTTCATTGAATGTCTGTATTTACATCTAGATCATTTTCAGCCTCAGGAACATTCAACTGTATCTCTGGTGGTTCCTTGTTCAGAGTTTCTCTGAAATTCTCTGCCCATCTTGTTTCCTGTCCCTTTGCTGTGGTGAGGAGATTTCCTTGCTTATCTCTTACTAAGGTTATATTGTTTGCACCTCGTTTTCCGCTGATGGTTTTAGTTATTTCATTTACTGTGCTTTGTTCATTTCTCAGTGCTGCTTCTTCTGTCTGTCTTGCAAGATCGTCTAGGAATTTCCTTTTGTTGGCTCGGGTTTGGCGTTTAACTTCCTTGTCCAGCTGACTGTACTGCATGCTATATAGTTGCTTTAACCTGGGGGACTTCGCTTCTGTTTTCTTTCTTTTCATTTCCTTTCTTATCGCTATGGTGTTTAAATTTTCTGGTGTTATCCAATCTTGCTTCTTCCTTTCCTGGAATCCCAAGCATGATTTGCTGCTTTCCTTATATATTGTTGAAATGGTGTTGAATTTCTGGTCAATATCATCAGTCGATGGTAAAATAGAGACATTCATTACAAGATGTGAAAGTAAGAAGAGGTGCAGATGTGGGAAGTGATCACCACTTAGTAGTAGCAAAACTGATGGTGAAACTCAACTGCTGGACCAATTGTAACTACACAGAAAAGGTATGGGATCCCATTTACTCGCCCATTGGGGCAAATTGGGAATATGGTGTTAGGCCCATATTTTCTCGACAATCTGCACACTAGGGGTGATGTGGTTAGCATCACGCCGGCCGCCTTAACCTTCCCAGAGTTGCTCTGGTACTCAATTCTTGAGGCTGGGTCAGCCCCAGAGCTGTAAAGCAAAACTGAAGGTGAAACTCAGAACTGCTGAACCAATTGTAACTACACAAAAAAGGTATGACATTAGCAAATTGAAGGACCCCCTTACCAGAAAAGCTTTTGTGGCTGATATAAAGGAACGATATCAAATTGCCAAAAGCCAGGAAAAGACATTGACTGATTGTGTTTGTTAAAACGGCTAAAACCTCATTATGTAAAACAGATTGCCACAGAAACCATTAGCTACTGAATACTTGGTGCAGGCTTCCTGCAAGAGGAGCAACAGTAGTGGTGGCTCTATGCTCTGTAAGTAGCGCAAAGAAAAATGATGAAAAAAGCTGGACCACATAAACAGTCATCTATTACAGGGGTTCACAACCTGTCTTTGCTCATGGCCTCCTTCTGTGGCCCACTCATAGTCACTGTTAGCTGGAAAAAAAAGTACTTTACCTTCTTACTGTGGTGTAATATAAAAATATGGCTTGACCCATATTGAGAACCACTATCTATTAGATTATTAGTAATGGTTGTGACTAGAAAATTGTGCTTGCCCTTTGTGACTGTTCAAACAGCTGGACAACAGACCATAGACAGTCCATTAGATTACTGGTAATGGTTGCGACTTAAAACAGCTTGACAACAGATCATAGACAGCTATTTCATTAGATTATTAGTAATGGTTGTGTCTGTTAAACCAGCTTGACAACAGACCATAGACAGCCATCTCATTACATTATTAGTAATGGTTATGACTTAAAACCGTTTGACAACAGACCATAGACAGCCATCTCATTACATTAGTAATGGTTGTGTCTGTTAAAACCACCCCCTACAGACCCAAGTAGAACAGTCCCAACTAAGATGGTTTGGCCATGTCTGCAGAATGGGAGAAGATCGGCTACCACGACAAGCATGGGAAACAAAGAGCCAAGGATCCAGACCCCGAGGACGACCCAGAGTCCGCTGGGAGGACAACATTAGACAATCTTTGAAGGACCGAGGATTAGAATGGAACCAGGCCAGGAGGAAGACAGCCGATAGAATAGTCTGGCGCTCTCTCTTCCAAACCTCTACACCTCACGGTAGAAGGGGAACGACTAAGTAAGTAAGTAAGTGTCTGTTAAAACAGCTTGACAACAGACCATAGACAGCCATCTCATTACTTTTTTAGTAATGGTTGTGACGAACAAACGAACTTTATTTTCAAAGGGTTAAGAATTGGGAACACAGGCCCGTCTTACATTCTGCCCTTCTTCTCTCTATCATCTTACATACCGTATCCTTTCAATAGCACATGTATTTTGAGCATTATTTAATGCATGCAACATTATCAAGGTAAAATAATAACATACATTTGTAACATCCAGTCATAATCAAATTTTAGTATGTTCAAAAAAAAAAAGAGGGAGAAAAAAAATAAATGTAAAAAGAAAATACAAACAAACAAAATCTAAACCATTCATACAGTAATTTAGACATAATTTGAAACATAATCAGATTATGATGGCATATAATAAGAACTCGTGACATATTGGAAATCTGCTGCTGAATGACCTGAGACTTCGTGTGTTGTCAGCGCATGCAGAAAATGTTCCCACAGGTGAGCAGCTTTGAGTCCCAAGCATATACTGCCCCAGGGAGTGAATTGTTGACGCCTCCACTATACGAGATCCAGCTTTATGACCTATGCTTCTTAGGGAGGTAAAGGGTGTTGACTGATAGATGAGAATCGTACATATAGGCCCGTCTTGCATTTTGCCCTTCCTCTTACTCATCTTTTATTGCTAGTTATCCAGACATTCTCCAACATACTTAAGGTATTAGTTTAATGGCGACGCAACATTGTAAGTAGTATAAAAGCATACATTTACAGTATCTGATTACAATTAAGAAGTAAGGTATATTAAAATGAAAAACTAGATCATTGAATTATTACCTAATATACTGTATGGAGGGTCTGATGATCTAGTTTTTCGATTCCTCTATGATTATTTAATAAAATAAGCTCAAAAGTAAAAAATCAATATTTTGTACATAAAATCCAGTTTTCACTGCCATCCATGCCCTTAAGGTGTGCATGGGACAGGTAACCTCATTTTATGAAACAAACGGCTACAGAAAACACTGCAGCATGAGTGTGTGCTCTGATGTTGGTTACCTGAGGAATGAAAAAGGAGATTTAAATTTCACAATATTTGACAGTTGTTGATTGCCATAGGGATTTGAAGAGATTTCACCTATACTAGGCCTCAGCTTTATGAGATGGGGTGACCAGCACTCTTCCTTGCTGCCTTTGCCTTCCCCAGCTGAGTCAGGTACCTATTTTTATAGCTGGATACACTGCAGTGTGACACATCCTGGTTTCAAACCCAATCCCTTTTAACTCAACAAGCAAGCCACTCTGCTACTCCCCGAACTACAGCCTAATACAAAAATAAACCCAGGAGCCAAATCCGAGTCCAGCGACCCAAATGTTCTTAGAGGACAAAGAAAGAATATGTCCTCAGTTCTACACGACGGTCATAAGTGGTCCCTAATAGAAGGCTGTGCTTACGGCTGACAACTTAATCATATAACACAAACTGCTGCAGATACCTCCAACACAAGAGAAGATCAATCAATCAATACCCTTTAGCTCCCCAAGGAGCATAGGCCTTCAACAAACACATGCCATGTCTTCCTGTCCTGTGCCATCCGCTCAAGTTCTTTCCATGTTTTCCTCATCATTTTCACCTCTGTTTCCAGTTCTCTTCTCCATGTGTTTTTTGGTCTACCTCTGCCTCTCTTTCCCTGTGGATTCCATAACAAGGACTGCCTTGTAATGCTATCAACAGGTTTACTCAATGTGTGTCCTATCCATCGCCAGCGTCTTCTTCTCAACTCTTGTTCCACTGGCACTTGTCTGGTTCTTGTCATCAATTCCACATTTGTGACTGTGTCATACCATTTCAGTCCTATTCTACGCAAGCACCCGTTTATAAAAGTCTGTAGCTTTTTGGTTGTTGTTTTTGTTGTTCTCCATGTCTCAGAGCCATACAATAGGACTGACTTGACATTTGAGTTGAAGATTCTTATTTTCGTGTTGGACTTGATTTCTCTTGTTCTCCATGTTTCCCAATGCCATGAAAGCTCCTCTTGCTTTTTGTATTCTTATTTTGATATCACTGTCTGTCCCTCCAACTCTGTCTATATTACTTCCAAGATATGTGATTGATTCTACATCTTTTAGTGGTGTTTCTTCAAGTTCAACCTTGTTATCATTTGCATTTTTTCATAATCTTTGTCTTTTCCCTGTGTATTTTCAGGCCCACTTGTGACCTCTCATCAAGTAATTTTCATTTTCTCTTGCATCTGATTATGGTTATGGGACAGAAGAGCCAAGTCATCTGCAAAATCCAGATCATCACGCTGTTTAGTCAGATTCCACTGGATTCCATTTCTGTTGTGTGATGTCAATGTTTTCATAACCTCAGTTGTTTGTCTATGGACTCTTTTAATCTCTCCAGGATGATTCTGTTTAATACTTTTGCTGGCACTGATAGTAACATTATTCCTCTATAATTTGTTCACTCTTGTAAATTTCCCTTGTTAGGCAACTTCACCAGACAGCCTTCCTTCCATTCTGCTGGTATTTCCTCTCTCTCCCAGACTTTGCCAAGTACTTTGTATAATATCTCTGTAGGAGGTATCAATATCTGTTTTGATGGCCTCTGCTGGAATGCAATCTGGACCAGCTGCTTTTCCATCTTTCAGAAGCTTTATGGATTTCTTTATTTCCTCTCTACTTGGTCATTCACAGCTGATTTGTAGCTCCTCTTCTGCTGGCTGGATGTCTGGGGGATTAGTTGGAGATGGTCTATTGAGAAGTTCCTCAAAATGTTCTGTCCATCTCTTCATTTGTTCTTGTATATTACTAAGCAATTTTCCATTCTTATCTTTTTTATGAGGCCATTTGCTTGCTTATATTTCCCTGTTAGCTTCTTTGTGTTGCTTGTACAGCTTCCTCTGCTTCCCTTGCCAAATCATAAATACATCTTGTCTCTTTTGATGTATCTTCTTACTTCTTTGTTTGCTTCTATGTACACTTCATGAGCCTTGGCTTTGGAGCTTCTGGTTTTGCTTCTGTTTAAATCTGCTTTCTTGTTTTTCCTGTCTTCTATCTTACTAATGCTTTCTGTTGTTATCCATGTTTTGTGCTGATGTTCTCTTTTTCTCAGTACTTCTTCACATGTCTCGTTCCATATATTTTTTACTTGTTGCCAGTGGTCTTCCGTATCTGTTTCATCTTCCATCTGTTGGAGTACTTGGTATTTGTTGGATGATTAAAAATTTTTCTCTTATTTCATGATTTCTTAGATATCCCACATTATACTGTTGTCTATAGCTATATGCTGTTGTAAATTTCTTGAGTTTTAATTTTGTTTTAGCCAACAGAAGATGGTGGTCTGATACAACATCTGCTCCTCTACATACTTTCACATCATGCAATGATGACCTAAACTTCTTACTTATGCATATGTGATCAATCTAATTCTCAGTTCTGTGGTCTGGTGATATCCATGTTGCATTATGTATTCTTTTATGTGGAAATATGCTTCCTCCTATAGCTAGTTGATTTGAAGCACAGAAGTTTGCTAATAGTTCCCCATTCTCGTTCATCATACCTAATCCACGTTTTCCCATGATTTCTTTACAGCCAGTGTTGTCTGTTCTTTTTTTCGCATTTAGGTCCCCCATCAGAATTGTGATGTCCTTTCTTTTCTTATTGTCCAAGACACTTTGTAATCTGGTGTAAAAGTCTTCTTTCACAGATTCTTCTTTATCGTTTGTTGGTGCATAACACTGGATGATGTTTATATTTACTTTCTTTTTGGCTGATTTAAACCTTGCTGTGTAATTCGGGGTCCCTTTCTATATGTGCCTTCTGTGCTTCCTTGGACAGCATTAGAGCCACCCCTTTACTGTGGTGGGCTCTTACCTCCTCATGTCCTGAGGACAACACCATTTCTCCTGCGATCAATCTCCTCTTCTCTATGCCTTTCCACCATGTCTCGCAGAGACCCATGATATCAATCCTGTAATTTTCCATTTCTGCTGCTACCTGTGCAGTTTTCCCTTGTTCACTCAGAGTGCGAACATTCCAGGTGCCAATCCTGGAGATTTTCCTAGATGAAAAAAGGTTAGTTGGTAACCCAGACTTCTTTCGACTTTCTCTAGGTTGCTTCATGCGCCTCCTTTCCAGAGGAACTTCTTATGTCTTGGGCGGCTGAGTTGATTTATATTTTGTATTTGACATGTCCATGTTTGTTGAAATTTGTGTGGTAAAAATTTTTTACGGGATGGGGTAACGAGCCCCATGCCCAACCCTCTGTGCCCGTGTCAGGTAAATGTTAAAGTAGTTATATTGATTGTTATTTAGTCAGAGTTAATCCTTCATATGTTGTTGTGGTTCAAGTGCTAACTGGCGTTCCGCCAGAGATCGTAATACTTGACCTTTTGTTATTTTTTTCAACCCAGGAATGTTCTTCCCTTTGAGTTTGGTGATAAGCAAAACAGTTTCAGCACAGCAACTAATATCCAAAAGAAATTACTGTAAATTTCCACAAACAGCAAATGTAGAAAATTATATTAGAGTTTATTGATGACATTAGACAAACACTGTAAATTTCACAAAATGATGGTTGTTTATCCAAAATGAACAATCTATAATCCAACTGAATAATCTACACACTTGTCTACTAAAGAAAAAACTTGTCTTGGTATCCTCAAAGACGAATTTCTCCTAACGCTATTTGTAAAAATCATGGTATCCTTGGAATCATAAATCCTAAAATCTCTCCGCCTATCGCCCACAACTCTTCTATTTATACTATTTCTTCTTTTTCCCCGCCTTTTTCCACGACTTGTCCTTTTTTCACACGACACAATAATTAACATTTGCACTCCTCTCCTCAGCTTTTTGCATACGACATTCTGTTATTTCGATTTATTTTCACATGTGTGATCTTTTCGAACTTAACAATAGGATTTAAAAAAAACCAGATCACACAAACATTCATTTCCCACTTTCGCACTTATAAAACCCATTCATTATTATCTGGGACTGACCTACGTTTGCCCTGTCAGAGCAGTAACGGCAACTGAACTTTGAATGAATGCTGCGTTTTGTGTAAAAACGTCTTATTTGCATTTAAGGTCTGTCATTCTTACATGTATCATCTTCTAGCACATATAAACGCTTAGCGTTAAAGTAGGAGGGACAAAGCTAGCGTGAAAGGCCAAGCGGTCACACCTCCTTAGTCGCTTTTTACGACATGCCTGGTAGGGTACAGTGTTTCTATTCTTTGCTCCCCTATCAGGCCCCGGTAACACATGGGTGACAAGAAGATATGGGGCAAAAAAAGATTATATAAGAAAGAGAAATAAGATATCTTTTTTTCATAATGCCATACTTGGGCTTTATTCTGTACGGAAGGGTTTTCTATCTCAGAGCCAGGAGGAAGGAATCTGGGTAAGATCACATGATCTCTATGGGTAAAGGCAGTCCCACAGCAGAAACCGCTTTAAGGGAGTTAAGTGTAAGAGATGTCACAATATCAGGTCCAGCTTTATGAGGTAGGGTGGACCAGTTCATGTTCTTGTTATCTTTGCGTTACCTAACTCAAGAGCAGAGTAAAAATGTTCAAGGTCATTCCATAGCAGATGTTGCCGAAGGGGATGAAGTGTTACAGACTTCACTATACTAGGTTCAGCATCAAGAGGTGGGGTGACCAGTTCCTTTCTTTGCTGCCTTTTCCCTTCTCTAACTCAAGAGCAAAGTCAGGTACCAATTTACAGCTGGGATACCGCGAATCAAACCCAGCACCTTTGCTGCTAGAGACCAGTGTTCAAGCCACTCTGTCAATCTGATGCTCATGAGCAGAGTATGGTTCCCATTTACAGCCTGGCAGACAGGTAAGTCCCTACCAGGTTTCAAATCTGGAACCTGATGACTCTTCCAGATTGAAGCAAGTGCTCTAAATAATACCCCATAAAGTACAAGAATAAAAAACACTGAAGCAACTGTACCTGACTGTTGTGGATCTTGTCAACAATCTCATCCAAAAAGTCCACGGTCCTGTCAACAGATTTCTGCAGACGTTTGCGACCGCACTCCCTGTCTGTGTCTCCATCACTCATGGCTTGAAACCAATCAGGCTGGAATGCTACCTGCACTTTCACAAACAGGGTCGTGTCCAGCTACAAGGGTCAAACAAATATTAATTTTAGTGCTGCTCAACCTCCACTAATGTAACGATGCCTAGATACTTCAGCGGACTAAATAAAGATTCAGCAAGACAGGAAAGCACTACCGTGAGAGCATGTCATTGCTTGGTACAAGCTTCCTGCCAGGGGACCAGCTCCAGTGGTGGCTCTGTGCTCTGTAAGGTGCGTAAAGGAAAATTATGATGATTTCAATTGTTCCCACGTACTTCCCATGGGTCTCCATGAAGACATGGACAGAATAGGATGACTGCTGCTTCAGGCATGTCATAAAAGTTGACTAACATGAGCTTGTGCACGGGGCAGGAAGCCTCATCATGTAAAATAAACTGCTACAGAAATGGGAGTGAGACAGGGATGCCTCTTGTCTCCATTTCTTTTCTTACTAGCAAATAGATTGGGTTATGAAAACATTGACATCACACAACATAAATGGAATCTGACTAAACAGCTTGATGATCTGGATTTTGCAGATGACTTGGCTCTTCTGTCCCATATTCAGATGCAAGAGAAAATGAAAATTCTCGATGAGAGGTCACAATAAGTGGGCCTGAAAATACAAAGGAAAAAGGCAAAGATTATGAGAATAAATGCAAGAAATGATAACAAGGTTGAAGAAAGACCACTAAAGGATGTAGAATTGTACACATATCTTGGCAGTAAAGGAAAAAAGGATCCAGTTACATGCCCATTGAGGCATATTGGGAATATGGTGTTAGGTCCATATTTTCTTGACCATAGGCACACTAGGGGTGATATGGTCAGCATCACGCCAGCCGCCTTAACCTTCCCAGAGTTGCTCTGGTACCCAATTTATGAGGCTGGGTCGACCCCAGAGCCGTTTGCGGTCTAAAAATTCCCGCCTCAACCGGGGATTGAACCATAGACCACCGAGCTAGGAAGCCAGTGCACTAACTACTGTGCTACCGCGGCTCCTTATCTTGGCAGTAATATAGACAAATTTGGAGGGACAGACAATGATAGCAAAATAAGAATACACATAGCAAGAGGAGCTTTCAGTGCATTGGGAAACATGTGAAGAACAAGAGAAATCAAGTCCAACACGAAAATAAGAATCTTCAACTCAAATGTCAAGTCAGTCCTATTGTATGGCTCTGAGACATGGAGAACAACAAAAACAACAACCAAAAAGCTACAGACTTTTATAAACGGGTGCTTGCGTAGAATAGAAGGATTAAAATGGTATGACAAAGTCACAAATGTGGAATTGATGACAAGAACCAGACAAGTGCCAGTGGAACAAGAGTTGAGAAGAAGACGCTGGCGATGGATAGGACACACATTGAGGAAACCTGTTGATAGCATTACAAGGCAGTCCTTGTTCTGGAATCCACAGGGAAAGACAGGCAGAGGTAGGCTAAAAACATATGGAGAAGAGAACTGGATACAAAGGTGAAAATGATGAGGAAAACATGGAAAGAATTTGAGTGGATGGCACAGGACAGGAAGACTTGGCATGTGTTTGTTGAAGGCCTATGCTCCTCGGGGAGCTAAAGGATATTGATTGATTAATTGTGCTTGGGGCTGGAAACCTCACCATAAAATGCTACAGAAACCATTACTGCATGAACATGGGAATGTTTTAGTGTGAGCTTCCAATAAGGGAACTAACTGTAGTGGTGGCTCCATGCTACATGTGGAACAAACAGGGAATACACGATCATCATCATCTCTTCCTCCCCCCCCCCCCCCCGCCCCCCACAACTCCCCAAGGAGCTTAGGCCTTCAGTAAACATGTGCCAAACCTTGCTCATCTTGTGTCATCAGCTCAAGGTCTATCTCCAGTTCTCTTCTTCGTGTGTCCCTTAGAGATTCCAGAACAAGGACTGCCTTGTAATGCTATCAAAGGGTTTCCACAATGTGTGTCCTATCCATCTCCAGCATCATCTTCTCATCTCTTGTCCCACTAGCACTTGTCTGGTTCTTGTCATCAGTTCCACGTTGGTGATCTAGTCATACCACTTCCCTCCGTCTTAATCTACGCAAGTACCCATTTTTATGTTGGACCTGATTTCTTTTGATCACCAAATATTTCCCAATGCAATGAAAGCTCCTCTAGCCTTTTGTTTTCTTATTTAGACTAGCAATAACCCGTAAAACTTGACAGGTTTTTAATTATAGTGTGCTGTTTCCGTTCCTGGATGAGCAGATAGAAGTACATTCTTAGAGTGTTTTTGGTTTCTTTCCATTATACTGTACAGTGTAATCAAACTGTTCATGAACACCGTCATTTGAACGCAGTTCTTTGTTGATTGTAACTATTTTCGGGAGAGTATATATAATGGAAGCAATACAATTTTTCAACACAGTTGCATTCCTCAGCTGTGACCAACGTGCACACGGCGAGAATTATGTTATTTTAGATTCAATTTAAAAGTTCTTTGATGACAACATTTCATGTGAAAGTGCGTGGATTGTTTTCAAAGAGTGTTCCCTGATAATAAGTGGGTTTTAACAAAAACTTTCAAGTTTTCATGATTTGTACATCAGGTGAGGGCTCATGTACACCAATTTTTTATAACTTTTTCTTTGGCTAGAGCTACTAATTTCGTGAAAGAAAAAAAAGAAAAAAACCAAAGTATTTGTTTTATCTAACACCCACACCGCTCAAGTTGCACACCGTGCCTTGCGCACTTTTTTTTCTGGCATGAGTAACTATTTTGAGTGAGACCGACCAACGTAACATACATCGGTAATTATGTTAGTTGGGATATCACTGTCTGTCTCATACTCTTTCCCCCCCCCCCCCCCCCCCCCCCAACTGTGTCTATATTGTTGCCAAGGTATGGATGATTCAACATCTTGTAGCGGTGTTTCTTCAAGTGCAATATTGTTATAGTTTCCAGCGTTTATTCTCATGATCTTTGTTTTTCTCATGTATTTTCAGACCCACTTGTTGTGACCTCTCATTAAGTGTTTTCATGTTGCCTTGCATCTCATTACGGCTCTACATGTCATGTTTTCATATGCTTTATTTATTAAGTTAATGATCTTGGGAATTCCACAATGCCTCATCAATTTCCAAAGTGATTCTCTGAGTACACTAAATGCCTTTCCATAGTTCACAAATCCAATGTAGTGGGGAATTCCATTCCAAGCTTTATTCCACTATTATTCTCAATGTGTCAATCTGGTGTTGCCTAAAACTTGCTTGTTCATCTCTCAGTTGTCTATGGCTTCTTTAAATCTCTCAAAATGGTCCTGTTTAATATTTTTCCTGGCTCTGATAGTAACATTATTTCTCTGTAATCTGTGAAATGTCCCTTCTTAGGCAACTTGACCAGATATCCTTCCTTACATTCTGCTGGTATTTCTTCTCTCTCCTAGACTTTGCCAAGTAGTTTGTATAATATCTCTGCAGAGGTATCAATATCTTATGATGGCCTTTGCTGGAATGCCATCTGGACCAGCTGCTTTTCCATCTGTCAGAAGCTTCATGTCTTTCTTTATTTCTTCCTTGGTTGGTCTTTCACAGCTGATTTGTAGTTCCTCTTCTGCTGGCTGGATGTCTGGGGGATTTTGTAGTGCTGGTCTATTGAGAAGTTCCTCAAAATTTTCTGTCCACCTCTTCATTTGCTCTTGTATATTACTAAGCAGTCATCCATTCTTGACTGATGAGGCAATTAGCTTGCTTGTATTTCCCTGTTAGCTTCTTTGTGTTGTTGTACAGGTCCTTCATATTTCCTTTGACTGCAGCTTCCTCTGCTTCCCTTGCTAACTCCTCAATATATTTCCTCTTGCCTCCTTTGATGTTTCACATGATATGTATTCTACACTTACTCTATTAAATAATAATTGTGGTGATGATGATGATGAAAACAATGATAATGAGCCCACTGACCTTAATTTTCCCACCTTTGCCCCACACAGCAACTCCTGACTTGTCATTTTTGCCTGTAGCCACAGCAAGACTAGCATCATGGAGGGTAGTAAATATGAGCTTGTTCTGTAGACATGACACGCCACATGTCACATGACATTATGTCAACATTTAAAAAAGGGCTGCAGTAAAATTATTTATTCATTCATCATACTTCAGCTCCCCAAGGAGCATAGGGCTTCAACAAACTTATGCTGTCTTCCTGTCCTGTGCCATCAGCTCAAGGTCTTACCATGTCTGTCTCCAGTTCTCTTCTCCATGTGTTGTTTGGTCTGTCTCTACCTCTCTTCTCCATGTGTTGTTTGGTCTCTCTCTACCTCTCTTACCATGGGGATTTCAGAACAAGGACTGTCTTGTAATGCTAACAACAGGTTTCCTCTATTCATCACCAGCATCTTCTTGTTCCAGTGGCACTTCTATGGTTCTTGTCATCAGTTCCACATAGGTAATCTTGTCATACCATTTCAATCTTTCGCAAGCCCCCACATCTGTAAGTTCTTGGTTGGTTTTTTTATTCTACATGTTTCAGAAGCATACAATGGAATTGACCTGACATTTGATTTGAAGATTCT
The DNA here is from genome assembly GCA_024509875.1 of Oreohelix idahoensis. Lineage (NCBI taxonomy): Eukaryota > Metazoa > Mollusca > Gastropoda > Stylommatophora > Oreohelicidae > Oreohelix > Oreohelix idahoensis. The sequence continues at coordinate 135,385 of JAMPIV010016003.1, read as the reverse complement.
TAATTCTGTGTTGGACTTCTTTTGATCTCCATAAATTTTTAAATACAGTGAATTCTTCTCTTGTCTTTTGTGTTGTTATTCTGATAAAATTGATTACAGAAAGCAAAATATTTTTCCTTAAGAGTTTTACCTGATTTCACAAGGCACACCTTTCAGCCTAAACACATCAATTATGTTACCATGTATATCCAAACACAAAAGCCCTTGTACTCTAATAGTGGTGTAGACGTCAGTTGTATGAAAGAAGCAGCACAATAGACACATCGGAAGTTTTGCATTAACCTTACATCAGCCATAGCACCTTTTACGATTTCTTGTAAATGTTTGAGTAGTCAAGTTGTTAGAGGGTTCACTTCTAAAGGAACAGATATCTGTTTCAAAGCCAGGTCACATCACGCTTCAGTCTTCTTCTTTGATCTTTAGCCGCTGACCGTCAAAGCAGTCAGTGGCCATCACGCCTGGTGGCGTCTTGTAGGGCAACAACAAATAGATTCCACTTTGCTCGATCGGTGGCCATCCTTCGTACAGTGCCCCAACTCTGGTTCATTCTTTGCATCTCAGCCTCCACAGTCCTCCGCCAGGTTGTTTTTGGTCGGCCTCGCTTTTGTTTTCCTTCAGGGGTCCATAGAATAGCTGTTCTTGTGATGGCATTGGGGTCTCTTCTGATGACATGGCCAACCCAGCTCCAGCGTTTGCCAGTTATGATGGTGTTCATGTCCTCTTGCTTGCTCCGAGTAAGCAGATCTTGGTTGGTGATGGTATTCGGCCAAAAGATTTGGAGAATTTTTCTTATGCATGTTGTGTGAAAAGAGGACATTTTCAACATTTCCTTCTCTGTAACTCTCCAGCATTCCGCACCATAGAGTAGCACAGAAAGCACACAGCTCTGATATAATCTTAATTTTGTGCTTGTGCTGTATTGAGAGGACTTTCAGATGTTGTTTAGGCTAAAAAAGGCTGTTCTTGCTTTGTTCATTCTGTTGTTGATGTCTTTGGTTGCTCCGCCGTCTGGTGTTACTATGCAGCATGCATCCTAGGTATGTGAAGGTGTCTGTCTGAGCGTCATGACCCCTGTCTTCTTTAGATTGATGGTCAAGCCCACCTGCTGGCTATACTTATTAAGTCTTTCCGTTTTTTTTCTGGATGTGTTGATGCGAATGTGATAGTAGTGCAATGCCATCTGCATATTCCAGATCTTCCAACGTAGAAAATGTAGTCCATCTTATTCCTCTTGGACTGCCCTCTGTTGTCTGTCGCATCACCCAGTCTATAACTGTTAAGAATAGAGTGGTTGATAAGGTGCATCCCTGTCGTACTCCTGTCTTCACCTCAAAGGTTAGGTTGCTCTCCCTACGCTACACGTAAAGTTGGCATAGAGGCTTTTTATGATTGACACTATGCAGCTTGGAATTCCATAAACCCTCAGTATTTTCCATAAACTGTTCCTATGTATACTGTCAAAAGCCTTTTCAAAATCAACGAAATTAATGTACATCTGTCTCTGCCATTCTGAGCACTGCTCTATAATGTTTCTGAGGGTAAATATATGATCTACACATCGTCTTTTCTTTCTAAATCCTGCTTGTTCTTTCCTCAGTTTGTCGTCTACTGCTTCAGTCTACCCAGATGTAAAAATGGGTGCCAGACTCTGCTCTGACCTAAGAAAGTAAAGGCAGCAAGGAAGGAACTGGTCACACCACCTTATAAAAGCTGAGATCTACTTTATAAGTGAAATCTCTAACACTTGACTCTCCTATATCAGTATCTGCAATGGGATTAAATTTTTTTTTTTTTTAAATTTCTTGTCATTGTTTTCCTGCCCCTGAACTTATGGATAAAGAAGAGTCATACCTGTCAACCTGTACGAATTTTTCGTACAATGTACATATTTTTGATACTTTTAGCAGTGTACGGCCGTACAGACTCGTTGTACGGGTTTTTCCCCCTCTCCAAATAAAAAAATGGAAAAACAATTAAAAAATTTTTTTTTTTAAATACAAAAATAATTCTAAAAATATTTTCCAACCCAAGTCTTTTAAAACTTTTAATCAGAAAATAGGCACTCCTCCGAATACCGGTCCCAACTTACTCAATAAGGTTTGTGTTAGAAAATATCCCTTACAGGGCCTCATTTTGACTTATAATTTTAAAAAAATATATATACGAGTAGAAATGAATGGGAAACTAAATTATTGGCATGAACAACAAGGTTGCCACTCAAGTTCTAGAGATAAACACAGATTTTCTTCTTAAAAAACCCCAGAAATACCTAGATTATTTTATGCCTCAAATACACTGGATAGACGATGCTTACACAATCTTTTAGTGCAACTTTAGCACAAATAAGCTGTGCGATTCCAATTTTTATTTATTTCTTCATTTTTATTTTATTTTTTTTTATTACCAAAAATTCACAATTATATTAAAATGATTTAATTAACACCCTAATATATGAACTCTTCAAAATGAGATATTTTAACAGTAACATACTTACAGTAGTTACATTATCAAAATGTTCCTCAAATCAAATATAAAATGTTAGTTGTAACTTGTTACAGTTGAAAATTGTCACTTGTCAGCGACTCGGCATCCATGTCGACAACTTCTCCTTCGTCAAGATCATATGCATGAATTGACAACGTGAAATCTTGATTGTGGTTCCAAAGTCTTTGCATATCTCTGCCGATAACGTCCTTCACGCACATCTTCAACCACGTTTTTACTAAGATTAAACTTATGACTTCTTCTTCTTCGTTCACCCTCAGATGTCAACTTGAATAAGTTCAAAGAAAGCGGTGGTCAGCCTGAGGCTGTTGATATCTCCGTAGATCTTCTCCAGGAATGGTACTGGTGATGGCCATATGCGTCTTCTCCGCTCCTCATATGTTGGGCACCTCTGAAGCAGGTGTTCGGCAGTCATTTTACCAGTGCCACAGTCACACTCATCCGTAGTTCCTATCTTTAATTTGTTGAACAGATGGTATCTCAATCTGTTATGACCAGTGCGAAGTCTGAAGATTACCACTTGTTCACTTCTGCTGAGCTGGTAATACGGATCATTTTTTGTGTGGCCTGGATGCTCTTCTTCCCACTTGTGCCTGTACCTGCGCTTGATAAAACTCTTGGACTCCTCATAGGTTATATTTCTGTCAAGTTGAAGTTTTCCCCCTTCCTTTGCCAATCTGTAAGCCTCTTCATTTCCAGGGATGTTGCGGTGAGAAGGGATCCACTGTATCACGACTCTTTCTTTTGTATTGATGACATAGTCTGTGAAGTGTTACTCTTAGGTCATCCAGTTCAGCATTACTGTGACTTTTCAGCGTTGTAATCACTGACAGCGTATCTGAGAAGATAGCTACTGGTCTCTCTGAGCTTTCTTCTGTCATTAGAATTTCTGATGCAGTTTTTAAGGCCTCTGCTGTGAAGTTACTTGAAAATTTCCCTGTTGCGAGTGCTATCTTTTTTTGTGTGCCATTGCTTAAGCTCATGAAGACTCCTCCACCCCCATCTTCTGTTGCATTAGTTGCTGATCCATCTGTGTATGCATGAAACGTATGACAAACTCCAACTTTGGCAACTGCTTGCTTGGCTAGTATTCGATTGGAAACTGTTTCACACAAAAGCTTGTTGGTTTGTTTAGTTTTAACTAAGTTAACCTTCGAAAACACACTTTCGACATATGCTGAGGAGTGAGATAGTGCCATAAGCGTGCACATGAGGTCAGCCAAAACATACAATTTCTTCTGTTTATTAGCATCTGTTACTTGTTGCAGTCCAGCCAGAATGCGGACGGATCCTCATCCACCAGATGTCCAAGATCTTTTCGGTACGATGCCATTTCTCGCCTTTGATCAGACAAACGATCAATGCTCTCTTCTTCTTCATCATCCTGAAAAGGACGCTGGTTGTGTTGTGTCCGTTTACAGCGAAGCTGCGATATTTGCGCCTTTCGGCCGACACATCCGATTTCAGCACGGCATTTTGGGGATCGAATTAGCCTTCCCTTTTCGATCCCTACTCACTCAGCCAGACTGCAGTAATGCAGCCTGTTCCTAGGACCACCACTTGGAGGTAGAGTAGGGTCTTGGTCAGCTCTGGTTCACTGACCATGACGCAAGCAGTCTAGCTTTCAGGCTCTCTTCTGAAACAACTGTTGGGAACTGCGCTGCTAATGGAATGACAGAAGGTTTGTTGATCTCGAGAGCATGCTTTGGATCCAACAGCTGATGTAAACGAGTCAAAAAACAACGTCATTGATGTGGTTAAAAACAAGAATTAAATTTAAGTGGAATAAAAAATATATAGCACATAATTTTTTACATTTAATTATAAATATAATGTATAATGCTCAGTGCCCAGAATTTATTGTAAATGTCAATTGTCAAATATACCCAGATTAATGCAGATTTGGAAAACAAATACCCAGATACCCAGACGGAAGCCAAAAAACCCAGATCTAGTAAAAAATACCCAGCTGTGGCAACACTGATGAACAACAACCGTATGATCATTTTTTTTTTCTTAACCAGCGGCACTTGGGCTTTCAGCCCTTCGGCCCAATGACATGTCATTGCGAGGCTGGGCAACCTGAGGACTTTCCTTCCAACCCGGTCAGGAGCTTCGCTCCTTCCCATCCACAGAGGGTTTATCACAGGAGCCGTTCAGGCTGTTGAGTCAAATTTCCGGCCGTAAACATTTCTTCAAACGCTGACGCCCGGGTTTGAACCATGAACACCTGGTCGCCAGTACAACGCCGAAGCCATTACACCAGCGCGGCTCCCACCGTATGATCATAGATGCCATGGTTTAATCGACCAACGTTGTTGTAGCCTCGCCAAGCATCGGTGACAATTGTGATTCCTGGTAAGGCATGATTACATATAATGCGTTCCAGTGTTGCCGCATCTCGCCTTGCCACAACCTCCAACCAGCAACGACCACTACCGCGTTCAACCAGTCCAACTACCCATTGACCACGGCGAAATCGACCACGATGGTACTTGCGGTGGAAAAAGTAGCTCTCGTCAACTTCAACGAACACTGACTGTCCATTAGCATCAAATCCTCCCAGCTGAGGGTTGTTGAGCAGCAGCCAGTTGTAACATTCTAAACGAAAATAGTTATTGTAATTAACAATAGTGTCATAACTTGTCAACCTCTCGAAAAACATCACATGTTTCGACTTCACCTCGAACAGCCAGTAAAACATTATCATCACAATTTTTTCCGTTGCCAGTTCACAATTGGCAAAGAACGAACCTGTCCGTACACTGCAACGACAATTACAATTACGGCACCGCCAAGAGAATCTGTCAGAACATTCCAAACGAGAAACTAAAGACATCAGACGTCCGCAAGAAGAACAGTTTACGGCGTTTCTTATTAATCGGTGTGTAGCAAGCCACTGTAACTATTGGAGTTTGTTGTTCATTAATGTATACAAGTCACTAGGTCTGACATCTACAGCTGTTGTTGAACTGGTAGAACATTGTTGCTGATCTGTGTCTGAGCTGATGGTCTGCCTGGCATTATTAATATTTTTATCTCAAATGCACAAATTCGCAAGGAAAAATTATCAATTTATTCACAACTTTGGAAGAAAAGAAATGGTCTTCACTCACTGTATCGGAATATCGAAATGATAATGTTACAGCGGGAAAAAACTTGTAATTTTATTTTATTATTATTTTTTTTTAATGTAAAACTTTTGGCGAGGCGCGTCCCGTTCAACCTAGTCGGTTATATTAGGGCGCATGTCCAAATATAAAAGACCCTTAAGTCTGAGATTAAACAGTAATTTTTTTTCCCCATTTTATGTCGCCCCTGAACCGGCATTACCAAATGAGGCCCTGTAAGGGATATTTTCTAACACAAAAATATTGAGTCATTTGGGACCGGTATTCGGAGGATTGCCAGAAAATATTTTCTAGCCCTGGTTGTTTTAAACCAATTTTTTAAATTCCTGGAATCTCCGCATCTGTTTTTAAACTGAGGTCTCTCCCAGCAAGCAATCAAATCCTTTTATACCAAACAATTCGGCAAAAACTTTGAATTCGGCCTCAAACACTTTCGGTTTTCTGCGTGACGTGACGTATTTTTAAAGTTACCTGTTCTCAACCACCCTTGCCAAGACACTTCAACGCCATTTTGTTTAAAAAAACCTTAAGTACTTATAAATTGGTTAAATATTGCTGTTGTTTTGCTTTGTTGCAATTTAATCGCTGTCTTAATCTTTCCAGTTATATCTTGCCCTTCAATATATTTCCGATAAATTAATGTCATAATATTCTGCATTGGCCCTACATAACTAGAAAAAAAAGTTTGTTTCCGTTGAGTAGGCCTACTTTATTCCAGAGGTCGAGATTCACTGCTTTATTTTTTAATAAAGTGGCGATCTATTATCACTGGTCTAGGCTACCAACTTTTAAACAATAATTTTGTAAATTCTTGGTAGTACGTTTTTTTCTTCCTAGATTTGATATTTTGTTCATAATTTGGTTAATTTATATATTTTTTGCTGTTAGCTGTTTGATTTGCTTCATTGTATTTTATTTTTGTCGTTCTCTTAATCTTTCCAGTTATATTTTGACTTTTTAAATATTTCCAATAAATTAATAGAATAAAATTCTGTGTAGGCCCTACAAAAGTAGAGAAAAAAAAATGTGCGTTGAGTAGGCCTACCTACTTTATTCCAGCGGTCGAGATTCGCTGCTTTATTTTTTAATAAAGTGGCAATCTATTATCCCTGGTCTAGGCTACCAACTCTTAAATAATAATTTTGTACACTTTTGGTGGCACGTTTTTCTTCCTAGATTTGATATTCTGTTCATAATTTGGTTAATTTTTTGCTGTTAGCCGTTTGCTTTGCTTCGTTGTATTATTATTTTTTATTTTTATGTCGTTTTCTTAATCTTTCCAGTTATATTTTGGTCATTTAAATATTTCCAATAAATTAATGCCATAATACTCTGTGTCGGTCCTACATAACTAGAAAAAAAAGTTTGTTTGCGTAAACTTCGCTGCTTTATTTTTCAATTAAAAAAAATCCACACAGACTGCAGGAGGTCCATGAACGTGGACACACTCACTTCTTTGTTACAGTGTAAGATTCACATTGATACATGCTGTGCAGACTTTAAGCCCACAAATGCAATTCTGCAAAGTGCTAAAAGTGCATGTGTTGATTATAATACAAAACACTGTGCATCGAAAGAATAGTACCTCACGATCACTAAGTTTTTTTTATATATAAAGAACAGCATGAGACTATTAGCATGTTTTATACCACACTAATTCAAATGCTAATAGATTTGTATATGTCATTTCTGGTTTTAAAACTGTATTGTGTATTCTTCTTCTTCTTCTTCTTCGTTCGCCCTGAAAAGGACGGTGGTTGCGTTGTGTCTGTTTACAACGTAGCTGTGATATCTGCACCTTTCGGTCGACACATCCGACTTCTGCACGGCATTTTTTAGGACCGGGTTTGCCTTCCCATTTCGATCCACACTCGCTCAGCCAGCCTGCACAGCTGCAGACTGTTTCCAGGACCACCACGTGGAGGTGGAGTGCGGTCTTGACCAGCTCTGGTTCGCTGGTCCTGACGCAGGCAGTCAAGCTATGAGTCGCTGACTGCGGTCTCTATTGCTGCGTCTTGAGGTCCCGTATTGTGTATAATTGATTAACATATTTTTTGCGTAAGGATTTTTAGGTGCTTGTAAGGATTTTTTTGGTCTGGCGTACAGGTTTTTGTCTCAGGAGGTTGACAGGCATGATTAAAGTGATCCCAAAACATCCCATGCTTCTGTTGTGTCCTTCGTTCATAAAACTAACTTCTACACCATTTTTGTCCCGTGTACTTCCCGGGGGTCTCTGGTGAGACACAGAAAGAATAGGCCTACTACTACCTCAGGTATGCCATACAAGGCCTACTACTACCTCAGGTATGCCATACAAGGCCTACTACTACCTCAGGTATGCCATACAAGGCCTACTACTACCTCAGGTATGCCATACAAGGCCTACTAATACCTCAGGTATGCCATACAAGGCCACTAATATGAGATTGTGCATGGGTGTTGGCAACCTCATCATGTAAGACATACTGCTACAGGAACCACCATAACTAGAGCATGTTAATGCTTATAGAGGGCTTCCTGCACAGTGAGCAACTGGAGCTGTAGCTTCCTGCACAGTGAGCAACTGGAGTTGTAGCTTCCTGCACATTGAGCAACTGGAGTTGTAGCTTCCTGCACATTGAGCAACTGGAGCTGTAGCTTCCTGCACAGTGAGCAACTGGAGCTGTAGCTTCATGCACAGTGAGCAACTGGAGTTGTAGCTTCTTGCACAGTGAGCAACTGGAGTTGTAGCTTCCTGCACAGTGAGCAACTGGAGTTGTAGCTTCCTGCACAGTGAGCAACTGGAGTTGTAGCTTCCTGCACAGTGAGCAACTGGAGCTGTAGCTTCATGCACAGTGAGCAACTGGAGTTGTAGCTTCTTGCACAGTGAGCAACTGGAGTTGTAGCTTCCTGCACAGTGAGCAACTGGAGTTGTAGCTTCCTGCACAGTGAGCAACTGGAGTTGTAGCTTCCTGCACAGTGAGCAACTGGAGTTGTAGCTTCCTGCACAGTGAGCAACTGGAGTTGTAGCTTCATGCACAGTGAGCAACTGGAGTTGTAGCTTCATGCTTCAAAAGGAGTGAAATCGAAAATTAAGATGGAGATACTATTTTTTTTTTTTATGATAATAATTATGAGATGATGACAACTGTAACCAAGGTGAAGTGGGTTTAGTCTCCAGCAGAGGTGAACAAATCAACAAGAAAGTGACAAGTGGGCCCACCTGTCTAGAGAGTAAAGGAGATGTGATGGGGAAGGGAATACTTCTGGTGATAAGACTGCCTCTTTTTTGCATTGCTCTGTATAGAGCTTCTTATCGTTATGAGATCCTGAACAGTTCAGATATCGTGTGGTCCTTAAAGGCTGACATGATACCGAGGTGCTTTCTTTTTCCTTCATTCACTGGTCCATGCAGTCACTGTTAAAGCTGTGGTCTTGCAGTTGAGTTTCTGTAGCTAATGTTTTAAATAATGCTGTTTCCAGCCCCATACACAAGCCCCTCTGTTTGCCTTGTATGACATGCCTAAAGCAGCAGTTGTCATATTCCATCCTGACCTTCTAACAGACCCACGGTGTTTCTGGTGGAATGAACAGTAAGTCAAAAAATCTGGCAGAATGAAGTGCTGATGACACAAACTAGACATCTGATCAAACTACAAATGAACTAATGAAATGGGTGACGCATTCTTATCATGTGTGTGATAAAACATTTGACGCATACCTATAAAATAAGAGGGGGTACAGGATACCTGGTCATGCCTTCAAAGTGTCATCCTTCTACTGTATTTTATTTCTTGCCAGTGCTGGGAATTGAACCCATTCCACCTTGGTTATGACTTCCAAACTCACTCATGGTTTCATGCATTCTGCCAACTTTTCAATAATTGTGAAAATAATTTTATTGTATATAAATTTACTGTCCTGAATTCTACAGCCCATTGCAGCTGTCCCACAGCCAGCCTTATGTCTGTTCTACAGCTTTACTGAGTCTTTTAAGTGCCTTTTTTCTTGACTGTCCCTTCAGACTCAACTGTTTCAGTAGATCATACACTAAGGCGATCACTCAATTTCTTGCATCTGTTTCTACAACTTAAGTTAGATGCCAAAGCAGATAGAAGAAGAAAAAAAAGAGGAATGGAGGACATAAATACCTTCATTACTGTGAATTCTTCAAGACCTTTCCCAAATTCTGCAACACTCATGATAGTCTGCTCTGGGAGGTAAAAAAAAAGAAAAAAAGAATTAAATACATACATTATTCATTTTCTTTCTTTCTGTAAGTTGTTTTTTTTAAAAAATGTCACTATAACAGAATCACTGTGTAGTACCTAGGGGTCTCTAATGTCACTATAACAGAATCACTGTGTAGTACCTAGGGGTCTCTAATGTCACTATAACAGAATCACTGTGTAGTACCTAGGGGTCTCTAATGTCACTATAACAGAATCACTGTGTAGTACCTAGGGGTCTCTAATGTCACTATAACAGAATCACTGTGTAGTACCTAGGAGTCTCTAATGTCACTATAACAGAATCACTGTGTAGTACCCAGCCAGGGGTCTCTAATGAGACACAAGAAGAGTAGGAAGCACTACTCCGTCAGGCATGTCATACAATGGAACTAATATGAGGTTGGCAACCTCATTATGTCAAACAAACTGCTTCAGAAACCACAGCTCCAAGAGAATGTGAGTACTTTGTGCTGGCTTCCTGTCAGGTGACCAGCTACAGCGATGGTTCCATACTTCATTGGGAGCAGAAAGGAAAATGATGATGATGATTATAACAGTAATATGTACTAGGAAAGTTCTACTCTCACACATTTTTCCAGTATTTAAAACAGATGATGATTATAACGGTAATATGTACTAGGAAAGTTCTACTCTCACACATTTTTCCAGTATTTAAAACAGATGATGATTATAACGGTAATATGTACTAGGAAAGTTCTACTCTCACACATTTTTCCAGTATTTAAAACAGATGATGATTATAACGGTAATATGTACTAGGAAAGTTCTACTCTCACACATTTTTCCAGTATCTAAAACAGATGATGATTATAACAGTAATATGTACTAGGAAAGTTCTACTCTCACACATTTTTCCAGTATTTAAAATAGATGATGATTATAACGGTAATATGTACTAGAAAAGTTCTACTCTCACACATTTTTCCAGTATTTAAAACAGATGATGATTATAACAGTAATATGTACTAGGAAAGTTCTACTCTCACAGATTTTTCCAATATCTAAAACAGATGATGATTATAACAGTAATATGTACTAGGAAAGTTCTACTCTCACACATTTTTCCAATATCTAAAACAGATGATGATTATAACAGTAATATGTACTAGGAAAGTTCTACTCTTACAAATCTTTCCAATATCTAAAACAGATGATGATTATAACAACAAATGTACTAGGAAAGTTTTACTCACACATTCTTCCAGTATCTAAAACAGATTGTCGTAGATTTGTGATAGGTGATTAAGACTTAGTTTGGTCCCTTCTGAATAGACATAGACATAAGTGATAGCTCAGTGGGAGGTGATACAATAGAAATAGATTTCACGAGTGAGGTGGAGAAAATATAGTAGATTCTGTCTCTGAACCTCGAGAAGCTTCTCTCAGTCAGCCTATCATCTACAACAGAGTTAGATTAGTCAGACAAATCTAATATAATATATAGTAGTATATATATATATATATATCTCCCATACACACACACACATAAGTGAAACTATGACAATGGAAATATAGATAATTGGGAACAAACTGACCGACACACTGGGATAAGTTTATGTAAAGTTCAATTATCATAATAATCTTCCATCACAACATATAAAATTACATCAAAACATATACAAATAGTCATAAAGTCAATGAATTGCTACAAGAATGATAAACCCATTGGTATGATCCTTTCCCTCGATGTATAGCCCACAGTCCTGTTAGAAGAAAAGTGATAGCCCCAAAGAGTCACGGATACATATGATTTAGTCTAAGATTTCCCTTTAAAGGTATGAACAGACTTGGATACTCTGATCTATCCTAAGGACAATATTGTTAGCAAAAAAACTTGCATAAGAAATTTAAAACAGCAAAATGGGTGCCAAAATACAACAATAAAGTAATCACTCAGTCCTGTATTCAGTCAGCCGTGATCACTAGCTTTCGTTCGTACTTACAGCTTTGGTAGCCACTTCTGGACAAACAATTTTTAGGACATGCACATACAGAATCTCCAGGGTTAGACATTGGCCAAGGGAACCCCAGCTCCAAAAAGATAGGTTGAATTCGCTTCTTCAGGGAACGTTTCCTTGGTATTTCTTATTAGGCCTAGGGATATCTGGTTCTGTCACATTAAAATAGTCCAGGCACGAACGTTAACAGCGAGCAAAGTGTCAATAGCTTAGATTTCTAGTAACTAGGAATGTCAGGTAACTGCCTTCTCTCAGTATAGGATTTTATTTGGTCACACCACATACTAGTCACAACTCCGTCGGAATGTTTATTGATTGTAATATTTTACTTGCCACAAGGGCTGAAATGTACTTGAGGTTTCTCTCAGGAAGAATTAAATCTGGCGCGATAGGCCAGTTACTTTATTTAAATCTTAAAGTTTATGGAATGGGTACTCTGTCGTTCTGGATGCCAATGCAATGCCAGACAGGTTTTACTTTATACACCCAAGTCTTTAAGAATAAAATGTTTATGTTCTTCACAGATACTACTCAGTACTCAACGCTGGCAAAGTTAGGTCACCCCAGTTTCACTGAATAAAGAGAAAACAACATATAAAATACTTATACATACTATTCCCTCGGTTATAACTTACATTATAAACTGCAAGCGTAGCGCTTGTCTTATCATTTAAATCTCCCGTGAAATAAGTTATATTCACAAAATCCGTCATCATGAATTAGAAATACATACGTATTTCGTCAATACTCAATGATGAATCAGTGCAGTTATAAGTTAGTTAAAATATTCTCGACTGATTATTCGCAGTTTAATTTAATTCATTTACAGCTGCATGAGTTTAAGCTAGAAATTATAATATATTCTGCTTTCCACTGTAACATGTCGACTAGCGAATATAACAGACTTAATATTAATTTCTTCTGCACAGAAATCTAACTAGTAAAATGAAAATAAGCGATTTATCACTAGATCACTCAACACAATAGAATATTAAATATTACCTCCACACAGAACTACAGATTAAACCACGAACTAGAATCCTTCAATATAATGGTAGTCTAGAACTCGGCAAAATGTTGCCAAGAAACTCAGAACTTTGCAATACACAAGATATTTCCTAGCACGAGTGATCTGTCTACTGCAGATTTAGGAATATGAATGACTAGTCTAAAACTCTCTCGAGTAGATATATCTTAAACAGACAAAGGATCCCACGTTATTTCGCAAATCCGAAATAGCCTCCCCTTCTCGTCTCTTAACACTTCACATACTAGACGCAGGCCCTAACTGCCATCACCTGTCAATATACGTCTTAACGCCTCACCCGACTACTTCTCATTTCTGAGCGCAGCAGATTGGCGCCTACTAACGCCGAGAACTCAGCCGAAGAAACGCTGTGTCAGGTGAAAATGTAGACGATATGTCTGCCATCATGTCTGACGAAAACGAATTTCTCACACCATTCGCTCACATCCCGGGACTGACACGATTATGCAATACAATGCGTTTCCAGTATGAGAAAAGAAACGGCAAAGTCAGAATGGGAAAATAATATTTGTCGCAAACGAACGAATGCGAAAAAAACCCCCAGGAAAAGGATAAAAGAGCGATAATAAAGTAGAGGACACGAGTAGAAAAGAAAAGAATATAGAACATTTATTGATCATAAATCTCTGTGCGACACAGATGATGATTATAACAGTAATATGTAGCCTACTTGGAAAGTTCTACTCTCACAAATTTTTCCAGTATGTAAAACAGATGATGATTATAACAGTAATATGTACTAGGAAAGTTCTATTCTCACACATTTTTTCAGTATCTAAAACAGATGATGATTATAACAGTAATATGTACTAGGAAAGTTTTACTCTTACTCTCACACATTTTTCCAGTATCTAAAACAGATGATGATTATATCGGTAATATGTACTAGGAAAGTTCTACTCTCACACATTTTTTCAGTATCTAAAATAGATGTTGATTAAATATGTACTAGGAAAGTTCTACTCTCACACATTTTTCCAGTATATAAAACAGATGATGATTATAATGGTAATATGTACTACGAAAGTTCTACTCTCACACATTTTTTTCAGTATCTAAAACAGATAATTATTATAACGGTAATATGTACTAGGAAAGTTCTACTCTCACACATTTTTTCATTATCTAAAACAGATGATGATTATAACAGTAATATGTACTAGGAAAGTTTTACTCTCACACATTTTTCCAGTATCTAAAACAGACGATGATTATAACCGTAATATGTACTATGAAAGTTTTACTCTCACAAATTTTTCCAGTATCTAAAACAGATGATTATTATAACGGTAATATGTACTAGGAAAGTTCTACTCTCACACATTTTTTCAGTATGTAAAACAGATGATGATTATAACGGTAATACTAGGAAAGTTTTACTCTCACACATTTTTCCAGTATCTAAAACAGATGATGATTATAACGGTAATATGTACTAGGAAAGTTCTAGGAAAGTTTTACTCTCACACATTTTTCCAGTATCTAAAACAGATGATGATTATAACAGTAATATGTACTAATAAAGTTTCACTCTCACACATTCTTCCAGTATCTAAAACAGATGATGATTATAACAACAAATGTTTTAGGAAAGTTCTACTCTCACACATTTTTCCAGTATCTAAAACAGATGATGATTATAATGGTAATATATACTAGGAAAGTTCTACTCTCACACATTTTTCCAGTATCTAAAACAGATGATGATTATAGCGGTAATGTGTACTAGGAAAGTTCTACTCTCACACATTTTTTCAGTATCTAAAACACATGACGATTATAGCGGTAATATGTACTAGGAAAGTTCAACACTCACACATTTTTTCAGTATCTAAAACAGATGATGATTATATCGGTAATATGTACTAGGAACGTTCTCCTCTCACAAATTTATTCAGTATCTAAAACAGATTATGATTATAACGGTAATATGTACTAGGAAAGTCTACTCTCACACATTTTTTCAGTATCTAAAACAGATGATGATTAAATATGTACTAGGAAAGTTCTACTCTCACACATTTTTCCAGTATCTAAAACAGATGATGATTATAATGGTAATATGTACTAGGAAAGTTCTACTCTCACACATTTTTTTCAGTATCTAAAACAGATAATTATTATAACGGTAATATGTACTAGGAAAGTTCTACTCTCACACATTTTTTCATTATCTAAAACAGATGATGATTATAACAGTAATATGTACTAGGAAAGTTTTACTCTCACACATTTTTCCAGTATCTAAAACAGACGATGATTATAACCGTAATATGTACTAGGAAAGTTTTACTCTCACACATTTTTCCAGTATCTGAAACAGATGATGATTATAACGGTAATATGTACTAGGAAAGTTCTACTCTCACACATTTTTTCAGTATCTAAAACAGATGATGATTATAACGGTAATATGTACTAGGAAAGATTTACTCTCACACATTTTTCCAGTATCTAAAACAGATGATGATTATAGCGGTAATATGTACTAGGAAAGTTCTACTCTCACACATTTTTTCAGTATCTAAAACAGATGATGATTATAACAGTAATATGTACTAGGAAAGTTTTACTCTCACACATTTTTCCAGTATCTAAAACAGATGATGATTATAACGGTAATATGTACTAGGAGAGTTCTACTCTCACACATTTTTGCAGTATCTAAAACAGATGATGATTATAACAGTAATATGTACTAGGAAAGTTTCACTCTCACACATTTTTCCAGTATCTAAAACAGATGATGATTATAACAACAAATGTACTTGGAAAGTTCTACTCTCACACATTTTTCCAGTATCTAAAACAGATGATGATTATAATGATAATATGTACTAGGAAAGTTCTACTCTCACACATTTTTTCAGTATCTAATACAGATGATGATTATAGCGGTAATATGTACTAGGAAAGTTTTACTCTCACGCATTTTTTCAGTATCTAAAACAGATGATGATTAAATATGTACTAGGAAAGTTCTACTCTCACACATTTTTCCAGTATCTAAAACAGATGATGATTATAATGGTAATTTGTACTAGGAAAGTTCTACTTTCACACATTTTTTTCAGTATCTAAAACAGATAATTATTATAACGGTAATATGTACTAGGAAAGTTCTACTCTCACACATTTTTTCATTATCTAAAACAAATGATGATTATAACAGTAATATATACTAGTAAAGTTTTACTCTCACACATTTTTCCAGTATCTAAAACAGACGATGATTATAACCGTAATATGTACTAGGAAAGTTTTACTCTCACTCATTTATCCAGTATCTAAAACAGATGATGATTATAACGGTAATATGTACTAGGAAAGTTCTACTGTCACACATTTTTTCAGTATGTAAAACAGATGATGATTATAACGGTAATACTAGGAAAGTTTTACTCTCACACATTTTTCCAGTATCTAAAACAGATGATGATTATAACGGTAATATGTACTAGGAAAGTTCTACTCTCACACATTTTTTCAGTATCTAAAACAGATGATGATTATAACAGTAATATGTACTAGGAAAGTTTCACTCTCACACATTTTTCCAGTATCTAAAACAGATGAAATTTTTAACAACAAATGTTTTAGGAAAGTTCTACTCTCACACATTTTTCCAGTATCTAAAACAGATGATGATTATAACAGTAATATGTACTAGGAAAGTTTCACTCTCACAAATTTTTCCAGTATCTAAAACAGATGATGATTATAACAACAAATGTTCTGGGAAAGTTCTACTCTCACACATTTTCCCAGTATCTAAAACAAGCAAAAATTTAATTTGTTAATCTTTTTTCCGCTTTCTCTCACCTCATTCTGTATAAACAAATGTAACGCTAAGAAATCTGATGAGAAAGTCTGGAGGGAGGTTGGGTCAAAGAGAAATCCTGGCAAAGATAAGAAAGAGAAAGGCAAAATATTTTTACGGCATGTTCTGAGAATAGAAAAGTTGGGTCATACAATCATCACTTTCCTGTTTGCTCCATACAGAGCATAGAAGCACTACTGCAGCTACTCCTCTTACAGGAAGCCTGCACCATGCATTCACACGCATCATACACAATAACAATGGCAAATTATAATCATTACTCTTTGGCTCCCAAGAAGCCCAGGCCTTCAACAACTTCATGCTAAGTCTTCCTGTCCCTTGCTAGCCTGTGTCATTCATTCAAGATATGTCAATGTCTTCTTTAACTTGTTCATACTTCTTTCCAGTTCTTCTCTCAGTGCTACAACATTCCAGGTGCCCAAACTGGAGATGTTCCTAGATGATAAAAGTGACTCAGCAACCGACTCCTTTTAGCTTTCTCTGAGTTATGTTATGAGAAATCATAACACAGGACCTCTTTCTGTCTTGGATGGCTGAGTTATGTTATGAGCCTTCATTACACAGACCTCTTTTTGTCTTGGATGGCTGAGTTATGTTATGAGCCTTCAGAACACAGGACCTCTTTCTGTCTTGGATTGCTGAGTTATGTTATGAGCTTTCATAATGCAGGACATCTTGTTGTCTTGTTATGCTGAGTTATATTATGAGCCTTCATAACACAGTACCTCTATCTGTCTTGGATGGCTGAGTTGTGTTATGAACCTTCATAACACAGGACCTCTTTCTGTCTTGGATGGCTGAGTTGTGTTATGGGCCTTCATAACACAAGACCTCTTTCTGTCTTGGATGATTGACATATTTCTGTCTACAAGATGGGGTAGCCAGCTTCATGCCCAACCCTCCTTAGCCGCTTCCTTCAACATGCATGGTAAAAGTACAGTGTTACTATCCTTTGCTCCCACTTCAGACTCCATGGGTCAGCACTGAGAAAGATCAAGGGGAATAAAAGGAAAGATGAAGACAGAGAGACAAGATAATTGATATACATGGCAAAGAAGAAGTTACAAACAGACTTGTAACAGATCAAGTAACAGACTTGTAACAGATCAAGTAACAGACTTGTAACAGATCAAGTAACAGAGGGTTGTAGAGAGAGAAAATCACCTAAGCTACTAGGCACTGGACTAGATAAAAAGTTGGTGCCATTCACATTCATCACTATTCACTACCCTACAGCTCCCTAAGGAACAGAAAGCCTATGTCACTGTTACGCACGGATCATTATTATTTTTCGTTTGTATAAACATTTTTCATATGTATGATCATTTTTTTGACTGAAGTGTGTATTATGTTTTCTATGGTCAAAGGGACATAATCCGAGTTATCGAAACTACAATTTTTTAGGAGTTTGCCTTCTCTTGTATAGAGACACGTTCGGTCTATAATTTCTTGAACGAAGCGTGACCACATCTCCTTATTTGGTAGTACCAGTCAACTATGGTAGATGTCTGAAACCTTTCTTAACGCTTCTTTTCATGACCATAAAAGGCGCGATTCTATAAGACTTTTATCTCGAATGTTCTTAGAATCGTCTTATTGTGAACGGCAACTCAGAGATTGTCGTTCTGCGCATGTCAAAAGCTGGGAGTTCGTTCTGTGTGTTCCGCCCAGTTCGGCAGTTGAGAAATGGTTTAAGAAGCGAGCAGACGCAACTGCGTCTTGTGATTCTCTGAGGGAAATACATTGTCGTTGTGAGTTAGTTAGCTAACTAGACTATTTCCCAGTATTATTCACGCCTGCCTGGAGGCATATGTTCATGGTTGATTTTCCGAAATAAGGTAATTCCTCTTGTATCGAACTTTATGCTATCATCTAGAGGTTCGTCATTTTGTCGCCTATTTGCTCGCCTGCGTGATGCAAAATGGAGAGGTACTTTGACTAGGATTAAGTCACCGGTATCTGTATACCTGAACTAGTTAAATATATATGGGTCGCTCTAGACCAACAAGACTATTGTCTGTGTTCCAGGATTCGTTATATCAGAGATCACGTCCAAGTCAGATGGTTAGACTTAGGAACATTATAAAGGTCGAGCTGACCTGTAGCCCATGTATGCTATTCACGTGCAGACAGTGAACGGACTTATTGTATACAACTGATCTGCTAGCATCAGAATGGGAGCATTTATTATTGTTTATGAACATTGAAGATCTGTAGCTGACACTGTTGCAGAAGTTATAGAAATTATTATTATTTATACAGCTTCACGAACTAGAACTCTATGATTTATGAATTTCTGAATCTATTGAACTGTGATGTCTTATGACGCATATATACAACAGCTGTCATTGCTGACTACAGAAATTGTTTTCAATGTGCCATATCATCTTGCTGAACTCGTTAACTATGTTGATGTCATAAGTATCATGACTGTTTTGTGGCGTGCAATAAATGGAAGAAACTTATACAACGAAGTTACCCTTTCTATGACTCTACACGTCATGTTGCCTGTGTGATAACCCTGTGAACTGTTCCACTACCACATACACAGCAACATCCTAAATCAGAGAAGACACCTACATCTTACACTTTAATACCAGGTGTCGATAAGGGTGGCAAGTTACCACTTCAGCTCAAATCCACCCTTATCATTTTTGGTGGCCAGAGCTGGTTCTATCATCTGATATTTTGGCGCACCATATCATTTTTGGTGGCCATAGGTTGGTTCACTCTGATTCCAGCTATCAAGGGGGTCAGCAAACCCAGACATCATCATCATACTAGATACAACTACAGCATCAACTACCACCTTACAAGAAATTTTATTGAAAGTATCCGGATTTTCTGACAGTTGCTGATTTTGAAACTACCCGGCGCTGCTCGGCAATATTGAAGTTTATGTAAAATTAGAAGGACAAGTACCGAGCGAATGGATTTCCTGATCTGGTGAAAAGAAGGACAAGTGCCGTAACAACTGTTCCGGTCTCAGGGGTACTGTTGCGGGTTCAGAAGGTCAAGTGCCGGTTAAATCAATTTAGAAGATTCAGAAGGTCAAGTGCCGTAACAACTGTTGCAGTATTAGAAGCTCTTTTCCTTCGTCATGGCTGTTTATGGGAGCAGAAGTTAATCAACGTTGGATCATTATCCTCAGAATGCTGATTACATCCTGTTCTGCACCGTGCTGACGCTGGATTTATAGAAGTTAAGTGGCCTGTTTTGTTTGTGAACTGTGCCCTTATGTTCTAACTGAGCCTTCTGTACTTTCACACTTTCTCCTATTGTTTTCATGATACATGTTTATATGTTATATGTTATTTGTTATTTGTATATTTATATGTTTATATTTCAGCGGGTTTTCTCGGTTGGGCGGTGTCTTTCAGTGGAAGATACCACGTCACAGAGGTTCTACTGTTAGCGTTTTCGTTAGGGACTGTGCGAATTTCCTACAGTGAAATTTGCTAGCGACAATCGTTGCTATATCTGTTTAGTTGTGACGAGTTGTGCTTTATTTTTGTTTCTTGTATATATATATTTTTTTTTCTTTTTTCTTTTCTCTCTTTCTTTGTGTTTTTTAGTTTCGATTTCGATTGTTTGTATTTGTAGGTCTCCCCTTTGCTATTATTCAGTTCTTTACGTATATTTTTGTGTATACACTGTAGCGTCATTTGTTAGTCATATCTTCGCATATTTCTTTTTAGTTTTGCTGTTTACGTATTTGACTTATGCGAATGTTTTCGTATTGTTTGATCTTTGTTGTTGTTTACATTGACTTTGATCTTTGTTGATTGTTTACATTGACTCTGATCTTTGTTATTGTTTACATTGACTCTGATCTTTGTTGTTGTTTACATTGACTCTGATCTTTGTTGTTGTTTACATTGACTTTGATCTTTGTTATTGTTTACATTGTTGGTGACCTTTGTTATTGTTTACATTGTCTTGTTATTGTTTACATAGTTCTTGCATAGTTAGCTTTCACTATTGTTAATATATGCTCATGCACTATTGGTCTATAGTGCACTTATCATAACTAACTGGTGTTTTTTGCTTATGCACTATTGTAGTGCAGTTATGATAAATAACTGATGGTTATGCACTGATTTGGGTAGTGCACTGTTAATTAAGAGGTGACTTGTGATATTATTATACATTTGATAATACAAGTTGGTGTCAACTCCTGTTTCCCACAGAGATTGGGTTCAACATAGAGATTATACAAGAACTTTATTAAGTCTTGTTGCTATTTAACATTGAAATAAGATAATTAATTATTTCAGGTTCTGTACTCACATTTTAGACATCATGTCTACATTTGAGTACTTTATTGAGCAGGGTAAAGCCCTTGGGAAGACAGGTGATAAATTAGAAGAATTTGCGACTGTTCAATATGCCAAGGCATTGAAGTCGGAAGAAAAGAAAATGAAAGAACAAACTGAACAAAAGAGAATAGAGGCTGAAATAGAACAAAAGAAACTGCAGATGCAGGTGGAGGAAAAAAGATTTCAAATGGAAATGGAAAAACAAAAAAGAGAAGCTGAAAATAAGAGACTTGAAAAAGAAGCTGAAAATAAGAGACTTGAAATAGAGGCTGAAGAAAAAAAGTTACAGGCCCAGGCTGAAGGGAAAAAGTTACAGGCCCAGGCTGAAGAAAGAAAGTTACAGGCTGAGGCTGAAGAAAGAAGGTTACAAAGAGAGGCTGATGAGAGAAAAGCAAAAATGGAACATGATGAAAAAGTCTTAGCTTTAGAGTTAGAGAAGTTAAAGTTATTGAACACTGGTAATGCTAATGATGCAAATAAGGTGTCAAATAAGACTAATGCTAAGGATTTCAAGCTTAATCTACCAGCATTTAATCCCTCAATCGATGATATAACATTTTATCTAGATAGATTTGAAAGTGCATGTAATGTGCATAATATAGATAAAACATTATATGTGTATCATCTGTCCAAGATACTTAGAGGTGATGCTTTGACTTTGTTGAGTATGGTAGATGTGCCTGACAAAAACAACTATGAGGTTGTCAGGGCGGCATTGTTAAAGAAGTACCAACTTAACGAGGACGGATATCGTCTTAAATTTAAAACCATGTTACCAGAAACTGGAGTTGAATTCTCTGAATTCATCTCAGGCATCCGTCTTACTTTTTTACGATGGGTTGAGTTGTCTAAGACAGAAAATACATTTGAAGCTCTTATGGATTTACTACTTAGAGATAAGGTTATGTCTTCTGTTAATGAAGCTTTTCTATCTTTTCTTCATGAGCGTAAGCCTAAAAACATAAAAGAAATGGAAGAATATTGTAGCCAGTATGTTACTGCGCATCCGCACATAACCATTAGTAACTCTAAGGTGAAAGAAGGTCTGCCAGTTGCTTCGGCAGCACCTTATGGCCCAAATTTTATGCGTAAATTTCAGGGTAGCCAGAAAAATTTCAATAAAAAGAGTAATCGTAATTATGCCCAGAACCATAGTGATCAATTCCAGGGTGATTCTTCTTCCCAGAACTGGAGACAACCGAATACTACACGTTATTCTACTCCGGTTAACTTTAGAAATTTTCACAAAGGTAATCGGTATAGAGGGAAATATTTTATGCAGAGACCTCAATACCAAGATAATAGAGGTTCTCAACAGCATAGAGATAGTAATGACAGTTATGGAAACTGGAACTCAAACCAGGATAAAAATTACAGTAGGGACTTTAATGATAATTGCAGAGGCAATAATGGTCGCGGTAGATCGCAACATAAGAGAAAAAGATATCAACAGACAAACTCTGTTCAACAAGAATCTCAGGGAGCAGATAAACAGGTTAATAATGATAAAGACCATAATGCTATCGGATGCTCATCTTTTGATTTTGGTAGGGCAAATAAATGTATCCAATGCAGTACTTTATTTGATCCGAAAACCGTTAGTACTTTAAGCTGTGGTCATCCTTTGCCCGCTCTTCCTGCTAATGTTGCTCATGATGGGAGAGGTTCTCTTATATTACATAAGGGGCTAGTAAATAGTAATCCAGTCTCAGTGTTGTTTGATTCTGGATGTACTACTGTCGGCGTTAGGCAATCTCTTGTAGATCCATCCTGTGCTACAGGAAAAGTCATCAAATGTGTCACATTTGGTGGCACGTTAGAAAAGTATCCTACTGCTATAATACACATTGCTACTCCTTTCTTCACGGGAGAGGTCCACGCGTGTCTACTTCCAAACCCTATTGCGGACCTTATTATTGGTCGTATTCACGGAGTTAGGGAATGTACCCCACAGCAGATTGCTGTTTGGGAAGAGCAAAACATTGAAGCTACCAATGCGGTGGTCACAAGAGCACATGCTCTGGATCCACCTCAAACTTCATTAACTAATAATGATGAAGTAAATGACCAAGATAGTCACTTGACTATTACACGTGACTCATTTATCAAATTGCAAGAAGAAGATCCTTCTTTACAAAAATTCTTCATTCTAGCAAAAAAAGGTGATCCTAATCAGAACACTAATAGGAAATCTTGGATTTCTATGAAGAACGGCGTACTTGTACGTATGGTACAAGACTCGACTACGTCCACTCATTCACAAATTCTTGTGCCTAAGAGCATGAGATTGCAAATATTGCAACATGCTCATGACTCGCAATGTGCTGGACATATGGGTTTTTCCCGTACAAAGTCGAGGGTTCTTGCGGCTTTCTTTTGGCCATTTGTGAGCAAGGACATACAAATGTACTGTCGCTCTTGCAAAGTATGTCAGGAGGTCAAATCTAAAGGACCACGACATGCTGCGCCTATCCAGGCTGCTGACATTCCTATTCGCCCTTTTCAAAAAATGGCAATAGATATTATCGGTCCTTTTAGAATTAAGTCGGCTAGAGGACATCAATTTATCCTTACATGTGTCGATATGTGCACACGTTGGCCAGAGGCAATACCTCTCAAGAGCATCTCAACTGCTGATATCGCAGACGCTCTTTGGCTGATATTTTCTCGCTTGGGTTTTCCCGGAGAAATATTGTCAGACCATGGCACTCAACTTATATCAGACACTATGTCACAGGTAATGTCTATGCTACACATTAAAAGATCTCTCAGCAGTATCTATCACCCAATGTCTAATGGGTTGGTCGAACGTTTAAATAGGACTCTGAAAACTTTACTTGGTAAAATAACTGAGGATCATCCTCAGGATTGGGACAGGGTCTTACCCGCGGCTCTCTTTGCGTATAGAGAGGTCCCCAATGAACATACGGGGTTTTCCCCTTTTGAACTTGTCTTTGGCGCGCAACCGCGCGGCCCTATGTCTTTACTTCACGATCTAATCACTGCCGATAATATTAGCGATGAGACTCAATCTTCTTATGAGTACGTCATTGCTCTTAGGCAAAAGATCATCGAGGCATGCAAACTAGCAACTTCGTCTTCAGAATTTGCTAAAGAAAAGGCAAGGCAGTTTGCAAATAAGAATAGATGTCTACGACAACTTTGTCCAGGTGACAAAGCTCTCGTTCTACTTCCTTCAAGGGAGAACAGACTTCTAATTGCATGGAAAGGTCCATATGCAATAGTCTCCAAAATTTCTGATGTTGACTATGTTGTCGATATTGATGGAAAGCATAAAACTTTCCACATAAATATGCTCACGGAATTTTATGAAAGACCTGACTATTTGCAGCCTATTTTCCAGGCTACGGACAATTCACAAGCAACTCATGGTCAGTACTCATCTCTGTCAGTTATACAGGATGAGGAAACTACTTTTTCTGATGTCAATCTTCCTCTTTCTATGGTCCCACTTTATTCTACGGAATCTTGGAAAAACGTGACCGTTTCTCCAAATCTTTCCGCTGAGGAACATCGACAAGTTTCTTCGATGTTGCAAACATTTCAGGATGTTCTTACAGACATCCCGGGACACACACATGTCATAGAACATGACATTGTGCTAACTGATCACAATCCTATCAGAGTCAGACCATATCCAATACCTATCCATTTCCAGTCTCAAGTCGAAAAAGAATTGGATGAAATGATACGTTTGGAAATCATTGAACCATCCACTTCAGCATACTCTTCGTCTATGGTTATTGTTCGAAAGAAGGATAATAACATTCGCATTTGCGTAGATTATCGCAAATTGAACCAAGTTACGAAGTTCGATGCTGAACCTATGCCTTCATTAGAAGAGCTACTCAATAAACTTTCTAATTCTAGATTCTTTACCAAACTAGATTTGTCTAAAGGTTATTGGCAAGTCCCGCTAACTGAACGTGCCAAACCTTTTACAGCTTTTTCTACACCTAGGGGTTTATTCCAATGGAATTTCATGCCTTTTGGTCTTATGAACGCCCCTGCTACATTCGTACGCATGATGCGGCGAATTCTCGCATATCGTACAGATGTCATAGCATACCTAGATGATATCTGTCTATTCAGTGATTCTTGGGAAGATCATTATTTGGGTTTATACGAATTACTGTCTACTCTTCGCGAGTATAACTTGACTGCAAAACCCTCTAAAGCCTTTATAGGATTTAGCGAGATTTCTTTCCTAGGTCATCGGGTTGGTCATGGTCTTTTAAAGACAGAGGACCACAATGTTTCAAAAATACTTAACATTTCGGTCCCTAAGACGAAGAAACAAGTAAGGAGTCTATTAGGTTTGATTCAATTCTACGGACGATTCATTCCGAATCTGTCCTCCATTATGGCACCGCTTTCTACTTTATTGAAGAAAGGGTCGCCTAATCTGATCCGCTGGTCTAAAGAATGTCAATCCTCATTGGACCAGGTTAAAGCCCTATTTTCATCTCCACCTATTCTTAAGTTACCTACTATTGAGAAGACTTTTGTTCTTCGAAGTGACGCCTCGTCAACAGGGATTGGGGCAGCACTAATGCAGGAGTATTCTGATACTTTGCATCCGGTGATGTATATCTCTAGGAAATTAAACGCTGCAGAAAAGAATTACTCGGTTTTAGACCGTGAGTTATTGGCTATGGTATGGTCTATTCTGAAGTTACAAAGATTTCTTCTAGGCGCACATTTCATTGTGGAAACCGACCAGAAAGCGCTTACTGCTATTCAGAGCAAAAACTTGAAGAGCTCGAGGTCCACTCGTTATGCCATAGCTCTTCAACCATTTCATTTCTCGGTTCGAGCTATCCGTGGTTCGGATAATGTAATGGCAGACATTCTGTCCAGATGTCCACACGATTCCACATGATTCTTCTGTCATATATATATATTTTCTGATATACAATCCAATATTATAATGACATGTTAGTAGATTTTTTCTCACTTTTTTTTTTGAGGGAAATTTATAACATTGTACCATGTAATTATTTAAGAAGGCTTAGTTAGTGATATACGGGCCAAAAGATCACTCGGCCACATTTAAATAAATTATTTTCAGGATTGTATTAAGAAATTTACCAGTTGTCTTTAAGATTTGTGTTATTGATATTTTCGCAGCACATCATTGAAGTCTGCGAGTTTATGTCCATTGTGGAACTTTGAGGATATCAAGTCCTGTCCTACATTGGGAGCGGATGATGTCCACATCTTCTTCTATTGAATGTTTTATGTCACCGAAGATCAACACATGTATTACTTATTAATTACTGTTACTTTATATAATGTAATAATATAGTGCGGTATATTAGTAAATCACACCGCTATTTGCAACACATTGTATGATAACACATAATATATTTAATTTCATATATTGGTATGAGAATAATTTGATTGTCATTATGTTGTTGCCATCATTGTGGCGTGTGTTGGTGGCACCTTCCTGGAATATATCAGCGTATACTTAGATAAATTTTTTTCTCTAAGGATCTGAGATATGATCTCAGTGTCGCTCCATGCGTTGAGCTAATTTGTTAGGTATATATCCACGCATCATACGTGCGTTAGGAGCCTAGATTTTTTTCCGGCTCCAGGATTTAAAAAAAAAATGTTTCATTTTTTTTTTTTCCGGGAGGGTGCGGTAATGTTACGCACGGATCATTATTATTTTTCGTTTGTATAAACATTTTTCATATGTATGATCATTTTTTTTGACTGAAGTGTGTATTATGTTTTCTATGGTCAAAGGGACATAATCCGAGTTATCGAAACTACAATTTTTTAGGAGTTTGCCTTCTCTTGTATAGAGACACGTTCGGTCTATAATTTCTTGAACGAAGCGTGACCACATCTCCTTATTTGGTAGTACCAGTCAACTATGGTAGATGTCTGAAACCTTTCTTAACGCTTCTTTTCATGACCATAAAAGGCGCGACTGTGTAAGACTTTTATCTCGAATGTTCTTAGAATCGTCTTATTGTGAACGGCAACTCAGAGATTGTCGTTCTGCGCATGTCAAAAGCTGGGAGTTCGTTCTGTGTGTTCCGCCCAGTTCGGCAGTTGAGAAATGGTTTAAGAAGCGAGCAGACGCAACTGCGTCTTGTGATTTTCTGAGGGAAATACAGTGTCTTTGTGAGTTAGTTAGCTAACTAGACTATTTCCCAGTATTATTCACGCCTGCCTGGAGGCATATGTTCATGGTTGATTTTCCGAAATAAGGTAATTCCTCTTGTATCGAACTTTATGCTATCATCTAGAGGTTCGTCATTTTGTCGCCTATTTGCTCGCCTGTGTGATGCAAAATGGAGAGGTACTTTGACTAGGATTAAGTCACCGGTATCTGTATACCTGAACTAGTTAAATATATATGGGTCGCTCTAGACCAACAAGACTATTGTCTGTGTTCCAGGATTCGTTATATCAGAGATCACGTCCAAGTCAGATGGTTAGACTTAGGAACATTATAAAGGTCGAGCTGACCTGTAGCCCATGTATGCTATTCACGTGCAGACAGTGAACGGACTTATTGTATACAACTGATCTGCTAGCATCAGAATGGGAGCATTTATTATTGTTTATGAACATTGAAGATCTGTAGCTGACACTGTTGCAGAAGTTATAGAAATTATTATTATTTATACAGCTTCACGAACTAGAACTCTATGATTTATGAATTTCTGAATCTATTGAACTGTGATGTCTTATGACGCATATATACAACAGCTGTCATTGCTGACTACAGAAATTGTTTTCAATGTGCCATATCATCTTGCTGAACTCGTTAACTATGTTGATGTCATAAGTATCATGACTGTTTTGTGGCGTGCAATAAATGGAAGAAACTTATACAACGAAGTTACCCTTTCTATGACTCTACACGTCATGTTGCCTGTGTGATAACCCTGTGAACTGTTCCACTACCACATACACAGCAACATCCTAAATCAGAGAAGACACCTACATCTTACACTTTAATACCAGGTGTCGATAAGGGTGGCAAGTTACCACTTCCTTGTCATCAGTTCCACATTGCTCAATTTTTATCCTTCTATTATTTGCTAGCACCCATTTATGAAAATCGGTAACTTCTTGTGTGTCACAGCCGTACAATAAGACTGCAAATAGATAGTGCGTATGTGCATTATATCTCAGCACAAATGCTATAAAGAAAAGACACTACAACGTTGTTACAAAAAGATAGTGCGTATGTGCATTATATCTCAGCACAAATGCTATAAAGAAAAGACACTACAACGTTGTTACAAAAAGATAGTGCGTATATGCATTATATCTCAGCACAAATGCTGTAAAGAAAAGACACTACAACGTTGTTACAAATAGATAGTGCGTATGTGCATTATATCTCAGCACAAATGCTGTAAAGAAAAGACACTACAACGTTATTACAAATAGATTACTAAGATAAGAGGTATGGAGTCCACCTCTAATTCTAAAGGTACCGGGTTCGCTCCCAGTACAGGGAATATAATTGATGGAACATTTTTTTTACAATCAGTTGTTCCTAATTATGTCATTCCCCCCCTCCACCCCCCCTTCCCCCCCACCCCCCGAGTAGTTAGAAAGATCCGATGCCTAGTCTTCTCAGATAAGGATGAAAAAAAATAGGTTCCCATGTGCAAATTGTGCATTTTAACAATCCTTCTGCAGTTGGAAATCGTAAAGAGTAGGTCATACGGCAGCTATAAAGAAGAGATAAACAGGCACATTTTGTTGGTTTATTCATTTACAAATACAGAATGTTTCAAAATGAGAATATTTATTCATTCATTTCCGTGACTTCTGCTGCATCTCCTGCACAGCTTGTGGATGGAACACTTACAGCTTCTACTGCATCTGCTGCACAGCTTGTTGATGGTTGACTAATTTAACATTTGGAGGCCCCAAGCCGGGATCCTCAAGAGATGTTAAGAAATTTTCTTCGAGTCGTTGAACTTCGTTTGGTTTTATCCTGCAAACATTGTATCTTGCAAACATTGTATCCTGCAAACATTGTATCCTGCAAACATTGTATCCTGCAAACATTGTATCCTGCAAATTACCCGAAGTATCTGATTCCTATAACTCGATTAGACTCTGAAGTGCGAATGCTCTTGAAGTCATTGTAGCTAGCCACCATTGTTCCACTGCCTGGCAAGTCACAGAGTTTTTCAACCACGGCAGGAGAGTGTGGGATTTTCTTGATTTAAAGATAAGTGGCCTTACATTGCCACTGATCAGCGTGTTCAACAAAAGATATCACCACAAAAGAAAACATAAATATATTACTAACATTTCAGTGGAGGATGAATTTAAGGACAATATAAATCCACTCTATCCTCACAGTCAAACTCATTTACATTGTATTAAATTTTAAATTATTCATCAGTGAGGAAGACAATATAAACTTCAATACAAGATTATGTTTCATAAATTTAAGTTTCTATGCTATTTATTTCAAGCTATAAATACCTTTGAGTTTTCCTAAGTTACCTAACCAAAAGAGAACAGGGTTAGGTAAATAAATTGTAAATACATAAATATCAACAGACTTGCTGAATTATTTGAATTAAAGTTTCAAGTTTTGTTTGATATTTAATTTAGATTGATAGATAGACTATATTATATACCCTTAGAACAACTTGTCAACATAAACAACACATAATACCAAAGGAGAATCTTTGAAAGGGGCAAATAGATTTTCAGGACATATCCTTTCAACACCTGGAGGTTTATACAGCTGGATTCTAACCTTTGATGTCGATACACCCTATTCTTTTCAGAAAAGGGGGAATTTCTTGTAAGACCAGTCTCTTATCTGGCACTATCCTGGTATCATCTGATACATCTTTTTGTCCAGGATATCTTATATTTTTATAACATCTCAAATCTTTCGTGACAGTCGCTTTGTTAAATACCCCTTAGTATTCATTCTTCCTCAGTTACCTTAGCTGTCCGTAGGTTTCTCAACATTATTTTGAGAATTCATCTCTATGCTGTCCCTAAGTGATTTCTGCATTTCTATTGCAAAAGTGTAGAGCTGTGACTCTTAACGACGGGAAGTGAGTATTTGGGGCCAAAATCCGAGGCTCTAGTGATGGAAGGCCAGTTTTCCGGGTATTAAATATCTGTGACGTTTTTTTCAAATTTTATAATTTATTAATCATAGTAACATTTCCTTTACAACTACGTATAGCATTTCCACAATTTAAAAAAAAAGTAAAGAAACAGAAACAAAAACTTAGAAAGAACCGACTCTTAAACTGTAATAGTACATGAAAACGCAAGGAGTCAGAAAATGTATCCCGTCAAACGCTAGAAAACTACCATGTTTTTTTTTAAAGAGTAACTCAAAATTGGGTCGCAGAAAACAATGCATTGATTCGCGTTCCTTACGTTTCCCACACTCAAAATTTAAAGCGACAAACCTTTGGCTGAATTCCTATATTCACTGTTTAAACAAATAAAAATAAATAAATAAAGGCAAATACCAGGTACAGAAAGGAGATCAGACAGCGGGAAAGAAATATAAGTGTTAGACTCACGACGAAATCGAGCGCCTGGGACAATCCGAATGGCGACATCGCCAAGCTACGAGAGTGAACCATGCAAAGAAACACGACCCTTCATTATTTATTTACATTATTGCATACGTCGTGTCGTCAGCTTCAACACTGCTTAACTTTAGTACCCGCTTTATTATATTTTCACTTCAGCTTGTTTTGAGAAAAACGCGTTCAAGGTTTTTGGGTTTCTAGTTGAACAGAAGGATATCTTACATTACAGTGAAAACTTACGAGATGATCCAAACTTAACTGTAAAATATTGTGTAGGATGATAGATTATGCTATATCACGTCGATTTATGACCTCAGGTCAATTTTGGCCAAAAATGGAGATGTAATCAAGCAATGGTAAGGCGACGGTATGTAAAATTGGGGTATGATGATGCCATTGTGTACACTGTTCCGTCTGTAATCCGTGGTGAGAAATCATGCTGAACCTTCTCTGATAGAGTCAAGGGTAGAATTGTCGCTGAACAACGCGGGGCTTAAATGATAACAACCTCCAGCATGGGAATGTAGGCAGAGGCAGTTACTGCCTGAAACGTATTTCAGGTGGCTGTCTGAAACTTCATTAACAAGGGAAGTTTTTGTGTTAGACTCACAGTCCATGCTTCGAAAGCTCCAAAGTGGATGACTACAGCATGAATGGAAAACCTCCATAGAAGCCTCGAATCTTCAGGAATTAGTGTGGATCTACTGTCCTGATCGTGCAGGGGTACGCGTCAATGAAAAGAGCTGACAGACTAGCTTCAAGAGCACCCATAGAAGATGCATTGGATATGGATACGGGAGAGATACTGAGGTCCATTAATAATCGCCTATTAGAAAAAGACATTACAATCGATGAATCACCAAAGTTAAGATTGCTGGAATGTGGCATCAATCATAAGACCAGCAGAGATTGACGTATGAGAGGATACAGCCGGTGTGTTAAAACCAGCGTGCGACAAGAACAATTAGCATTCATACTCTCCGACATTTGTGGGTTTGCCAGGAGTACAATGACGTCGATTCTGTCGTAACAGTGTTGAGAACCACTGGTATAGCCGCTCATAAATAAAAGACATAATCTAGTGCCCGTATCTCTGTGATTCACTACGTGAACTTTGGCACAAGGGCCACATGTGTGAAAAGGCATAGACCCCTCATTAATAAATGTCACACTTTACGCATGCCTTCCTTGCGCGGCCAGAAAATCAAAAGAAGCGTCCATAGAGAAGTGCGATAACAATTGTTGACTATTATCCCCCGATATGGGATTATCATAATCAAAGCGTTTTGAAACAATTTTTGAAAACCGAAGAACAATGAAAGCTCTGTTTGGTTTGATTTTAAGTACCATCTTCATTGTACACGGAAACTCCATACAGTGCTCCGATCTCCTCTCTTAGATTAAACACACTTTCTTGTTTCAGTATTTCTTTTAGATTTTACGATTTTCTTGTATTATTATTGTTCTTTTTTTTCTCTCTTCACTGTTGTTGTTTACTTTTTCCATCTGCTTGTATCGCCCATTTGTTGTATATTTCTCATCATCGTATAGTTTTGTAGTACCTATATGTAATTCTTGTCTTTGTCACCTGTTTGTGGCTGACGAAGGGTAAAACCCGAAACGTCCCTTGTTTCTTGTGAACAGTTATTTGTAAAACTGATTCAAAACCGTTTTATTGTTTTAAATACTTAGATTAAACAACGAGGATCTCAGCATAGAGCACGAACTCCTTAGAACCCTCGGAAATCCCACACTGTGCTTATAGGAATCACACATTCTATAAATATTTTTGTGGTGGGTAGGTTTCCTAATTTTTTAAATTTTACCAGGGCAGCGGCCGTGTTGCCTACTCTTTACGATTTCCAACTGCGGAGGTATTTTTAAAGTGCGTAACTTGTACACGGGGCCTCCTATTTATTTACCCGTATCCGAGAAGGCTAGGCAACCGATCTCACTACTCAGGAGATCAAGGGGAGTATGACACCGTTAGAAACCACTGGCTCTGAAAAAAAAAATTCAAACCCTGTTGCAAACGCAAAATTATAGACACAAATAAGGCAGTGGAATTACGCGGAAAAACTATGTTTATTTTTAAAAACATGACGCGGGAGTTAATCAGAACAAGTAACGGGTAAATAAGACAAGATTCGGGAATTGACTTTTACTGTAGTTCAAAGTACTAAAAATAAAATAAAACAAAAACAAAGAAGGGAAATAAATGTGTCGAAATTATGAAACTGAACAATCCCAATATTGATAATTGTCTAGGAGAGACGTCCAGTGCAAACAACGAAAACCTCGTCAGCGTTTCGAGAAAATACGGAGAATGCGCGCATCGCACAGTAAAAGTAAATTGAACAGCCATTAAATGACCATGCAGGCTATTAAATTTGTTCATTCTGCGTTGACCATTGACCTTAAGTTATGTAGGTTTGGTCATGATAAGTTTGGACATGATAAGTTTAGTCGTGATAAGTTTGGTCATGATAAGTTTGGTCATGATAACTTTGGTCATGATAAGTTTGGTCATGATAAGTTTGGTCAAGATAAGTTTAGTCATGACAAGTTTGGTCATGATAAGGTAAGTTTGATCATGATAAATTTAGTCATGATAAGTTTGGTCATAATAAGATAAGTTTGGTCATGATAAGTTTGATTATGATAAGTTTAGTCATGATAAGTTTTGTCATGATAAGTTTAACCTACATAGATCCAGTGAAGTTGACATAGAGTGGAAAGAAGTGACATGACCACAGTAGAACTAGTGACGTCGTCAGGACATGCAACAGAATGAGTGTCGTGGTTGAGTTAAAGTGTAA
The DNA here is from genome assembly GCA_024509875.1 of Oreohelix idahoensis. Taxonomy (NCBI): domain Eukaryota; kingdom Metazoa; phylum Mollusca; class Gastropoda; order Stylommatophora; family Oreohelicidae; genus Oreohelix; species Oreohelix idahoensis. Next base: position 101,948 of record JAMPIV010016003.1, on the reverse strand, counting down.
GAGTATTTGTCGAATTAGACAATTATAGTGAAATCGACAATGATAGTGGACGGGCAAAATTATAGATTACACATAGATAAGGTGTAAATAGGGGGGTGGACTTGAGACCAACCTGGGAGACGATTTAGTAAGAAAAAAAGTTATATCTCTCTCTCCCCAAGCCTCAACACACTTATATAGTCTAAGCACCCCCCGCTCTCTCTCTCTCTTCTCTTATCAAAATAGAGACTATAGTAAAGAGCTTGTAATATTAATTATGGATGAAAGGGTCGTGAACAGCGCGTTAATAAATGAGGAAAATTTATTAAAGAAGAAATATATATGCAAATAATGCATATCATCACTACAACATAAGAATACATCAAAAATCACAAATATGAAAATTCACACCAACGAACACACAAACCACCAACATAAAATCTGTAGAACATTCAGAAATGAATAAACAGAGTTCCGATCCGTCCGCTTTCGTGGGACCAAATGCAATAACTCCAGTAAGTGTCTTTACGTGTAGCTATCCTTCATAGGAGATGGAATAACATAAATAAATCCACTGTAGGCGCTATCGTTGGTGACACCCTAATGGCGCGATGGGCTGTAAATGACTCTGTCTATCGCCGGCTGACCGCTAATACGTGCGGAGGTTTTGGATGACCCGAACACACACACAAGACGAGGTCAAATTCAGGACAATCGGCCCGCTGTGCTATTATCCAGCACGTGTAAGTTGGCCTGCGTACTTGGTGTTTTAAATCCGGTTTGGCTGGCTTGAACTATTATTGGAAACTGGGGTGCTCCGTTGAAGCACACACCTAGTGAATTTGATTCTGCTGAAGACGCTGGGTTGATAGGTATGTTGGAAGCCACAATGCTCTGACTGGTGATCAAGGGGCGAGTAGAAAACCACTCCTGCACAAATTCAATTTCAGATTTTGCTTGGGCTCGTTACACACTGCGTGAGCTTATTTTCCCGTTAGAGGGATTGGCGTTGACAAAGGGTTGTATTTCAGGTAGGGGTGACGACTCGTAGTGCAAATTGCGTTCAGGAGCCGTGAGAGCGATGAGAATGTTACGTTCGTCGCCTGACTGGACTCTTTCGATGGCAAATGCAGTAAGTATATCCTGAAACTGAAACCCAAAAAGAGACGACCTTTACATCAAGCAAACAATAAAATTACAATAACGTTATACTAAACAGTTATGCTCCACTATGGGATTTGAATTATTTTAATCATTGCTATGATAGTCTTGGGCTGTCCTTTATCCATATAAGTCTCCCTCCTGTTCCTTCCACTCTATCAATTTATCAGCATGCGCCTGCATAGGCTAATATATTTTGTACATACATGTACTTGTCAGTAAATGTTCTGACAGCAAAATCTACTCCTTCCTCTTCCAACTCAACATAAGGGATATCTAGCCCTGTAGTTCCAGCTGACTGGATAGGCTATTCATCTTACAACATTAAGTGAATTTAATAAAAATACAGCATTTGATATTATATAATATGGTATGCGCCCCTTGGGGAAAACTATTCATCATCATCTCAACCCATAACCCGTCATGGGTCGTAGGGGTGCCATGGTGGAAGCATCAGCAGACAGGGTCCTCCACTGCTCTCTATTCTCAGCAATGCGTACAAGTGTGGAGAAACCGTGTCCTGCCCATTCTTTGATGTTATCAGCCCAGGATTTTCTTTGCCTTCCTCTTCTCCGTTTACCTTCGACTGCTCCCTGGAGGATCGTTTTCGAAAGGGAGTCATGACGAGTTACATGCCCAAACCAGGCAAGCTTTCGACGTTTCACTATTGACAAAAGTGGTTCTTGATGGCCTGCATAGGTGTTTATCTTCTCTCTAACAAAGACATTTGTTTTGTGCTCTTTATAGCAAATGCGCAAAATTCTTCTATAACATTTATGCTCGAAAGCCTGAATCCTTCGCTCCGTATCTGCAGTGAGTGTCCAGCTCTCACACCCATACAAGAGATAGATAATACAAGTGATTTGTATAATTTGATCTTCACAGGAAAACTGATGTTACTTTTCCAGATCACATTCAACCTTGTCATGGCAGCTGAGGCCATCTCAAGTCTTGTCTTGATTTCTTTTATTTGATTCTTCCATCACTACTATAGTGGACCCGAGATATTTTAAAGGTGTTAACTTCTTCTAACGTTTGCCCATTTAACGTAATGTTGGTCGGAACATGTTTTTCTTATGGCTATTCACCAATATCTTGCTTTTTTCTATATTAATTTCCATCCCATACGTTCTTGTTACTTTCTCCAGTCTAGAGGTAAGGTCTTGAAGTTCTGATTCTGTTCCAGCTATCAGATCAATATCATCAGCAAAACGTAGATTACACAGAGGTCGGCCTCCAATCGATATGGTTGATTTATAATCGTAGAGAGCCTCCTGCATAATATGTTCTAGATATATATTAAAGAGCACTGGTGACAGGATACATCCCTGCCGAACTCCTACAGTTGTTTTGAAAAATTCTCCAATGTCGTTGCTTGCAAAAAACAGCACTGCTTGCGTCCTTGTATAGTGCTTCAATGATATCTATGATGTTGGTATCAAAATTGAATTTTCTCATTATTTGCCATAATCCTTCATGCCAGACTCGATCGAAGGCTTTTGTGAAATCGATTAAGTTATGGTATAAATCATGTTGATGCTGGAGATGTTTTTCGATCAGTAATCTAATATTGAAGATTTGTTCTGAGGTACTTCTTTTTGGTCTAAAGCCAGCCTGTTCCTCTGACAAGATTTCTTCTGATTTCTGTTTTATTCTGTTCAAAAGTATCCTTAACATCACTATTAACATCCCACAAATGAATACATAGAAAATGCAATATTCTTGCTATAATAATACAGTTGTGACTGAAACCTAAGATATAATGTTATCTATGGCTGGTGACTGCTTTCTGTGAAAGTGATAACTAGTGTCTAACTACACAAATCGGCATATCATGATTCCTTCCAGCCACTAGAAGTTTCTATCAGAAAGGAATAAGTGACTATCTCCTATAATTCAGGGTTACAGCGCCTGCACATCACTATTCAGTTTTAAGTGAATAACCCACACCTCTCACATTTCCTTACAGTAATGACAGTTATTTTAGCCTACTCTTAACCCATGGTAAGCACTGTACTGACTGATTCTACGCTCGTTAACTAAGGCGGTAGGCAGCGCTACATTATCACTGAATTAATTACCTGGAGCAATCCTCACAATGAATTCAAGTCACACTCCTATCAGATATATAAAACTAACATGAATATATATATTTTAAGAGATGTCTACTCACCCTGAAAAATGACGAGAACATAGGCAAACACAATCTAGTTCTGCTGTGCTAACTCTGCCTTGGTCTCATTTTGTCATCACGGGCAAAAAATCTTTACGAGTGTGCTTGACTGATTAAATCTATCTAATTTTATAGTCTACAAGTGACGCTACCCCAGGACATCTGGCATGGCTTGTTTCTAAAGATCTTCGGTGTATAACGTAATCGTAGGTAAGACCAATGTTATTCTAGAGGGACACATCAGAAGACAGCAGCGAAAAGTTTCCTAGATAGACGTAATATATTCTGATATCGGTCAGGGGCCGCAACAAATCTCTCAGAACGAACGTGAATGTTATCTCCCCTTTTGATCTCACTACCAACTGTATTAGGCTAGCGGGTTCCCTTCAAAGAACTCTTCCTCGCTGGAGATCAAACCCGTTACGCGCAAGAGACAATTCTCTGGTCAGACAAATGCCAGGTGCAGTTTAAATAATATTATCGTAAGCTGACCGCTACTGACCAGTGGGGAATTTATAATGAAGCCAGAACGAAAACAAAGCCGCGGGGTGGAGTCTAAGAGGGGAATAATGGGCTACGTAGGTAAAATCCGAAAGAAAAGAAAATACAAAAAAAATCGAGGAAACCAGGACATTAAAAGAGTAATGAAAAAGATGGGACGTGATGGTAAAATAAATTATCAGTCCCCCGTGACAATGAGCATAACGTCATTATTTCCTCTTCTCTCCCCCCCTCCCCCGGCTGTCCAGAATCTTCTCTCTTTGTATGCATATATGGGACCCAAAGACGCAGCAATAGAGAATGCAGTCAGCGACCCATTGCTTGACCGCTTGCGTCAGGGTCAGCAAACCAGAGCTGACCAAGACCCTACTCCACCTCCACGTGGTGGTCCTGGAAACTGGCTGCATCACTGCAGTTTGGCCGAGAGAGTAGGGATCGAAGAGAGAAGGCAAACCCGGTCCCCAAAAATGCCGTGCTGAAGTCGGATGTGTAGGCCGAAAGGCGCAGATATCGCACACTTGCTGACTCTAAGTGATTATCCGATGTGATATGGTGTTTTTATACTATATCAAGTACATGTTAGTGTACTTTTTGGATAATAAAGATTCTGATATGTATGTATGTATGTATGTATGTATGTATGTATGTATGTATGTATGTATGTATGTATGTATGTATGTATGTATGTATGTATGTATGTATGTATGTATGTATATCAATGTATTTTCTGGAGAATAAAGATTCTGATATGTATGTATGTATGTATGTATGTATGTATGTATGTATGTATGTATGTATGTATGTATGTATGTATGTATGTATGTATGTATGTATGTATGTATGTATGTATGTATGTATGTATGTATGTATGTATGTATGTATGTATGTATGTATGTATGTATGTATGTATGTATGTATGTATGTGTATGTATGTATGTATGTATGTATGTATGTATGTATGTATGTATGTATGTATGTATGTATGTATGTATGTATGTATGTATGTATGTATGTATGTATGTATGTATGTATGTATGTATGTATGTATGTATGTATGTATGTATGTATGTATGTATGTATGTATGTATGTATGTATGTATGTATGTATGTATGTATGTATGTATGTATGTATGTATGTATGTATGTATGTATGTATGTATGTATGTATGTATGTATGTATGTATGTATGTATGTATGTATGTATGTATGTATGTATGTATGTATGTATGTATGTATGTATGTATGTATGTATGTATGTATGTATGTATGTATGTATGTATGTATGTATGTATGTATGTATGTATGTATGTATGTATGTATGTATGTATGTATGTATGTATGTATGTATGTATGTATGTATGTATGTATGTATGTATGTATGTATGTATGTATGTATGTATGTATGTATGTATGTATGTATGTATGTATGTATGTATGTATGTATGTATGTATGTATGTATGTATGTATGTATGTATGTATGTATGTATGTATGTATGTCACGGCGGTTTGCGAGCCACGCTTTAGTTTGTCCTGACAGCGCTATTTATAGCTATCGTGACAGAGGTCACGTGGTCAACTTCCTAACGGGAAAAAAATGTGGCGGTGTTTACTTTTGATAGGGCTTAATTAATGCTTTTAGGCTACTTTATTATTATAAATACCGGCTTTAATTTTGCGTTAAGCTAGACTAGAAATGTTAGAGTAAATTTTAGAACGAGAACAAATATTTTATCACAATTAGAACAGAAGATATAATAGTCAGAAATAGTGTAAATTTGCGTTTTTTAAAATATTTTGTTATGGTTTGTTTCTTATGCAATTTACACTAAAACGATCACAATCAACATGCATAAAAAATTACAGAAATCAAAAGTAGAAAACCTGTAGAAAATAGATATCATAGTTTTGTTTTGGATTCATGCGTCAAACATTAATTATTGAAACATTAAATTGCAAGTCCACATTTATTACCTTAAAATAACACACCCAATTGTCCCCAAAACATGAGAGCTAACAATTATCTCTCAATCATACATCACGATGGTCATGTAAAAAGGAGTATGGTCATGAGTAAAACGAAATGTTCAATTTAATAAATAAAACATACACCTATTAAATGATTTCCACACTATGTTAATTCTGTCCCCCTCACGCGACAACTGCAATAATTTGCTCTAGCCCGAAATTATCATTCACACTTCCTTTTTTTTATAGGAGGAATCTGTACATTCACAGATGGAGAAATTTGTAAAAAATGAGTTTCCATTATAAATTTTAATTGTGAAGTTATATTTTTAATACCGCTGGCGCGTCTTTCAATTTTGGAAATAGTGGAATATACAAATTCTTCTCCTTGCCTTTTATTCCCTTTCCCATATTTCATATACACGGTGTCGCTGTGCAGAAAATGTGAAAAATATTTTAGAAACTACGTCACGAATGATGCAAATTTACGTCATGACATTCTGTGTTCCACAATCCCGTGTGCACCATTACACAACAAGCCGTTGTTATTTTCACGGTTTAATTGCTGAAAGGAAATGGTGTTAGCCATTGAAAACATGGTATTTTTGGTGGAACTTGTCTCGCCCGAGCGTAAATTTCACTGCACAGCGACTTTATAAACACCCTGTATCTATAGTAATCTCTTATCAACATGGCCAAACTTCTTGGTTTGCAAGTTGTATGCTCTCTGGATGTCTTTATTTCCTTGTTTTGCTGGAGACGCCACAGACATGGGTTTGTTCCTTGAGCTCCAGACAAACCAAACATTTTCATCAAAAAGTCATAATCCCCGAATAAGAAAACAACAACTTTTTTACCATCGCACTCTAAATCTTTTAGTGACTCTATCTGAGCTTTCGTGCCATTTATAAATATTTCTAAATTATCATATGTATATCTGACTCTAGCCATTGATAAAAGGATGGTATTAGATTTAGAATTTTGTTTCTCTAAATTTACTACCTGCATTGTAACTTTGATGCTTCCCTTTCCATGATCACACCCCAATCTTCAGCCATACTTCCTTTTCTGGAATGGAACCCTTATGCCACGTTAATAAGCCCGCCCTCTTGTAATCTTTAAGAAGCCCACAAAGAAAGCCACATAAATCTTTGATACATGCAAATGGTGTCTCTAGCCTTTGTCCATTATCCACCACAAACTCTTTCATTTCCACATCCACCCATTCACGCGTAATCTTTCTCGTCCATTTTCTTTCTGCCCCTTCATGCTCCATGTCAATAATCTTCTCTGTTTTTTCTCCTGTGCCCACGTAAGACCTACTGTTTCCTTTATCTTCTTCTTCTTCTTCCATCCTTAGCCATCAACCGGCAAAGCAGTATGTGACCAGTACGCCTAGTGGCGTCTTAGTGCAACAACAAATTGATCAATCTATCGCTGTTTCCACCACGCCTAGTGGCGTCTTTGTGGAACAAAAACAGACCAAACAATCTATCATTGTTTCCGTAATCAGATTGGTTGGCAAGCAGGTGATCAGCCCACTGTGGGAAGTTTTTACGGGATGGGGTAAACAGCCCCATGCCCATACCCTCCTTAGTCGCTTTTTACGACATGCGTGGTAGGGTGCAGTGTTACTATTCTTTGCTCCCCTTTCGGGCCCCGGTAACACACGGGTGTGTTTCCTTCATGGCTATTGTTAATTCTTTGGATATCTCACACACAATAAAAAAAGACATTTATATTATAAAACAAGATTAACAAGACTTGAAAGATAGATCAAAGTATGTGGAAGTAATCTATCTATAGCTTTACATGTTTTCTGACGCTTATATACGTAGTAAAATGTCATTATAAATGCATGAAAATGCAAAAACAGAAGAAACTTTACAAAAAGTTATTTTTTTACAAACTTATTTAAGATTTGCGAGTATCAGGAATGCGTTTACAGTGATTTAAATGTTATAAAATCTGGTGACAATATGCTTGTTCTTGTTATGCCAAACTCACAAAACTGACTACCACACATTCTCAAGATATGAAACCAAAAAAAAAAGTATGTGGAAATAATCTTTAGCTTCCCTTCGAGAAGTCTATATAATTATAAACTCAAACGAATGGGCCGATTTTTAGATATTAAATTAATAATTAGATTAAATAAATTAAGGAGCTGCTGTAAAACTGGTAAGCAATATAAGTGTATAAACCAATAAAACGGTATTGAATCCGTTTTACAAATAACGGTTCACATGAAACAAGGGACGTTTCGGGTTTTACCCTTGGTCAGCCACAAACAGTTGACAAAAACAAGAATTACATATTGGTACTACAAAAACATACGGTGATGAGAAACACACACTAAATAAGCAATACAAGCAGGTGGATAAAGTAAACACCCACAGTGATGAGCGAAAAAAGAACAATAATAATACAAGAAAATCGTAAAACCTGAAAGAAATACCGAAACAAGAAAGTAAATAATCAACGAAACGAAAAAAAAAGAATGAAGAAAACTTCGGAACAAGTAAAAGATCACTTAGCTAGATCCGTAGATGCTTGGAATGGAAGACCGTAGTACTGTGAATATTTGGTCTTTCAAAGTTACGATGGACCAATAACCGAGTTTTACCGCCATTATATTGATGATAATCAAATTCACTTCCGAAATTTCTACAACTTCAGTGAACTTCCTTGACATCACTGTGACTACTAGCCCTACTGGTCTTAAAACGTCTGTTTATTATAAGGCTACTGACGCTCATGGTTTCCTTCTTTATACTTCATCGCATCCTCTTAGTTGTAAAAATTCCATTCCCTTTTCTCAATTTCTTCGCTTGCGTCGGTTATGTCACGATGACGATGATTTCCATCAGCGAGCTCAAGAGATGCTCGAGTTCTTTCGCCGACGTTTTTATCCAGAACATGTTTTATCTGATGCTCTTAATCGTATCACACGCGTCACTCGTCAGACGGCACTCACTACTAAACCTTCTGTCCAATCTGACAGACTCAAACTGGTTCTAACTTTCCATCCTCACTGCCTGGCGGTAAAGAGAATTCTGTTTCGACATCTGCCTATTCTCCACTCTGCTACCCAGTGAACCAGGAATCACAATCAAATGTAATCACAATTTATATGTACATAATTTATAAATATGACCTTGTAGTGACATATTTTATTAGTATTATCCTATGTGTTTCAGTTGTGTAGTAGTACTATGAGGTAATACTGGTTTTGTTTTTCAAGCTATGTTGTTATTTGTCATCATGACTTCAAGTGTTTGTTTATCTTGGAAATATTATGGGGAAAAGTTCACAGTTCCTATCAATTTACACAATGTATTGTCCCTCTGTTTTACTATAATGTCAATTTTAGAGGGGGACACATAATGTTGAGCTCCTCTGGCCACAGAAGCTTATCTTTAGTGATGGTGGCAGGAAAAGACTCCTCTGCTCGATAGCTTCCCTGTGTTCTGGAGACACCTCACTGGTCGCTATCTGGACCCAAGAGTATGCTGTCAGCCTCTAGATTCAGTAAAGCTCAGACCAGGTGCTGCTCAATAACTTTAGGACCACGGTCCCTGAAACAAGAAGGTTGTACCTCCTATTTCAGAACTAATTTATAATCTATTTCCAGACTGAACACAATACATAACAAACACTGAGTTCAGAGCGGTAGGCCAACTGCAGCTTCATCTGAAACAATTTACACCAGTATACTCCTCCCTAATGGTTACTACGCCTCTGCAATTCCAGCATTAGTTATTTCTAGTCAATAAGATAGGTGTCAGTGTACTGTTTGGCAATTCCATGAAGTTTTACTTTTCTCCGACACCTTCTGTTCAGGTTGGAGCAATATTTAGGCCTTGCCTCATGTTCGCTACTGAACCACACACATATACAGACATAAATTATCAATTTACATTCAATTTTCATTAAAAAGATATTGAATATATCAAGCTTACCACAATTCATGGAAATAATACACAGTTACGTTGACTGGCAATGAATATAGCACAATTTCGATCTGCCGATGTCCCAGGCTTTTATTTTGGAAAAATATGCACTGGCTCTCAACGCACTGTTTCTTTAGTAAGTTTATTTGAAAAATGTCGCACTGAACTGACGCTCCTAATTGCCTATATTGGCGGGTCTGACCAATCGGGCCATGTTTACACAGCTTTTCAAAAAAAAAGTACTCCTACTCACGTTTCCCTAACAACAAAGAATTAGTATTTGTAGCCCGACTAATCGTGTTTAGCCTTACATTTACTTCTATCCAATCAAATAGGATTTTACATGGTGGCCCATTTCCCGTACAATAGTGGTTCCAAAACATACCACTGTGCGATTATTATTTGGTGTTGTCTGACACCCTCACTATTTTCTTTTGGCTATAATTTGTTAATTCCTAGACTATTTGCGTAACACTTAACATATTCTTGGTCAGCAAGTCCTAAGGAACCCAAATATATAAATTTTACGGGGCCAAGGGGCTGCGTTCAAAATATGCATTTTCTTCTACCTCCCGTTCACTTCGATCGATGTGGTGTCTGGGTACTGTCATGCTTTCAAACGTAAACCAGTATAATGTCATATTTCCTAATAAGCATTTCTCAGGTTTTTAAAACCTAACTCTCGTATGGGTAGTGTTTTTTATCACTGTCCATTTGAAAAAAGTAGTGCTTGTGGCCTTACACGCGTGATGTCATTAATTGTATAGCGAGACGCGTGTTAGTGTTGCATGCGTTCCGGCTTTCAGCCCTCCCTTTCTTTCTATCCTAATTCCATCTGTCCGTTCGTTTATGGTAACGTAGTGTAATTAATGCTAGTATTAATTTAGGTCATTAATCAGCTTGCGTATCTCAAGGTTTTTCTTAGAAATGCAGTACACGTGTTATTGTAGAAAGCGTGTATTGATTCATTCATTCATAACCCTCCACTCCCAAAGGAGCATAGGCCTTCAACAAACACATGCCAAGTCCTCCTGTCACGTGCCATCATCTCAAGTTCTTTCCATGTTCTCCTCATCATTTTCACCTCTGTTTCTAACTCTCTTCTCCATGTACTTCTTGGTCTTCCTCTGCCTCTCTTGCCCTGGGGGTTCCAGAACAAGGACTGCCTTGTAATGCTATCAACAGGTTTCCTCAGTGTGTGTCCTATCCATCGCCATCGTCTTCTTCTCATCTCTTGTTCCACTGGCACTTGTCCAGTTCTTGTCATCAGTTCCACATTGGTAACCTTGTCATACCATTTTAATCCCTCTATTCTACGCAAGCACCCATTTATGAAAGTCTGTAGCTTTTTGGTTGTTGTCTTTGTTGTTCTCCATGTCTCCGAGCCATACAATAGGACTGACTTCACATTTGAGTTGAAGATTCTTATTTTCGTGTTGGATCCTATTTCTCTTGATCTCCATATATTTCCCAATGCAATGAAAGCTCCTCTTGCTTTTTGTATTCTTATTTTGATATCGCTGTCTGTCCCTCCAACTTTGTCTATATTACTGCCAAGATATGTGTATGATTCTACATCTTGTATTGGCGTTTCTTCAAGTTCAACCCTGTTTTCATTACCTGCATTTATTCGCATTATTTTTGTCTTTTCCCTGTGTATTTTCAGACCCAATTGCTGTGACCTCTCATCGAGTGTTTTCAATTTGTCCTGCATCTGATTACGGTTATAGGACAGGAGAGCCAAATCATCAGCAAAATCCAGATCATCCAACTGCTTAGTCAGAGTCCACTGGATTCCATTTCTGTTGTGTGTTGTCGATGATCTCATAACCCAATCTATTGCCAGCAAGAAAAGAAATGGAGACAAGAGGCATCCCTGTCGCACACCTGTTCTTATCCCAAATGGTTCTGTAAGCTGTCCTTCATGAAGAACTCTGCACGTCATGTCTTCATAGGTTTTCTTTATTAAATTAATGATTTTCAGGGGAACTCCATAATGCCTCATCAATTTCCAAAGTGATTCTCTGTCCACACTGTCAAATGCTTTTTCGTAGTCCACAAATCCGATGTATAGTGGTGAATTCCATTCCAGACTTTGTTCAACTATTATTCTCAAAGTGGCTATCTGGTCTGTACATGATCTGTTTTGTCGAAAACCTGCTTGTTCATCTCTCAATTTCTTGTCTATGGACTCCTTTAATCTCTCAAGGATAATCCTGTTCAATACCTTTCCTGGCACTGATAGTATCATTATTCCTCTATAATTTTTGTGCACTCTTGTAGATTTCCCTTCTTAGGCAACTTAACCAGATATCCTTCCTTCCATTCTGCTGGTATCTCTTCTTTTTCCCAGACTTTACCAAGTAATTTATATAACATCTCTGTAGCCGTGTCGATATCTGCTTTGATGGCCTCTGCTGGAATGCTATCAGGTCCAGACGCTTTTCCATCTCTTAGAAGCTTTATGGCTTTCTTTATTTCTTCCTTCGTTGGTCTTTCACCGTTAATTTGTAGCTCTTCTTCTGCTGGCTGGATGTCCGGCGGGTTTTGTGGAGCTGGTCTATTGAGAAGGTCCCCAAAAAATTCCGTCCACCTCTTCATTTGCTCTTGAATATTGCTGAGCAGTTTCCCATTCTTATCTTTTATGAGGCAACTTGTTTGCTTGTATTTCCCTGTTAGCTTCTTTGTGCTGCTATACAGTTCTCTCATATTTCCTTTGGCTGCAGCATCTTCTGCCTCTCTTGCCAACTCCTCAATATACTTCCTCTTGTCTCTTTTGATACTTCTTTTTACTTCTTTGTTTGCTTCTGTGTACACTTCTTGAGCCTTGGCTTTGGAACTTCTGGTTTTGCTTGTGTTTAACTCTGCTTTCTTGTTTTTTCTATCTTTTATCTTATTGATGGTTTCTGTTGTTATCCATGCTTTTTGTTGTCTTTCCCTTTTCCCCAGTATTTCTTCACATGTCTCCTTCCATACCGTTTTGACCTGCTGCCAATAGTCTTCTGTATTCTCTACATCTTCTAACTGTTGGAGCACTTGGAATTTGTTGGATACTGTGACCGCAAATTTGTCTCTTGTTTCTTGATTTCTTAGCTGTCCTACATTAAACTGTTGTCTATTGATAAAGGTTGATAAAGTTGGTTTTTTTATTCCCGTTAATGATATCCACCAAAAGATAGATATAAGTGGATGGAAGCAGACATCATCATCATCATCAGTTGATAAGATCTCTATGGTGTTGTTTGCTCCACTGTAGTGTATGGAATGTCAACTTGACCTACGCAGTGGTGTGTAGACATGGATTGAGTGTATAATGTGCGAATGTTAATAAGGGTTCGTGGTGTTGACAAATGTTCTTTTCTCACACTCATGTATGGCTGGAAGTCATCGACACCAACGACTGTGTACCTTTTCTAAAGTTTAATTGGACGTACACACTCGACAGCACAGATAGTGACAAATCACAGGTTGGCATAATACATCATGGTACAGTGGATAAATGGTCTTGCAATGTTACATGGGCACTCATGTAGAATAATAGTATAAAGGACTGTCAGTAGCCAAGCACTCAGTATCGCCCATACATATATATCATCTGACTTCACTGACTGAGCACGTCAGCTTATAAACAATATTTCAGATGGCTTCTAAACCTAATCTCGTTTAGCGACGATTCTCCAACATAATGTTCAGCACATATTTTTTCCATATAATAATATTGAACCGCTAATAACGGGTTCTCATGTGTAGCAGTGATCTCTGGACTAAACAAGCGATAATACGGGCATCCCTTTTCTCTTCTTGAAAGTCACTACATGTTTTGGTTCCAAGATGGCTTCACTCGTGAGCTGTCACTCACGTTTGGATACAGATAATGAATCTGTCCTAAAGTTAGTCATTCATTAAACATTTCATTGCTCTGTAGATTTGATCATGAACAATTGACTGCAATCTACAGGATATAGTGCTGCTAGGAATCGAAGTCGTTTTCATCGAGTCAAATATATATTCTCTTAGACATTCAAATCGTACCTATCGAAAATGGTGGCTTCGTACGAGAGTTCATAAGAGTGTCTATTATTACCTTGGTATCAGAAATATGAAAATGCCATTCCTTGGCAATACGAATAAACACTGGGGTAAAGCATACACGATAGGTCTAGACGACTATCACTTTCCCCACCAATACTGAGATCACTTTTTCCCGGCGACAAGCCGACATAGAAAACACAGTCCCTATCGGGACGAAGCCAAATCACACCACACTCTAGCGACACATCCGCCGAATAGCCTTTGACCTCTCTAGAGACAACAGAACATATAGTTCGACTTAGATATGTAAAGATATACAGATATAAGACAGACTCGTCCTACTCAGACAAACAATACACATAAATTCAGGCCATAGATATTCTGAAGCAAGAACAATCTATTATTACCCAAACAACGAATAAATCGCAGTAAAATGGATTCATCCGCGGAGTTCGATCGAAGAGAGCCGACACAACTTTCAAGGGAAGTAACTCAATAATGACTTTCCCTTAAGCACTATTTTGTTTACAAAATATTTGCGAACATAACAAGAATACCAATGTATAATATTGTAAGATATCAAAGACTGCACGTAACAGTCTTACCACACCTCCCGGGAAAAAAAAAAAAAATGGAACATTTTTTTTTTTTTTGAAATACATCTAGGAGCAACGTACAATAGGCTCACAACGCATGAATAATGCGCAGATGAAAATATCAGGAATACCTATAACGCCTAATATGAGGCTAAGTCGACTTATGGAGCGACTGGTGAGAATGTGTCTCATAAACTGAGAGAAAATATTTCTCTACAAGTATATTTTTCCAGGAAGGTGTCATCAAAGTATAATACAATTCTGGCAATTACACAATGCCTAAAAAATTCATATCATCATTTCGTATTAGATATCTTAAATTTATGATTTATGAAGAAAAAATCATCAAAGCACAGCGGTGAATAAACATCAATGAACCGCTATGTAGTGATACAATCATTATATTATTAAATTACAAATGTGTATCTATCATGATATAGAAAAGGAACTACTATAGAACTAGACATATCAAGAAGTCTAAGCCCTAATAGTTATGTGGAATCATGTGGGCATCTTGACAGAATGTCTGCCATCACATTATCTGATCCACGAATAGCTCGCACAGAGAAATGAAAAGGTTGAAGAGCAATTGCATATCGAGTAGACCTCGAGCTCTTCAAATTCTTACTCTGTATAGCAGTAAGAGCTTTTTGGTCGGTTTCTACTATGAAATGTGCGCCTAGAAGGAATCTCTGTAGTTTGAGGATCGACCAAACCATAGCTAATAGCTCACGGTCTAAAACCGAATAATTCCTTTCTGCCGCATTAAGTTTTCTGGAAATATACATTACAGGATGCAGAGTTCCAGAGTACTCTTGCATTAGTGCCGCTCCAATCCCAGTGGATGAAGCGTCACTACGAAGAACGAATGTCTTATCTTTAGTGGGTAGCACTAAAATAGGTGGTGTTGAAAACAGTGTTTTAATCTTATCCAGAGAGCATTGGCATTCCTGAGACCAGTGGACCACATTAGGCGAACCTTTCTTTAGAAGTGTTGAGAGAGGTGCCATGATAGAGGATAGATTCTGAATGAATCTGCCATAAAATTGAATAAGACCTAACAGACTTCTCACCTGTTTTTTAGTCTTAGGGATTGAGATGTTAAGTATCTTACTAGTATTATGGTCCTCTGTCTTTAGGAAACCATGACCAACTCGGTGGCCTAGGAAAGAAATTTCGCTAAAACCAATATAGGCTTTAGAGGGTTTCGCTGTCAGGTTGTGCTCACGCAAAGTAGACAGCAATTCATCTAACCCTGAATAGTGATCTTCCCAAGTATCGCTGAAAAGACAGATGTCGTCTAGATATGCAATGACATCTGACCGATAAGATAGGATTCGGCGCATCATGCGTACGAATGTAGCTGGTGCGTTCATAAGACCGAAAGGCATAAAATTCCATTGGAACAAACCTCTAGGTGTTGAAAAAGCCGTGAGAGGTTTGGCGCGTTCAGATAAAGGAACTTGCCAATATCCTTTAGACAAATCAAGTTTAGTGAAAAAAATGAGATTTGGAGAGTCGAGTAAGTAGCTCTTCCAGTAAAGGCATAGGTTCGGCATCGAACTTCGTTACTTGATTCAATTTTCGATAGTCAACGCAAAGACGTATGTTATTGTCTTTTTTTACGAACAATAACCATCGGCGAAGAATATGCAGAGGTGGATGGTTCGATTATTTTCAAATCTATCATCTCATCCAACTCTTTCTCGACCTGTGCTTGAAAATGTATAGGTATAGGATAAGGTCTAATCCTAATAGGAGTATGGTCAGTTAGAACAATGTCATGTTCAATGACATGCGTTTGTCCAGGGATGTCAGTGAGTACATCCTGAAATGTTTGCAACATAGTTGAAACTTGTCGCTGTTCTCCTAGAGACAAATCAGGGGAGACAGTAACGTTCTTCCATGATTCACTAGAATGAAGTGGGATCATTGGAAGAGGAAGATTTACATCTGAAAAACTTGTTTCCTCATCCTGTATCACGGACAGTGATGAGTAATGACCATGTGGTACTGGAGAATTGTCCGTTTGCTTGGAAAATGGGTTGCAAATAATCCGGACGTTCATGGAATTCAGTAAGCATATTGATGTGGAAGGTTTTATGCTTCCCATCAATATCGACAATATAGTCGACATCGGAAATTTTCGATATTATATCGTACGGACCTTTCCAAGAAATAAGTAATCTGTTTTCCCTACAAGGTAGTAATACAAATGCTTTGTCACCAGGACAAAGTTGTCGTAAGCATCTCTTCTTATTGTCAAATTGCCTTGCCTTCTGTTTCGCAAATTCAGAAGAAGAAGTTGCTAATTTGCATGCTTCGATAATCTTTTGTCTCAACGCGATGACATATTCGTAGGATGACTTTGTGTCATCGTCAATATTGTCAGATGTAATGAGATCGTGAAGCAACGACATAGGGCCACGCGGACGCGCGCCAAAGACGAGTTCAAAGGGAGAAAATCCCGTATGTTCATTGGGTACCTCTCTGTAAGCGAAGAGGGCCGCAGGTAAAACTCTGTCCCAGTCTTGAGGATGATCCTCAGTTATCTTCCCCAGTAAGTTTTTTAAGTGTTCTATTAAGGCGTTCGACCATACCATTAGACATTGGATGGTAGATACTACTTAAAGATCTATCTATCTGCAGAGTAGACATTACTTGAGACATGGTATCTGATATTAGTTGGGTGCCATGGTCTGACAATATCTCTCCGGGGAACCCCAGACGAGAAAATATAAGCCAAAGAGCATCTGCAATATCAGCAGTAGTAATGCTCTTCAGAGGAATAGCCTCTGGCCAACGTGTGCACATATCAACACACGTCAAGATAAACTGATGTCCTCTGGCAGACTTGATCTTAAATGGACCAATTATGTCTATGGCCATTTTTTGGAACGGCCGAATAGGAATGTCCGCCGCCTGAATGGGTGCAGCATGCCGTGGACCTTTGGATTTAACTTCCTGACATACTTTACAAGATCGACAATAAATACGTATGTCCCTTGTTTACCAATGGCCAAAAGAAAGCCGCAAGGACTCTTGACTTAGTACGGGAAAAACCCATGTGTCCAGCACACTGAGAGTCGTGAGCGTGCTGCAAAATTTTAACTCTCAAATTCTTGGGAACCAGGATTTGAGAATGACTTGACGTAATGGAGTCTTGAACCATACGTACAAGTACGCCATTCTTCTTTGTAATACACGATTTACGACTTGTGTCTTTATTCGGATCACCTTAGTTGCAAGAATGAAGAATTTCTTCAGAGTGGGATCATCTTCTTGCTGTTTTATAAACGAGTCACGAGAAATTACCAAGGGATTATCTTGGTTATGCACTTCATTATCTTCAGTAGATGAAGTTTGAGGCATATTAAGAGCCTGAGCTCTAGTGACTACAGCGTTAGCAATCTGCATGTTTGGCCTTTCCCACGTGGAAATTTGTTGCGGAGTGCATTCTTTGACTCCATGAATGCGACCGATGATGAGGTCAGCGATCGGATTCGGAAGAAGACATGCGTGTACATCTCCTGTAAAGAAAGGAGTAGCAATCCTAATGATAGCAGTAGAGTATCTCTCTAATGTGCCGCCAAATGTTACACATTTGACTACTTGTCCAGTGGCACGGGAAGGATCTACGAGTGACTGCCTAACACCAATTGTGGTGCATCCAGAATCAAATAGCACAGAGACTGGATTGTTATTCACTAAACCCTTATGTAAGACAAGAGAACCTCTTCCATCATGCGCCACTGATGCCGGAAGAGCAGGAAGAGGATGGCCACAGCTTAAAGTAGACACTGTGGTTGGCTCAAATAACGTTTTGCATTGGGGGCACTGAGATGCTCTCCCAAAATCAAAAGCGGCACATGCCATATTACTAGCATCATTATTATCTTTACTCTGTTTATAGGCTTCATTGGACTCTTGTTGTGCAGAGTTTGCCTGAAAATGTGGTTTATGTCTTTTGTATTGAGATCTACCTCGGTTATTATCACCTCTGTAGTTATTGTTACCTCTATTGTAACCCCTATTTGGGTTTGAGTCATAGTTCCCTTGGTTACCATTATCATATTCATTATAATGAGTATCTCTGTAATTATGATCTTGTTGACTCCAAGACGGATAACCCTGATAGTTTCTATAATTACTTCCTCTACGGAAATTCCTATAATTATGACCACCCCTGTGTCGAGAGCTATCAGCTCGTCTCCAGTTCTTTGAAGAAGAACCCTGAAATGATTGGTTACCTTGGTTTTGATAACTATTATGGTTACCTTTTTTATCAAATCTGTTTTGAGGTCCCTGAAATCTGTGTGAATAATTGGGATTGTATGGTGTTGCTGAAGCAACTGGCATACTCTCCTTAATCTTAGTGTTGCCAAAAGTCACGTCGGGGTGTGCAGTGACATATGGGGAACAATATTCTTCCATTTCTTTTAGAGATTTGGGTTTACGCTCATGTATAAATTCAAGGAAAGGTTTGTTCACACATGACATAATCTTATCTCTGAGCAACAAATCCATAAGTCCTTCATACGTTTTTTCTGTTTTGGAAAGCTCAATCCAACGATCAACTGTGAGACGTGCCTTTGCAGTGAATTCTGAGAATTCTACACCCGTCTCAGGCACCATCGTTTTAAATAAAAGGCGATAGCCTTCCTCACTTAGCTGATATTTTTTTATCAAAGCCGCCCTAATGACATCATAATTATCCTTATCTGCTTCTCCTACAAGGCATAATCTAGTCAAAGATTCACCTTTCAAGTTTTCTGATAATTGATTAGCGTATTGTGATTTATCCACATTATGTGTACGACAAGAACGTTCAAATCTATCCAGCCAGAATGTAATATCGTCACTGGACTGATTGAACGGTGGAACCTTAACCTTGTAAGTAGAAGGTTTACCATTACCACTAGATGCCTGATTAACATTACTCATACTTGTCAATCTCAATTTCTCTAACTCAAATTCATGTTCTCTTATTGCTTTTTTCTCTTCAGCATCTAATCTTTTTTGTTCAGCTTCCCTGTCTAATCTTTTTTGTTCAGCTTCCCTGTCTAATCTTTTTTGTTCAGCTTCACTGTCTAATCTTTTTTTGTTCAGCAGCAGCTTCTCTTTCTAATTTTTTTTGTTCAGCTTCACTGTCTAATCTTTTTTTGTTCCGCAGCAGCTTCTCTTTCTAATTTTTTTTGTTCAGCTGCAGCTTCTCTTTCTAATTTTTTTTTGTTCAGCTTCAAATCTCCTTTCCTCCACCTGCATCTGCAATTTCTTTTGTTCAGCAGCAGCCTCAGCTTCTCTTTCTAATCTTTTCTCTTCTTCCATAGCTCTTCTCTCTTCTGCAGCTAATGCTTTGTCATATTGAGCAACAGCCCATTGTTCTAATTGTTTACCAGTCTTATCAAGGGCTTTCCCTTGTGTAATGAAGTATTCTAATGTAGACATGATGTCTAACAATAATACTAATCACCTGAAATAATAATAATACCACAAGTTCTTAATGACTTGATTAATCAGTATACTATCTCAATATCTGTGGGTCACAAGCCTTTAATAAGGTCTTGTATAATAGTAATAATAATCAGGTACTGGTTTATACCATAATCCAAGTGCAGTGCACAGGCAATTGTGTCTTATGAAATATACCTATATAAAACATATGTCAACCAACAGAATACATAAAGTACAAATAGGACTGACAATACAAGAACGTTTGCAGAAATCAAAATAAATCAAATAGGGAAATCAATGAAAATAATCACTGAATCTGCAAAGAATAACAACACAAATGACGTCACAATATATGAATATAAATTGTGAATAGAACTGAAAGATAGAAAAGGTTAGACCAACAAATTACAAACAAATCAAAACAAAACTAAAGAACAAAGAAATATTACAAAAATAACAATAATTACAGACTTCACAGCTAACACAAAAGCAACAGTTGTCGCAGCAAATTTTCAATCAAGAAAATTGCACCTATAGAAAACGCCCACAACGGACCCTCTATGACGTGGGATATTCTGTTGTGAGGACGCCGCCCAACCTTAAACACAACCCGCTGACATAGAAACTAACATACTATACAAACAAATAACATGTAAACATAAATATATATAAATTATGTGTATGATAGTATGTGTTGCAAAATAGGCTCAGTTTTACAGTAATGGCAAAGTTATTTTTATGAAAATAAACAAACTGCCACTTTATTCAATTAAACATTCTGGCCTTAAATATTAAAGTTCATATACAGAAAACAAGAAGATCCATCGATGAAAATAGGACTTCTTAGTTCACTAATACTGTCTTCCTGTTAATATTGACAAGAATTGATCCAACTGTTCTGTGAAACTCTGTAATGTCTAATGTAAAAATGTCAACAACGCTGACCTACATACTGCATTCACTTGACAGGTCACGTGACGAAGTGTTGACAAATAGCAAACCAATACTGCAAGTGTGTCGTATCAGCCACAGGAAACGGTCTGGTATCGGTACTCTGTTGACTTCTGAACTTCTGCGAGGTCAAACCCAGAAAGCTGGTCCACCAGTTGATAAAGTTGATAAAGTTGGTTTTTTTATTCCCGTTAATGATATCCACCAAAAGATAGATATAAGTGGATGGAAGCAGACATCATCATCATCATCAGTTGATAAGATCTCTATGGTGTTGTTTGCTCCACTGTAGTGTATGGAATGTCAACTTGACCTACGCAGTGGTGTGTAGACATGGATTGAGTGTATAATGTGCGAATGTTAATAAGGGTTCGTGGTGTTGACAAATGTTCTTTTCTCACACTCATGTATGGCTGGAAGTCATCGACACCAACGACTGTGTACCTTTTCTAAAGTTTAATTGGACGTACACACTCGACAGCACAGATAGTGACAAATCACAGGTTGGCATAATACATCATGGTACAGTGGATAAATGGTCTTGCAATGTTACATGGGCACTCATGTAGAATAATAGTATAAAGGACTGTCAGTAGCCAAGCCCTCAGTATCGCCCATACATATATATCATCTGACTTCACTGACTGAGCACGTCAGCTTATAAACAATATTTCAGATGGCTTCTAAACCTAATCTCGTTTAGCGACGATTCTCCAACATAATGTTCAGCACATATTTTTCCATATAATAATATTGAACCGCTAATAACGGGTTCTCATGTGTAGCAGTGATCTCTGGACTAATCAAGCGATAATACGGGCATCCCTTTTCTCTTCTTGAAAGTCACTACATGTTTGGTTCCAAGATGGCTTCACTCGTGAGCTGTCACTCACGTTTGGAGACAGATAATGAATCTGTCCTAAAGTTAGTCATTCATAAAACATTTCATTGCTCTGTAGATTTGATCATGAACAATTGACTGCATTCTACAGGATATAGTGCTGCTAGGAATCGAAGTCGTTTTCATCGAGTCAAATATATATTCTCTTAGACATTCAAATCGTACCTATCGAAAATGGTGGCTTCGTACGAGAGTTCATAAGAGTGTCTATTATTACCTTGGTATCAGAAATATGAAAATGCCATTCCTTGGCAATACGAATAAACACTGGGGCAAAGCATACACGATAGGTCTAGACGACTATCACTTTCCCCACCAATACTGAGATCACTTTTTCCCCGGCGACAAGCCGACATAGAAAACACAGTCCCTATCGGGACGAAGCCAAATCACACCACACTCTAGCGACACATCCGCCGAATAGCCTTTGACCTCTCTAGAGACAACAGAACATATAGTTCGACTTAGATATGTAAAGATATACAGATATAAGACAGACTCGTCCTACTCAGACAAACAATACACATAAATTCAGGCCATAGATATTCTGAAGCAAGAACAATCTATTAATACCCAAACAACGAATAAATCGCAGTAAAAATGGATTCATCCGCGGAGTTCGATCGAAGAGACCCGACACAACTTTCAAGGGAAGTAACTCAATAATGACTTTCCCTTAAGCACTATTTTGTTTACAAAATATTTGCGAACATAACAATAATACCAATGTATAATATTGTAAGATATCCAAGACTGCACGTAACATCTATAATTTTGCATTGTTGCATATCTCTTGAGTTTCATTTTTACTTTGGCTATCAGAAGATGGTGATCTGATGTCACATCTGCTCCTCTATATACCTTTACATCCTGCAATGATGATCTAACTTCTTCTTTATGCATATATGATCGATCTGATTTTCTGTTCTATGGTCTGGTGATATCCATGTTGCCTTGTGTATTCTCTTATGTGGAAACATGCTTCCTCCTATAGCCAGTTGATTTGAAGCACAGAAGTTTGCGAATAGTTCTCCATTTTCATTCATTACTCCTAGCCCATGTTTTCCCATGACTTCTTCAAATCCAGTATTGACTGTACCTATCTTTGCATTCATGTCACCCATCAAAATTGTGATGTCTCTTCTTTTTACTTTATCCATAATTTCCTGTAGTTTAGTATAAAATGCTTCTTTCACAGACTCTTCTTTGTCATTAGTTGGTGCATAACATTGGATGACATTGACATGAATTTTCTTTTTAGCTGTTTGTATGGGTAGTGTTTTTTATCACTGTCCATTTGAAAAAAGTAGTGCTTGTGGCCTTACACGCGTGATGTCATTAATTGTATAGCGAGACGCGTGTTAGTGTTGCATGCGTTCCGGCTTTCAGCCCTCCCTTTCTTTCTATCCTAATTCCATCTGTCCGTTCGTTTATGGTAACGTAGTGTAATTAATGCTAGTATTAATTTAGGTCATTAATCAGCTTGCGTATCTCAAGGTTTTTCTTAGAAATGCAGTACACGTGTTATTGTAGAAAGCGTGTATTGATGCAGTAGGCTTTACTATCAACGTGAAAGCGTGAGAATATGCAGACGAAGCATAAAAAGGGGGATCTCGAGTACAGTCATTGTGACAGCACTGTTCTTTACCATTCTTCTTTCCTTTTATTGAATTTATGTGTTAGGCTTTACATTTACCTGATAATTTATATATGTGGATTAGAATTTCTCACGACAACACCTTTGGTGGCATATCGTAGGGATAGGAATTTTAGGGATATTCTAGTACACAGTCGCTTGCGACATACCTTGTACTAGCCCTTCATACTTTGGTACTAAACCGTGCCAACGCCGTATATGTAAGAGCTGTCCGTTTGTACTCCAAACTCAGACAGTCACTTTTCCGAATTCCTGTCATAGAAACTAAAAGAGCGCTCTCGTATAGGGTACAAACAGCCGCGATGTGTGTACGTATGAATGCATATTTGTTTGTGTGTCTGTATGTATGTATGTATGTATTTGTATGTATGTATGTATATGTATGTATGTATGCATGTGTTTGTATGTAAGTATGTATTATGTATGTATGTTGTCGTGTTTTTTTTTTAAGATAGGTTAGAAGATTTTTGTGGTCCCGTCTGAGCAGAAGTGATTGGTAACTCATCATCATCATCAGTTGCCATCTCCACAACGAAGGTTGGCTGTAATGGATCTCCAACGTCTTCTGTCTCTTGTCTTGGTGGTGCACTCTGATAGACTCTTTCCCGTCCATCTCTTGATGTTATCTTCCCACTTATAGCGCTGTCTTCCCCTTGCACGTTTGCCTTCAACTCTCCCTTCTGTTATGGTCTTCTGCAAGGTGTTATGCCTTTTTATGTGGCCAAAGTATTTTAGCTGCCGAACTTTGACCTCTCTCATTAGTTCTCTTTTCATACCTAGATTTTCTAGGACCTCCTTATTTGTTTTCATCTCTTTCCATGAGATACGCCCCATTCTTCTATATATCCACATTTCAAGAGCCTCAATTCTTTCTTCCAAATGCTTATTCATCGTCCATGTTTCTGCACCATACAGAAATGCAGAATATATATAACACTTTATGATTCTCAGTTTTAATTTATGAGATAACTGTTTGGATGTCAGTATATGTTTTATGTTGTTGAATGTAGCTTTGGCCATTCCTATTCTCTTCTTGATTTCTGTTTCACATCTGCCATCTTCTGTTATTATATGACCAAGATATACGTAGCTCTTGACTTGTTCCAGGATTTTCCATTTTACGCTTATCTTTAATGTGGGTTTATCGTCTGTTTTGCTAATTATCATAGTTTTTAGTTTTCTCAATATTAATGTCGAGTCCATATTCATGACTTATACTGTTCACTTGCTTCACTAGTTCTTGTAACTCCTGTTCGCTTTCAGCTAACAACACGGTATCATCTGCATATCTAAGGTTGTTTATTGATCTTCCACTGATGTTCAGTCCTGGTATTTCCTGTATCTGTTTGAAAATTTTTTTCGGTGTATAAATTAAATAGGCAGGGGGACAGCACACAACCTTGTCTGACACCTCTTTTTATGTCTATGTATGGTGAATAATTCCTTCCCGATCTTACTGTGGCAGTTTGCTCCCAATAAAGGTTACTGAGTATTCTTATATCTTTTCCATCAATACCTATGTCTTTGAGGCATTCAATTATTTTCTCATGATGGATTCTGTCAAAAGCCTTCTTATAGTCAATGAAGCACATATACATACTTTTTTGGGAACTCTGTATATTTTTCTGCTAATCTTCTTAGGCAAAAATATTGCCTCTCTTGTTCCACTGTTCCGTCTAAAACCAAACTGTTCTTCTTGGATTTTCGCTGTCTACTTTACTTTTTATTCTTTCCTGTATGATTTTGAGCAGTATCTTAATTGCATGACTCATCAGGCTGATTGTTCTGAAGTCTGAACATTCTGTTGCATTTGGTTTTTTGGGCAATGTTATAAAAAACTGATGTCTTCATGTCGTGTGGTAAATATCCTGTATTGTATATATCATTGCATATTTCTGTGATTGTATCTATACCAAAGCTCTCCAGAGCTTCTATCATTTCAATGTTTATGTTATCCATGCCTGCTGATCTTCCTTTTTGTATCATATGAATGGCATTCTCTACTTCTGATCTGAGAATGTTTGGGCCTTCATTAGAATCTGGTGATGGTTTTTTACCTCTGTTGTCCTCGAATAGTTCTTTTACGTATTCTGCCCATCTGTTTGATATGTCTTTCTCATCAAGTAATATTACACCATTTTTGTTCTTGATACAGCTTCCTCCTTGTGCAAACCGCGACCGATTTGATAATTTCTTTATTTCTTCATGCATATCTCTTGTCATGTGCTTTGCTTCTCTACACATAGTACGTATGTCATTGTCTATTGTTTTATATTCTGGAGTGTTTTTTGCTTTCTTTCTTTCTGCCATTTTATTCAAGATGTCATCTGTCATCCAATTTGATTTTTCTTAGACTCCTTTTTTAGGTAAATTTGCATTTGCTGATTGTATGCTTGTTTTTAAGCATTCCCATTTTGCGGTTGCTTTTTCTTCTGGGTTTTCTCTTCTATACTGCTCCATGCTTTCTGTCAATAACTGTTGGTATTTATTTTTGACGTCGATTAAATATTTCTGTTTTATATCTGGTTGTTTCAGCGCTGATATTTCTATCTGGGGTTCCTCCTGTCTTCTGTTTCCTGCTCTTTTCAGCTTTATATTTACTTTGATGACAACTGGATTGTGATCTGAATTTATGTCGGCGCCAGGATGTGTCTTTGCACTTGTGACACTGTTCTTAAATCTATGTTTTATCATGATATAGTCGATTTGATTACGTGTTACATCTCCTGGGCTTTTCCATGTGTATAATTTCCTTGGGTAACTATGTGAGAATAAAGGTGTAAGAAAATAGATTTTTCACGAGGGAATAGTGTAAGAGGAAGATCTGTCTTTGGAATGAGTAGTTTCTCTAGTCCAGCCTATCTATACGACTATATTCTAATATCCTACAACATTTCTCTCCCTATATGAAAAATAAGTTACACTAAACACTCCCACACACACAATTAGGTGACAACAATACACACAAACGTGAAAAACTATGGTTACTTGGGTATGGGTCTGACCAACACACACATTTAAGTTCTTTTTGTTGTTTATTATCATTAAACTTTTTTTTTTACAACATCAAACCTATAGAGAAATCAATAAAGCATGTTTTACAGACATATGAAAATAACCGAATAAGTGCCCTCCCCTTTTTGTTGAGAAAAAGATCCAAAGAGAAGTTAATAACCCAAAAGTCAAAGAAAAGCACTAGGTTATAGAATAGAATATGAAGAACAAATTTCCCGCTAAATTACTACTCAGTAAATACTCAGTTTAGCGAAATAAAAAAGAAGTTAGTACAATGATTGTAACAAAAGGAAATATTCACTCTCTCACTCTGTCATTCTGTGGCCACAAACAATCTCGCTTACTTATTTGTAGTGTTGGTATCCCGTGAAAAAATATATATTAGTGCCTGAACATATACTGTCAGGTGGATTGCCAAATGAGCCCCAGTCCAGCCTATTTATCGAATAATAATTACAAGGTGGACGGCAAATTTGGTAGTGAATTTTTCTCTGGATGAAAAAAAAAGATTATCACCACAAATAGTTACTGAACGACAACAGAAGACTTGCCGTGCACGGCCTCTCTTAGATTACGTCCCCTTTTACAGATCAACCATTATCTCCATTGAAACGTACGAACATCAAAGGTAGTCTGGAAAATATTATCGCCCCCTGAAACTTCTTCAAACAGTCCGTTATTTCTCCGCGCAACTGTCTAAAAACCGATAATTGGCAAATCAGCTAGCGTGAAAAACTCAGGTAAGCAAACGTGATTCGCTGCCTGTTATGCTGACAAGTCACGGAACTTGGTAGATGTCTGTTTGTTTACATCTCAAGACAAAAAGGGCGTGGATTAGATATGAGTAATGCAGTCAGAAAATTGCGTGGTTTGGCTTAGCAAATGGTAGACACTAAATGGGAAAGCAAAGGCTGTCAGATTACTGTATCTATATTTACATTCTACGTCACATATGTATATATTATGTATGTGTGTATGTATTTATTATGTATGTATGTGTGTATGTATGTACGTATGTGTGTATGTATGTGTGTATGTGTCTTTGTGTATGTGTGTATTGATTTTGTATGTATGTATGTATGAAAGTATATATGTGTATGTATGTATGTATGTATGTATGTTTGTATGTATGTATGTATGGACTACGTAGGAACGTACTTACGTTTTGTATAACATATAAGGCCGGAAGGTCCAGTGTTCAAATCCTGGGTAAGCCACTCATGTCTGTGGTTTTTCTGTTGTCTAGTGTTCTACTTCTTTATTTCTTACGAGTGCCTGAAAACATACCTTTATGTTTGTTTCATATTAATGTACGTTTTGTATGTATGTATGCATGGTAGATACAAGATAGCTTGGGATGTACATGCTAACTGAGTGTGTTGATGTCTTTTCGACTGCGGACATTTGAAACCAAACTATATTAATATAATCATCATCAATGCTATTTTACTACCGTATAACCTACGTCCTTTTCAGGACGAACGAAGAAGAAGAATACGACCGTACATGGATATGGAAGCTTTGATGTTAAAATAAACAACCTTATTCAATTACAGAATTAGTTTTTCGCACTGTTTTTAACTTTTAATTATTATGTTATGTGGTACGTTGTATACCATATCGCTTCATGTCGATCTATTTTATTGAGAATAAACATTCTGTTATGCATTTATGTATGCAAATGTTATACGGCAGTTCATACTAAATTTATCACAAGTATATTAACACTGTTAACTTCAAATCTTTCTGCAGATGTGATGCGCCTCTGTCTCATGCCACACCACTTCGAAATATTACATCAAACGCAACGTACTTTGACACTGAGCTAGATGCACTGCGCAGTTCCAAGTGTCAAACTTTTTGAAACCTTCACAGGAAAAGACAAGACTTGACTGCAATATTGTTAAATTTATTTCAGTAAGACATTCAACAACGTATCATCCCGTCATGTCGCAAAAGAGTTATCTAGTTGCTGCATTTGTCTTTATAATTTTCGTCATTACCTCTGCTTCCGTGTCAGAGACACTTCTGCAGATTCCACTGTTGGAAGTTGCACGTTTATGGATCAAGGCTGCAGAGACACAAATGTCTCGGCTAATTATCTCACTAACATATATACCAGATATGAAGTCACCCTGGACGTACATCAAAATGACTTCCCTTGTGATATTTTTGTATGGATTTTACGTCATACTGTTTCGCCCGCTGAACAGAGTTAGGAAATTTGGAGACGTAGGTTACGTAACGGACGGAGTTCATTCTGTCAAAGATACAGCTAACTTCGTCCAGAAGATGAGAAAAGTTGGAAACATCCCCCCTCCGTACCCCAACGGATGGTTTGGCTTACTTGAGAGTTTCAACTTGAAAAGGGGAGAAACTAAAGCGGTTAGTGCTCTTGGTAAGTATATGCTGTTTTTGTGACTAGTTTTTTAAATGTAGGATTGATTTAGTGACCTCTTCATGTAAAGCAAAATATGGTTTATGTAGAAGAAAGCAGTTTGGAGGGTTCCAGTTGCAAAAAAAAAAAAAAAAAAAAATCCTAAGTATTTGTCGGACTTTATTATTTTTTGACAAAGCTCCAAACAGGGTTGGGATTAGGTTAAGGCTAGCTATTAAGCAAAGATCGAAACAGGGTTCTGATTAGGTTAAGGCGGGCTATTAGATAAAGCTCGAAACAGGGTTGAGATTAGGTTAAGGCTAGCTATTAAACAAAGATCGAAACAGGGTTGGCATTAGGTTAAGGTTGTGACGGTATAGCCTCCCTGCTTTGCAGTTGTGGTCCAACAGTGGCAAAAACTCAAGAGTATTTACTATGGGCCTTCAGATGTGTCTACCTTCGTACAACATTACTCTTGGCAGAGATGTAGAAAGAAGGGTAATGCCACTTCTATCACAAAGGGAGTCTTCACAAGATATTCAGTTAAGCAAAAACAATGCTCTTTGGCTGAACACGTTAATTCTAGAATCTACCGACCACTTTTGTGAAGAATTAAGCAATGATTAATTTTAGCTCGTTAAGCTCCCACCTCTGATTTACTCAGTGGAATTCTTATTATTCTGTTATAGCTCTGTTTAGAGTGTGTATAGTAAACTGACTGAGACAAACACGCAGTACATTTAACAGGATTAAATCGAAGTTAAATTTCTAAAATTACAAATAACAAAATTTAATAATCACTTTAGTTTTAACAGTTTGAAAATAATTGAATAGTTTAGAAGAAAAGTTTCAACATTGATTTATAGTAGATTCGATGGAAAAAAAGTTCACTTTGGCAGCGTAGATTTTGCACTTAGCTGCCAAGAGTAGTTTCTGCACCCGCTGATGGGTTCTTTTTACACTGCTCACGCTCGTTGCTGGTCAAGGTTGTAGAGTGTAGCTCGTTTCCCAGAAATGTCAAGGAGAGTCTACAAAGTTGGCTCATCGTCTTAAAGCTTAGGCCACTGTTCCCTTCTTGTTCCAGAGATAGTACTTTCTGTTGGTACCACTAATAAATATGATAAAGAATTGAAACGAACGAAACGATCTAATGAGTATTTCGTTTCCCGACACATACTTATGTGTTCCCTTTCCTCTATTCTGTCATTCCCATTTATCTCAGAATTTACCCTCGATGAGAATTAAATTTAATCCCTCGGGATACATTTTTTCTTTACATTTAAACTGGATAGCTTTTACAGTTACCTTACATTTAAATGAAAAGGTTAATAGTACAGATAGAATATGTTTACATTTACATTTCCACTGATTGAAAAGTGTTCACAATATAAATTGAATATGTTTTCATTTATGTTTACATTGATTTGAAAAGTTTGAAACTTCCATTAATTTTAAAATGAATATATTTTCGTTTACATTTACATTGACTGAAAATGTAGATATTATAATTAGAATGTACATCATTTCTTTCATCTTCCCCCCCCCCCCCAGCTCCATATGGATGCTTTTAGTTTTCTTTACGAAACTAGCAATAACGCAATCACCAGCCCGAGCAGTGGTGGTTCATGAATCATCATTCTATACGCTGAGGTTGCCAGCCTTAAATGACTGGTACATCCACTAGCGTTTTCACATAACAATATTAACATGGTAATAGTATATATATATATATATATATATATATATATATATATATATATATATATATATATATAGATATATATATATATATATATATATATATAGGGGAGTTGGGATGTCAGGTATTGGTAGTACCTCTGGTGAAGGAGCTGTCATGCCCTTTTCAGGGCAGCTCGGCCACCTTTGGTCCAAACCCGGCATCCAGCTCTCACCTGTGGCTCCTCGTAGCTGTCAGCGTGCAACAGCGGCCACCCCCCCGGGAAACGGCTTTGACAGGCCGGCTAAACTATGTGAGGGTAGCCGACTGGTTATAAACCTTCGGTGAGTTAGGGTCTGCCTACCCATGCATGCGAAGACTGGATTCGATAGACTGCGCAGAAGAAACCACCTGTTGGTTCAACGGGCATGACGGCGATTACCAGCGACGCGCTGTGGAGCCCAAGGATTACAGCCCTGGTCATCCACTGCACCTGACTTCATCTCCAGTCGTCTTGACTTGTCTTGCCACTGGATACAGATGGACCCAGGCGAGAGAGTGAGGTCGACGAATTGCGCAACTCTTCCTCACTTTAATCCAAATCACTGCGCAAGTCACTCTTTCATCCACTCATCCCTCCACTCACAACAAGTCCTGTGGCAATGGGCGAGCGGCGAAGCGGCAGGCGTGGGTACGCTGGCAGTCGTAACCGCAGACCTACACACAGGCGGCTCAGGCTATATAGTCGTCTTCCACTGATCGGAGCAGCAGTGGGATTCGGCAGCCCCCTGAGTGACTGAGCAGCCCTCTTTAGGAAAGCACTGCTCACCTCCTTGGCATGAGGAAGGGACTAGAAAAGGTGTCCTAAACATTGCCTGCTCCACCATTACCTAACCAGCTTACCGCGGTTGGTGGGTACCCTACTTCAGCGGGCGACACATAAGAAAAAGAAAGGACAGATTTTCCCCCCTCATTCTATGCGCATTCTCCTTGACAAAGACTTTAACGCAAACGGACCTGAGAGGCGAACTGCCTTGATTGGGAGAGAACTGGCCAGACACAACATTGACATAGCAGCACTGAGTGAAACTCGACTTGCAGGCGAGGGCCAACTTTGCAAAAAGGGTGCAGGATTATACATTCTATTGGAGCGGAAGAGGAACCAAAGAAAGACGAGAAGCAGGGGTTGGATTTGCAATCAAAACAGCAATTGTCGGTAAGTTAGCGGGGCCCCCAAAGAGAATAAAAGACCGACTCATGACGGTCAAGATCCCTCTGCTTTATGGAAGGAAACATGCCACCATCATTAGCGCGTATGAACCAACTATAACAAACCAGGATGACGTCAAGGATAAGTTTTACGAAGAACTACATGCAGTCATTGCATCAGTTCCTAAAGCAGATAAGCTTGGTGACTTTAATGCAAGAGTAGGCTCAGATAACATCTCCTGGAATGGCACTATTGGAAAGTACGGCTTGGGTCGCTGTAACAGCAATGGACTTTTTCTCCTCCAGACTTGCGCAGAACATGACCTCCTTGACACAACACCATTTTTTTCGAGTTTCTACCCGCAACAGGACCTCCTGGATGTACCCTCGCTCGAAGCATTGGCACCTAATTGACTATGTAATTGTTAGGAAGAAGGACAGGCAAGATGTCCGTGTGACCAAGTCCATGTTTGGTGCCGAATGCTGGGCTGATCATCGCCTCATTATGTCTAAACTTAAAATTCGTATCCAACCAGCCAGGCGCCCTCAGGGGACGAAAACTAAAAAAAACGCTTGATGTCAAAAAACTAAAGAAGACAAAAAAAAAAAAAAAAAAAATCAGTCATTTACAGACACCCTAGAAGACCGTCTAAAATCTATCTCGTTAGACGGCCAAAGTGTGGAAACAAATTGGGCAGCCCTAAGTGAACAGATCTACAACATTGCTACAGAAGTCCTGGGTCCCGCCATCAAGAAACAAAATGACTGGTTTGATGAGAACTTAGAGGATATAAAGAAGATGTTGGCTGAGAAACACTATCTCCATAAAGCATATTTAAATGATCACAAATCTACATCCAAGAAAGACGCTTTCAACAATATGCGTAGAATCGTCCAACATAAACTACGCCAGATGCGGGATTCATGGCTGAGTAATAAAGCAGATGAGCTCCAAGGCTTTACTGACAGCCATGACTTGAAAGTTTTTT
This sequence comes from Oreohelix idahoensis, assembly GCA_024509875.1. NCBI lineage: Eukaryota > Metazoa > Mollusca > Gastropoda > Stylommatophora > Oreohelicidae > Oreohelix > Oreohelix idahoensis. The sequence goes on along the minus strand of JAMPIV010016003.1, from coordinate 69,356 downwards.
TACCATGTACTCAAAGCGGTCTATGGTCCAACATCATCTGGATCATTTCCCCTCCTTAATGCAGATGGAAAAACACTAATTACAGACAAGGAAAAAATTCTCCAACGATGGGTCGAACACTTTAATAATATTCTGAACCAGCCATCATCTATTAACGACGAAGTCATCATCCGCCTGCTCCAAATTTCTATAAATGAAGCACTAGATGATTTACCAACTCTGGAGGAAACTCAAAAAGCGATTCGTCAACTTTCTAGTGGAAAGGCCCCCGGCTCCGATTCAATTCATGTTGAGGTCTATAAAAATGGCGGTACAGTTCTGATAGAGAAACTTCACATGATCTTCCAGCAAATGTGGCAGAGTGAAACCGTCCCACACGATCTCAATGATGCGTCAATTATAAATCTATAAAACGTAAAGGTAATCGCCAAGACTGTAACAATCATCGAGACATCTCTCTATTACGGCTCATCTTGACAAAGGTCTTTTACCTGAAAGTCAGTGTGGATTCCGGAAAGAACGTGAAACCACCGATGTGGTGTTCGCTGCAAGACAGCTACAAGAAAAAGGCCAAGAACAGCACTGTGACCTGTACACAGCTTTCATCGACTTGACAAAGGCGTTTGACACGGTCAGTAGAGAGGGTCTATTCAAGATCATGGCAAAATACGGCTACCCAAAGAAATTTATCACAGTAGTGCAGCAACTACTTGATGGAATGCAGGCTAGAGTTCAGGAAAACGGTGAGCTATCAAAGCCTTTCCCCGTCTCAAATGGAAATTATCCACAAGGGTGTGGACTTGCCCCGACTCTTTTCAGTATAATGTTTTCTGCTATGCTTACTGACGCTTTCAGAGAAAGGGGCACAGGAATCGACATCAGATATCGTATTGATGGAAAATTGTTGAACCTTAGGAGGCTTCAAGCAAAAACCAAGGTCAAATCACACACCACCAGAGATCTTCTGTTTGCGGACGAGTGTGCCCTCAATGCTGGCTCAGAGGCTGATCTGCAGCATAGCATGGATAGATTCTCCGAAGCCTGTTCCAACTTTGGGCTTACCTTCAACACGGAGAAAACAGAAATCATGTACCAACCAGCTCCTGGCAAAATTTACACTGAGCCAGTCATCAAGGTAAATGGTGAGAAACTGAATGCTGTGAACAGATTCACATACCTTGGTAGCACACTATCCCAGAACATCGTCATTGATCATGAGGTGAACACCAGGATCTCCAAAGCCAGCAACACATTTGGCAGACTATACACCAACGTTTGGCATCGAAGTGGCATTAGTCTGCAGACAAAGCTGAAGGTGTACAGAGCTGTGGTGCTTCCAGTGTTGCTTTAGGCATGTGAAACATGGACTGTATACAGGCGCCACGTAAAAAAAGCTAAACCACTTCCATATAGTCTGTCTCAGGAAGGTAATGAACATCAAATGGCAAGACAAGATCTGGGATACCGCCGTTCTTGACAGAGCTGGTATCCCTAGCATCGATACTATTCTGATGCAGTCACAGATTCGCTGGGCAGGTCATGTAGTCCGCATGCCAGACCATCGACTGCCAAAGATACTATTTTATGGTGAGATGCAGAAAGGTAAACGCTCCCATGGTGGCCAAAAGAAGCGCTTCAAAGACACGTTTAAGAGTTCATTGAAAACCTTTGACATAAATCCTGACACATAGGAAGCTGCTGCGCAAGACCGAACTGCTTGGCGCACATCTCTTGGTAAAGGTGCAGCGGCATGCGAATCACCCAGAAGAGCAGCAGCGGAACAGCGGAGACAAGCAAGAAAAGACCGTGAAATAAAACCTTCACATGAAGCAAACATCCCCTGCCTACACTGTCCGAGATCTTTCCAGGCCCGCATCGGGCTCATCAGTCACCTTCGTACCCATAGAGTAATCTAACATATTCCTAATAATTGGATGAACAGAGTGGTCTTCATCAAACGTGATGGACGAACAACATATATATATATATATATATATATATATATATATATATATATATATATATATATATATATATATATATATATATATATATATATATATATTATATATATATATATATATATATATATATACTGAAGCACATTAAAAACGCACCACTATTATATGTACTGACGCCGAGAAGCTGGAAAAAAAAGTGTGGGAATGGATTTTCCCCGTGTTTGTCAAGAAGTAGAGAGCGAATGGCTGCTGGAATGGAAAGTGCATGATTCAACCCACGGGTGTGTGTACAAACTACATGAAAACAATAAAAGTTACACGTGCAACACGATTCCCAACAGCTATGACCCATGAAAATGTGTACGCGTTGTGGCAGTATACTCGGTATAAAAAGGCCGTTGAGACAAAACACCCAGTACATGTGCTTGAAATGCCACGACTATCTGAAAACGACCGCCAACGAGCCATTGGTATGTTGGAGACCGGAATGAGCTCGCGGGCCATTGCCAGAAGGATGAATTGCCAACACAGCACTATTGTACGTCTCAATGAACGTTACGGAACCACTGGCAGTGCCCGGGATAGACATCGGAGTGGCCAACCACGAGCTACTACCCCTGCGCAAGATCGTCATATTGTGCTGAGTCACCTAAGGAATCGTTCTCTCCCGGCAAGTCAAACAGCAAGAGCAATAGTGGGTAGACGTGGGCAAGTCTCTCGAATAACAGTCATACGACGACTCAGAGATACAGGCCTTACTGCAAGACGACCTTATGTTGGGCCAAACTTGACTCACAGACATCGTCAGCAGCTCCTGCAATGGGCAGAGCAACATGTCAGATGGACTAGACTGCAATGGAATGCTGTCCTATTCACAGACGAGAGCAGATTCAACATATCCTTTGCTGATGGACGTATGCGGATTTGGCGACGGTGTGGAGAGCGCTTTGCAGATTGCTGTGTTCGTCAGCACAACCGATTTGGAGGTGGCAGTATTCACATTTGGGGAGGATTCAGTTTTCATCATCGCTTGCCTCTTCACGTCTTCCGTGGAAATGTTAATGCTGTGACATATCGAGATGAGGTTCTGGATGCATTGGTTGCTCCTGCGTTCACAAATTATCCAGACTTGCAGCTTTTCCAGCAGGATAACGCACGTGCGCACACCGCATGCATTACGCAGCAATATCTACAACAGCAGAACATTGTGACGATTGATTGGCCTGCCCTATCACCAGACATGTTCCCTATAGAACATCTGTGGGACGAGCTTGGACGCAGAGTCTACAGGCAAGGTTCTCCAGCTAATCTGCAACAGCTCGAAGCTGCTCTTACACGTGAATGGGACTTGATTCTCCGGAATTTCCTTCAGAGACTTGTGCGTTCGATGCGGAGCCGCTGCCAAGCTTGTTTGCAAGCACACTGTGGACATACCAGATACTGAGGATAGTGTGAATGAATTATTTTTTTTGGTTGCATTTTTGGTTTTCTCCCTTGCCTGCCCAGAATGCAATGCATTTCATAACAATCAAATGTACAAATTAATGACCAGCATGGATTCATAGGAAAATGAATGAAGATTCCAAAAATGTAAACCTGTAAACACTTATATTTACATTTCACACTCTGTTCCTGGATTATACAGGTGTTGCGTTTTTAATGTGCTTCAGTATATATATATGTTAGTTCACATGTTAGTAATATAAAATATAAAATGACAACTTACGCCAATCCTGGCTCACAGACGTTTTGCTCAGATGAATAAAAGGCACTGTCAGATGCATTATTACATGTGTGCTTGGGTTAGTCAATTTGAACTTTGTTTTCCTTTCTGACTCCTTGTGTTTCAGTTTCCTCTGATATTCCGGTTTTCCTTCTTTAAAATTTTGAGATCTCTTGGACTGAATTGTAAGTCCTGATGAATACTTCAATAAAAGGTGTCCGGTCTGATAAATGGAAATTCTGAAGTCTAACTTACTGGCAAGTCTGGTGTCTTTGGCAAGCGTGAATCTCACAGTGTCCTAACACTGAAACGTTTCAGGTTATATTCACGGTCCTACCCCCACATCTGTTTGTTACGCAACTAAGTAAAAAGCCAATCGTTTTTTGAATGTTTTGCATGACTCATCTAGTGCAAAATTCAAACATTACATTTCTGAAAATGGGCTGTAAAAATTCGATTACCCTGTGTACCAACTCACAAACGCATCGATAGTCTCACACGACAATGTGTGTAAGATGTAATACTTATTACTTTCAGATAAAGTAATGTCGTCGTTACGAGCCGGACAGGAATCGATTTTGTGATAAGTTGTCTGTCCAAATGTATTGCATAGACGAGTAATCTCTTTCTGTCCCTTACTCTGGCTTTATCTGGAACAAGAAGGGAAAAGTGCCCTAGCAAATGCACTGGTGCGACTAGTGTTAATCTTATCTCAGCCGCTCCTTGCTAATATGATGTGTTTATCATCAGCCAAGAGTGTCAAATATCTGACCAAATCAAATAACTCCTACTTAGCAGAGAATGAAAGAAAGAAAGTGTGACAAATAGAAAGCGCGCAATAACACCAGTACCACAAATGTAACTGATTACTGCCGTAGTGAAACAGAAATCGAGAGGGGCCGCCCCGTTCTGTTACAAAGGCTAGATATTAAACATAGCTCGAAACAGGGTTGGGATTAGGTTAAGGCTAGCTATTAAACAATGCTCGAAACAAGATTGGGATTAGGGTAAGGCTAGATATTAAAGATAGCTCGGAAAAGTGTTGGGATTAGGTTAAGGCTAGGTATTAAACATAGCTCGAAACAGGTTTCGGTTTAGGTTAAGGCAAGCAATTAGATAACACTGAAACAGGGTTAGGATCAGGTTAAGGCTAGCTATTAGATAACGCTCGAAACAGGGTTGGGTTTAGATTAAGGCTAGGTATTAGATAACGCGGAAACAACGTCGGGATTAGGTTAAGGCTAGCTATTAGAGAAAGCTAGAAACAGGGTTGGAATTAGGTTAATGCTGGCTATTAGAGAAAGCTAGAAACAGGGTTGAGATTATGTTAAGGCTGGCTATTAGAGAAAGGTAGAAACAGGGTTGGGATTATGTTAAGGCAGGCTATTAGAGAAAGCTAGAAACAGGGTTGGGTTTAAGTTAAGACTAGCTATTAGAGAAAGCTAAAAACAGGATTGGCATTAGCTGTTGAGTGCACATAGATAGCCACTCGGGAAATGTGGAGCAAAATGTGCCGTCTTTTTAGTGCTCGCAAGATTTATATCAACGACTCGGCTTAACTTGATACTTGCAAATTTGGGGAAATGGAATTACTCGCCATACTGAGTATTTCTAACAATGATACTAAAAAAAAACAAAAAAAACACTGTTACTGGGTAATTTTGTGTAAATAAATATTACAATATTCTTTGATCAAACAAACGCAGTCAAAAAATAAAATTCTGATACCAGAGTTCACATTATTTCATTAGTATTTATAGTCATTGGCAACATTTTCAAACAATTTGCGATTGTGTTTATATACAGTTTTAGATAACACTCGGCTTGCTACTTCAAAGCTACTGTTAGGGACGTGTGACTCGACTTCAGAATTGTACTAAGAGACTTGAGACTCGACTTCAGACTTGTTAGGAAAGACTTGACGACATCTCTGCGTAATTCTACCCAAATATCAATACAAACCACAATGGTGAATGCCAATAACATATTTTGGGACATCACTTCTGCACGATGCTAGCTGTAGTGGTAAATCTCTGCGTCTTACGGAGCGATAAACCTAACATTCAGCTCTTCTTCGGGTACCGTGATAACTGGCGTCAGTGATCATGTCTCCCATAACTTCCGGTACCCTGTTGTATGGCTCTGAAACATGAAAAACATCGAAATCCACCAAGAAATTACAGACTCATAAATTGGTGCATGTCATAGTACGGCAAGGTCACCAATGGGGAACTGCTGACAAGAACTGGACAAGTGCCAGTAGAACAAGAAAGAATAAAAAAACGCTAGAGATGGATAGGTTACACAGTGAGGAAACATGTAGATAGCCTTGCAAGGTAGTCATTGTTCTGGAATCCTCATGGATAACGCAAACGGAAGAGCACGTGGAGAAGATCACGTGGATAAGATCACGTGGAGAAGATCACGTAGAGAAGATCACGTGGAGAAGATCACGTGGAGAAGATCACGTGGAGAAGAGAACTAAAGACAGAAATGAAAATGATGAGGAAGACATGGAAAGATCTTGAGCGGATGGCACGTGACAGGAAGACTTGACATGTGTTTGTTGAAGGCCTATGCTCCTTAGGAAACTAAAGGTATTGACTGGTTGATTGACTGGTTGATTGATTGATTGCTGGATTGATTGCTATATTGATTGATTGATTGATTGACATGAAAGCGATGAGACGTTTAAGACACTTCCAACTTTATGAGACAAATAGATGTGGTTAACTGAGAGCGGACGGCAAAGAACGTTCAGAAGTCGATATCAATTTAAGATGTGCGCTGTATATTCCGGTTAGATCGGATCTTTGCGTTCCAGAAATTCGACTGTAATGTCTTAATGAGCTCATCTAGCTAAAACTGTAAACGATTTCTGGATCGTGACCCGACCTGGAGGGATGGGAAGACACGGGCAGAACTCCGGGATGATCAATAATGTGCTATTTAAAACTTTAAAAAATTCTGGTTAATTGAATTTTCTCACCAGTGTGGGTTTTGCTTTGTCTGATCGCTCGCTGTCGAGTTAAGGTTTATTAAAGTTTCTTACAACTGTATATGGTTGCTTTTGTTTTTGCTAGGAGAGTGCTTGTTTCTCAAAGACAAAGTTACTGGGTTCGAAGCCAGGCAACATCACCTTCCAGTCTACGCATCTGTAAATGGTTACTTCAGTCTGTTCTTGAGTTAGAAAAGACAAAAGCAGCGAGAAAAGAAAATGGTTACCTCACCTCATAAAACTGAGACTTAGAATATGAAGCTTCTAACTCTGACGTATAATGGACAAATAGCCTACAGTATCTGACAGCCTTTGTTTTCCTGTTAGCGTTCTAAGATTTTCTAACAAAGCCACGCATTTTTCTGCCTGTCTTACTCACTTTTTAATCCCCGCTTTTTTTTTCGTGGGGATTGTTTCATTTCTAATTTGTGGTAATAGAAATTACCAATTACGTGATTTAATGTGTTAAGTTTACCATTATAATTCACTGTGATTTTCTAGCGTTAAAACTAGTGAAATAAATAACGCGTAGCTATTTTTTCCCCAGATGTGCAGTTAGAATATAATTTCCATCACGCGCTTTCTCACACAAAAAGAGACGGTTCTAGTTGACTGATTAAGTGCTAGGGAGACTATAGTGACCGAATATGATTCATGTTTATTTCATTTTGTGTTTTATAGTAAGTGACAATTGTTTAATACCTTATGATTAAACTAACAGACGCCGACATTAAAATAGCTATTAACGATAGGCGATATTTGTAAGTGCGCGTAGGGACAATTAAACAATATTTGACATTGTACGCTGATCGTTAAAGCGCGTAATGGGGCAGAGAGAGCGCATAACTTTCACCCGACCTAGACACGCCGCGCTAAACGCAAGATGACCGGATAGGAATAAGCGTAAGACACCATGTACCTTTTAATTTTAATCAGGACTGACGGAGTGGATAAGAGATCGTCTTGTCCCCGTCTGTGGGCTATGTGTAGATATATAGAATAGGAGCATTTTTCTTCTTAAATGTTTCTATATTCCTAAGCAGACCTGATCACAGAACCGCCAGCGGTTTTCTTTTTTGGTCCTTTTTCCATCATTTACGGAATGGTTAATGTTGCATTTTCCATTGGCTTGTGCATCACCAATTTGTCATTGTGAGCCAACGCTAACAAGAAACATTTAACTGGACTTACAACACCAGCATTATATTGTTTTTCCAATTTTATCAGCCCACTGGGGTTGTAAAAAACAATAACATTATTTGGCTTTTGACAGTCGTATTCCAGTGGATTCTTTTTATCCAGAAGAGTTACGCTATTTCAGAATCGGCACTTACCTGGAGCTTCCGATAGGATTTACCATCATTTACCAAAAGTAACAATCCAGTACCAGATGTTTCCCAATACTGAAAGTAATTTCCTCTTTTAACAGTGAACCCAAGATCACGTTCTTCTAAAGCATCTATTTGGCGGTGACATTTGATCATCCAGGGAAAATTCAACCAATAAATTTGGCGTCCACCTTATTAATTTTTATATATTAACGGATGGACTGGGGCCAATTTGGAAGATAAAACCCTGACAATTATATATTCAGGATAATTTTATTCCCAAGGGACCACCAAGAGTAGGTAAGGAGTGACTGAGTGGCCACGTATGACAGAGAGAGTGAATATTTTCCTTTGTTACAGGAATGTTATCATCCTTGCTTTTGCTTTAAAATTGTTTACTTTACTGAGTAGCAAATAGTAGGAAACTGTTTTCTTTACTGTCTATTCTGTAACATAGTTCTAACCTTTGACCTTTGGGTTATTAACTTTTTTGGGTTCTTTTTTCTCAGTAAGGCCGGGGTGGGGGGGGGGGGGGGGGGGGAGGGGGGGGGGGTTTGCAAGTTCATGGACCAGGTCTGCAATTTTTTGGGTTGCTCATGTGTCTTAGTGAGCCAATTCACCAAGGGTTGGTGATCCGTTCTAATGATGAGTTTGGTTCCTCTAATGTAAAAATCAAGCTTCTGTATCGCGTAATGTATGGCGAAACCTTCTTTCTCCGTAGTCGACCATCGTCTCTGTGTTTTAGAGAGGGCGTGTGATACAAATGCTATGGGCATCTTGTTGGGAATCTGTGGTATGATCGGTGTCTCGTCTTCTTCTCTGGGTTGGACTAAACAAGCACCTATTGCAGTATTGGGGGCATCCGTGTATAAGATTATTGGGCGAGATATATCTGGATGTGCAAGAAGTGGTATTGTTGTAAGCGCATTCTTGAGGTAGTCGAAGGATTTCTGACATTCCTCTGTCCACTTGAATCGTGAATACTTCTTTGTAAGAGCGTTAAGCGGTTCAGCGGCCTGTGTGAAGTTAATAACGTGGCGTCTGTAATATCCACAACAACCGATATAAACTCGTACCTGCTTCACTGTTGTGGGGGCGGGCATCTTCCTAATTGCTTCCACTTTATCTGTGTCCGGGCGAATGCCATCTTTGTTAACAATGAATCCTAAATACTTGGTTTCCGTTTTTAGGAACTCATTGTGCTAAGCTTGAGTTTAACTTGGTGGTGTCGGAGGTGATCAAAAACTTGCTCAACTTTCTTTAAGTGGTCATCCATGGTACCTGATGTGTGAATAAGTACATCATCTATATGGGCCAATGCAAAAGAATGCATTCCCTGCAAAACCTCGTCCATCAGTGCCATGTATGTTGCGGGACTCTCTTTCAAACCAAAAGGCATGACGTTCCACTTGTAGCTACCCATGTATGTACAAAATGTTGACTTTTCTTTAGCTACTGGTGTCATAGGAATACACCAAAATCCTGAGCGTGCATCCAATGTAGTAAAGTGTGTAGAATGTCTGAGTGTCACCAAAATATCATCAATGCGTGGTAATGGATATGAAATCGTCTTGGTAATTCGGTTCAATGCGCGGTAATCGCAGCAAAATCTACTTGTTCCATCTTTTTTCGATACAATTACTATTGGCGATGACCATGCTGATCTGGATCTTTCTATAATTCCTGCACTCAACATGTCGTTTATAGACTTCTCCACTATTTCACGGTTTTTCAAAGGGGTGTGGTAGGGTTTCAAACTAACAGGTTCCTCTGTTGTGGTCTGAATGTCCATATGTACCGTACTGGTTCTGCCTAACTCCATATCCGTTAGTGCGAATACATCTTGGTGTTTAGTGATGAACGCACTAAGTTTAGTTTTATGTTGACCTTCTACGTTCAGTGTCGCCAGTAATTGCGATAACCGGTCTGGTGTGTGATTCTGTATCTGGGACTCTTGGTTTGTCCACGGTGTTTTAACATATGTGTTTTCTTCATCAGTTCTGTTAATGTTACGTCTACTGTCTCGTTCACTACAGCAGTATTCGAAGGGCTTTGAATATCTGGATTCATATCTTCGACAGAATGGTTTATTTGTGTATCTCGTATTGGGTTTCCGCCATGGAGTATGCTCTACATCTGTTCTGTAAATATTACGTCTGCTCTCTCGTTCACTACGGCATTATTTAAAGGGCTTTGGATATCTGTGTTCATATCTTCGACAGAATGGTTTATTTGCGTATCTCGTATTGGGTTTCCGCCATGGAGTATGCTCTACATCTGTTCTGTAAATATTACGTCTGCTCTCTCGTTCACTACTGCTGTATTCGAAGGGCTTTGCTAGGGTTGGCAATAAATGGTGGGTAACAAGATTGACATAATGCAATTTTTTTTTACTGTCGCCTGTTCTTCTGTATATCCCATCGTATGCTTTTCTATGTATTACTTGGTCCACTCTATGTGCATAACAAAGATATTTAGTTCTTTCCGTATCTGAATCTATGTCTTCAGGTTCATCTCTGAAAGCTCGTTCATATGCGTCAAATTCTTGATCTTGCATGTTATTATGTCTACTATATTCATCATCTGGGTATCTTACTGTTAACTGTGTGTTATCAAGATAGTCTCGACTGATGGGGCGGCGTGGGGATGAGTGTGGGATCTGACATGGTGTGGGGGATGAAGGGTATCGATAGGTTTTGTCTTCGGGTTCATCACTGCAGGCTCGTTCAAATGAGTCAAATTTTTGATCTTGCATGTTATTATGTCTACTGTATTCATCACCTGGGTATCTTCCTGTTAACTGTGTGTCATCTTGGTTAGTGTGTCTTCTCACTCTGTGTATGGGAGTAGCATAATTCTCAGGTACATAATCAGTGCTATCCATCTTGGGCATGTGATATGTTCGTCGACATCTATGTTTCCCGTTGCTCTGCTGGCTGTAGGTTTTTCCTCTATCTGTTGTTCTTCTCGACTTGACCAACGTTCTTATTCCTGGAGTCTGGCGCCTAATCCTGTGAGTAAATTGGTTAGCCTATGTGCTTTACCGTTGAAATCGTCTGTCAGAGTCGGAGGGGTGACATGGGGTATGATTTTGGGATATGCATGGAGCGGGGGAATGATGGTGTTGATTCTGACCAACGTCAAGCATTCTGTTGTTCATGGTACAGGTCAAGGACGATCTTCGTACTTTAGCAATTATCGCACCTCTGTGTATCGTTGTAGCTTGTCCCGATGTGTTTACAATCATGACTGGAAAGTCACGAGAGGGAGAAACTTCTGCAATACCTTCAGTAACAAACATGAGGGGTTGGTCCTTGATGTCCTCATTTTCCAATGGTTCAATCTGGATTGTTTGTCCTGGTTCGATATAATTGGAACTCTTAATTCGACCTTTAGCTATCACAAGTGTGTTAGGTAGTACTGTAACTGGAGTTGTTAAGCGCACTAGGGATGCGATATGTATGTCATCCTGTAACTGTATATATTCACCATTGATATTGATCTTATGCAGGTCGAAATATATTCTGGCGTAGTGGCGAGTAAGGAATTTACCAAGGATGAAGTTTCTGGACATCCCACGTGTAATTATAAAGGGATGTGTAATTTAAACTCGATCCCTTTGTCTCGAGAAACAACAATCCTTTGATTTCTTCCTATTCCTCTTCTTCTTCTTCTTGTTATTCAACTTCTTCTTATTGTTATTCTTTTTCTTTTTCCTTATTGTTATTCTTTTTCTTCTTCTCGTTATTCTTTTTCTTTTTTCTGTTTATTGTTATTCTTTTTCTTGTTACTGTTATTCTTTTTCATCTTATTGTTATTCTTTTTCTTTTTTCTTATTGTTATTCTTTTTCTTCTTATTGTTATTCTTTTTCTTCTTATTGGTATTCTTTTTCTTCTTATTGTTACTCTTGTTCATTTTATTAATATTCTTTTTCTTCTTTCTTATTGTTATTCTTTTTTCTTCATATGGTTATTCCTTTTCTTCTTATTGTTATTTTTTTCTTATTGTTATTCTTTTTCTTCTTATCATTATTCTTTTTTCTTCTTACCGTTATTCTTTTTCTTCCTATTGTTATTCTTTCTCTTTTTATTGTTATTCTTTTTCTTCTTATTGTTATTCTTTTTCTTCTTGCTCAACGTATTCTTCTTCTTATTGGTATTCTTTCTCTTCTTCCTCATCCTCTTCTTCTTATTATTGTTATTCTTTTTCTTCCTCCTCAACCTCTTCTTCGTCAACCTCTTCTTCCTCAACCTCTTCTTCTTCTTCTGCTATAGCAGGATTTTTTAACCGTTTTCGTGTCATCGGCCCCTTTGATTTTACATTGAAGGCTATGTACCCTTATGATGCTTATCGTCTGGTTGCGGACCATGTCTTTTCTTGTTACTTCAACTTCCTTAATCAGATACCTCATTTCTGAGGTTTGGATATGGCTTTTGTGGGTTGTAGTCATTGCCCATGACTTGCATCATAGGGGTACATAGCCTTCAATGTAAAATCAAAGGGGCAGATGACACGAAAACGGTTAAGAAATCCTGCTATAGCAGAAGAAGAAGAAGAGGTTGGGGAAGAAGAGGTTGGGGAAGAGGAGGTTGAGGAGGAAGAAAAAGAATAACAATAAGAAGAAAAAGAATAACAATAAGAAGAAGAGGTTGAGGAAGAAGAGGTTGATGAAGAAGAGGTTGAGAAGGCAGAAAACTAATAACAATAAAAAGAAAAAGAATAACAATAAGAAGAAGAAGAAAAGGTTGAGGAAGAAAAAAAGAATAACAATAACAATAAGAAGAAGAGGTTGAGGAAGAAGAGGTTGATGAAGAAGAGGTTGAGAAGGCAGAAAACTAATAACAATAAAAAGAAAAAGAATAACAATAAGAAAGAAGAAAAACAATAACAATAAGAAGAAAAAGAATAACAATAGGAAGAACAAGAATAACAATAAGAAGAAGAAGAGGTTGAGGAAGAAGAAAAAGAATATTAATAAAAAAGAAGAAGATTTTGAGGAAGAAGAGGTTGATGACAAAGAGGTTGAGGAAGAAAAGGAAGAACAAGAATAACAATAAGAAGAAAAAGAATAACAATAAGAAAGAAGAAAAAGAATAACAATAACAAGAAAAAAATAACAATAACAAGGAAGAAAAATAATAACAATAAGAAAAAGAATAACAATAAGAAAGATTAAAGAGAATAACAATAAGAAGAAAAAGAATAACAATAGGAAGAAAAAGAATAACAATAAGAAGAAAAAGAATAACAATAAAAGAAAAAGAGGTTGAGGAAGAAGAAAAAGAATAAAAACAGTAAGAAGAAGAGGTTGAGGAAGAAGAGGTTGATGAAGAAGAGGTTGAAGAAGAAGAGGTTGAGAAGGAAGAAAAAGAATAACTATAAGAAGAAAAAGAATAACAATAAGAAGAAAAAGAATAACTATAAGAGGAAAAAGAATAACAATAAGAAGAAAAAGAATAACACAAAGAAAGAAGAAAAAAATAACAATAATAAAGAAGAAAAAGAATAACAATAAGAAGAAGAAGAGGTTGAGGAAGAAGAGGTTGAGAAAGAAGAGGTTGAGGAGGAAAGAAAAGAATAACAATAAGAAGAAAAAGAATAACAATAAGAAGAAGAAGAAGTTGAGGAAGAAGAGGTTGATGAGGAAGAGGTTCAAGAAGAAGAGGTTGAGAAGGAAGAAAAAGAATAACAATAAGAAGAAAAAGAATAACAATAAGAAGAAGAAAAAGAATAACAATAAGAAGAAAAAGAATAACAATAGAAGAAAAAGAAAAACAATAAGAAGAAAAAGAATAACAATAAGAAGAAAAAGAATAACAATAAGAAGAAAAAGAATAACAATAAGAAGAAAAAGAATAACAATAAGAAGAAGAAGAGGTTGAGGAAAAACAGGTTGAGGAAGAAGAGGTTGAGGAAGAAGAGGTTGAGAAGGAAGAAACAGAATAACAATAAGAAGAAAAAGAATAACAATAAGTAGAAAAATAACAATAAGAAGAAAAAGAATAACAATAAGAACAAGAAGAGGAAGAAGAAGAAAACAAAGGACGGTTGTTTCTCGAGACAAAGGGATCGAGTTTAAATCCAAGTCGCGTAACGCAGAAGTATACACGTCTGTAAATGTGGGTACCAGATTCTTGCAGTTGAATTCACGAAGGCAAAGACACCCCACCTCATAGAGTTGAGACCTAGTATAAGTAAAGTCTCTAACACTTCAGCTGTCTTATTTATTTAGTCATTAATTTTGTGACAAAACGTCTCAACATGCTCTTTTGTGTGATCTCTCACACCTTCAGCCCTCCGGCAGTATCCTTTCGTTTTCTTCATTTTTCTCACTCATCGCTTTTATTTGGCATAAGTCATGCCTTTTCATTCGTTATTTTCACTATTTTGCTCAATGCTGGACATAGCATGGTGAAGTCTCTAACATGCCACTCCCCTATGGCAGTATTTGCTACGGGAGTAATGCGTATCTTATTGTTTACCCATCCTCAGACGTATTATCGTAACAATACCCAGTCGTCAGACCAGTCACCCGATTATCGCATAATCCGTCTGACCACCTGTGGAAACGTGTCGGTCAAACATTTGACCAATTAGAAAGCTGTTGATCATGTTGACACAAGCGTGTATTGTGTGTACGATGAAAGAAGACAACACTGTCTGACCAGACATCTGTCTGGCGGAGGCACGCAGATAAAATGGATAATTAGATAATCTGTCGGGCTAGACATCTGGGCGGAAATCATAACGCCAGAAACACGGTCGCAATGTTCTGATAGACAGAGGTGCGCCGGAAGTCTTATGTAACGATTTGACATCACTGTTGTAAGAGGCCACGTGTGCATATTAAATTTAATATTTTCAAATACGCGTGAGATGAGTAATGATAAACTTCCCCACTCAAACAGTGCTAGATAGATTTGATTGAACACGCCAAAAGCTGCAATGAATCGATTGGAACATTCAGCAGGAAACACAGCTGGGATTTGAAACTCCGGATTGAGAGATATACAGTAAAAAGCAGACACAGAACAGCACAGACTGCATCACAGCGTCAACTAAACACCTCATACAAGCCAGAGGAAAGAGGATAGGACTTAACAATTCCACAACTAGAAGTACCAGATGGAGTATTGGGCAACTTTGGAATTTACAAGTAAACCCGCAATTTTAATACAACACTGGAAAATTTGGAATTTTATCACAAGGAGTCAGAGAGGAATTTTAACAAATGCTTTCCCAGGCAGGATTCATAGAACACCAGCCGTTAGAGGAATTAACTCATATTTCCCAGACCAAGTCATAAGCACCCGTGTGTTACCGGGGCCCGAAAGGGGAGCAATGAATAGCAACACTGTTCCCTGCCATGCATGTCGTAGAAAGCGACTAAGGAGGTTTGGGCATGGGGCTGGTTACCCCATCCTGTAAAAAATTTAAAACCACAAAAAACTTCAACAAACATGGACAATTCAATTAAGGAAAATAAAACACAGCCATCCAAGACAGGGGAAAGTCCTCTCGCAGGGAGGCGTATGATGCATCACAGAGAAAGCCGAAAGGAGTCTGTGTTACTGACAACCTTCTTTCTTCTAGGAGAACTTCCAGATTTGGAACCTGGAATGTTCGGACATTAAATGAACAAAGGAAAGTGGCACAAGTAGCAGCAGAAATGAAGGAATATAAAATCGAGGTTCTAGGAATGTGTGAAACAAAGTGGAAGAGGGTAGACAGGAAGAAACTCATCACAGGTGAATTGATGCTGTCCTCAGGACATGAAGACGAAAGTTCACACCACAGTGAAGGGGTAGCTCTTATGTTATCTAAAGAAGCACAGAACGCACTCATTGAATGGGAAGCCGTTGGACCCAGAATAATAACAGCTACTTTTAAAACAGCTGAAAATAAAATAAATGTAAATGTCATCCAATGTTATGCACCAACTAATGACAAAGAAGAGTCTGTGAAAGAAGCATTTTACATACTAGACTGCAGGAAATTATGGAAAAAGTAAAAAGAAGAGACATCACAATTTTGATGGATGCCATGAATGCAAAGATAAGTACAGTCAACACTGGCTTTGAAGAAGTCATTGAAAAACATGGGCTAGGAATAGTGAATGAAAATGGGGAACTATTCTCAAACTTCTGTGCTTCAAATCAACTGGCTATAGGAGGAAGCATGTTTCTACATAAGAGAATACACAAGGCAACATGGATATCACCAGACCATAGAACAGAAAATCAGATTGATCATATATGCATAAACAAGAAGTTTAGATCATCATTGCAGGATGTAAAGGTATATAGAGAAGCAGATGTGGCATCAGATCACCACCTTCTGATAGCCAAAGTAAAAATGAAACTCAAGAGATATGCAACAATGCAAAATTATAGACAACAATTTAATGTAGGACATCTAAGAAATCAAGAAACAAAAGACACATTTGCGGTCACAATATCCAACAAATTCCAAATGCTCCAACAACTGGAAGATGTAAAGAATACAGAAGACTATTGGCAGAAAATCAAAACAGTATGGAATGAGACATGTGAAGAAATACTGGGGAAAAGGGAATGACAACAAAAAGCATGAATAACAACAGAAACCATCAATAAGAAAAAAGACAGGAAAAACAAGAAAGCAGATTTAAACACAAGCAAAACCAGAAGTTCCAAAGCCAAGGCTCAAGAAGTGTACACAGAAGCAAACAAAGAAGTAAAAGGAAGCATCAAAAGAGACAAGAGGAAGTATATTGAGGAGTTGGCAAGAGAGGCAGAAGATGCTGCAGCCAAAGGAAATATGAGAGAACTGTATAACAGCACAAAGAAGCTGACAGGGAAATACAAGCAAACAAGTTGCCTCATAAAAGACAGGAATGGAAAACTGCTCAGCAATATACAAGAGCAAATGTAAGAGGTGGATACAATATTTTGAATACCTTCTCAATAGACCAGCTCCACAAAACCCCCCGGACATCCAGCCAGCAGAAGAAGAGCTCCAAATTAACGGGAAAGACCAACGAAAGAAGAAATAAAGAAAGCCATAAAGCTTCTAAGAGATGGAAAAGCGTCTGGACCTGATGGCATGCCAGCAGAGGCCATCAAAGCAGAAATCGACACGGCTACAGAGATGTTATATAAATTACTTGGTAAAGTCTGGGAAAAGGAAGAGATACCAGCAGAATGGAAGGAAGGATATCTGATTAAGTTGCCTAATGGGAAATTTACAAGAGTGTACAAATTATAGAGGAATAATGTTACTATCAGTGCCAGGAAAAGTATTAAATAGGATCTTCCTTGAGAGATTAAAAGAGTCCATAGACAAGAAACTGAGAGATGAACAAGCAGGTTTTCGACAAAACAGATCCTGTACAGACCAGACAGCCACTTTGAGAATAATAGTTGAACAAAGTCTGGAATGGAATTCGCCCCTATACATCGGATTTGTGGACTACGAAAAGGCATTTGACAGTGTAGACAGAGAATCACTTTGGAAATTGATGACGCATTATGGATTTTCCCTGAAGATCATTAATTTAATATAAAAAAACATATGAAGACATGAAATGCAGAGTTCTTCGTGAAAGACAGCTTACAGAACCGTTTGGGAAAAGAACAGGAGTGCGACAGGGATGCCTCCATTTCATTTCTTACTAGCAAGAGACTGGGTTATGAGAACATCGACAACACAAAACAAACATGGAATCCATCGGACTCTGACTAAGCAGTTGGATGATATGGATTTTGCTGATGACTTGGCTCTTCTGTCCCATAACCGTAATCAGATGCAGGACAAGTTAAAAACACTCGATGAAAGGTCACAGCACTTGGGTCTGAGAATACACAGGGAAGAGGCAAAAATAATGAGAATAAATGCAGGCAATGATAACAGAGTGGTTAAAAATATAGTGGTTGACAAGGGGCATCCTATTTTTAACAGCCATAGACTGTGTGATGCGCCAGACAACAGAGGGCAGTCCAAGAGGAACAAGATGGACTACATTTTCTACATTGACATTGCACTACTAGCACATTCACATCAACACATCCAGGAAAAAAACGGAGACTCAATAAGTATAGCCAGCAGGTGGGCTTGAACATCAATCTAAAGAATTCAGAGGTCATGACGCTCAATGTGAGCAACCCTGAGCCCATATCAGTAAAGAGTCAGCAACTGGAACAGACAGACACCTTCACATACCTAGGATGCATAGTAACACCAGACGGCGGAGCAAGCAAAGACATCTACAACAGAATGAACAAAGCAAGAACAGCCTTTTTTAGTCTAAACAACATCTGGAAGTCCTCTCAGTACAGCACAAGCACAAAATTAAGATTACATCAGAGCTGTGTGCTTTCTGTGCTTCTCTATGGTGCGGAATGCTGGAGAGTCACAGGGAAGGAAATGTCGAAATTGTCCTCTTTTCACATGTCGTAATTTTTGAGAAGATAGGACTGAGATATTTAATGGTCCCGTACAAGCAAAGGTGATGGTGACAGCTATGTGAAAGGAAGGTGTAAGAAATAGTTTCTATTTCACGAGGTGGTGATAGTGTAAGAGAAAAACATTGAGTAATTGCTCTAATCCAGCCTATCTTTTAACGACTCTATTTAACTACAGACGCACTTTCTCTCCTTGTACAAAATACAAGTTACGCAACACTCACGTACCGTACAGTTACAGAAATACGTACAGACGTGAAAACAAACTATGGATAACATATAAATATGGGCAGAACAGGGGTTTGACCCACAAAAAAAAACAACTATAGCTTAAGTTTCATTAAGTTTATTTACGCTAGAAAAATCACAACATCAATGACTTTGACATCCAATAGCGAGTTTCGCACATTAAACTTTACATGGTAAAATATGCATATATTTGTTAGTTCACATGTTAGTAATGAAATATGAAATGTAAATCACAACTTACGCCAATCCTGGCTACAGACTTGTTGCTCAGATGAATAAAAGAGACGATTCGGTCTCTTACTCGCGTCTGGGGTGGCTAATTTGACAATATATTCCTTCTCTGGCTCCGTGTGTTTCTTCAGTATTTAGTCTCCGTGTTACTTATTAAAATGTAGACATTTTTTGTGCTTTGTAAGTCTTATTTGGTTCTCCAATAAAAGTTCCGGTTAAAAAAAGGAATTATGAATCTAAATTTCACTCTGGCGAGGTCTGATGTTGCCTTGGCGAGTGTGAAATTCACAGTGAAATAAAACTGCGAAATGGTCAGACTATATTCCCATCTTCCAACGCATTGTTGTTATGAATCTAATCAGAAAGATCCAATCATTTCAAATAATGCAGATAGGGTGTGATATTTTTAAAATAGTCCCATGTGAAATAAGGTGCGTGCCTGCAAAGGTCACGTATTATTATATATGGACATCTGATGCCTTGCATACACTCTCACCGGCAGTTCAGTAGACACACATGACTACACGGGTAAGCTGTAATACTTATTTCTTTATTGTTAAGTAATGTTGTCAAAACAATTCGGCCCAGAAGCGATTATGTCACACTTGTCAGCCCACATGTTTCACACAGACAGTAATCTCGTTATCTGGCGTATGAGCACGCAATAACTCCGTGTTTGCCCATCTGGGTTACCAAAACGAGTGGTCTTTTCAGCGGTTCAATCTAAACACGCTGGCGAATATCTTATCTACTTGCTTCTTGCAGGCTGGGATAAACATTATCTGCAAGGTGTGTCACAAATGTTTGAGCATACAAACTACTTGCTCCATAGCCGATAATGAGAAGAAATTGGTACTTTTAAAAGTACACAAATAAATATCAGTACCACAAATGTACCGATACTGCCGGAGAGAAACAAAGATCGATATGGGTCGCCCCGTTTTGTCACAATATCTGACGCAGCGAATAATGGGTTATATTTATACATATTTTATATATGTAGCTTTGCTTTCATAAAAGAGGGCTTGCGTAATATAGAAGGATTGAAGTGGTATGACAAGATCATTAACGTGGAACTGATGACAAGATCACTAATGAGGAACTGGTGACAAGATTACTAATATGCAACTGATGACAAGATCATTAATGTGGAACTGATGACAAGATCACAAATGGGGAACTGATGACAAGATCATTAATGTGGAACTGATGACAAGATCACTAATGTGGAACTGCTGACAAGATTACTAATATGGAACTGATGACTAGATCATTAATGTGGAACTGGTGACAAGATTACTAATATGGAACTGATGACAAGATCATTAATGTGGAACTGATGACAAGATCATTAATGTGGAACTGATGACAAGATTACTAATATGGAACTGATGACAGGATCATTAATTTTGAACTGGTGACAAGATCACTAATGTGGAACTATGACAAGATCATTAATGTGTAACTGGTGAACAGATTACTAATATGAAACTGGTGACAAGATCATTAATATGGAGCTGATGACAAGATCACTAATGTGGAACTGATTACAAAATCACGAATGTGGATCTGGTGACAAGATTACTAATATGCAACTGATGACAAGATAATTAATGTGGAACTGATGACAAGATCACAAATGGGGAACTGATGACAAGATCATTAATGTGGAACTGATGACAAGATCACTAATGTGGAACTGCTGACAAGATTACTAATATGGAACTGATGACTTGATCATTAATGTGGAACTGGTGACAAGATTACTAATATGGAACTGATGACAAGATCATTAATGTGGAACTGATGACAAGATCATTAATGTGGAACTGATGACAAGATTACTAATATGGAACTGATGACAAGATCATTAATTTTGAACTGGTGACAAGATCACTAATGTGGAACTATGACAAGACCATTAATGTGTAACTGGTGAACAGATTACTAATATGAAACTGGTGACAAGATCATTAATATGGAGCTGATGACAAGATCACTAATGTGGAACTGATGACAAAATCACGAATGTGGATCTGGTGACAAGATCACTAAAGGGGAACTGATGACAAGATCACTAATATGGAGCTAGTGACAAGAACCAGAACAGTGCCAGTGGAACAAGAGATGAGAAGACATTTGTGTTGGAGAGAACACACAATGAGAAAACCAGTTGATAACACTACGAGGCTGTGAATGTTCTGGAAACGTAAGGGTAAGAGAAAAGTCATTAATGGCGCAGGCAGAGGATGCTATCAGACAGGTGACCACAGCTGAAAATATATTCAAGGGAGAAGAGTGGAGTAAGTCAGATGAGAGGTGGATGAACTACCAGCAAGTCATCATCAGCCTTTTTAGAGAGTGCAGAAATTGGGCCAATGGCAGAGCAGAGATGGAAATTGATCAGCTTATAAATGTTAATGCTAGGGATGATGATGCCATTGTGTGCACTGATGGGTCTGTAATCCGTGGTAATAAATGAGGATGGGGCTTCTCTGCTAGAGTAAAGGACAGAGCCGTCGCTGAAAATAGCGGGGCTTACATGATAACAATCTCCAGCATGAGAATGGAGGTAGAGGCAGTTACTGCTGCCTTAAGATGGAGGTCTTCTTCTTCTTCGTTCACCCTCAGATGTCAACTTGAATAAGTTCAAAGAAAGCAGTGGTCAGCCTGAGGCTGTTAATATCTCCGTAGATTTTTCTCCAGGAATTGTACTGGGGCTGGCCATATGCGCTTTCTCTGTTCGTCATATGTTGGGCACCTTTGAAGCAGATGTTCGGCAGTCATTTTATCTGTGCCACAGTCACACTCATCAGTAGTTCCTATCTTTACTTTGTTGAATAGATGGTATCTCAATCTGTTATGACCTGTGCAAAGTCTGAAGATTACCACTTGTTCACTTCTGCTGAGCTGGTAATATAGATCATTTTTTGTGTGACCTGGATGCTCTTCTTCCCACTTGTACCTGTACCTGCGCTTGATAAAACTCTTGGACTCCTCATAGGTTATATTTGTGTCAAGTTGAGGAAGTTTTCTCCCTTCCTTTGCCAATCTGTCAGCCTCTTCATTTCCAGGGATGTTGCAGTGAGAAGGATCCACTGTATCACGACTCTTTTGTACTACTGACATAGTCTGTGAAGTGTTACTCTTAGGTCATCCAGTTCAGCATTACTTTGACTTTTCAGCATTGTAACCACTGACAGTGCATCTGAGAAGATAGCTACTGGTCTCTCTGAGCTTTCTTCTGTCATTAAAATTTATGATGGATGTCTGAGACTTTATTAACAAAGGCAGTTTTTGTATCAGGCTCACAATCCATGCTGCGAAAGATCCAAAATGGATAGCTCCGACATGAATGGAAAACCTCCATAGAAACCTCGAATCTTGAAGAACTGATATGGATCTACTGTCCTGGTCATGCCGGGGTACGCGGCAATGAAAGAGCTGACAGACTAGCTTCAAACGCACCCGTAGTAGGTGCATTGGACATGAATAAGAGAGAAATAGTGATGGCAATTCATGTTCGCCTATTAGAGAATAACACTGCAATCGATGAATCATCAAGGCTAAGACTGCTGGAATTTGGCATCAAACGGAAGACCAGCAAGAATGGACGTATGAGAGGACGCATCCGGCGTGTATACAACCACCGCGCAACAGGAACAATTAGCATTCATACCCTTTTGACATTAGCTGTTGGAGACTGAGAACGCATTGGTTTGCCCAGAGTGCAATGACGTCGCTTCTGATTAACATTAACATTATCATTAACATTATCATTAACATCATTAATATTATCATTAACATTAACATTATCATTAACATTATCATTAACATTATCATTAACATTAACATTATCATTATCATTATCATTAACATTATCATTACCATTAACATTATCATTAACATTAACATCATCTTTTCCCGTTTCGCACCAATTGAAGCATAGAGCCACCACTGTAGCTTGTCCCCTCACAGGAAGCGTGCACCAAGCAGTCACATGTTCTTGTGATAGTGGTTTCTGTAGCAACTAGTTTTACATGACGAGGTAGTTCATATGAAGACTAAAACCAAAAACAAAAAAAGACACGGAGAAGAGAGAGAGAGACATTAAACACGAAGAGACGGAATGAAGGCACGAAAAAGCCTTGAACGTAAAGCACCGACTATGGCGTACATTTGTTTACGGCGAATCCTCCATGTGGAGCAGGTAGGTTATGAATGAATGCATCTTAACAGCGTAGTTTCTTGAATTCACTGGTGTGAACATGCCTTACATTTTGAAATATATAAAAAAAATTGCACGTCTATTTTCTAAAGCAAATAAATAATGTTATGGCATCGTAACGTGCGTTACCAAGACCTTGCTCATTTTAAAAGAGGCATTCCTTTGAGACATGGTTAAAATTAGACTTATGGGTCAGAGATATAAGACGTTTCGCCATCAAACCGTGGTACAACCAGTGGTATATGAGGCAAACTTCATAAATTGTTTCGAAACCGGTTTTTGGCTTGTCTCTATCTCCGAGTTTTATGCTTTATATTTGATTTTTTACCCCACCTACTGGGAGGTTCTGGCTCAGAGCTGTGTCTGTAATAGTGGTTCTCACTGTGTGGTAGGGGTCGAAGTGGCTAGGAGGTAAGGTGTTCGCCTCGAGTTCTAGAGGTACCGGATTCGATTCCCAGTTGAGGGAATATAATTTATGGAAATTTGTTTTCAGAGCCAGTGGTCCTAATAATGTCATACTCCCCCCTGGTCTCTCGTGCCATGAATGTATGACATTTTTCTCTGTAGTGGTCATGAATTTACCAGTTCCATTTATTCTCGTGTCTGCTAGTCTTAAGAGTTTTATTCCATATCGTCTCATCTCTCCAGTTACCTGTGCTGTCCTTCCGGCCTTCTGCATTGTCCGTATGTTCCAGGTGCCTATTCTAATTTTAACTTTCGTCGTTAGACGTGGTGTCGATAACCTGACTTCCATTGACTGGCTTTCATCAGGTCTCTGCGTCATATGTCCCTCTTGCAAGGTATCTTCCTGACTCTGGCTTGTTTTTCTTTCAACAACTGTTTCAGTGTCTGTGACAAATAGGTTTTTTTTCCGGCAGTGTTGTCAGCTCTGGTCTCCAACCTCTTTTAACCTGGAGTGCCCACTTTCTCGGTCCCTTCCATTTTGACGTGCTCAGCATGGTTGAACCTATCAGGAGCAAAAGCTGCCGCTAATGTTGCTCACAATATCATCAAGGCACTCAAGTCGACCCACCACTTCAAGGTGGGGCACCTTGGGTCGGTTAGCTCACTTACTCACGTCTAAAACACGAGAAGAGTGAAAAGATCTCTTTCTCTGCCAAACATTACGCATAAATCGTTCACACCAATGAACACAAAAAGCTCATTACAATAAACAACCCATACACCTTCCCATTCCCTACCTACACTATTCTCATTTACTACTGTTCCACAACAAGGATCTACTTTTAAAAAATGGTGTCGAAAGTAGTGTCCATGTTGACTTGTCAAATGATAGGATATGACTTTGTTGCCTCTTGTATCAGATATCTACGAGATACTTCCACTGGGAAATTTAACTCCTCTCACATATATGTAAATATGCGATCAGCTACTGAGACTTGATAATTCTACAAAGCGGTCCGTTAGCAATGTGATCAGGAAACACATATTTCAATTTCGTACCTCCCAGTTTTTTGAATCGATGATATCTCAATCTGTTGTGGCCCATGTGGAGTCTAAAGATTATAACTTGTTTTTTTTTCTGCTGAGCTTTTAATATGCATCATTTTCTGTGTGTCTTGGATGCTTTTCATCACATTTGTTTCTGTCTTTAGTTCTGATAAATCGTTTGGCCTCTTCGAAAGTTATGCTTGCATCAGGTTGAGGTAGGTTTCCATCTTCCTTTGCCAATCTGTCGACCTCTTCATTGCTGGGGATGTTACAATGAGATGGGATCCATTGGGTTAATACCCTTTTGAATCGTTGACACAGTTTGTGGAGCACTACTCTTAGGTCATCCAGGTCTGCATCTATTCAACAAGTTAAAGATAGGAACTGTCACTGAGTGTAACTATGGCAACGACAAAATGACTGCTGAACACCTGCTTCAAAGATGCCCAACATTTGAACAACAAAGAAAGCACATATTGTCGTCACCAGTACCATTCCTGGAAAAAACTTTATGAAGATACAGATAGCCTCAAGCTGACCACTGATTTCTGTGAAGATATTCAAATAGATGTCTGAGAGTGCACGATGAAGAAGATATTCAAATAGATGTCTGAGAGTGCACGATGAAGAAGATATTCAAATAGATGTCTGAGAGTGCACGATGAAGAAGATATTCAAATAGATATCTGAGAGTGCATGATGAAGAAGATATTCAAATAGATGTCTGAGAGTGCACGATGAAGAAGATATTCAAATAGATGTCTGAGAGTGCACGATGAAGAAGATATTCAAATAGATGTCTGAGAGTGCACGATGAAGAAGATATTCAAATAGATGTCTGAGAGTGCACGATGAAGAAGATATTCAAATAGATGTCTGAGAGTGCACGATGAAGAAGATATTCAAATAGATGTCTGAGAGTGCACGATGAAGAAGATATTAAAATAGATGTCTGAGAGTGCACGATGAAGAAGATATTCAAATAGATGTCTGAGAGTGCACGATGAAGAAGATATTCAAATAGATGTCTGAGAGTGCACGATGAAGAAGATATTCAAATAGATGTCTGAGAGTGCACGATGAAGAAGATATTCAAATAGATGTCTGAGAGTGCACGATGAAGAAGATATTCAAATAGATGTCTGAGAGTGCACGATGAAGAAGATATTCAAATAGATGTCTGAGAGTGCACGATGAAGAAGAATTACTCAAATAGATGTCTGAGAGTGCACGATGAAGAAGATATTCAAATAGATGTCTGAGAGTGCACGATGAAGAAGATATTCAAATAGATGTCTGAGAGTGCACGATGAAGAAGATATTCAAATAGATGTCTGAGAGTGCACGATGAAGAAGATATTCAAATAGATGTCTGAGAGTGCACGATGAAGAAGATATTCAAATAGATGTCTGAGAGTGCACGATGAAGAAGATATTCAAATAGATGTCTGAGAGTGCACGATGAAGAAGATATTCAAATAGATGTCTGAGAGTGCACGATGAAGAAGATATATAGATCAAATGAGATGTTCAAATAGAGAGAGTGCACGATGAAGAAGATATTCAAATAGATGTCTGAGAGTGCACGATGAAGAAGATATTCAAATAGATGTCTGAGAGTGCACGATGAAGAAGATATTCAAATAGATGTCTGAGAGTGCACGATGAAGAAGATATTCAAATAGATGTCTGAGAGTGCACGATGAAGAAGATATTCAAATAGATGTCTGAGAGTGCACGATGAAGAAGATATTCAAATAGATGTCTGAGAGTGCACGATGAAGAAGATATTCAAATAGATGTCTGAGAGTGCACGATGAAGAAGATATTCAAATAGATGTCTGAGAGTGCACGATGAAGAAGATATTCAAATAGATGTCTGAGAGTGCACGATGAAGAAGATATTCAAATAGATGTCTGAGAGTGCACGATGAAGAAGATATTCAAATAGATGTCTGAGAGTGCACGATGAAGAAGATATTCAAATAGATGTCTGAGAGTGCACGATGAAGAAGATATTCAAATAGATGTCTGAGAGTGCACGATGAAGAAGATATTCAAATAGATGTCTGAGAGTGCACGATGAAGAAGATATTCAAATAGATGTCTGAGAGTGCACGATGAAGAAGATATTCAAATAGATGTCTGAGAGTGCACGATGAAGAAGATATTCAAATAGATGTCTGAGAGTGCACGATGAAGAAGATATTCAAATAGATGTCTGAGAGTGCACGATGAAGAAGATATTCAAATAGATGTCTGAGAGTGCACGATGAAGAAGATATTCAAATAGATGTCTGAGAGTGCACGATGAAGAAGATATTCAAATAGATGTCTGAGAGTGCACGATGAAGAAGATATTCAAATAGATGTCTGAGAGTGCACGATGAAGAGTGCACGAAGAAGAAGATATTCAAATAGATGTCTGAGAGTGCACGATGAAGAAGATATTCAAATAGATGTCTGAGAGTGCACGATGAAGAAGATATTCAAATAGATGTCTGAGAGTGCACGATGAAGAAGATATTCAAATAGATGTCTGAGAGTGCACGATGAAGAAGATATTCAAATAGATGTCTGAGAGTGCACGATGAAGAAGATATTCAAATAGATGTCTGAGAGTGCACGATGAAGAAGATATTCAAATAGATGTCTGAGAGTGCACGATGAAGAAGATATTCAAATAGATGTCTGAGAGTGCACGATGAAGAAGATATTCAAATAGATG
The DNA here is from genome assembly GCA_024509875.1 of Oreohelix idahoensis. Classification (NCBI taxonomy): domain Eukaryota; kingdom Metazoa; phylum Mollusca; class Gastropoda; order Stylommatophora; family Oreohelicidae; genus Oreohelix; species Oreohelix idahoensis. Next base: position 42,015 of record JAMPIV010016003.1, on the reverse strand, counting down.
TCTGAGAGTGCACGATGAAGAAGATATTCAAATAGATGTCTGAGAGTGCACGATGAAGACGATGAAGAAGATATTCAAATAGATGTCTGAGAGTGCACGATGAAGAAGATATTCAAATAGATGTCTGAGAGTGCACGATGAAGAAGATATTCAAATAGATGTCTGAGAGTGCACGATGAAGAAGATATTCAAATAGATGTCTGAGAGTGCACGATGAAGAAGATATTCAAATAGATGTCTGAGAGTGCACGATGAAGAAGATATTCAAATAGATGTCTGAGAGTGCACGATGAAGAAGATATTCAAATAGATGTCTGAGAGTGCACGATGAAGAAGATATTCAAATAGATGTCTGAGAGTGCACGATGAAGAAGATATTCAAATAGATGTCTGAGAGTGCACGATGCACGATGAAGAAGATATTCAAATAGATGTCTGAGAGTGCACGATGAAGAAGATATTCAAATAGATGTCTGAGAGTGCACGATGAAGAAGATATTCAAATAGATGTCTGAGAGTGCACGATGAAGAAGATATTCAAATAGATGTCTGAGAGTGCACGATGAAGATAATCAAATAGAAGTCGGAGAGTGCACGATGAAGCACGATGAAGAAGATATTCAAATAGATGTCTGAGAGTGCACGATGAAGAAGCAAATAGATGTCTGAGAGTGCACGATGAAGAAGATATTCAAATAGATGTCTGAGAGTGCACGATGAAGAAGATATTCAAATAGATGTCTGAGAGTGCACGATGAAGAAGATATTCAAATAGATGTCTGAGAGTGCACGATGAAGAAGATATTCAAATAGATGTCTGAGAGTGCACGATGAAGAAGATATTCAAATAGATGTCTGAGAGTGCACGATGAAGAAGATATTCAAATAGATGTCTGAGAGTGCACGATGAAGAAGAATTCAAATAGATATTCAAATAGATGTCTGAGAGTGCACGATGAAGAAGATATTCAAATAGATGTCTGAGAGTGCACGATGAAGAAGATATTCAAAGATGTAGATGTCAAATAGATGTCTGAGAGTGCACGATGAAGAAGATATTCAAATAGATGTCTGAGAGTGCACGATGAAGAAGATATTCAAATAGATGTCTGAGAGTGCACGATGAAGAAGATATTCAAATAGATGTCTGAGAGTGCACGATGAAGAAGATATTCAAATAGATGTCTGAGAGTGCACGATGAAGAAGATATTCAAATAGATGTCTGAGAGTGCACGATGAAGAAGATATTCAAATAGATGTCTGAGAGTGCACGATGAAGAAGATATTCAAATAGATGTCTGAGAGTGCACGATGAAGAAGATATTCAAATAGATGTCTGAGAGTGCACGATGAAGAAGATATTCAAATAGATGTCTGAGAGTGCACGATGAAGAAGATATTCAAATAGATGTCTGAGAGTGCACGATGAAGAAGATATTCAAATAGATGTCTGAGAGTGCACGATGAAGAAGATATTCAAATAGATGTCTGAGAGTGCACGATGAAGAAGATATTCAAATAGATGTCTGAGAGTGCACGATGAAGAAGATATTCAAATAGATGTCTGAGAGTGCACGATGAAGAAGATATTCAAATAGATGTCTGAGAGTGCACGATGAAGAAGATATTCAAATAGATGTCTGAGAGTGCACGATGAAGAAGATATTCAAATAGATGTCTGAGAGTGCACGATGAAGAAGATATTCAAATAGATGTCTGAGAGTGCACGATGAAGAAGATATTCAAATAGATGTCTGAGAGTGCACGATGAAGAAGATATTCAAATAGATGTCTGAGAGTGCACGATGAAGAAGATATTCAAATATTCATAGATGTCTGTCTGAGAGTGTTGAGAGTGCACGATGAAGAAGATATTCAAATAGATGTCTGAGAGTGCACGATGAAGAAGATATTCAAATAGATGTCTGAGAGTGCACGATGAAGAAGATATTCAAATAGATGTCTGAGAGTGCACGATGAAGAAGATATTCAAATAGATGTCTGAGAGTGCACGATGAAGAAGATATTCAAATAGATGTCTGAGAGTGCACGATGAAGAAGATATTCAAATAGATGTCTGAGAGTGCACGATGAAGAAGATATTCAAATAGATGTCTGAGAGTGCACGATGAAGAAGATATTCAAATAGATGTCTGAGAGTGCACGATGAAGAAGATATTCAAATAGATGTCTGAGAGTGCACGATGAAGAAGATATTCAAATAGATGTCTGAGAGTGCACGATGAAGAAGATATTCAAATAGATGTCTGAGAGTGCACGATGAAGAAGATATTCAAATAGATGTCTGAGAGTGCACGATGAAGAAGATATTCAAATAGACGTCTGAGAGGTCACGATGAAGAAGATATTCAAATAGATGTCTGAGAGTGCACGATGAAGAAGATATTCAAATAGATGTCTGAGAGTGCACGATGAAGAAGATATTCAAATAGATGTCTGAGAGTGCACGATGAAGAAGATATTCAAATAGATGTCTGAGAGTGCACGATGAAGAAGATATTCAAATAGATGTCTGAGAGTGCACGATGAAGAAGATATTCAAATAGATGTCTGAGAGTGCACGATGAAGAAGATATTCAAATAGATGTCTGAGAGTGCACGATGAAGAAGATATTCAAATAGATGTCTGAGAGTGCACGATGAAGAAGATATTCAAATAGATGTCTGAGAGTGCACGATGAAGAAGATATTCAAATAGATGTCTGAGAGTGCACGATGAAGAAGATATTCAAATAGATGTCTGAGAGTGCACGATGAAGAAGATATTCAAATAGATGTCTGAGAGTGAACGATGAAGAAGATATTCAAATAGATAGATGTCTGAGAGTGATGTCTGACGATGAAGAAGATATTCAAATAGATGTCTGAGAGTGCACGATGAAGAAGATATTCAAATAGATGTCTGAGAGTGCACGATGAAGAAGATATTCAAATAGATGTCTGAGAGTGCACGATGAAGAAGATATTCAAATAGATGTCTGAGAGTGCACGATGAAGAAGATATTCAAATAGATGTCTGAGAGTGCACGATGAAGAAGATATTCAAATAGATGTCTGAGAGTGCACGATGAAGAAGATATTCAAATAGATGTCTGAGAGTGCACGATGAAGAAGATATTCAAATAGATGTCTGAGAGTGCACGATGAAGAAGATATTCAAATAGATGTCTGAGAGTGCACGATGAAGAAGATATTCAAATAGATGTCTGAGAGTGCACGATGAAGAAGATATTCAAATAGATGTCTGAGAGTGCACGATGAAGAAGATATTCAAATAGATGTCTGAGAGTGCACGATGAAGAAGATATTCAAATAGATGTCTGAGAGTGCACGATGAAGAAGATATTCAAATAGATGTCTGAGAGTGCACGATGAAGAAGATATTCAAATAGATGTCTGAGAGTGCACGATGAAGAAGATATTCAAATAGATGTCTGAGAGTGCACGATGAAGAAGATATTCAAATAGATGTCTGAGAGTGCACGATGAAGAAGATATTCAAATAGATGTCTGAGAGTGCACGATGAAGAAGATATTCAAATAGATGTCTGAGAGTGCACGATGAAGAAGATATTCAAATAGATGTCTGAGAGTGCACGATGAAGAAGATATTCAAATAGATGTCTGAGAGTGCACGATGAAGAAGATATTCAAATAGATGTCTGAGAGTGCACGATGAAGAAGATATTCAAATAGATGTCTGAGAGTGCACGATGAAGAAGATATTCAAATAGATGTCTGAGAGTGCACGATGAAGAAGATATTCAAATAGATGTCTGAGAGTGCACGATGAAGAAGATATTCAAATAGATGTCTGAGAGTGCACGATGAAGAAGATATTCAAATAGATGTCTGAGAGTGCACGATGAAGAAGATATTCAAATAGATGTCTGAGAGTGCACGATGAAGAAGATATTCAAATAGATGTCTGAGAGTGCACGATGAAGAAGATATTCAAATAGATGTCTGAGAGTGCACGATGAAGAAGATATTCAAATAGATGTCTGAGAGTGCACGATGAAGAAGATATTCAAATAGATGTCTGAGAGTGCACGAGGAAGAAGATATTCGGATAGATGTCTGAGAGTGCACGAGGAAGAAGATATATCAAATAGATGTCTGAGAGTGCACGATGAAGAAGATATTCAAATAGATGTCTGAGAGTGCACGATGAAGAAGATATTCAAATAGATGTCTGAGAGTGCACGATGAAGAAGATATTCAAATAGATGTCTGAGAGTGCACGATGAAGAAGATATTCAAATAGATGTCTGAGAGTGCACGATGAAGAAGATATTCAAATAGATGTCTGAGAGTGCACGATGAAGAAGATATTCAAATAGATGTCTGAGAGTGCACGATGAAGAAGATATTCAAATAGATGTCTGAGAGTGCACGATGAAGAAGATATTCAAATAGATGTCTGAGAGTGCACGATGAAGAAGATATTCAAATAGATGTCTGAGAGTGCACGATGAAGAAGATATTCAAATAGATGTCTGAGAGTGCACGATGAAGAAGATATTCAAATAGATGTCTGAGAGTGCACGATGAAGAAGATATTCAAATAGATGTCTGAGAGTGCACGATGAAGAAGATATTCAAATAGATGTCTGAGAGTGCACGATGAAGAAGATATTCAAATAGATGAAGAAGATATTCAAATAGATGTCTGAGAGTGCACGATGAAGAAGATATTCAAATAGATGTCTGAGAGTGCACGATGAAGAAGATATTCAAATAGATGTCTGAGAGTGCACGATGAAGAAGATATTCAAATAGATGTCTGAGAGTGCACGATGAAGAAGATATTCAAATAGATGTCTGAGAGTGCACGATGAAGAAGATATTCAAATAGATGTCTGAGAGTGCACGATGAAGAAGATATTCAAATAGATGTCTGAGAGTGCACGATGAAGAAGATATTCAAATAGATGTCTGAGAGTGCACGATGAAGAAGATATTCAAATAGATGTCTGAGAGTGCACGATGAAGAAGATATTCAAATAGATGTCTGAGAGTGCACGATGAAGAATTCAAATAGATATTCAAATAGATGTCTGAGAGTGCACGATGAAGAAGATATTCAAATAGATGTCTGAGAGTGCACGATGAAGAAGATATTCAAATAGATGTCTGAGAGTGCACGATGAAGAAGATATTCAAATAGATGTCTGAGAGTGCACGATGAAGAAGATATTCAAATAGATGTCTGAGAGTGCACGATGAAGAAGATATTCAAATAGATGTCTGAGAGTGCACGATGAAGAAGAAGATATTCAAATAGATGTCTGAGAGTGCACGATGAAGAAGATATTCAAATAGATGTCTGAGAGTGCACGATGAAGAAGATATTCAAATAGATGTCTGAGAGTGCACGATGAAGAAGATATTCAAATAGATGTCTGAGAGTGCACGATGAAGAAGATATTCAAATAGATGTCTGAGAGTGCACGATGAAGAAGATATTCAAATAGATGTCTGAGAGTGCACGATGAAGAAGAAGATATTCAAATAGATGTCTGAGAGTGCACGATGAAGAAGATATTCAAATAGATGTCTGAGAGTGCACGATGAAGAAGATATTCAAATAGATGTCTGAGAGTGCACGATGAAGAAGATATTCAAATAGATGTCTGAGAGTGCACGATGAAGAAGATATTCAAATAGATGTCTGAGAGTGCACGATGAAGAAGATATTCAAATAGATGTCTGAGAGTGCACGATGAAGAAGATATTTGAATAGATGTCTGAGAGTGCACGATGAAGAAGATATTCAAATAGATGTCTGAGAGTGCACGATGAAGAAGATATTCAAATAGATGTCTGAGAGTGCACGATGAAGAAGATATTCAAATAGATGTCTGAGAGTGCACGATGAAGAAGATATTCAAATAGATGTCTGAGAGTGCACGATGAAGAAGATATTCAAATAGATGTCTGAGAGTGCACGATGAAAGAAGATATTCAAATAGATGTCTGAGAGTGCACGATGAAGAAGATATTCAAATAGATGTCTGAGAGTGCACGATGAAGAAGATATTCAAATAGATGTCTGAGAGTGAACGATGAAGAAGATATTCAAATAGATGTCTGAGAGTGCACGATGAAGAAGATATTCAAATAGATGTCTGAGAGTGCACGATGAAGACAAATAGATGTCTGAGAGTGCACGATGAAGAAGATATTCAAATAGATGTCTGAGAGAAGATGCACGATGAAGAAGATATTGAAATAGATGTCTGAGAGTGCACGATGAAGAAGATATTCAAATAGATGTCTGAGAGTGCACGATGAAGAAGATATTCAAATAGATGTCTGAGAGTGCACGATGAAGAAGATATTCAAATAGATGTCTGAGAGTGCACGATGAAGAAGATATTCAAATAGATGTCTGAGAGTGCACGATGAAGAAGATATTCAAATAGATGTCTGAGAGTGCACGATGAAGAAGATATTCAAATAGATGTCTGAGAGTGCACGATGAAGAAGATATTCAAATAGATGTCTGAGAGTGCACGATGAAGAAGATATTCAAATAGATGTCTGAGAGTGCACGATGAAGAAGATATTCAAATAGATGTCTGAGAGTGCACGATGAAGAAGATATTCAAATAGATGTCTGAGAGTGCACGATGAAGAAGATATTCAAATAGATGTCTGAGAGTGCACGATGAAGAAGATATTCAAATAGATGTCTGAGAGTGCACGATGAAGAAGATATTCAAATAGATGTCTGAGAGTGCACGATGAAGAAGATATTCAAATAGATGTCTGAGAGTGCACGATGAAGAAGATATTCAAATAGATGTCTGAGAGTGCACGATGAAGAAGATATTCAAATAGATGTCTGAGAGTGCACGATGAAGAAGATATTCAAATAGATGTCTGAGAGTGCACGATGAAGAAGATATTCAAATAGATGTCTGAGAGTGCACGATGAAGAAGATATTCAAATAGATGTCTGAGAGTGCACGATGAAGAAGATATTCAAATAGATGTCTGAGAGTGCACGATGAAGAAGATATTCAAATAGATGTCTGAGAGTGCACGATGAAGAAGATATTCAAATAGATGTCTGAGAGTGCACGATGAAGAAGATATTCAAATAGATGTCTGAGAGTGCACGATGAAGAAGATATTCAAATAGATGTCTGAGAGTGCACGATGAAGAAGATATTCAAATAGATGTCTGAGAGTGCACGATGAAGAAGATATTCAAATAGATGTCTGAGAGTGCACGATGAAGAAGATATTCAAATAGATGTCTGAGAGTGCACGATGAAGAAGATATTCAAATAGATGTCTGAGAGTGCACGATGAAGAAGATATTCAAATAGATGTCTGAGAGTGCACGATGAAGAAGATATTCAAATAGATGTCTGAGAGTGCACTCTCAGACATCTATTTGAATATCTTCTTCATCGTGCACGATGAAGAAGATATTCAAATAGATGTCTGAGAGTGCACGATGAAGAAGATATTCAAATAGATGTCTGAGAGTGCACGATGAAGAAGATATTCAAATAGATGTCTGAGAGTGCACGATGAAGAAGATATTCAAATAGATGTCTGAGAGTGCACGATGAAGAAGATATTCAAATAGATGTCTGAGAGTGCACGATGAAGAAGATATTCAAATAGATGTCTGAGAGTGCACGATGAAGAAGATATTCAAATAGATGTCTGAGAGTGCACGATGAAGAAGATATTCAAATAGATGTCTGAGAGTGCACGATGAAGAAGATATTCAAATAGATGTCTGAGAGTGCACGATGAAGAAGATATTCAAATAGATGTCTGAGAGTGCACGATGAAGAAGATATTCAAATAGATGTCTGAGAGTGCACGATGAAGAAGATATTCAAATAGATGTCTGAGAGTGCACGATGAAGAAGATATTCAAATAGATGTCTGAGAGTGCACGATGAAGAAGATATTCAAATAGATGTCTGAGAGTGCACGATGAAGAAGATATTCAAATAGATGTCTGAGAGTGCACGATGAAGAAGATATTCAAATAGATGTCTGAGAGTGAACGCTTGTCTGAGAGTGCACGATGAAGAAGATATTCAAATAGATGTCTGAGAGTGCACGATGAAGAAGATATTCAAATAGATGTCTGAGAGTGCACGATGAAGAAGATATTCAAATAGATGTCTGAGAGTGCACGATGAAGAAGATATTCAAATAGATGTCTGAGAGTGCACGATGAAGAAGATATTCAAATAGATGTCTGAGAGTGCACGATGAAGAAGATATTCAAATAGATGTCTGAGAGTGCACGATGAAGAAGATATTCAAATAGATGTCTGAGAGTGCACGATGAAGAAGATATTCAAATAGATGTCTGAGAGTGCACGATGAAGAAGATATTCAAATAGATGTCTGAGAGTGCACGATGAAGAAGATATTCAAATAGATGTCTGAGAGTGCACGATGAAGAAGATATTCAAATAGATGTCTGAGAGTGCACGATGAAGAAGATATTCAAATAGATGTCTGAGAGTGCACGATGAAGAAGATATTCAAATAGATGTCTGAGAGTGCACGATGAAGAAGATATTCAAATAGATGTCTGAGAGTGCACGATGAAGAAGATATTCAAATAGATGTCTGAGAGTGCACGATGAAGAAGATATTCAAATAGATGTCTGAGAGTGCACGATGAAGAAGATATTCAAATAGATGTCTGAGAGTGCACGATGAAGAAGATATTCAAATAGATGTCTGAGAGTGCACGATGAAGAAGATATTCAAATAGATGTCTGAGAGTGCACGATGAAGAAGATATTCAAATAGATGTCTGAGAGTGCACGATGAAGAAGATATTCAAATAGATGTCTGAGAGTGCACGATGAAGAAGATATTCAAATAGATGTCTGAGAGTGCACGATGAAGAAGATATTCAAATAGATGTCTGAGAGTGCACGATGAAGAAGATATATCGGTAGATCACACATCTTACACGCAGTCACTGAACAAAAACTCGATGTCTGAGAGTGCACGATAAAGAAGATATTCAAATAGATGTCTGAGAGTGCACGATGAAGAAGATATTCAAATAGATGTCTGAGAGTGCACGATGAAGAAGATATTCAAATAGATGTCTGAGAGTGCACGATGAAGAAGATATTCAAATAGATGTCTGAGAGTGCACGATGAAGAAGATATTCAAATAGATGTCTGAGAGTGCACGATGAAGAAGATATTCAAATAGATGTCTGAGAGTGCACGATGAAGAAGATATTCAAATAGATGTCTGAGAGTGCACGATGAAGAAGATATTCAAATAGATGTCTGAGAGTGCACGATGAAGAAGATATTCAAATAGATGTCTGAGAGTGCACGATGAAGAAGATATTCAAATAGATGTCTGAGAGTGCACGATGAAGAAGATATTCAAATAGATGTCTGAGAGTGCACGATGAAGAAGATATTCAAATAGATGTCTGAGAGTGCACGATGAAGAAGATATTCAAATAGATGTCTGAGAGTGCACGATGAAGAAGATATTCAAATAGATGTCTGAGAGTGCACGATGAAGAAGATATTCAAATAGATGTCTGAGAGTGCACGATGAAGAAGATATTCAAATAGATGTCTGAGAGTGCACGATGAAGAAGATATTCAAATAGATGTCTGAGAGTGCACGATGAAGAAGATATTCAAATAGATGTCTGAGAGTGCACGATGAAGAAGATATTCAAATAGATGTCTGAGAGTGCACGATGAAGAAGATATTCAAATAGATGTCTGAGAGTGCACGATGAAGAAGATATTCAAATAGATGTCTGAGAGTGCACGATGAAGAAGATATTCAAATAGATGTCTGAGAGTGCACGATGAAGAAGATATTCAAATAGATGTCTGAGAGTGCAGGATGAAGAAGATATTCAAATAGATGTCTGAGAGGTCGATGAGAAGATATTCAAATAGATGTCTGAGAGTGCACGATGAAGAAGATATTCAAATAGATGTCTGAGTGTGCACGATGATGTAGATATTCAAATAGATGTCTGAGAGTGCACGATGAAGAAGATATTCAAATAGATGTCTGAGAGTGCACGATGAAGAAGATATTCAAATAGATGTCTGAGAGTGCACGATGAAGAAGATATTCAAATAGATGTCTGAGAGTGCACGATGAAGAAGATATTCAAATAGATGTCTGAGAGTGCACGATGAAGAAGATATTCAAATAGATGTCTGAGAGTGCACGATGAAGAAGATATTCAAATAGATGTCTGAGAGTGCACGATGAAGAAGATATTCAAATAGATGTCTGAGAGTGCACGATGAAGAAGATATTCAAATAGATGTCTGAGAGTGCACGATGAAGAAGATATTCAAATAGATGTCTGAGAGTGCACGATGAAGAAGATATTCAAATAGATGTCTGAGAGTGCACGATGAAAAAGATATTCAAATAGATGTCTGAGAGTGCACGATGAAGAAGATATTCAAATAGATGTCTGAGAGTGCACGATGAAGAAGATATTCAAATAGATGTCTGAGAGTGCACGATGAAGAAGATATTCAAATAGATGTCTGAGAGTGCACGATGAAGAAGATATTCAAATAGATGTCTGAGAGTGCACGATGAAGAAGATATTCAAATAGATGTCTGAGAGTGCACGATGAAGAAGATATTCAAATAGATGTCTGAGAGTGCACGATGAAGAAGATATTCAAATAGATGTCTGAGAGTGCACGATGAAGAAGATATTCAAATAGATGTCTGAGAGTGCACGATGAAGAAGATATTCAAATAGATGTCTGAGAGTGCACGATGAAGAAGATATTCAAATAGATGTCTGAGAGTGCACGATGAAGAAGATATTCAAATAGATGTCTGAGAGTGCACGATAAAGAAGATATTCAAATAGATGTCTGAGAGTGCACGATGAAGAAGATATTCAAATAGATGTCTGAGAGTGCACGATGAAGAAGATATTCAAATAGATGTCTGAGAGTGCACGATGAAGAAGATATTCAAATAGATGTCTGAGAGTGCACGATGAAGAAGATATTCAAATAGATGTCTGAGAGTGCACGATGAAGAAGATATTCAAATAGATGTCTGAGAGTGCACGATGAAGAAGATATTCAAATAGATGTCTGAGAGTGCACGATGAAGAAGATATTCAAATAGATGTCTGAGAGTGCACGATGAAGAAGATATTCAAATAGATGTCTGAGAGTGCACGATGAAGAAGATATTCAAATAGATGTCTGAGAGTGCACGATGAAGAAGATATTCAAATAGATGTCTGAGAGTGCACGATGAAGAAGATATTCAAATAGATGTCTGAGAGTGCACGATGAAGAAGATATTCAAATAGATGTCTGAGAGTGCACGATGAAGAAGATATTCAAATAGATGTCTGAGAGTGCACGATGAAGAAGATATTCAAATAGATGTCTGAGAGTGCACGATGAAGAAGATATTCAAATAGATATTCAAATAGATGTCTGAGAGTGCACGATGAAGAAGATATTCAAATAGATGTCTGAGAGTGCACGATGAAGAAGATATTCAAATAGATGTCTGAGAGTGCACGATGAAGAAGATATTCAAATAGATGTCTGAGAGTGCACGATGAAGAAGATATTCAAATAGATGTCTGAGAGTGCACGATGAAGAAGATATTCAAATAGATGTCTGAGAGTGCACGATGAAGAAGATATTCAAATAGATGTCTGAGAGTGCACGATGAAGAAGATATTCAAATAGATGTCTGAGAGTGCACGATGAAGAAGATATTCAAATAGATGTCTGAGAGTGCACGATGAAGAAGATATTCAAATAGATGTCTGAGAGTGCACGATGAAGAAGATATTCAAATAGATGTCTGAGAGTGCACGATGAAGAAGATATTCAAATAGATGTCTGAGAGTGCACGATGAAGAAGATATTCAAATAGATGTCTGAGAGTGCACGATGAAGAAGATATTCAAATAGATGTCTGAGAGTGCACGATGAAGAAGATATTCAAATAGATGTCTGAGAGTGCACGATGAAGAAGATATTCAAATAGATGTCTGAGAGTGCACGATGAAGAAGATATTCAAATAGATGTCTGAGAGTGCACGATGAAGAAGATATTCAAATAGATGTCTGAGAGTGCACGATGAAGAAGATATTCAAATAGAGATGTCTGAGAGAGTGCACGATGAAGAAGATATTCAAATAGATGTCTGAGAGTGCACGATGAAGAAGATATTCAAATAGATGTCTGAGAGTGCACGATGAAGAAGATATTCAAATAGATGTCTGAGAGTGCACGATGAAGAAGATATTCAAATAGATGTCTGAGAGTGCACGATGAAGAAGATATTCAAATAGATGTCTGAGAGTGCACGATGAAGAAGATATTCAAATAGATGTCTGAGAGTGCACGATGAAGAAGATATTCAAATAGATGTCTGAGAGTGCACGATGAAGAAGATATTCAAATAGATGTCTGAGAGTGCACGATGAAGAAGATATTCAAATAGATGTCTGAGAGTGCACGATGAAGAAGATATTCAAATAGATGTCTGAGAGTGCACGATGAAGAAGATATTCAAATAGATGTCTGAGAGTGCACGATGAAGAAGATATTCAAATAGATGTCTGAGAGTGCACGATGAAGAAGATATTCAAATAGATGTCTGAGAGTGCACGATGAAGAAGATATTCAAATAGATGTCTGAGAGTGCACGATGAAGAAGATATTCAAATAGATGTCTGAGAGTGCACGATGAAGAAGATATTCAAATAGATGTCTGAGAGTGCACGATGAAGAAGATATTCAAATAGATGTCTGAGAGTGCACGATGAAGAAGATATTCAAATAGATGTCTGAGAGTGCACGATGAAGAAGATATTCAAATAGATGTCTGAGAGTGCACGATGAAGAAGATATTCAAATAGATGTCTGAGAGTGCACGATGAAGAAGATATTCAAATAGATGTCTGAGAGTGCACGATGAAGAAGATATTCAAATAGATGTCTGAGAGTGCACGATGAAGAAGATATTCAAATAGATGTCTGAGAGTGCACGATGAAGAAGATATTCAAATAGATGTCTGAGAGTGCACGATGAAGAAGATATTCAAATAGATGTCTGAGAGTGCACGATGAAGAAGATATTCAAATAGATGTCTGAGAGTGCACGATGAAGAAGATATTCAAATAGATGTCTGAGAGTGCACGATGAAGAAGATATTCAAATAGATGTCTGAGAGTGCACGATGAAGAAGATATTCAAATAGATGTCTGAGAGTGCACGATGAAGAAGATATTCAAATAGATGTCTGAGAGTGCACGATGAAGAAGATATTCAAATAGATGTCTGAGAGTGCACGATGAAGAAGATATTCAAATAGATGTCTGAGAGTGCACGATGAAGAAGATATTCAAATAGATGTCTGAGAGTGCACGATGAAGAAGATATTCAAATAGATGTCTGAGAGTGCACGATGAAGAAGATATTCAAATAGATGTCTGAGAGTGCACGATGAAGAAGATATTCAAATAGATGTCTGAGAGTGCACGATGAAGAAGATATTCAAATAGATGTCTGAGAGTGCACGATGAAGAAGATATTCAAATAGATGTCTGAGAGTGCACGATGAAGAAGATATTCAAATAGATGTCTGAGAGTGCACGATGAAGAAGATATTCAAATAGATGTCTGAGAGTGCACGATGAAGAAGATATTCAAATAGATGTCTGAGAGTGCACGATGAAGAAGATATTCAAATAGATGTCTGAGAGTGCACGATGAAGAAGATATTCAAATAGATGTCTGAGAGTGCACGATGAAGAAGATATTCAAATAGATGTCTGAGAGTGCACGATGAAGAAGATATTCAAATAGATGTCTGAGAGTGCACGATGAAGAAGATATTCAAATAGATGTCTGAGAGTGCACGATGAAGAAGATATTCAAATAGATGTCTGAGAGTGCACGATGAAGAAGATATTCAAATAGATGTCTGAGAGTGCACGATGAAGAAGATATTCAAATAGATGTCTGAGAGTGCACGATGAAGAAGATATTCAAATAGATGTCTGAGAGTGCACGATGAAGAAGATATTCAAATAGATGTCTGAGAGAGCACGATGAAGAAGAGATATATCTAGATGTCTGAGAGTGCACGATGAAGAAGATATTCAAATAGATGTCTGAGAGTGCACGATGAAGAAGATATTCAAATAGATGTCTGAGAGTGCACGATGAAGAAGATATTCAAATAGATGTCTGAGAGTGACGATGAAGAAGATATTCAAATAGATGTCTGAGAGTGCACGATGAAGAAGATATTCAAATAGATGTCTGAGAGTGCACGATGAAGAAGATATTCAAATAGATGTCTGAGAGTGCACGATGAAGAAGATATTCAAATAGATGTCTGAGAGTGCACGATGAAGAAGATATTCAAATAGATGTCTGAGAGTGCACGATGAAGAAGATATTCAAATAGATGTCTGAGAGTGCACGATGAAGAAGATATTCAAATAGATGTCTGAGAGTGCACGATGAAGAAGATATTCAAATAGATGTCTGAGAGTGCACGATGAAGAAGATATTCAAATAGATGTCTGAGAGTGCACGATGAAGAAGATATTCAAATAGATGTCTGAGAGTGCACGATGAAGAAGATATTCAAATAGATGTCTGAGAGTGCACGATGAAGAAGATATTCAAATAGATGTCTGAGAGTGCACGATGAAGAAGATATTCAAATAGATGTCTGAGAGTGCACGATGAAGAAGATATTCAAATAGATGTCTGAGAGTGCACGATGAAGAAGATATTCAAATAGATGTCTGAGAGTGCACGATGAAGAAGATATTCAAATAGATGTCTGAGAGTGCACGATGAAGAAGATATTCAAATAGATGTGGATATTCAAATAGATGTCTGAGAGTGCACGAGGAGGAAGATATTCAAATAGATGTCTGAGAGTGCACGATGAAGAAGATATTCAAATAGATGTCTGAGAGTGCACGATGAAGAAGATATTCAAATAGATGTCTGAGAGTGCACGATGAAGAAGATATTCAAATAGATGTCTGAGAGTGCACGATGAAGAAGATATTCAAATAGATGTCTGAGAGTGCACGATGAAGAAGATATTCAAATAGATGTCTGAGAGTGCATGATGAAGATATTCAAATAGATGTAGATATTCAAATAGATGTCTGAGAGTGCACGATGAAGAAGATATTCAAATAGATGTCTGAGAGTGCACGATGAAGAAGATATTCAAATAGATGTCTGAGAGTGCACGATGAAGAAGATATTCAAATAGATGTCTGAGAGTGCACGATGAAGAAGATATTCAAATAGATGTCTGAGAGTGCACGATGAAGAAGATATTCAAATAGATGTCTGAGAGTGCACGATGAAGAAGATATTCAAATAGATGTCTGAGAGTGCACGATGAAGAAGATATTCAAATAGATGTCTGAGAGTGCACGATGAAGAAGATATTCAAATAGATGTCTGAGAGTGCACGATGAAGAAGATATTCAAATAGATGTCTGAGAGTGCACGATGAAGAAGATATTCAAATAGATGTCTGAGAGTGCACGATGAAGAAGATATTCAAATAGATGTCTGAGAGTGCACGATGAAGAAGATATTCAAATAGATGTCTGAGAGTGCACGATGAAGAAGATATTCAAATAGATGTCTGAGAGTGCACGATGAAGAAGATATTCAAATAGATGTCTGAGAGTGCACGATGAAGAAGATATTCAAATAGATGTCTGAGAGTGCACGATGAAGAAGATATTCAAATAGATGTCTGAGAGTGCAAGTGCGATGAAGAAGATATTCAAATAGATGTCTGAGAGTGCACGATGAAGAAGATATTCAAAGATGTCTGAGAGTGCACGATGTCTGAGAGTGCACGATGAAGAAGATATTCAAATAGATGTCTGAGAGTGCACGATGAAGAAGATATTCAAATAGATGTCTGAGAGTGCACGATGAAGAAGATATTCAAATAGATGTCTGAGAGTGCACGATGAAGAAGATATTCAAATAGATGTCTGAGAGTGCACGATGAAGAAGATATTCAAATAGATGTCTGAGAGTGCACGATGAAGAAGATATTCAAATAGATGTCTGAGAGTGCACGATGAAGAAGATATTCAAATATAGATGTCTGAGAGTGCACGATGAAGAAGATATTCAAATAGATGTCTGAGAGTGCACGATGAAGAAGATATTCAAATAGATGTCTGAGAGTGCACGATGAAGAAGATATTCAAATAGATGTCTGAGAGTGCACGATGAAGAAGATATTCAAATAGATGTCTGAGAGTGCACGATGAAGAAGATATTCAAATAGATGTCTGAGAGTGCACGATGAAGAAGATATTCAAATAGATGTCTGAGAGTGCACGATGAAGAAGATATTCAAATAGATGTCTGAGAGTGCACGATGAAGAAGATATTCAAATAGATGTCTGAGAGTGCACGATGAAGAAGATATTCAAATAGATGTCTGAGAGTGCACGATGAAGAAGATATTCAAATAGATGTCTGAGAGTGCACGATGAAGAAGATATTCAAATAGATGTCTGAGAGTGCACGATGAAGAAGATATTCAAATAGATGTCTGAGAGTGCACGATGAAGAAGATATTCAAATAGATGTCTGAGAGTGCACGATGAAGAAGATATTCAAATAGATGTCTGAGAGTGCACGATGAAGAAGATATTCAAATAGATGTCTGAGAGTGCACGATGAAGAAGATATTCAAATAGATGTCTGAGAGTGCACGATGAAGAAGATATTTAAATAGATGTCTGAGAGTGCACGATGAAGAAGATATTCAAATAGATGTCTGAGAGTGCACGATGAAGAAGATATTCAAATAAAATAGATGTCTGAGAGTGCACGATGAAGAAGATATTCAAATAGATGTCTGAGAGTGCACGATGAAGAAGATATTCAAATAGATGTCTGAGAGTGCACGATGAAGAAGATATTCAAATAGATGTCTGAGAGTGCACGATGAAGAAGATATTCAAATAGATGTCTGAGAGTGCACGATGAAGAAGATATTCAAATAGATGTCTGAGAGTGCACGATGAAGAAGATATTCAAATAGATGTCTGAGGGTGCACGATGAAGAAGATATTCAAATAGATGTCTGAGAGTGCACGATGAAGAAGATATTCAAATAGATGTCTGAGAGTGCACGATGAAGAAGATATTCAAATAGATGTCTGAGAGTGCACGATGAAGAAGATATTCAAATAGATGTCTGAGAGTGCACGATGAAGAAGATATTCAAATAGATGTCTGAGAGTGCACGATGAAGAAGATATTCAAATAGATGTCTGAGAGTGCACGATGAAGAAGATATTCAAATAGATGTCTGAGAGTGCACGATGAAGAAGATATTCAAATAGATGTCTGAGAGTGCACGATGAAGAAGATATTCAAATAGATGTCTGAGAGTGCACGATGAAGAAGATATTCAAATAGATGTCTGAGAGTGCACGATGAAGAAGATATTCAAATAGATGTCTGAGAGTGCACGATGAAGAAGATATTCAAATAGATGTCTGAGAGTGCACGATGAAGAAGATATTCAAATAGATGTCTGAGAGTGCACGATGAAGAAGATATTCACGATGAAGAAGATATTCAAATAGATGTCTGAGAGTGCACGATGAAGAAGATATTCAAATAGATGTCTGAGAGTGCACGATGAAGAAGATATTCAAATAGATGTCTGAGAGTGCACGATGAAGAAGATATTCAAATAGATGTCTGAGAGTGCACGATGAAGAAGATATTCAAATAGATGTCTGAGAGTGCACGATGAAGAAGATATTCAAATAGATGTCTGAGAGTGCACGATGAAGAAGATATTCAAATAGATGTCTGAGAGTGCACGATGAAGAAGATATTCAAATAGATGTCTGAGAGTGCACGATGAAGAAGATATTCAAATAGATGTCTGAGAGTGCACGATGAAGAAGATATTCAAATAGATGTCTGAGAGTGCACGATGAAGAAGATATTCAAATAGATGTCTGAGAGTGTACGATGAAGAAGATATTCAAATAGATGTCTGAGAGTGCACGATGAAGAAGATATTCAAATAGATGTCTGAGAGTGCACGATGAAGAAGATATTCAAATAGATGTCTGAGAGTGCACGATGAAGAAGATATTCAAATAGATGTCTGAGAGTGCACGATGAAGAAGATATTCAAATAGATGTCTGAGAGAGCACGATGAAGAAGATATTCAAATAGATGTCTGAGAGTGCACGATGAAGAAGATATTCAAATAGATGTCTGAGAGTGCACGATGAAGAAGATATTCAAATAGATGTCTGAGAGTGCACGATGAAGAAGATATTCAAATAGATGTCTGAGAGTGCACGATGAAGAAGATATTCAAATAGATGTCTGAGAGTGCACGATGAAGAAGATATTCAAATAGATGTCTGAGAGTGCACGATGAAGAAGATATTCAAATAGATGTCTGAGAGTGCACGATGAAGAAGATATTCAAATAGATGTCTGAGAGTGCACGATGAAGAAGATATTCAAATAGATGTCTGAGAGTGCACGATGAAGAAGATATTCAAATAGATGTCTGAGAGTGCACGATGAAGAAGATATTCAAATAGATGTCTGAGAGTGCACGATGAAGAAGATATTCAAATAGATGTCTGAGAGTGCACGATGAAGAAGATATTCAAATAGATGTCTGAGAGTGCACGATGAAGAAGATATTCAAATAGATGTCTGAGAGTGCACGATGAAGAAGATATTCAAATAGATGTCTGAGAGTGCACGATGAAGAAGATATTCAAATAGATGTCTGAGAGTGCACGATGAAGAAGATATTCAAATAGATGTCTGAGAGTGCACGATGAAGAAGATATTCAAATAGATGTCTGAGAGTGCACGATGAAGAAGATATTCAAATAGATGTCTGAGAGTGCACGATGAAGAAGATATTCAAAAATAGATGTCGGAGAGTGCACGATGAAGAAGATATTCAAATAGATGTCTGAGAGTGCACGATGAAGAAGATATTCAAATAGATGTCTGAGAGTGCACGATGAAGAAGATATTCAAATAGATGTCTGAGAGTGCACGATGAAGAAGATATTCAAATAGATGTCTGAGAGTGCACGATGAAGAAGATATTCAAATAGATGTCTGAGAGTGCACGATGAAGAAGATATTCAAATAGATGTCTGAGAGTGCACGATGAAGAAGATATTCAAATAGATGTCTGAGAGTGCACGATGAAGAAGATATTCAAATAGATGTCTGAGAGTGCACGATGAAGAAGATATTCAAATAGATGTCTGAGAGTGCACGATGAAGAAGATATTCAAATAGATGTCTGAGAGTGCACGATGAAGAAGATATTCAAATAGATGTCTGAGAGTGCACGATGAAGAAGATATTCAAATAGATGTCTGAGAGTGCACGATGAAGAAGATATTCAAATAGATGTCTGAGAGTGCACGATGAAGAAGATATTCAAATAGATGTCTGAGAGTGCACGATGAAGAAGATATTCAAATAGATGTCTGAGAGTGCACGATGAAGAAGATATTCAAATAGATGTCTGAGAGTGCACGATGAAGAAGATATTCAAATAGATGTCTGAGAGTGCACGATGAAGAAGATATTCAAATAGATGTCTGAGAGTGCACGATGAAGAAGATATTCAAATAGATGTCTGAGAGTGCACGATGAAGAAGATATTCAAATAGATGTCTGAGAGTGCACGATGAAGAAGATATTCAAATAGATGTCTGAGAGTGCACGATGAAGAAGATATTCAAATAGATGTCTGAGAGTGCACGATGAAGAAGATATTCAAATAGATGTCTGAGAGTGCACGATGAAGAAGATATTCAAATAGATGTCTGAGAGTGCACGATGAAGAAGATATTCAAATAGATGTCTGAGAGTGCACGATGAAGAAGATATTCAAATAGATGTCTGAGAGTGCACGATGAAGAAGATATTCAAATAGATGTCTGAGAGTGCACGATGAAGAAGATATTCAAATAGATGTCTGAGAGTGCACGACGATGAAGAAGAAGATTCAAATAGATGTCTGAGAGTGCACGATGAAGAAGATATTCAAATAGATGTCTGAGAGTGCACGATGAAGAAGATATTCAAATAGATGTCTGAGAGTGCACGATGAAGAAGATATTCAAATAGATGTCTGAGAGTGCACGATGAAGAAGATATTCAAATAGATGTCTGAGAGTGCACGATGAAGAAGATATTCAAATAGATGTCTGAGAGTGCACGATGAAGAAGATATTCAAATAGATGTCTGAGAGTGCACGATGAAGAAGATATTCAAATAGATGTCTGAGAGTGCACGATGAAGAAGATATTCAAATAGATGTCTGAGAGTGCACGATGAAGAAGATATTCAAATAGATGTCTGAGAGTGCACGATGAAGAAGATATTCAAATAGATGTCTGAGAGTGCACGATGAAGAAGATATTCAAATAGATGTCTGAGAGTGCACGATGAAGAAGATATTCAAATAGATGTCTGAGAGTGCACGATGAAGAAGATATTCAAATAGATGTCTGAGAGTGCACGATGAAGAAGATATTCAAATAGATGTCTGAGAGTGCACGATGAAGAAGATATTCAAATAGATGTCTGAGAGTGCACGATGAAGAAGATATTCAAATAGATGTCTGAGAGTGCACGATGAAGAAGATATTCAAATAGATGTCTGAGAGTGCACGATGAAGAAGATATTCAAATAGATGTCTGAGAGTGCACGATGAAGAAGATATTCAAATAGATGTCTGAGAGTGCACGATGAAGAAGATATTCAAATAGATGTCTGAGAGTGCACGATGAAGAAGATATTCAAATAGATGTCTGAGAGTGCACGATGAAGAAGATATTCAAATAGATGTCTGAGAGTGCACGATGAAGAAGATATTCAAATAGATGTCTGAGAGTGCACGATGAAGAAGATATTCAAATAGATGTCTGAGAGTGCACGATGAAGAAGATATTCAAATAGATGTCTGAGAGTGCACGATGAAGAAGATATTCAAATAGATGTCTGAGAGTGCACGATGAAGAAGATATTCAAATAGATGTCTGAGAGTGCACGATGAAGAAGATATTCAAATAGATGTCTGAGAGTGCACGATGAAGAAGATATTCAAATAGATGTCTGAGAGTGCACGATGAAGAAGATATTCAAATAGATGTCTGAGAGTGCACGATGAAGAAGATATTCAAATAGATGTCTGAGAGTGCACGATGAAGAAGATATTCAAATAGATGTCTGAGAGTGCACGATGAAGAAGATATTCAAATAGATGTCTGAGAGTGCACGATGAAGAAGATATTCAAATAGATGTCTGAGAGTGCACGATGAAGAAGATATTCAAATAGATGTCTGAGAGTGCACGATGAAGAAGATATTCAAAAAGATGTCTGAGAGTGCACGATGAAGAAGATATTCAAATAGATGTCTGAGAGTGCACGATGAAGAAGATATTCAAATAGATGTCTGAGAGTGCACGATGAAGAAGATATTCAAATAGATGTCTGAGAGTGCACGATGAAGAAGATATTCAAATAGATGTCTGAGAGTGCACGATGAAGAAGATATTCAAATAGATGTCTGAGAGTGCACGATGAAGAAGATATTCAAATAGATGTCTGAGAGTGCACGATGAAGAAGATATTCAAATAGATGTCTGAGAGTGCACGATGAAGAAGATATTCAAATAGATGTCTGCGAGTGCACGATGAAGAAGATATTCAAATAGATGTCTGAGAGTGCACGATGAAGAAGATATTCAAATAGATGTCTGAGAGTGCACGATGAAGAAGATATTCAAATAGATGTCTGAGAGTGCACGATGAAGAAGATATTCAAATAGATGTCTGAGAGTGCACGATGAAGAAGATATTCAAATAGATGTCTGAGAGTGCACGATGAAGAAGATATTCAAATAGATGTCTGAGAGTGCACGATGAAGAAGATATTCAAATAGATGTCTGAGAGTGCACGATGAAGAAGATATTCAAATAGATGTCTGAGAGTGCACGATGAAGAAGATATTCAAATAGATGTCTGAGAGTGCACGATGAAGAAGATATTCAAATAGATGTCTGAGAGTGCACGATGAAGAAGATATTCAAATAGATGTCTGAGAGTGCACGATGAAGAAGATATTCAAATAGATGTCTGAGAGTGCACGATGAAGAAGATATTCAAATAGATGTCTGAGAGTGCACGATGAAGAAGATATATCAAATAGATGTCTGAGAGTGCACGATGAAGAAGATATTCAAATAGATGTCTGAGAGTGCACGATGAAGAAGATATTCAAATAGATTAGATGTCTGAGAGTGCACGATGAAGAAGATATTCAAATAGATGTCTGAGAGTGCACGATGAAGAAGATATTCAAATAGATGTCTGAGAGTGCACGATGAAGAAGATATTCAAATAGATGTCTGAGAGTGCACGATGAAGAAGATATTCAAATAGATGTCTGAGAGTGCACGATGAAGAAGATATTCAAATAGATGTCTGAGAGTGCACGATGAAGAAGATATTCAAATAGATGTCTGAGAGTGCACGATGAAGAAGATATTCAAATAGATGTCTGAGAGTGCACGATGAAGAAGATATTCAAATAGATGTCTGAGAGTGCACGATGAAGAAGATATTCAAATAGATGAAGAAGATATTCAAATAGATGTCTGAGAGTGCACGATGAAGAAGATATTCAAATAGATGTCTGAGAGTGCACGATGAAGAAGATATTCAAATAGATGTCTGAGAGTGCACGATGAAGAAGATATTCAAATAGATGTCTGAGAGTGCACGATGAAGAAGATATTCAAATAGATGTCTGAGAGAGCACGATGAAGAAGATATTCAAATAGATGTCTGAGAGTGCACGATGAAGAAGATATTCAAATAGATGTCTGAGAGTGCACGATGAAGAAGATATTCAAATAGATGTCTGAGAGTGCACGATGAAGAAGATATTCAAATAGATGTCTGAGAGTGCACGATGAAGAAGATATTCAAATAGATGTCTGAGAGTGCACGATGAAGAAGATATTCAAATAGATGTCTGAGAGTGTACGATGAAGAAGATATTCAAATAGATGTCTGAGAGTGCACGATGAAGAAGATATTCAAATAGATGTCTGAGAGTGCACGATGAAGAAGATATTCAAATAGATGTCTGAGAGTGCACGATGAAGAAGATATTCAAATAGATGTCTGAGAGTGCACGATGAAGAAGATATTCAAATAGATGTCTGAGAGTGCACGATGAAGAAGATATTCAAATAGATGTCTGAGAGTGCACGATGAAGAAGATATTCAAATAGATGTCTGAGAGTGCACGATGAAGAAGATATTCAAATAGATGTCTGAGAGTGCACGATGAAGAAGATATTCAAATAGATGTCTGAGAGTGCACGATGAAGAAGATATTCAAATAGATGTCTGAGAGTGCACGATGAAGAAGATATTCAAATAGATGTCTGAGAGTGCACGATGAAGAAGATATTCAAATAGATGTCTGAGAGTGCACGATGAAGAAGATATTCAAATAGATGTCTGAGAGTGCACGATGAAGAAGATATTCAAATAGATGTCTGAGAGTGCACGATGAAGAAGACATTCAAATAGATGTCTGAGAGTGCACGATGAAGAAGATATTCAAATAGATGTCTGAGAGTGCACGATGAAGAAGATATTCAAATAGATGTCTGAGAGTGCACGATGAAGAAGATATTCAAATAGATGTCTGAGAGTGCACGATGAAGAAGATATTCAAATAGATGTCTGAGAGTGCACGATGAAGAAGATATTCAAATAGATGTCTGAGAGTGCACGATGAAGAAGATATTCAAATAGATGTCTGAGAGTGCACGATGAAGAAGATATTCAAATAGATGTCTGAGAGTGCACGATGAAGAAGATATTCAAATAGATGTCTGAGAGTGCACGATGAAGAAGATATTCAAATAGATGTCTGAGAGTGCACGATGAAGAAGATATTCAAATAGATGTCTGAGAGTGCACGATGAAGAAGATATTCAAATAGATGTCTGAGAGTGCACGATGAAGAAGATATTCAAATAGATGTCTGAGAGTGCACGATGAAGAAGATATTCAAATAGATGTCTGAGAGTGCACGATGAAGAAGATATTCAAATAGATGTCTGAGAGTGCACGATGAAGAAGATATTCAAATAGATGTCTGAGAGTGCACGATGAAGAAGATATTCAAATAGATGTCTGAGAGTGCACGATGAAGAAGATATGCAAATAGATGTCTGAGAGTGCACGATGAAGAAGATATTCAAATAGATGTCTGAGAGTGCACGATGAAGAAGATATTCAAATAGATGTCTGAGAGTGCACGATGAAGAAGATATTCAAATAGATGTCTGAGAGTGCACGATGAAGCAGATATTCAAATAGATGTCTGAGAGTGCACGATGAAGAAGATATTCAAATAGATGTCTGAGAGTGCACGATGAAGAAGATATTCAAATAGATGTCTGAGAGTGCACGATGAAGAAGATATTCAAATAGATGTGTGAGAGTGCACGATGAAGAAGATATTCAAATAGATGTCTGAGAGTGCACGATGAAGAAGATATTCAAATAGATGTCTGAGAGTGCACGATGAAGAAGATATTCAAATAGATGTCTGAGAGTGCACGATGAAGAAGATATTCAAATAGATGTCTGAGAGTGCACGATGAAGAAGATATTCAAATAGATGTCTGAGAGTGAACGAAGAAGAAGATATTCAAATAGATGTCTGAGAGTGCACGATGAAGAAGATATTCAAATAGATGTCTGAGAGTGCACGATGAAGAAGATATTCAAATAGATGTCTGAGAGTGCACGATGAAGAAGATATTCAAATAGATGTCTGAGAGTGCACGATGAAGAAGATATTCAAATAGATGTCTGAGAGTGCACGATGAAGAAGATATTCAAATAGATGTCTGAGAGTGCACGATGAAGAAGATATTCAAATAGATGTCTGAGAGTGCACGATGAAGAAGATATTCAAATAGATGTCTGAGAGTGCACGATGAAGAAGATATTCAAATAGATGTCTGAGAGTGCACGATGAAGAAGATATTCAAATAGATGTCTGAGAGTGCACGATGAAGAAGATATTCAAATAGATGTCTGAGAGTGCACGATGAAGAAGATATTCAAATAGATGTCTGAGAGTGCACGATGAAGAAGATATTCAAATAGATGTCTGAGAGTGCACGATGAAGAAGATATTCAAATAGATGTCTGAGAGTGCACGATGAAGAAGATATTCAAATAGATGTCTGAGAGTGCACGATGAAGAAGATATTCAAATAGATGTCTGAGAGTGCACGATGAAGAAGATATTCAAATAGATGTCTGAGAGTGCACGATGAAGAAGATATTCAAATAGATGTCTGAGAGTGCACGATGAAGAAGATATTCAAATAGATGTCTGAGAGTGCACGATGAAGAAGATATTCAAATAGATGTCTGAGAGTGCACGATGAAGAAGATATTCAAATAGATGTCTGAGAGTGCACGATGAAGAAGATATTCAAATAGATGTCTGAGAGAGCACGATGAAGAAGATATTCAAATAGATGTCTGAGAGTGCACGATGAAGAAGATATTCAAATAGATGTCTGAGAGTGCACGATGAAGAAGATATTCAAATAGATGTCTGAGAGTGCACGATGAAGAAGATATTCAAATAGATGTCTGAGAGTGCACGATGAAGAAGATATTCAAATAGATGTCTGAGAGTGCACGATGAAGAAGATATTCAAATAGATGTCTGAGAGTGCACGATGAAGAAGATATTTAAATAGATGTCTGAGAGTGCACGATGAAGAAGATATTCAAATAGATGTCTGAGAGTGCACGATGAAGAAGATATTCAAATAGATGTCTGAGAGTGCACGATGAAGAAGATATTCAAATAGATGTCTGAGAGTGCACGATGAAGAAGATATTCAAATAGATGTCTGAGAGTGCACGATGAAGAAGATATTCAAATAGATGTCTGAGAGTGCACGATGAAGAAGATATTCAAATAGATGTCTGAGAGTGCACGATGAAGAAGATATTCAAATAGATGTCTGAGAGTGCACGATGAAGAAGATATTCAAATAGAAGTCTGAGAGTGCACGATGAAGAAGATATTCAAATAGATGTCTGAGAGTGCACGATGAAGAAGATATTCAAATAGATGTCTGAGAGTGCACGATGAAGAAGATATTCAAATAGATGTCTGAGAGTGCACGATGAAGAAGATATTCAAATAGATGTCTGAGAGTGCACGATGAAGAAGATATTCAAATAGATGTCTGAGAGTGCACGATGAAGAAGATATTCAAATAGATGTCTGAGAGTGCACGATGAAGAAGATATTCAAATAGATGTCTGAGAGTGCACGATGAAGAAGATATTCAAATAGATGTCTGAGAGTGCACGATGAAGAAGATATTCAAATAGATGTCTGAGAGTGCACGATGAAGAAGATATTCAAATAGATGTCTGAGAGTGCACGATGAAGAAGATATTCAAATAGATGTCTGAGAGTGCACGATGAAGAAGATATTCAAATAGATGTCTGAGAGTGCACGATGAAGAAGATATTCAAATAGATGTCTGAGAGTGCACGATGAAGAAGATATTCAAATAGATGTCTGAGAGTGCACGATGAAGAAGATATTCAAATAGATGTCTGAGAGTGCACGATGAAGAAGATATTCAAATAGATGTCTGAGAGTGCACGATGAAGTGAGAGTGCACGATGAAGAAAATAGATGTCTGAGAGTGCACGATGAAGAAGATATTCAAATAGATGTCTGAGAGTGCACGATGAAGAAGATATTCAAATAGATGTCTGAGAGTGCACGATGAAGAAGATATTCAAATAGATGTCTGAGAGTGCACGATGAAGAAGATATTCAAATAGATGTCTGAGAGTGCACGATGAAGAAGATATTCAAATAGATGTCTGAGAGTGCACGATGAAGAAGATATTCAAATAGATGTCTGAGAGTGCACGATGAAGAAGATATTCAAATAGATGTCTGAGAGTGCACGATGAAGAAGATATTCAAATAGATGTCTGAGAGTGCACGATGAAGAAGATATTCAAATAGATGTCTGAGAGTGTACGATGAAGAAGATATTCAAATAGATGTCTGAGAGTGGACGATGAAGAAGATATTCAAATAGATGTCTGAGAGTGCACGATGAAGAAGATATTCAAATAGATGTCTGAGAGTGCACGATGAAGAAGATATTCAAATAGATGTCTGAGAGTGCACGATGAAGAAGATATTCAAATAGATGTCTGAGAGTGCACGATGAAGAAGATATTCAAATAGATGTCTGAGAGTGCACGATGAAGAAGATATTCAAATAGATGTCTGAGAGTGCACGATGAAGAAGATATTCAAATAGATGTCTGAGAGTGCACGATGAAGAAGATATTCAAATAGATGTCTGAGAGTGCACGATGAAGAAGATATTCAAATAGATGTCTGAGAGTGCACGATGAAGAAGATATTCAAATAGATGTCTGAGAGTGCACGATGAAGAAGATATTCAAATAGATGTCTGAGAGTGCACGATGAAGAAGATATTCAAATAGATGTCTGAGAGTGCACGATGAAGAAGATATTCAAATAGATGTCTGAGAGTGCACGATGAAGAAGATATTCAAATAGATGTCTGAGAGTGCACGATGAAGAAGATATTCAAATAGATGTCTGAGAGTGCACGATGAAGAAGATATTCAAATAGATGTCTGAGAGTGCACGATGAAGAAGATATTCAAATAGATGTCTGAGAGTGCACGATGAAGAAGATATTCAAATAGATGTCTGAGAGTGCACGATGAAGAAGATATTCAAATAGATGTCTGAGAGTGCACGATGAAGAAGATATTCAAATAGAAGTCTGAGAGTGCACGATGAAGAAGATATTCAAATAGATGTCTGAGAGTGCACGATGAAGAAGATATTCAAATAGATGTCTGAGAGTGCACGATGAAGAAGATATTCAAATAGATGTCTGAGAGTGCACGATGAAGAAGATATTCAAATAGATGTCTGAGAGTGCACGATGAAGAAGATATTCAAATAGATGTCTGAGAGTGCACGATGAAGAAGATATTCAAATAGATGTCTGAGAGTGCACGATGAAGAAGATATTCAAATAGATGTCTGAGAGTGCACGATGAAGAAGATATTCAAATAGATGTCTGAGAGTGCACGATGAAGAAGATATTCAAATAGATGTCTGAGAGTGCACGATGAAGAAGATATTCAAATAGATGTCTGAGAGTGCTGAGAGTGCGATGAAGAAGATATTCAAATAGATGTCTGAGAGTGCACGATGAAGAAGATATTCAAATAGATGTCTGAGAGTGCACGATGAAGAAGATATTCAAATAGATGTCTGAGAGTGCACGATGAAGAAGATATTCAAATAGATGTCTGAGAGTGCACGATGAAGAAGATATTCAAATAGATGTCTGAGAGTGCACGATGAAGAAGATATTCAAATAGATGTCTGAGAGTGCACGATGAAGAAGATATTCAAATAGATGTCTGAGAGTGCACGATGAAGAAGATATTCAAATAGATGTCTGAGAGTGCACGATGAAGAAGATATTCAAATAGATGTCTGAGAGTGCACGATGAAGAAGATATTCAAATAGATGTCTGAGAGTGCACGATGAAGAAGATATTCAAATAGATGTCTGAGAGTGCACGATGAAGAAGATATTCAAATAGATGTCTGAGAGTGCACGATGAAGAAGATATTCAAATAGATGTCTGAGAGTGCACGATGAAGAAGATATTCAAATAGATGTCTGAGAGTGCACGATGAAGAAGATATTCAAATAGATGTCTGAGAGTGCACGATGAAGAAGATATTCAAATAGATGTCTGAGAGTGCACGATGAAGAAGATATTCAAATAGATGTCTGAGAGTGCACGATGAAGAAGATATTCAAATAGATGTCTGAGAGTGAAGAAAGAAGATATTCAAATAGATGTCTGAGAGTGCACGATGAAGAAGATATTCAAATAGATGTCTGAGAGTGCACGATGAAGAAGATATTCAAATAGATGTCTGAGAGTGCACGATGAAGAAGATATTCAAATAGATGTCTGAGAGTGCACGATGAAGAAGATATTCAAATAGATGTCTGAGAGTGCACGATGAAGAAGATATTCAAATAGATGTCTGAGAGTGCACGATGAAGAAGATATTCAAATAGATGACTGAGAGTGCACGATGAAGAAGATATTCAAATAGATGTCTGAGAGTGCACGATGAAGAAGATATTCAAATAGATGTCTGAGAGTGCACGATGAAGAAGATATTCAAATAGATGTCTGAGAGTGCACGATGAAGAAGATATTCAAATAGATGTCTGAGAGTGCACGATGAAGAAGATATTCAAATAGATGTCTGAGAGTGCACGATGAAGAAGATATTCAAATAGATGTCTGAGAGTGCACGATGAAGAAGATATTCAAATAGATGTCTGAGAGTGCACGATGAAGAAGATATTCAAATAGATGTCTGAGAGTGCACGATGAAGAAGATATTCAAATAGATGTCTGAGAGTGCACGATGAAGAAGATATTCAAATAGATGTCTGAGAGTGCACGATGAAGAAGATATTCAAATAGATGTCTGAGAGTGCACGATGAAGAAGATATTCAAATAGATGTCTGAGAGTGCACGATGAAGAAGATATTCAAATAGATGTCTGAGAGTGCACGATGAAGAAGATATACAAATAGATGTCTGAGAGTGCACGATGAAGAAGATATTCAAATAGATGTCTGAGAGTGCACGATGAAGAAGATATTCAAATAGATGTCTGAGAGTGCACGATGAAGAAGATATTCAAATAGATGTCTGAGAGTGCACGATGAAGAAGATATTCAAATAGATGTCTGAGAGTGCACGATGAAGAAGATATTCAAATAGATGTCTGAGAGTGCACGATGAAGAAGATATTCAAATAGATGTCTGAGAGTGCACGATGAAGAAGATATTCAAATAGATGTCTGAGAGTGCACGATGAAGAAGATATTCAAATAGATGTCTGAGAGTGCAAGATGAAGAAGATATTCAAATAGATGTCTGAGAGTGCACGATGAAGAAGATATTCAAATAGATGTCTGAGAGTGC
The DNA here is from genome assembly GCA_024509875.1 of Oreohelix idahoensis. NCBI lineage: Eukaryota > Metazoa > Mollusca > Gastropoda > Stylommatophora > Oreohelicidae > Oreohelix > Oreohelix idahoensis. The sequence goes on along the minus strand of JAMPIV010016003.1, from coordinate 11,723 downwards.
ACGATGAAGAAGATATTCAAATAGATGTCTGAGAGTGCACGATGAAGAAGATATTCAAATAGATGTCTGAGAGTGCACGATGAAGAAGATATTCAAATAGATGTCTGAGAGTGCACGATGAAGAAGATATTCAAATAGATGTCTGAGAGTGCACGATGAAGAAGATATTCAAATAGATGTCTGAGAGTGCACGATGAAGAAGATATTCAAATAGATGTCTGAGAGTGCACGATGAAGAAGATATTCAAATAGATGTCTGAGAGTGCACGATGAAGAAGATATTCAAATAGATGTCTGAGAGTGCACGATGAAGAAGATATTCAAATAGATGTCTGAGAGTGCACGATGAAGAAGATATTCAAATAGATGTCTGAGAGTGCACGATGAAGAAGATATTCAAATAGATGTCTGAGAGTGCACGATGAAGAAGATATTCAAATAGATGTCTGAGAGTGCACGATGAAGAAGATATTCAAATAGATGTCTGAGAGTGCACGATGAAGAAGATATTCAAATAGATGTCTGAGAGTGCACGATGAAGAAGATATTCAAATAGATGTCTGAGAGTGCACGATGAAGAAGATATTCAAATAGATGTCTGAGAGTGCACGATGAAGAAGATATTCAAATAGATGTCTGAGAGTGCACGATGAAGAAGATATTCAAATAGATGTCTGAGAGTGCACGATGAAGAAGATATTCAAATAGATGTCTGAGAGTGCACGATGAAGAAGATATTCAAATAGATGTCTGAGAGTGCACGATGAAGAAGATATTCAAATAGATGTCTGAGAGTGCACGATGAAGAAGATATTCAAATAGATGTCTGAGAGTGCTGAGAGTGCACGATGAAGAAGATATTCAAATAGATGTCTGAGAGTGCACGATGAAGAAGATATTCAAATAGATGTCTGAGAGTGCACGATGAAGAAGATATTCAAATAGATGTCTGAGAGTGCACGATGAAGAAGATATTCAAATAGATGTCTGAGAGTGCACGATGAAGAAGATATTCAAATAGATGTCTGAGAGTGCACGATGAAGAAGATATTCAAATAGATGTCTGAGAGTGCACGATGAAGAAGATATTCAAATAGATGTCTGAGAGTGCACGATGAAGAAGATATTCAAATAGATGTCTGTCTGAGAGTGTCTGAGAGTGATGAAGAAGATATTCAAATAGATGTCTGAGAGTGCACGATGAAGAAGATATTCAAATAGATGTCTGAGAGTGCACGATGAAGAAGATATTCAAATAGATGTCTGAGAGTGCACGATGAAGAAGATATTCAAATAGATGTCTGAGAGTGCACGATGAAGAAGATATTCAAATAGATGTCTGAGAGTGCACGATGAAGAAGATATTCAAATAGATGTCTGAGAGTGCACGATGAAGAAGATATTCAAATAGATGTCTGAGAGTGCACGATGAAGAAGATATTCAAATAGATGTCTGAGAGTGCACGATGAAGAAGATATTCAAATAGATGTCTGAGAGTGCACGATGAAGAAGATATTCAAATAGATGTCTGAGAGTGCACGATGAAGAAGATATTCAAATAGATGTCTGAGAGTGCACGATGAAGAAGATATTCAAATAGATGTCTGAGAGTGCACGATGAAGAAGATATTCAAATAGATGTCTGAGAGTGCACAATGAAGAAGATATTCAAATAGATGTCTGAGAGTGCACGATGAAGAAGATATTCAAATAGATGTCTGAGAGTGCACGATGAAGAAGATATTCAAATAGATGTCTGAGAGTGCACGATGAAGAAGATATTCAAATAGATGTCTGAGAGTGCACGATGAAGAAGATATTCAAATAGATGTCTGAGAGTGCACGATGAAGAAGATATTCAAATAGATGTCTGAGAGTGCACGATGAAGAAGATATTCAAATAGATGTCTGAGAGTGCACGATGAAGAAGATATTCAAATAGATGTCTGAGAGTGCACGATGAAGAAGATATTCAAATAGATGTCTGAGAGTGCACGATGAAGAAGATATTCAAATAGATGTCTGAGAGTGCACGATGAAGAAGATATTCAAATAGATGTCTGAGAGTGCACGATGAAGAAGATATTCAAATAGATGTCTGAGAGTGCACGATGAAGAAGATATTCAAATAGATGTCTGAGAGTGCACGATGAAGAAGATATTCAAATAGATGTCTGAGAGTGCACGATGAAGAAGATATTCAAATAGATGTCTGAGAGTGCACGATGAAGAAGATATTCAAATAGATGTCTGAGAGTGCACGATGAAGAAGATATTCAAATAGATGTCTGAGAGTGCACGATGAAGAAGATATTCAAATAGATGTCTGAGAGTGCACGATGAAGAAGATATTCAAATAGATGTCTGAGAGTGCACGATGAAGAAGATATTCAAATAGATGTCTGAGAGTGCACGATGAAGAAGATATTCAAATAGATGTCTGAGAGTGCACGATGAAGAAGATATTCAAATAGATATTCAGATAGATGTCTGAGAGATGCAAATAGATGTCGATGAAGAAGATATTCAAATAGATGTCTGAGAGTGCACGATGAAGAAGATATTCAAATAGATGTCTGAGAGTGCACGATGAAGAAGATATTCAAATAGATGTCTGAGAGTGCACGATGAAGAAGATATTCAAATAGATGTCTGAGAGTGCACGATGAAGAAGATATTCAAATAGATGTCTGAGAGTGCACGATGAAGAAGATATTCAAATAGATGTCTGAGAGTGCACGATGAAGAAGATATTCAAATAGATGTCTGAGAGTGCACGATGAAGAAGATATTCAAATAGATGTCTGAGAGTGCACGATGAAGAAGATATTCAAATAGATGTCTGAGAGTGCACGATGAAGAAGATATTCAAATAGATGTCTGAGAGTGCACGATGAAGAAGATATTCAAATAGATGTCTGAGAGTGCACGATGAAGAAGATATTCAAATAGATGTCTGAGAGTGCACGATGAAGAAGATATTCAAATAGATGTCTGAGAGTGCACGATGAAGAAGATATTCAAATAGATGTCTGAGAGTGCACGATGAAGAAGATATTCAAATAGATGTCTGAGAGTGCACGATGAAGAAGATATTCAAATAGATGTCTGAGAGTGCACGATGAAGAAGATATTCAAATAGATGTCTGAGAGTGCACGATGAAGAAGATATTCAAATAGATGTCTGAGAGTGCACGATGAAGAAGAAGATATTCAAATAGATGTCTGAGAGTGCACGATGAAGAAGATATTCAAATAGATGTCTGAGAGTGCACGATGAAGAAGATATTCAAATAGATGTCTGAGAGTGCACGATGAAGAAGATATTCAAATAGATGTCTGAGAGTGCACGATGAAGAAGATATTCAAATAGATGTCTGAGAGTGCACGATGAAGAAGATATTCAAATAGATGTCTGAGAGTGCACGATGAAGAAGATATTCAAATAGATGTCTGAGAGTGCACGATGAAGAAGATATTCAAATAGATGTCTGAGAGTGCACGATGAAGAAGATATTCAAATAGATGTCTGAGAGTGCACGATGAAGAAGATATTCAAATAGATGTCTGAGAGTGCACGATGAAGAAGATATTCAAATAGATGTCTGAGAGTGCACGATGAAGAAGATATTCAAATAGATGTCTGAGAGTGCACGATGAAGAAGATATTCAAATAGATGTCTGAGAGTGCACGATGAAGAAGATATTCAAATAGATGTCTGAGAGTGCACGATGAAGAAGATATTCAAATAGATGTCTGAGAGTGCACGATGAAGAAGATATTCAAATAGATGTCTGAGAGTGCACGATGAAGAAGATATTCAAATAGATGTCTGAGAGTGCACGATGAAGAAGATATTCAAATAGATGTCTGAGAGTGCACGATGAAGAAGATATTCAAATAGATGTCTGAGAGTGCACGATGAAGAAGATATTCAAATAGGTGTCTGAGAGTGCACGATGAAGAAGATATTCAAATAGATGTCTGAGAGTGCACGATGAAGAAGATATTCAAATAGATGTCTGAGAGTGCACGATGAAGAAGATATTCAAATAGATGTCTGAGAGTGCACGATGAAGAAGATATTCAAATAGATGTCTGAGAGTGCACGATGAAGAAGATATTCAAATAGATGTCTGAGAGTGCACGATGAAGAAGATATTCAAATAGATGTCTGAGAGTGCACGATGAAGAAGATATTCAAATAGATGTCTGAGAGTGCACGATGAAGAAGATATTCAAATAGATGTCAGAGAGTGCACGATGAAGAAGATATTCAAATAGATGTCTGAGAGTGCACGATGAAGAAGATATTCAAATAGATGTCTGAGAGTGCACGATGAAGAAGATATTCAAATAGATGTCTGAGAGTGCACGATGAAGAAGATATTCAAATAGATGTCTGAGAGTGGACGATGAAGAAGATATTCAAATAGATGTCTGAGAGTGCACGATGAAGAAGATATTCAAATAGATGTCTGAGAGTGCACGATGAAGAAGATATTCAAATAGATGTCTGAGAGTGCACGATGAAGAAGATATTCAAATAGATGTCTGAGAGTGCACGATGAAGAAGATATTCAAATAGATGTCTGAGAGTGCACGATGAAGAAGATATTCAAATAGATGTCTGAGAGTGCACGATGAAGAAGATATTCAAATAGATGTCTGAGAGTGCACGATGAAGAAAGATATTCAAATAGATGTCTGAGAGTGCACGATGAAGAAGATATTCAAATAGATGTCTGAGAGTGCACGATGAAGAAGATATTCAAATAGATGTCTGAGAGTGCACGATGAAGAAGATATTCAAATAGATGTCTGAGAGTGCACGATGAAGAAGATATTCAAATAGATGTCTGAGAGTGCACGATGAAGAAGATATTCAAATAGATGTCTGAGAGTGCACGATGAAGAAGATATTCAAATAGATGTCTGAGAGTGCACGATGAAGAAGATATTCAAATAGATGTCTGAGAGTGCACGATGAAGAAGATATTCAAATAGATGTCTGAGAGTGCACGATGAAGAAGATATTCAAATAGATGTCTGAGAGTGCACGATGAAGAAGATATTCAAATAGATGTCTGAGAGTGCACGATGAAGAAGATATTCAAATAGATGTCTGAGAGTGCACGATGAAGAAGATATTCAAATAGATGTCTGAGAGTGCACGATGAAGAAGATATTCAAATAGATGTCTGAGAGTGCACGATGAAGAAGATATTCAAATAGATGTCTGAGAGTGCACGATGAAGAAGATATTCAAATAGATGTCTGAGAGTGCACGATGAAGAAGATATTCAAATAGATGTCTGAGAGTGCACGATGAAGAAGATATTCAAATAGATGTCTGAGAGTGCACGATGAAGAAGATATTCAAATAGATGTCTGAGAGTGCACGATGAAGAAGATATTCAAATAGATGTCTGAGAGTGCACGATGAAGAAGATATTCAAATAGATGTCTGAGAGTGCACGATGAAGAAGATATTCAAATAGATGTCTGAGAGTGCACGATGAAGAAGATATTTAAATAGATGTCTGAGAGTGCACGATGAAGAAGATATTCAAATAGATGTCTGAGAGTGCACGATGAAGAAGATATTCAAATAGATGTCTGAGAGTGCACGATGAAGAAGATATTCAAATAGATGTCTGAGAGTGCACGATGAAGAAGATATTCAAATAGATGTCTGAGAGTGCACGATGAAGAAGATATTCAAATAGATGTCTGAGAGTGCACGATGAAGAAGATATTCAAATAGATCTCTGAGAGTGCACGATGAAGAAGATATTCAAATAGATGTCTGATGTCTGAGAGTGCACGATGAAGAAGATATTCAAATAGATGTCTGAGAGTGCACGATGAAGAAGATATTCAAATAGATGTCTGAGAGTGCACGATGAAGAAGATATTCAAATAGATGTCTGAGAGTGCACGATGAAGAAGATATTCAAATAGATGTCTGAGAGTGCACGATGAAGAAGATATTCAAATAGATGTCTGAGAGTGCACGATGAAGAAGATATTCAAATAGATGTCTGAGAGTGCACGATGAAGAAGATATTCAAATAGATGTCTGAGAGTGCACGATGAAGAAGATATTCAAATAGATGTCTGAGAGTGCACGATGAAGAAGATATTCAAATAGATGTCTGAGAGTGCACGATGAAGAAGATATTCAAATAGATGTCTGAGAGTGCACGATGAAGAAGATATTCAAATAGATGTCTGAGAGTGCACGATGAAGAAGATATTCAAATAGATGTCTGAGAGTGCACGATGAAGAAGATATTCAAATAGATGTCTGAGAGTGCACGATGAAGAAGATATTCAAATAGATGTCTGAGAGTGCACGATGAAGAAGATATTCAAATAGATGTCTGAGAGTGCACGATGAAGAAGATATTCAAATAGATGTCTGAGAGTGCACGATGAAGAAGATATTCAAATAGATGTCTGAGAGTGCACGATGAAGAAGATATTCAAATAGATGTCTGAGAGTGCACGATGAAGAAGATATTCAAATAGATGTCTGAGAGTGCACGATGAAGAAGATATTCAAATAGATGTCTGAGAGTGCACGATGAAGAAGATATTCAAATAGATGTCTGAGAGTGCACGATGAAGAAGATATTCAAATAGATGTCTGAGAGTGCACGATGAAGAAGATATTCAAATAGATGTCTGAGAGTGCACGATGAAGAAGATATTCAAATAGATGTCTGAGAGTGCACGATGAAGAAGATATTCAAATAGATGTCTGAGAGTGCACGATGAAGAAGATATTCAAATAGATGTCTGAGAGTGCACGATGAAGAAGATATTCAAATAGATGTCTGAGAGTGCACGATGAAGAAGATATTCAAATAGATGTCTGAGAGTGCACGATGAAGAAGATATTCAAATAGATGTCTGAGAGTGCACGATGAAGAAGATATTCAAATAGATGTCTGAGAGTGCACGATGAAGAAGATATTCAAATAGATGTCTGAGAGTGCACGATGAAGAAGATATTCAAATAGATGTCTGAGAGTGCACGATGAAGAAGATATTCAAATAGATGTCTGAGAGTGCACGATGAAGAAGATATTCAAATAGATGTCTGAGAGTGCACGATGAAGAAGATATTCAAATAGATGTCTGAGAGTGCACGATGAAGAAGATATTCAAATAGATGTCTGAGAGTGCACGATGAAGAAGATATTCAAATAGATGTCTGAGAGTGCACGATGAAGAAGAAGATATTCAAATAGATGTCTGAGAGTGCACGATGAAGAAGATATTCAAATAGATGTCTGAGAGTGCACGATGAAGAAGATATTCAAATAGATGTCTGAGAGTGCACGATGAAGAAGATATTCAAATAGATGTCTGAGAGTGCACGATGAAGAAGATATTCAAATAGATGTCTGAGAGTGCACGATGAAGAAGATATTCAAATAGATGTCTGAGAGTGCACGATGAAGAAGATATTCAAATAGATGTCTGAGAGTGCACGATGAAGAAGATATTCAAATAGATGTCTGAGAGTGCACGATGAAGAAGATATTCAAATAGATGTCTGAGAGTGCACGATGAAGAAGATATTCATGTCTGAGAGTGCACGATGAAGAAGATATTCAAATAGATGTCTGAGAGTGCACGATGAAGAAGATATTCAAATAGATGTCTGAGAGTGCACGATGAAGAAGATATTCAAATAGATGTCTGAGAGTGCACGATGAAGAAGATATTCAAATAGATGTCTGAGAGTGCACGATGAAGAAGATATTCAAATAGATGTCTGAGAGTGCACGATGAAGAAGATAGATGTCTGAGAGTGCACGATGAAGAAGATATTCAAATAGATGTCTGAGAGTGCACGATGAAGAAGATATTCAAATAGATGTCTGAGAGTGCACGATGAAGAAGATATTCAAATAGATGTCTGAGAGTGCACGATGAAGAAGATATTCAAATAGATGTCTGAGAGTGCACGATGAAGAAGATATTCAAATAGATGTCTGAGAGTGCACGATGAAGAAGATATTCAAATAGATGTCTGAGAGTGCACGATGAAGAAGATATTCAAATAGATGTCTGAGAGTGCACGATGAAGACGATGTCTGAGAAGAATTGATATTCAAATAGATGTCTGAGAGTGCACGATGAAGAAGATATTCAAATAGATGTCTGAGAGTGTACGATGAAGAAGATGAAGAAGATATTCAAATAGATGTCTGAGAGTGCACGATGAAGAAGATATTCAAATAGATGTCTGAGAGTGCACGATGAAGAAGATATTCAAATAGATGTCTGAGAGTGAACGATGAAGAAGATATTCAAATAGATGTCTGAGAGTGCACGATGAAGAAGATATTCAAATAGATGTCTGAGAGTGCACGATGAAGAAGATATTCAAATAGATGTCTGAGAGTGCACGATTAAGAAGATATTCAAATAGATGTCTGAGAGTGCACGATGAAGAAGATATTCAAATAGATGTCTGAGAGTGCACGATGAAGAAGATATTCAAATAGATGTCTGAGAGTGCACGATGAAGAAGATATTCAAATAGATGTCTGAGAGTGCACGATGAAGAAGATATTCAAATAGATGTCTGAGAGTGCACGATGAAGAAGATATTCAAATAGATGTCTGAGAGTGCACGATGAAGAAGATATTCAAATAGATGTCTGAGAGTGCACGATGAAGAAGATATTCAAATAGATGTCTGAGAGTGCACGATGAAGAAGATATTCAAATAGATGTCTGAGAGTGCACGATGAAGAAGATATTCAAATAGATGTCTGATGTGCACGATGAGAGAAGATATTCAAATAGATGTCTGAGAGTGCACGATGAAGAAGATATTCAAATAGATGTCTGAGAGTGCACGATGAAGAAGATATTCAAATAGATGTCTGAGAGTGCACGATGAAGAAGATATTCAAATAGATGTCTGAGAGTGCACGATGAAGAAGATATTCAAATAGATGTCTGAGAGTGCACGATGAAGAAGATATTCAAATAGATGTCTGAGAGTGCACGATGAAGAAGATATTCAAATAGATGTCTGAGAGTGCACGATGAAGAAGATATTCAAATAGATGTCTGAGAGTGCAGAATGAAGAAGATATTCAAATAGATGTCTGAGAGTGCACGATGAAGAAGATATTCAAATAGATGTCTGAGAGTGCACGATGAAGAAGATATTCAAATAGATGTCTGAGAGTGCACGATGAAGAAGATATTCAAATAGATGTCTGAGAGTGCACGATGAAGAAGATATTCAAATAGATGTCTGAGAGTGCACGATGAAGAAGATATTCAAATAGATGTCTGAGAGTGCACGATGAAGAAGATATTCAAATAGATGTCTGAGAGTGAACGATGAAGAAGATATTCAAATAGATGTCTGAGAGTGCACGATGAAGAAGATATTCAAATAGATGTCTGAGAGTGCACGATGAAGAAGATATTCAAATAGATGTCTGAGAGTGCACGATGAAGAAGATATTCAAATAGATGTCTGAGAGTGCACGATGACTGAGAGTGAACGATGAAGAAGATATTCAAATAGATGTCTGAGAGTGCACGATGAAGAAGATATTCAAATAGATGTCTGAGAGTGCACGATGAAGAAGATATTCAAATAGATGTCTGAGAGTGCACGATGAAGAAGATATTCAAATAGATGTCTGAGAGTGCACGATGAAGAAGATATTCAAATAGATGTCTGAGAGTGCACGATGAAGAAGATATTCAAATAGATGTCTGAGAGTGCACGATGAAGAAGATATTCAAATAGATGTCTGAGAGTGCACGATGAAGAAGATATTCAAATAGATGTCTGAGAGTGCACGATGAAGAAGATATTCAAATAGATGTCTGAGAGTGCACGATGAAGAAGATATTCAAATAGATGTCTGAGAGTGCACGATGAAGAAGATATTCAAATAGATGTCTGAGAGAGAACGATGAAGATGATATTCAAATAGATGTCTGAGAGTGCACGATGAAGAAGATATTCAAATAGATGTCTGAGAGTGCACGATGAAGAAGATATTCAAATAGATGTCTGAGAGTGCACGATGAAGAAGATATTCAAATAGATGTCTGAGAGTGCACGATGAAGAAGATATTCAAATAGATGTCTGAGAGTGGACGATGAAGAAGATATTCAAATAGATGTCTGAGAGTGCACGATGAAGAAGATATTCAAATAGATGTCTGAGAGTGCACGATGAAGAAGATATTCAAATAGATGTCTGAGCGTGCACGATGAAGAAGATATTCAAATAGATGTCTGAGAGTGCACGATGAAGAAGATATTCAAATAGATGTCTGAGAGTGCACGATGAAGAAGATATTCAAATAGATGTCTGAGAGTGCACGATGAAGAAGATATTCAAATAGATGTCTGAGAGTGCACGATGAAGAAGATATTCAAATAGATGTCTGAGAGTGCACGATGAAGAAGATATTCAAATAGATGTCTGAGAGTGCACGATGAAGAAGATATTCAAATAGATGTCTGAGAGTGCACGATGAAGAAGATATTCAAATAGATGTCTGAGAGTTGTCTGAGAGCGTATAACGAGATGAAGATATTCAAATAGATGTCTGAGAGTGCACGATGAAGAAGATATTCAAATAGATGTCTGAGAGTGCACGATGAAGAAGATATTCAAATAGATGTCTGAGAGTGCACGATGAAGAAGATATTCAAATAGATGTCTGAGAGTGCACGATGAAGAAGATATTCAAATAGATGTCTGAGAGTGCACGATGAAGAAGATATTCAAATAGATGTCTGAGAGTGCACGATGAAGAAGATATTCAAATAGATGTCTGAGAGTGCACGATGAAGAAGATATTCAAATAGATGTCTGAGAGTGCACGATGAAGAAGATATTCAAATAGATGTCTGAGAGTGCACGATGAAGAAGATATTCAAATAGATGTCTGAGAGTGCACGATGAAGAAGATATTCAAATAGATGTCTGAGAGTCAAATAGATGTCTGAGAGTGCACGATGAAGAAGATATTCAAATAGATGTCTGAGAGTGCACGATGAAGAAGATATTCAAATAGATGTCTGAGAGTGCACGATGAAGAAGATATTCAAATAGATGTCTGAGAGTGCACGATGAAGAAGATATTCAAATAGATGTCTGAGAGTGCACGATGAAGAAGATATTCAAATAGATGTCTGAGAGTGCACGATGAAGAAGATATTCAAATAGATGTCTGAGAGTGCACGATGAAGAAGATATTCAAATAGATGTCTGAGAGTGCACGATGAAGAAGATATTCAAATAGATGTCTGAGAGTGCACGATGAAGAAGATATTCAAATAGATGTCTGAGAGTGCACGATGAAGAAGATATTCAAATAGATGTCTGAGGGTGCACGATGAAGAAGATATTCAAATAGATGTCTGAGAGTGCACGATGAAGAAGATATTCAAATAGATGTCTGAGAGTGCACGATGAAGAAGATATTCAAATAGATGTCTGAGAGTGCACGATGAAGAAGATATTCAAATAGATGTCTGAGAGTGCACGATGAAGAAGATATTCAAATAGATGTCTGGAGTGCACGATGAAGAAGATATTCAAATAGATGTCTGAGAGTGCACGATGAAGAAGATATTCAAATAGATGTCTGAGTTTGCAACGCTGATGAAGCAGCTTAATCAAATAGATGTCTGAGAGTTGAACGATGAAGATG